>CAMRHE010000149.1:0-600000 GCA_947044405.1 Leptodactylus fallax | reverse complement strand
ACTATAATGGGGTCATATAAAGGGTAAAAGGTAGCCTACCTCAAAATAAGAGGATAGTATGGTGATACCTGTATCACTTCACAAACACCCCTCAGTTATAAATTGCAATTCCCAATATTTAGATATCAATTCACTGAAGGGGAAAAGTAAAGGATAAATCAACTGAGGTATAACACACACACATATACACCAACTGGCTAGAGGTCAGTAAAAGACCGACCAAATTGTCTGACTAGCCACTACCTAGGGAGCTTACATTACACTCCCACAATTGACTGCCTAATACCACAAACACCATAGACGATACAAAAGGAGTATTTGCCCTAACTCCCAGCCTGCCTGACGCGCGTTTCTGCTGAACTACACCAGCTCATCAGAGGCACATGCATAAGGGCAAAGCAGAATACTAAAAGCTCTGTGATTGGGCGCACCTCTGATGACACGGACTGCTAGGGGGTGTGGCCTAGCAGATATCAAGCTAGGCTGTGTGAGCCGGCACTTGCGGTCATTCATCACGGCCGGCCGGGCTGATATATTAAGTGCTCTATATTATACAGGCAGTTTGCACACATTTATGGTGTACAGTAATACCTCGTACATTCGCGAGGTTAGGTTCCAGAGAGGGTCGCGGATCACGAGGAATCGCGAATGTTTGGTACAAGCGCTTAGAAGCGCTTACAATGCCGGTTTCTAAAGTTTAACCCCTAAATACCAAAAAACTTTACCCTAGAGTACTGTACAGTATACTAAAGTATACTGTACAGTACTGTATATTAATACATTAATTAATTAATTAATTAATTCATTCATTCATTTATCTTATACACTCACAGTAAAATGAAACTAATTACCGGGTACGTAACGAACAGGACGCTACTACCCAATAGCGAAGGTTTTGTTTTTTTTTAAATTCACAGATATGTGAAAAACAGCAAAATCTATATATGTTAGGTTCCAATAAAAATATTGCGAATCTGTGAATTCGCAAATTCGGAAACGCGAGTGTACGAGGTATTACTGTATTCTGCTTTGCCCTTATGCATGTGCCTCTGATGAGCTGGTGTAGTTCAGCAGAAACGCGTGTCAGGCAGGCTGGGAGTTAGAGCAAATACTCCTTTTGTAACATTTATGGTGTTTGTGGTATTAGGCAGTCAATTGTGGGAGTGTAATGTAAGCTCCCTAGGTAGTGGCTAGTCAGACAATTTGGTCGGTCTTTTACTGACCTCTAGCCAGCTGGTGTATATGTGTGTGTGTGTGTTATAATAGTTGATTTATCCTTTACTTTTCCCCTTCAGTGAATTGATATCTAATGTAGGGAACTGCCATTTCTACTAGTATATAATGTATCTGGCTTCTTTGCCCCTGCAGTTTGGCTTCAGAGACCCCAGGCATTTAGTGCAAGTTTTGTTTTGTAAATACAGTGAGTCAGACACATGTGAGGCAGAGCTGCTGGGGGGAGAGATGTGAGCAGAGCTGCTGAGACAGACATGTTATGTCTGGGGGAGTCTAAGAGCCACTTGTTCCTCTTTACTTCACAGTATATAGTTAGGTATGTGTTACCCCCTATATACTCACAGGACCTAGCTAGTAACTGTAGTTAGGGATCCATATATATATATATAGTTCAGGGCAGTGATAGGTTAGGCTTCCGAAGGCCAACTAGCTAGTTAGAGGCCCGGTGGCACTAGTAGTTTAGCTGGCAGGTTAAGGACTCAGTGTTAGGGTAGTCAGGCCTGCATCTACTGCCGTCACCGTCGCCCTGTTTGCGGCCTGTGAAGAATCTCACCATCATCATCATCATCTCCTGATCGGCTGTCTGTCATCTCCTGGAAGAATCCGAGGATCCACAGTCATCCACAGGGGCCCCTGCATCTCTTCTGTTGCCTGGAGGTATTGTGCACTGGACTCTTGCTATATATCTATATATATACCCGGGTATATAACCTAAGACGGTTGAGGACTTGCTGGTTGTTGTAGTATTGCTGTGTTCTGAGTATATTTTATGTATGTATTATTACCCTGTTGATTCTTATAAAGCTACTGTTATAACCTTATGTGGTATCTGTATGTATTCTTCAGACTGTGAGATTAGTACAGTGATCCTTGTTAAGGCTACTAACTGTACTTCATGGGTAAGTCCCAGGAAGAGATCCTCCCTGTAATACAGAGGCTCTATCCTGGGTGGAGGCACTGATATATTTCATATATGTTCCCACTCTTCCCTTCAGCGAAGGCTTCAGGTCCCATTATACACACAGGTCAGCGCCAGAGTCTGTTGCGGGAGGGATAATACTCATACCCCCCCCCCCAAATAGGGCTACACTAAATATTGGGAATTGCAATTTATAACTGAGGGGTGTTTGTGAAGTGATACAGGTATCACCATACTATCCTCTTATTTTGAGGTAGGCTACCTTTTACCCTTTATATGACCCCATTATAGTATGGCATCTCTTTATCAGGTGCTTTCTTTTATATATAGATTTACATACTTTTAGTGGATATTAATAAAAGTTAGTTTTTAAGTGTACTTATTTCTTTATTGGGGATTTTCTCTATGTTGCTGGTACACATACTTTGCTATCAGATATATATCTTTAGAGTTAATATATTAGTATTACAGTGAATAGTGTGAGCGAACAGACCCGCTAGGGTTCAAGGTCCCTAAGTGGTCTGAAGATAAAAGTGAAAAAAAATAAAAATAAAAAAATAAAAACACAAAAGTTTAAATCCCCCCTTCCCCTAGTTCAAATATAAAAATAAACAAAGGTAAACATAAACACTTTAGGGATCCCGGTGTTCATAAATTCCTGAACTATTAAAATATTTATCCCATATGGTGAACGGTGTAGTGGGGAAAAAAAATCAAAATAGCCAAATAGCGATTTTTTTCAACACTTTGCCTCCTAAAAAGAATTGAATAACAAGTTATCAAACCATCAGACCTTGCCCCAAATGGTATCAATAAAAAGTCATCTTGTCCGCATAAAAAGACACCATTCCCAGCTCCATACTTGTAAATATGAAAAAATTACAGGTGTCACAATATGGCGACACAATTTTTTTTTTTAAGTTTTTCATTTTTTAAAAGGTTTCAAAACATTACAAATACTATATACATTTGGTATTGCCATGATCGTACTGACCCACAGAATACAGGTAATATGTCATTTTTACCACACAGTGAACACTGTAAAAATTAAACCCATATGAAAATGGCACAAATGCATTTTTTTTCCAATTCCACATCATTTTTTTTACAGCTTCCCAGTACATGGTACAGAATATTGAATGGTGCCATTACAAAGTAAAATTTGTCCCACAAACAATAAGCCATCATGTGACTCTGTGGACTGAAAAAAAAATAAAAAAGATGGCTCTTGGAAGGTGGGGAGGAAAAAACAGATACGCAAAAATGGTTCAGTCTTTAAGGGGTTAAAACATGAAAAACTATAAATTTGGCATCACCATGATCGTAACAACCAACAGATTAAGGCTAGTATGTCTTTTATAAACCACAGTGAACATCATAAATATAAAACCTGTAAAAAAAAAAAAAAACTGGCTCAATGGTGTTTTTTTTTTTTCAATTCTACCCCATTCAGAATTTTTTTGTAACTTCCCAGTACATTATGAAGTACAATTTACATGCAAAAAATAAAAATGACTATGTGAATGCTAAAATAAAAAAGTAATGGCTTTCAGAAGAAGGAGACTAAAAATGGAAACACAAAAATGGAACATCGCCATATCCTTAAGGGGTTAATTAGCTTAGATTAGTCACCCTTACCAGTGTCTTCTTTCTACCCACCATTCTATTTTTCCTGGCTGTGAGTGTTGTGCTCCAGTCCTCACCTGTAAACCTTGCTGTTACCTAACAACCAATCTGCTGCATGTTAAGATTACTTAAAGAGGTTGTCCGGGCAAAAAAATTATTTTTAAAATAAGCTGGGGGAGGTGAAAAAAAAATTATACTCTGCTGTCCCTGGTGCTCCGGTGTCCTCCCAGCATGGTCTGGTCCTGCTTGCTTCTCAAAGTGAACCTGCTCTCCGGTTGTGATGTCCCAGATCATTTCCGCAGAAGCCACTGATTGGCCTCAGCGGAACCGGAAATTTTTGCAATATTTGCAAGGAACCATGGGCCACTATGGGACATTATACTGTGTGCAGGGGCTGCTATGTGACATTATACTGTATAGAGGGGCCACTATGGGACATTATACTGTGTGCATGGGCTGCTATGTGACATTATACTGTATAGAGGGGCCACTATGGGACATTAAACTGTGTGCAGGGGCCATTATACGACATTATACTGTATGGAGGGGCCGCTATGGAACATTATACTGTATGGAGGGGCCGCTATGGGACATTATACTGTGTGCAGGGGCTGCTATGTGACATTATACTGTATAGAGGGGCCGCTATGGGACATTATACTGTGTGAAGGGGCCAGCGTGGGACATTATAGTGTGTGTAAATGCGGCAGGGGGTGGGGATCACGAAAGGGGGAATATGTTGTGTGGGGTGGGGGTGGGGGTGGGGCAAATATTGAAAAACGTTTGCTATAGGGCCCAGTCTGTGCTAGTTATGCCCCTGTATATATACCCTGTTCACATGGAGGAATCTGGCACTAATTTTTGTGGGTTTTGAACCCAAATCAGCAGTAGATTCTTCCCTCATTCTGCTGTCCATTGAAAACAATTGAGGCAGGACGCTGGGGATAAAAAATGTCCTGCTCGATCTTTCTTCGGATTCTGCAGCTGATTCGGAGGCCGCGGTTTGAGACTCCTCACTGGTTAGGTCCATTCATTTGGACCTAATCTGTGGTGGAAAGCCGCAGCAGAATACTGATGTTCTGCACCGTGAGCCGGGTGCAGAAAATAAGGAGGAATCTGAGGCAGATGTCCACATCAAATTCTTCTTTACTTTCCGATATCTGAACAGGTTCTATCTACTTGTATGGAATGGACTGTATTACAATTCACTCCAGTAGGTCTGCCTCAGCAAAAAACACTTTTTTTGGTTGTATTGAAAGTATGTGATCCATTCTGTACTGCAAATGAAATTGGATGTCAAAACCCAAGCATAAGGCGGCAAACAAAGTTGACACAAACCATGAGAAGGCCATGAACAGACATTCAGTTACTGGTGTTCCATTTATCTCACACCACCGCTCTCATAGGCTATCATGGTACACAGCAAGACGGCAATGGAGGCTGAATGGATATAGCCAGAGATTGGTCTGGAGTCCACATGGGAAGCACCATGATGAGGCCTTCACAAGGAAGCATCACACTAGTCCTACTCTTGGGATTATGGTGTGGGGTATCATAATGTATGGTAACTGGACTGCTCTAGGCTTCATTTTAGGTATACTTACAGCTCGGGGTTAAATTGATTTGGTGTAACCAATGGTACCGCCATTTCTCCAAAGTGTCCAAGGAACCCTTTTTCAACTGGATAACACCTGGCCTCATATTGCTTGTGCTACTGTCAGCAGTCTATGTAGCCTAAATGTGCTACCATGACTTGCAGTATCTCCAGATTTGTCTCCCATCAAGCACATTTAGCAATTGCAAAGGGAGCAGCCAGGAGCCAGTCTTGATGATAATTGTTCTCAAGTGCATTCAGTATGGCACAAGCCAAGGTATGTAACACTAGGTTCACACTAGCATTTGAATCTCAGTACGTCACACATTCCGCTTAAAATAGGTAGAGAGAAAAGTCCTGCAAGCATTTTCGGCGGAAACCCAGGCGGACCCCATTATAGTATATGGGATCCGCGGGTAACTACTTTTTAAGCGGATAGGATTTCTGTTTTTTGGGTCCCCAAGCAGACCCAAAGGATGGAAACTGAAAAACACTAATGTGAACCCTGCGTAAGTGTGGCGTTCATACCCGATACCAAATACAGCAGCAATTTCAGTGCGTATTTTTAAAGCCATAAAGAACTTCTTTCCTGCAGACAATGATTCTTTGGCCATAAATGTGTCTGATGATAATGTAATTTATCTCTGTGATCTATACAGGCAGATCAATAGCGCAGTGACAAGATCATCTGGATAACTGAGGGTTTCGATTTAACATTACACTGAAAGCGCAGGTTATAATGTGCATTAGGACAGGGCTGAGGGTACGAGCTGCTCGCTGTATAAGCTAGACTTCAATTCTCCAAACTGGCCTGAATGTCTGAAATAATATTATATGAGAAATACAATATGTCCATTGTCATTATTACACATTATCATACAGTATTATTATAGATCTGAAATTGGCTGAAGTACAAATTACCCCCTCTTCTTACTACAGTTCTTATATCTACTCCTATTACTCCATATATCCTCTCCCTATATCTCGTCCTATTACTCCATATATCCTCTCCCTATATCTCCTCCTAGTACTCCATATATCCTCTCCTTATATCTCCTCCTAGTACTCCATATATCCTCCCCTATATCTCCCCCTATTACTCCATATATCATCTCCTTATATCTCCTCCTATTACTCCATATATCCTCTCCCTATATCTCCTATTACTCCATATATCCTTTCCTATATCTCCTCCTATTACTCCATATATCCTCTCCTTATATCTCCTCCTATTACTCCATATATCATCTCCTTATATCTCCTCCTATTACTCCATATATCCTCCCCTATATCTCCCCCTATTACTCCATATATCCTCTCCTTATATCTCCTCCTATTACTCCATATATCCTCTCCTTATATCTCCTCCTAGTACTCCATATATCCTCCCCTATATCTCCCCCTATTACTCCATATATCATCTCCTTATATCTCCTCCTATTACTCCATATATCCTCTCCCTATATCTCCTATTACTCCATATATCCTCTCCTATATCTCCTCCTATTACTCCATATATCCTCTCCTTATATCTCCTCCTATTACTCCATATATCCTCTCCTTATATCTCCTCCTATTACTCCATATATCCTCTCCTTATATCTCCTCCTATTACTCCATATATCCTCTCCTTATATCTCCTCCTATTACTCCATATATCCTCTCCCTATATCTCCTATTACTCCATATATCCTCCCCTATATCTCCCCCTATTACTCCATATATCATCTCCTTATATCTCCTCCTATTACTCCATATATCCTCTCCCTATATCTCTTCCTATTACTCCATATATCCTCTCCTTATATCTCCTCCTATTACTCCATATATCCTCTCCTTATATCTCCTCCTATTACTCCATATATCCTCTCCTTATATCTCCTCCTATTACTCCATATATCCTCTCCTTATATCTCCTCCTGTTACTCCATATATCCTCTCCCTATATCTCCTCCTGTTACTCCATATATCCTCTCCTATATCTCCTCCTGTTACTCCATATATCCTCTCCTTATATCTCCTCCTATTACTCCATATATCCTCTCCCTATATCTCGTCCTATTACTCCATATATCCTCTCCCTATATCTCTTCCTATTACTCCATATATCCTCTCCTTATATCTCCTTCTATTACTCCATATATCCTCTCCTTATATCTCCTCCTATTACGCCATATATCCTCTCCTTATATCTCCTCCTATTACTCCATATATCCTCTACCTATATCTCGTCCTATTACTCCATATATCCTCTCCCTATATCTCCTATTACTCCATATATCCTCTCCTTATATCTCCTTCTATTACTCCATATATCCTCTCCTTATATCTCCTTCTATTACTCCATATATCCTCTCCCTATATCTCCTATTACTCCATATATCCTCTCCTATATCTCCTCCTATTACTCCATATATCCTCTCCTTATATCTCCTCCTATTACTCCATATATCCTCTCCTTATATCTCCTCCTATTACTCCATATATCCTCTCCCTATATCTCCTCCTGTTACTCCATATATCCTCTCCTTATATCTCCTCCTATTACTCCATATATCCTCTACCTATATCTCGTCCTATTACTCCATATATCCTCTCCCTATATCTCTTCCTATTACTCCATATATCCTCTCCCTATAGCTCCTCCTATTACTCCATATATCCTCTCCCTATATCTCTTCCTATTACTCCATATATCCTCTCCCTATATCTCTTCCTATTACTCCATATATCCTCTCCCTATATCTCCTCCTATTACTCCATATATCCTCTCCTTATATCTCCTCCTATTACTCCATATATCCTCTCCTATATCTCCTCCTATTACTCCATATATCCTCTCCTATATCTCCTCCTATTACTCCATATATCCTCTCCTTATATCTCCTCCTATTACTCCATATATCCTCTCCCTATATCTCCTCCTGTTACTCCATATATCCTCTCCTTATATCTCCTTCTATTACTCCATATATCCTCTCCTTATATCTCCTTCTATTACTCCATATATCCTCTCCTTATATCTCCTCCTATTACGCCATATATCCTCTC
The DNA here is from genome assembly GCA_947044405.1 of Leptodactylus fallax. NCBI lineage: Eukaryota > Metazoa > Chordata > Amphibia > Anura > Leptodactylidae > Leptodactylus > Leptodactylus fallax. The sequence goes on along the minus strand of CAMRHE010000149.1, from coordinate 591,577 downwards.
CTTATATCTCCTCCTATTACTCCATATATCCTCTACCTATATCTCGTCCTATTACTCCATATATCCTCTCCCTATATCTCCTATTACTCCATATATCCTCTCCTTATATCTCCTTCTATTACTCCATATATCCTCTCCTTATATCTCCTTCTATTACTCCATATATCCTCTCCCTATATCTCCTATTACTCCATATATCCTCTCCTATATCTCCTCCTATTACTCCATATATCCTCTCCTTATATCTCCTCCTATTACTCCATATATCCTCTCCTTATATCTCCTCCTATTACTCCATATATCCTCTCCCTATATCTCCTCCTGTTACTCCATATATCCTCTCCTTATATCTCCTCCTATTACTCCATATATCCTCTACCTATATCTCGTCCTATTACTCCATATATCCTCTCCCTATATCTCTTCCTATTACTCCATATATCCTCTCCCTATATCTCCTCCTATTACTCCATATATCCTCTCCCTATATCTCTTCCTATTACTCCATATATCCTCTCCCTATATCTCTTCCTATTACTCCATATATCCTCTCCCTATATCTACTCCTATTACTCCATATATCCTCTCCTTATATCTCCTCCTATTACTCCATATATCCTCTCCTATATCTCCTCCTATTACTCCATATATCCTCTCCTTATATCTCCTCCTATTACTCCATATATCCTCTCCTATATCTCCTCCTATTACTCCATATATCCTCTCCTATATCTCCTCCTATTACTCCATATATCCTCTCCTTATATCTCCTCCTATTACTCCATATATCCTCTCCCTATATCTCTTCCTATTACTCCATATATCCTCTCCCTATATCTCCTCCTATTACTCCATATATCCTCTCCTTATATCTCCTCATATTACTCCATATATCCTCTCCCTATATCTCCTCCTATTACTCCATATATCCTCTCCTATATCTCCTCCTAGTACTCCATATATCCTCTCCCTATATCTCTTCCTATTACTCCATATATCCTCCCCCTATATCTCCTCCTATTACTCCATATATCCTCTCCCCATATCTCCTCCTATTATTCCATATATCCTCTCCTATTACTCCATATATCCTCTCCTTATATCTCCTTCTATTACTCCATATATCCTCTCCTTATATTTCCTCATATTACTCTATATATCCTCTCCCTATATCTCCTCCTATTACTCCATATATTCTCTCCTATATCTCCTCCTATTACTCCATATATCCTCTCCTTATATCTCCTCCTATTACTCCATATATCCTCTCCTTATATCTCCTCCTAGTACTCCATATATCCTCCCCTATATCTCCCCCTATTACTCCATATATCATCTCCTTATATCTCCTCCTATTACTCCATATATCCTCTCCCTATATCTCCTATTACTCCATATATCCTCTCCTATATCTCCTCCTATTACTCCATATATCCTCTCCTTATATCTCCTCCTATTACTCCATATATCCTCTCCTTATATCTCCTCCTATTACTCCATATATCCTCTCCCTATATCTCCTCCTGTTACTCCATATATCCTCTCCTTATATCTCCTCCTATTACTCCATATATCCTCTCCTTATATCTCCTCCTATTACTCCATATATCCTCTCCTTATATCTCCTCCTATTACTCCATATATCCTCTCCCTATATCTCCTATTACTCCATATATCCTCTCCTTATATCTCCTTCTATTACTCCATATATCCCCTCCTTATATCTCCTTCTATTACTCCATATATCCTCTCCCTATATCGCTTATTACTCCATATATCCTCTCCTATATCTCCTCCTATTACTCCATATATCCTCTCCTTATATCTCCTCCTATTACTCCATATATCCTCTCCTTATATCTCCTCCTATTACTCCATATATCCTCTCCCTATATCTCCTCCTGTTACTCCATATATCCTCTCCTTATATCTCCTCCTATTACTCCATATATCCTCTACCTATATCTCGTCCTATTACTCCATATATCCTCTCCCTATATCTCTTCCTATTACTCCATATATCCTCTCCCTATATCTCCTCCTATTACTCCATATATCCTCTCCCTATATCTCTTCCTATTACTCCATATATCCTCTCCCTATATCTCTTCCTATTACTCCATATATCCTCTCCCTATATCTACTCCTATTACTCCATATATCCTCTCCTTATATCTCCTCCTATTACTCCATATATCCTCTCCCTATATCTCTTCCTATTACTCCATATATCCTCTCCTTATATCTCCTTCTATTACTCCATATATCCTCTCCTTATATCTCCTCCTATTACGCCATATATCCTCTCCTTATATCTCCTCCTATTACTCCATATATCCTCTACCTATATCTCGTCCTATTACTCCATATATCCTCTCCCTATATCTCCTATTACTCCATATATCCTCTCCTTATATCTCCTTCTATTACTCCATATATCCTCTCCTTATATCTCCTTCTATTACTCCATATATCCTCTCCCTATATCTCCTATTACTCCATATATCCTCTCCTATATCTCCTCCTATTACTCCATATATCCTCTCCTTATATCTCCTCCTATTACTCCATATATCCTCTCCTTATATCTCCTCCTATTACTCCATATATCCTCTCCCTATATCTCCTCCTGTTACTCCATATATCCTCTCCTTATATCTCCTCCTATTACTCCATATATCCTCTACCTATATCTCGTCCTATTACTCCATATATCCTCTCCCTATATCTCTTCCTATTACTCCATATATCCTCTCCCTATATCTCCTCCTATTACTCCATATATCCTCTCCCTATATCTCTTCCTATTACTCCATATATCCTCTCCCTATATCTCTTCCTATTACTCCATATATCCTCTCCCTATATCTCCTCCTATTACTCCATATATCCTCTCCTTATATCTCCTCCTATTACTCCATATATCCTCTCCTATATCTCCTCCTATTACTCCATATATCCTCTCCTATATCTCCTCCTATTACTCCATATATCCTCTCCTTATATCTCCTCCTATTACTCCATATATCCTCTCCCTATATCTCCTCCTGTTACTCCATATATCCTCTCCTTATATCTCCTTCTATTACTCCATATATCCTCTCCTTATATCTCCTTCTATTACTCCATATATCCTCTCCTTATATCTCCTCCTATTACGCCATATATCCTCTCCTTATATCTCCTCCTATTACTCCATATATCCTCTACCTATATCTCGTCCTATTACTCCATATATCCTCTCCCTAAATCTCCTATTACTCCATATATCCTCTCCTTATATCTCCTTCTATTACTCCATATATCCTCTCCTTATATCTCCTTCTATTACTCCATATATCCTCTCCTTATATCTCCTTCTATTACTCCATATATCCTCTCCCTATATCTCCTCCTGTTACTCCATATATCCTCTCCCTATATCTCTTCCTATTACTCCATATATCCTCTCCCTATATCTCTTCCTATTACTCCATATATCCTCTCCCTATATCTACTCCTATTACTCCATATATCCTCTCCTTATATCTCCTCCTATTACTCCATATATCCTCTCCTATATCTCCTCCTATTACTCCATATATCCTCTCCTTATATCTCCTCCTATTACTCCATATATCCTCTCCTATATCTCCTCCTATTACTCCATATATCCTCTCCTATATCTCCTCCTATTACTCCATATATCCTCTCCTTATATCTCCTCCTATTACTCCATATATCCTCTCCCTATATCTCTTCCTATTACTCCATATATCCTCTCCCTATATCTCCTCCTATTACTCCATATATCCTCTCCTTATATCTCCTCATATTACTCCATATATCCTCTCCCTATATCTCCTCCTATTACTCCATATATCCTCTCCTATATCTCCTCCTAGTACTCCATATATCCTCTCCTTATATCTCCTCCTAGTACTCCATATATCCTCTCCCTATATCTCTTCCTATTACTCCATATATCCTCCCCCTATATCTCCTCCTATTACTCCATATATCCTCTCCCCATATCTCCTCCTATTATTCCATATATCCTCTCCTATTACTCCATATATCCTCTCCTTATATCTCCTTCTATTACTCCATATATCCTCTCCTTATATTTCCTCATATTACTCTATATATCCTCTCCCTATATCTCCTCCTATTACTCCATATATTCTCTCCTATATCTCCTCCTATTACTCCATATATCCTCTCCTTATATCTCCTCCTATTACTCCATATATCCTCTCCTTATATCTCCTCCTAGTACTCCATATATCCTCCCCTATATCTCCCCCTATTACTCCATATATCATCTCCTTATATCTCCTCCTATTACTCCATATATCCTCTCCCTATATCTCCTATTACTCCATATATCCTCTCCTATATCTCCTCCTATTACTCCATATATCCTCTCCTTATATCTCCTCCTATTACTCCATATATCCTCTCCTTATATCTCCTCCTATTACTCCATATATCCTCTCCCTATATCTCCTCCTGTTACTCCATATATCCTCTCCTTATATCTCCTCCTATTACTCCATATATCCTCTCCTTATATCTCCTCCTATTACTCCATATATCCTCTCCTTATATCTCCTCCTATTACTCCATATATCCTCTACCTATATCTCGTCCTATTACTCCATATATCCTCTCCCTATATCTCTTCCTATTACTCCATATATCCTCTCCCTATATCTCCTCCTATTACTCCATATATCCTCTCCCTATATCTCCTCCTATTACTCCATATATCCTCTCCTTATATCTCCTCATATTACTCCATATATCCTCTCCCTATATCTCCTCCTATTACTCCATATATCCTCTCCTATATCTCCTCCTATTACTCCATATATCCTCTACCTATATCTCGTCCTATTACTCCATATATCCTCTCCCTATATCTCTTCCTATTACTCCATATATCCTCTCCCTATATCTCCTCCTATTACTCCATATATCCTCTCCCTATATCTCCTCCTATTACTCCATATATCCTCTCCCTATATCTCTTCCTATTACTCCATATATCCTCCCCCTATATCTCCTCCTATTACTCCATATATCCTCTCCCCATATCTCCTCCTATTACTCCATATATCCTCTCCTATTACTCCATATATCCTCTCCCTATAGCTCCTCCTATTATTCCATATATCCTCTCCTATTACTCCATATATCCTCTCCTTATATCTCCTTCTATTACTCCATATATCCTCTCGTTATATTTCCTCATATTACTCCATATATCCTCTCCTTATATCTCCTCATATTACTCCATATATCCTCTCCCTATATCTCCTCCTATTACTCCATATATCCTCTCCTATATCTCTTCCTATTACTCCATATATCCTCCCCCTATATCTCCTCCTTTTACTCCATATATCCTCTCCCCATATCTCCTCCTATTACTCCATATATCCTCTCCTATATCTCCTCCTATTACTCCATATATCCTCTCCCTATAGCTCCTCCTATTATTCCATATATCCTCTCCTATATCTCCATATATTCTCTCTCTATATCTCCTCCTATTACACTATATATCCTCTCCTTATATCTCCTCATATTACTCCATATATCCTCTCCCTATATCTCCTCCTATTACTCCATATATCCTCTTCCTATATCTCCTCCTATTGCTCCATATATCCTCTCCTTATATCTCCTCCTATTGCTCCATATATCCTCTCCTTATATCTCCTCCTATTGCTCCATATATCCTCTCCCTATATCTCCTCCTATTACTCCATATATCCTCTCCCTATATCTCCTCCTATTATTCCATATATCCTCTCTTATATCTCCATATATCCTCTCCCTATATCTCCTCCTATTACTCCATATATCCTCTCCCTATATCTCCTCCTATTACTCCATATATCCTCTTCCTATATCTCCTCCTATTACTCCATATATCCTCTTCCTATATCTCCTCCTATTACTCCATATATCCTCTCTTATATCTCCTCCTATTACTCCATATAACCTCTCCCTATATCTTCTCCTTTTACTCCATATAACCACTCCCTATATCTCCTCCTAGTACTCCATATATTCTCTCCCTATATCCTCTCTTTATATTTCCTTCTATTACTGCATATAATCTCGCCTATATACATATATGTTTCTTTTGTTTATTTCCTTTATATAGTGTCAATATATTCTACAGCGCCTTACAGACATTGTTGCTTTACAAAAGGGATGTTGCTTTTGGTGAGATGTGAATCAAGGATCCCAATACAGATTTGAGCCCAGGGTTCAGGGCTTGTTTAAGCTACTGAACCACCATACTGACCATCCCTCATACATGACAGGCCTCCTACATGGCTCTATTAAGTGGGAAATACATTGAGTAGATATACATTACTGTATAACCATTAAAGGGATTGTCCCTTCAGAGCATCCCATTCCATTTGCCTTCTTAGAGGCCCTACTTAGTAACCAGAGCAGAGAACCAGCACAAGTAACATCTTCCGCTCTATAGGGCTTATTCCTACATATTACATAGTTGTTCTTCATGTGAATGAGCCCACATTTTACCCTACATTAACAGTTGATCGCTGGGAGTTTCTAGGTTTCTGCAACTGGGCCTGCTTTGTCGTCTTAAAGGAATTGTCTGTCCATTTTCAAATACAAATCATATGGAATTCTGAGTTATTGGAGAAGAGTCTTACATTTTGGAACCCAATCATAAGAGAAGAGAGTACAAACAAAGAAAGTCTCCCACAGTGCAGGACCACTATGTATTACCTCAACAAACTGTTGGTTTTAATGGAAAACTTGCAATGCATCTTATTCCCTCTAGGGGCACCGAAGATCAAATCAATTTAGACTCAAGCGAACCATATGGATATTTATTTTGCAGAATGTTCTGACTTCTCCCTGGTTTACAAGGAGCTCAGTGTCTTGTATCTTCACAACATACACATTGCTTAGGACATCCAAGTACATTCACTACATTTGCATCAGAGGAGAAAACCTAACATTTATAGATCACCTACATTGCATTGATATACTTTTTGTCTCACTCAACCTGTTCTTCTCCCACATTAAAACCTCATGTAATATTATGAAGAGTGATGGCTGAAGACACATTCTATCTCCAGAGACATGATGGTGGGATGGGAGATGGATTGTCCAAATGATACAATGATGAAGGATGACAGAGTTTCTATGAATAATCTTCATGGATGAGGCAGCTAATGCCATTTGTGGATCAATTTATGCTAAGAGAAATGGTTTTACTAACCTGGTTTATGTCACATGCTGCAAGGTTATCATGGATGGAGAGAAAGTGTATTTTATTGCAAAAGCCACATGAGCAAACATCACTCATACAGTACTCATACAGTCGGTTCTCTCTCACCTGTGTACATTACTGACTTGAAATGTTGTATTAGGCCATTGTGTTGTCTCCATCTACACATTTTTTCTGGACATCCTTTATCTAAACCCTCTATCCTCATATACATATCTCCTAAAACTTCTCTGTCCACGTTCATCCAACCTCTTTCAAGAAGCTCCTCCAACCAACTACACCTCACACAAGAAGTTCCTCTTTGCAATGACACATCTCTGGTGAATCTCCATTATCAAACTACACCTCTCTGGTAAGCCATCTATATCCACCTGAACCCCCTATATCCAACTACACATCTCTCATGAAGCTCCTTCATTTAACTACAACTCTCTCATGAAGCTCCTCCATCCAACTAAATCTTTCAAGCTTGTCTGTTCTACTTCTCAAAAAGCTCATCTAACTGTGTTTCTCTTGAGAAACTCCTCTATCCAAGAACACATATGTTGTCAACATCCTCCATCCTCAATGGGGGGCACTATAACCTATGTGGGGAGACTTTAACCTGTGGGGAGCACTATTGTAGCAATAGTGTACTAATATCGCCCTCACACACACACACACACACACACACACACACACACACACACACACACAGGTAATAGTTCCGCCCACATATAATTAATGCTACTAACTGTGAGGGGGCACTATTACAGTAACAGTGCCCTAATAGTGCCCCTCACAGATAATAGTCCTCTTCTTACTCCCAACATACAATATATTTATACAGGCAGTGGCCTGAACAGTATCTACACAGCAGTGATACGGTGGACTGGAACTGCTGAGGCACACAGCCAGTGTGCATCTTCTATTCTACTCCTTGCACCCCTGACTCCTAATCTATGGTACAGCTGGTGGCAGGAGGAGAATAGAAGATGCACGCAGACTGTGTGCTACAGCAGAGCAGCTACAGCCTGCCACATCACTGATCTGAAGATACAATATAATTATACAGTTCAGAACAAAGGAGAAAGGGGCACCTGAAGGCATCACCAACACTGTGGAGGTGGGGGATGCCAGGGGAGATATGCAGGCCACAGCGCAAGGACAGACAGTGGTACAGCTTGGCATTCACTATCTGTACTTGACCTGCTTGTTCCTTCCTTCTGGTTCAGCTGCTAGTTGCAGCTTAATAAAGTGGTGGTGCTTGCACAGCCCCTCTCTCAGGAACTCTGATCAGTTGACTGAGGCGAGATGCTTAACTTGCCTCAGGTGGGATATGGCCCTGCTCTCCATATACACAAATAATGGGAAACCTGGCAATCTAGCCAAGCCAGGAGAGGAGAAGACAGCGAAGAGCTGCCCAGGGGACTTTTCTCCATGTTAGTTTTTAAATAAGGTTTTCTCTGAAACACCACATGTTATGGAGTACAAGATAGCTGTTTTTAACCAGAGTGCCTGTCAAGATTTCATGCTCCCCGTTATTTGGGAATAATAAATCTCCGAACAGGTTCCCTTTAACAATATTTAACCTTTAATCTTCAACTTTTAACATATTAGAACTACCTTCATCATATAGATCTGATTTTTTTTGAAAACCCCTCATCACCTGGCACCTATATACCATTCATCCCACTTTTATTACTCCAGACATCTTCACCTAAAACTTCACCCAGTACTCATGATTTTTTAGCCATATCTCAATCGCTATTCCTCTATATAATTCATCCTGCTCTGTCACTTTGTTGAGGTCATGCCAAACCTTCCTCATATTCTTGACTATATGCATTTTGTCCCTATGCAAATGCCAGAATTACCCTAGACAAGGATGACATAAGGATCTCTGTTCTGACAGTTCCAAAATTCATCTTCTCAAGTGAAATCCCATCAATAGCTATTACATTATAACCTGCCCAAGTAGATATCCTGTTACTTGATCAGACGCAACATCGCAGTTATCCATTATTACAATGTTTGGACTCGCTTTGTGTATTTAGGCAGACCCAGACAGGAAACTCTGCATCTTGTCAAAGGGATGGTGACATGTACCTGAGAAAACTTCGTTTTATAGTCACATATTCCCTAAGATGGAGATTTATTAAGACTGGTATTTCATACACCAATCTTCATCCAAACTTTGTTGGATTAAAATGCGATGGAAAATGAAAACTGCTTAGCCTGCATAGATTTGAGCTATAATTTGCGACCATTCTTTTAAGTAAATCTGTTTTCCAGAGGCCCTGACCCATCCTGTTAAAAAAAAAAAAAGTTTTAAAAAGTCTAAGAAAAATGTTAAAAATATAAAAAAATAAAAATCACCCCCCTTTCCTTAGGCTAAGTTCACATCTGCAACGGAGTATATAGGGTCCACAAGTAACCACTATTTTAGCGGTCTGGATCTCCGTCGGAGACCCGTGTGCAGGTGTGAACCTAGCCTTAGTTTTACATATAAAAGTAAACAAAAATTACAATAAATATGTTAGGTATAGCCAAATCCCAAAAATACCCAATCTGTTAAAATATAAAAATATTATTCCTTAGGGTGAAGGGTATAGTGGAAAAAAGAATCAAAAAGCCCTGCAAATCACACTTTACACAACTCAACACACAGAAATAGATAGATAGATAGATAGATAGATAGATAGATAGATAGATAGATAGATAGGTAGGGAGATATTTTTGTTTCTTCAAGTTTAAAAATATTTTGAATATGGCATAAAGCATAACAAAAACTATATAACTATATATAGATAAAATTTGGCACCGCCGTGACTGTGCTAAACCACAGAATGCAGGAGACATCTCACTTTTACCTCACAGTAAATGCAGCATAAAGAAAACCCATAAGAAAATGGCGCAACTGCTGTTTTTTCCCAATTTCACTTCATTCTGAATTCTGTTTCAGCTTCCCAGTACATCATGTAGAATATTAAATTGTGCCATTGTGAAATATAATTTGTTACGCAAAAATCAAACCTTCATATGGGTATGTCAGTGTCAAACGTAAAAAAAGTTATGGGCTTTGGAAAATGGGTAGCAAAATTCGTCATGAAAAGATTAAACCATTCCTTCTTCTCAGAAATGGCGAGAGGCACAAATTATGATATCACAACACAGAATAGGAGATTTTTGTCCCCCATTTTGATTAGGGAGCACTGGAGATAGCCAAGAACTGTACTTCGGCCATCATGCTGCCTGACCACCACCCAACCAATGATTCATTCAGCACGGTGGACAAAATACTCCCTATGCTCCTGATCATTGGGGACCTAAGCAGATGGACCCCAAACTGATTTGCAAGTTACCTCCTATCCTGTGAATAATGGATAACTTGCCCCGATGGAAATCCCTCTTTAACCCCTTAACAACCTTAAAACAGTAGGCAACTTACCAGGAATCTGAAATGCTAAATCACCCAGTGTCAAATGTGTATGTGTAGAAAATTTGCAAAGTGTTCCTAGTAGGTGTGGGGTAGTAGGTTGCCATCACTGCAATGGGAATAAACAAATTTGTAAACCATTGAAACTTCCCCTTTAAAAAAAACTGAATTTGCCCTCATATGCTTTTTTTTTTATTAAACAAAAAAAAGCAGAAATCAACAACATGAAGACTTTAAAGGAGAGATGAAATGTGAACTGGCAGTGTACAGGAAGAGATCTTGTAAAAAGATTACAGACATCTGTCTTATGTATTACACGTCACAGGGTTTGGACAGAGGACTACATATGGAAGCTGAAAACAAACACGATAAGTTTTGGTCCTTCACAAACGTCTGTACTTGAAGCTTCCAGTTTCCAGCTGGCCGAGACCTCATGACAAAGGATCTTCTGAGAAGGGAGTTTCACAGAGAATATACCAGGTCTGCCAGATTAACCCGCGTGGTAGACCAACATTTTACGGCAAGGCCTGGAATTCAGATCAACAGCGGTGGCTTCAGTCATGCCGGGTTACCATGTAAACATGTTTTTTTGGAAGCTGGAAATGTGTGGGATCAGTAGTTGGAGCGAGCCAGTGGTCACAAATGAGGTGTCAGACTTGTGGGGTTAATAAGTCACACAACCTACAGCAAATGACATATTGTATATTGTTATTAATTTATTATTAATAAAAATTAGGTGGGCGAGAGGAGATTGATGTGGAAAATAACAACTATGTCAGAATTAGGAGGGATGTGGTTTGGTCATGATGAAGAACAGACCTCTGATGTGGTCACATATCAGATGAGATATGACTCATATTTCAGCTGGCATTCCAGCTTCCTAAGGTGGAACAGACTACTTGTTCCATCTGTGGCTTCTAGAGTCATGTATTGTCTTAAGCCATGCCTGAGACCAAAGTAGAAGGATCGCTGTTTGTCAACAACTTTGTTTTTTGTTAGCCATTCGGAAGTATCAACTACAGAGGACTCTCAAATTCTATCTTTTCTATCTACCTTACTGTTTTTTGTTTGTTTGTTTTTTAACAAAGATGACCCTCTACCAGGAAAGGGGGTCCTCTACATTAAACTTAGTGGGTATAAACCTGGAGGCTGGTCCCCAGAACAGGAGAAGCTTTGGCTTATGGAGGGGGTCCTGGGCAAGGAGCCTTCCTTGATTTTATAGAGAATACAAATAGGGTCTATCTTCTTTAAAGGGGTTGACCAGGAATTTTTGTTTTATAGCCTATCCTTATATTAGATTCACACCTGCGTTCGGGTTTCCATTCAGGAGGTCCGCTTAGGGACCCCCCCCCCCCGAATGGAAACCTAATCCGCTTAAAAAGCGGTTACCTTCAGGAACCCATGGACCCCATAGACTATAATGCCTGGAAAGGGCAGAAAATGCGGAGAGAAAAGCGCTGCTTGCAGGACTTCTCTGTGATAGGCCAGGGCTGAACCAAGCCTGGGTTTTGAACACTGCAGGAGAAAAAATGCTGAGGGAAAAGCTGCACAACAAATAACATAGAACACTTAACATAGAACGGGATGTACCAACATAAAACCCAGAAGCACAGACACAAACATTAAAAACAGCAGCCTCTGGGATGCTGCATCATGTGGTGCCAACAGCCAGCCCTCACACAGATCAGCTGTTTGGTGGTACATCTGGTCCCCTTATTATACCTTGCATGGAGCCAGAAGCAACTGGCATGTATAGTTGCTGGGCAGAGCTACCATGGACTTCAATTGGATCTGAGCTGAAGTATCCACTCCCGGTCACTACAGTGCTGGCCAAAAGTATTGGCACCCCTGCAATTCTGTCAGATAATACTCAATTTCTTCCAGAAAATGATTACAATCACAAATGCTTTGGTAATAATATTTTCATTTAATTTGTCTTCAATGGAAAACCACAAAAAGAATTGTCAAAAAGCCAAATTGGATATAATTCCACATCAAACATAAAAAAGGGGGTGGACAAAAGTATTGGCACCCTTTAAAAATCATGTTATGCTTCTCTAATTTGTGTAATTAACAGCACCTGTTACTTACCTGTTGCACATAACAGGTGGTGGCAATAACTAAATCACACTTATCAGTTGAAATGGATTAAAGTTGACTCAACCTCTGTCCTGTGTCCTTGTGTGTACCACATTGAGCATGGAGAAAAGAAAGAAGACCAAAGAACTGTCTGAGGACTTGAGAAGCAAAATTGTGAGGAAGCATGAGCAATCTCAAGGCTACAAGTCCATCTCCAAAGACCTGAATGTTCCTGTGTCTACCGTGCGCAGTGTCATCGAGAAGTTTAAAGCCCATGGCACTGTGGCTAACCTCCCTAGATGTGGACGGAAAAGAAAAATTGAGAGATTTCAACGAAAGATTGTGCGGATGGTGGCTAAAGAACCTCGACTAACATCCAAACAAGTTCTAGCTGCCCTGCAGTCTGAGGGTACAACAGTGTCAACCCGTACTATCCGTCGGCGTCTGAATGAAAAGGGACTCTATGGTAGGATACCCAGGAAGACCCCACTTCTGACCCAGAGACATAAAAAAGCCAGGCTGGAGTTTGCCAAAACGTACCTGAGAAAGCCAAAAACTTTTTGGAAGAATGTTCTCTGGTCAGATGAGACAAAAGTAGAGCTTTTTGGGAAAAGGCATCAACATAGAGTTTACAGGAAAAAAAAAGAGGCCTTCAAAGAAAAGAACACGGTCCCTACAGTCAAACATGGCGGAGGTTCCCTGATGTTTTGGGGTTGCTTTGCTGCCTCTGGCACTGGACTGCTTGACCGTGTGCATGGCATTATGAAGTCTGAAGACTACCAACAAATTTTGCAGCATAATGTAGGGCCCAGTGTGAGACAGCTGGGTCTCCCTCAGAGGTCATGGGTCTTCCAGCAGGAAAATGACCCAAAACACACTTCAAAAAGCACTAGAAAATGGTTTGAGAGAAAGCACTGGAGACTTCTAAAGTGGCCAGCAATGAGTCCAGACCTGAATCCCATAGAACACCTGTGGAGAGATCTCAAAATGGCAGTTTGGAGAAGGCACCCTTCAAATCTCAGGGACCTGGAGAAATTTGCCAAAGAAGAATGGTCTAAAATTCCAGCAGAGCATTGTAAGAAACTCATTGATGGTTACCGGAAGCGGTTGTTCGCAGTTATTTTGTCTAAAGGTTGTGCTACCAAGTATTAGGCTGAGGGTGCCAATACTTTTGTCCGGCCCATTTTTGGAGTTTTGTGTAAAATGATCAATGATTTGACTTTTTTTTTTCATTCTCTTTTGTGTTTTTTCATTGCAAGCAAAATAAATGAAGATATTATTACCAAAGCATTTGTGATTGCAATCATTTTCTGGAAGAAATTGAGTATTATCTGACAGAATTGCAGGGGTGCCAATACTTTTGGCCAGCACTGTATAGCAGACAGACTGGATGCCGCTCCGAACAGCTGATCCATGCGAGGGCTAGTTGTCAGCCCCCCACGACCAGACATTTACAGTATGCCCTATCCTAATGATAGGCCATAAAACAAAAAATGTTTGTCAAATATCTCAACACTAATGATTATAAGTACAATTAACCCATTTCTCACACTACAATGAAATCACTTCATCTTCATTATTCAGGGGTAGTGGATAAGATATTATATAGCAGGCCTTTTAGGAAGGAGCAAGAAATGCTATCCTTCACGCTAGTAGTATTCATCTTCTACACACAGTGTGCTCTTTTCCAATAAGTGAGTTGACAAGAGCAAGAAGGAACTCCAGGACAGAGGATAGCTTTAAGTGGGAGTCCAGGTAGATGTTAGAGTAAATGGATGTTAAGTAGGGCACACTCCATGGCCCGCAAGAAAATCCGTGACAACTTGCTCCTGATGGGCAAATTCCAATCTAAAGATAGTGAATTGAAGCATACACCTAACCTGGCAAAAAAAAAAAAGTGCTGTGGGAAAACTGTGGCGGCAAACAGTGGCTTCCATTATACCTATAGGGAAACTGCCGGACTTACCGTAGGTATAAATGACATGCTGCGAATTCCAAAACTGCCAGTCGGGGCCTTTTTTAAGACTGGCGAAGGAAACTGTAAAAACATTGTTGTTCATAATCATAATCCTTACCTACATGTTAAAATGGGGTATGGCAGGAGGACTCATGGTTTCTTATTAAAAAAAAAAAAAAAAGGAAATTTATTGAAGTTTTCATAAAGGTAGATAATGGACTACACTATATATGGATAACTTCCAATATAACTTATACCACTGACATACCCTTGTGCATAGCTCCCAACCGTCCCGCATCTGGCGGGACAGTCCCGATTTTACACTGCTGTCCCACGGTCCCGCATAGCTTACAGTTTGTCCCGCTATTCCCCTGAAGTATTTTGCTGTTAACAAACTTTATTAGGGTAGGGTAAAGGCTAAATGGTAGATGCTAAATCGTAATGACTAAAGGACCTTTGATGACGTCATAAACATGTGATCAGACTCTTGTGTGGGCAGAGCTATTCTGGATACTGCAGGACACACTGTGATGTTACACAGAAAGCTGGGAACAGAGAGTGATCGAAGATAAGTAGGAGAGAAGAGAGCATGTGTGAGCAAGAGAGGAGAACTGGGGGCAGATGTAGGGGACAGTTAAACTGAACGCAGATGTAGGGGTAGTTAAACTGAACGCAGATGTAGGGGGCAGTTAAACTGAAGGCAGATTAAGGGGGCAATTAAACTGGTGGCAAATAAAGGGGACATTAAGCTGGTGGCAGATAAAGGGGGACATTAAATTGGTGGTAGATGGAGGGGGAAATTAAACTGGGGCAGATGAAGGGGGGCATTAAGCTGGTGACATGAAGGGGGAACATTAAATTGGTGGCCGATAAAGGGGGACATTAAGATGGTGGCAAATAAAGGGGGACATTAAACTGAGGGCAGATGAAGGGGGAATTAATCTGGTGGCAGATAGAGGGTGACATTAAACTGGGGGCAACTGGAGGAGGACATTAAACCGTGGGGAGTAGCTGGAGGGGGACATGTCTGCCTCTAGTTGCCCCAGTTTAATGTCCCCCTCCAACTACCCCCACTGTTTAATGTCAACCGCCAGCTGCCCCATAGTTTAATGTCCCCCTCCAACTGCCCTAGTTTAATGTCCCCCTCTAGTTTCCGCCAGTTTAAACTGGGGCACGAGGAGAGGGACTTAGTACTGTGGGGAAATTGGAGGGCACCATTATAATGTGGGGGTGTGGCATCCCAGAGCTGGCTATGGCTGGGCTGAGGGTGATCTCTGTGCATTGTATTATTTCCTGTTGCTTCATACCCTGTGTGACATAGCAGGGGGTCCTGAGTCTCACACAACACAGCGCCACCTAGTGAGCCTCACACATGCATTACACCTCCCATAGGATTGAATAGTAACCAAATGTCCAATGGGAGGACATCGCCTGGGAAAAGGGGAGGAGTCAGCTGATCACTGGGTCCCCATGGTAACACCCCTGCAGGAAGGTCCTGCGTGTGAGGAGTTAGAAGTGTGGAGTGTTAGGAGGAGGAGGTGAGGAGATAAGTGTGATGTCCTGTGAAGAAAGCAGTGAGTTTAGTGCAGGAATCTCAAGTCCTAGACAGGCGCAGGAAGGTTGGAGAGCTGACATACTCCAGCTATTCAGAAGATCCTGTCCCCTGTCTGCCTAGCCATCGCCCTGAAGGAAGTCAAGCATCATTATCTTGTCAGCATGAGACTGTGGAGAGAACATTCTGGAACACGTGCTCCATAGCAAGTATCACAGGATCCAGGGGCCAAGGCCAGACCTGTGGAATATCCTGCCACCCTGACTATTGCACCCCGAAACTCTGAGCTATCAGGACCACATAACGTGAGTGGGGAATATTATGTACTAGTATCATGGTGGGCATCCTCCTATGTGCCAAATAGGAGCCCAGACGCACCTTAGGGCTGTAACACTGAAGTATAAGGGGCTAGGAACACCTTTCATCAAGTCTACCCTGCACCCCAGGACTTTGCTGTGTCACCAGGCGTACCCCGTTGTTTTGTATTGAAGAAACTGTTTAAGCATTTGTGCCTCCACACCCATGGAAGTAAAAGTTCAACTTTACAACCGTTTCTGTGCCTGACTGCACCGACAACATCAGGGCGCCCCAAACACCACGAGTCGGCACAGTATAGGGGAAGCGCCCCGGGTGAACAATCACCACCAACATTTGTGCAGCCCCCCATCACCAGTACCAGTGGTGGTAACGTGGGACAGCACCAGCGCTGCGCCCTCGTGCCCAGAGACCGTGACAAGTCTGCGCTGTTTGCACCCCGCAATCCCAACTGCAGCGTTACCCCCCATCTGGTCACCGCAAGAAAAACTGGCGTCACGAACAGGATACGAGTGTGTGCCATTTTGAGAAAGTCGCCACGAAAAGTGCGCCAAATTGTCTCCAGAGCATCGGTCTTTATTGTGGACTTTGCTAAGATCAAGTTTATTCCCTGAGAGTGCTTGCCACAAAGAGGGGGAGCCCTATACCCCTGAAGTAAGCCCTAAAGACTGTCCTCTCAGTGTGTTACAGCCCTGGAAGAGTTAAAACGCCCAGGACTTGTTTGCTGCGCCACATTGCTGTGTAAGAACGCCCACAAAGGGTTAACTGTACCTTGCAAAAGTGCGGGAGATTTTTAGCACTGCCCATGAGGCCAGGAGACCCATCTGCCACCATCTTAGGAGAGCCCAGAATGCTGAGCGCAATGCTCCAGCGCACCCATACAAGAAAGTGAAAGGCGAATGTGCCGGCGCCATTTCTGACTCTCCGGTGCCGCATCACCGTCCCTGCTGTGCACCGCTGATCTCTGGTCCACGCTGCAGTTGCTGTCAGTGAGTACTGTGCCTCCCTTTACTTGTCTTCAGTCCTCCCAGCGAGTGTTTTCCGTGTCCGTGGGGAGTGCCACCATTAAAGAGGGGGAGCACACCGTCAGCCTGCATCACAGTGACTCTGTTAATAGCTACAGCATTCTTAAAGGGACAGCATTCCAAGTTGTAGTCTCCATTCCCTGCCAGCAAGCAGTTGAGTTTCTTAAAGAGACGGCGACCTAATTTCAGTCATACCTGCAAACAACATGACTGAGCAAAGTGACATTGTGCCATCTGTTTCTAGTGATCCAGCAGTGCCCATGGCGAGCAGCCTACCATTCTCCATGCCATTTTACCCTGGCGCACCATGGCTGCCGCACTACAAAGGGGAGGCGCATATCCTCAGGGACTTTCTTGAGAAGATGCTGTCTCTCTTCCAGTTCTATCCTCTGAATACAGAGCAGCAGATACAGATCCTGCTGGGCCAGCTTGAGGGTGCTGCAGCTAGGGAGGTCAAATCCTGGCCTGCCTCTGACAAAAGAACCCCTGGGCAAATTCTGGACAAACTCCAGGTGAACTTTGACGTGCGATCTGTCTCCGAGGTAAAGATGCGCTTCTTTTCCAGACGACAACTACCTGGTGAGACCCTGCGGGACTATGCTTTATCCCTCCAAGAGGCGTTCAGAGCTGTGGTGCAAGTGGATCTACGTGAAAATGTGGACTCTGATAATATCTTGCTTGACCGCTTCATAGAAGGGGCGGGTACCACATTGCTCCAGAGTCAGTTGCGAATGCTTGCTGCACAACATCCCAGCATCACGTTTGCTGACTTCAAGGCCCTTGCCATCCAGGTCTTGGGACAGGAGCAGCCCCAGCCGAGCCCAGTCATCTGTGCTCCCTCACCTGGACCCTCAACAAGCATTGCTCCAGTTGTCCTGCCACTACGTCTGGGTACCTCACCTGCTGCCCAAACTGCGCAGACTACACCAGCAGACTCCAGAGATGACCTTCTGGCCCGAGTGGATCATCTGATCCGTGCCATGGAACAGATCACCGTCCGTCTAGATCGTCTGACCCAGCCGTCTTCATCGTCCAGTGATCCTTTGCGAAGTCTCAACATCTAACCTGAGTCGCCACCCAGACGTCCGTCTTCAGTGAAACCTCCGCAGAGTGAGAGGCCATACTGTACCTATTGCCATAGATATGGACACACCAGGCCTCAGTGTTTTCAGTTAAACGGGCCACCCCCGAGGCAGCGGGCCGCCCCTCGGGAGGAAAGAAGAAGGGCCCAGGTGAATCTTCAGTGCCATTGTCACGCTTCGTCTCAGCCTGCCCACACATCACAATCCGGGTGAACGGCGTCCCTCTGACAGCGTTGGTGGACACTGGATCTCAGGTAACAACCCTGCACAAGCAGGTGTTCCTTGAACATTGGGACTTAGGTGTGTTGAATAGAACACCTGACACATGGATAAATCTGTGTGCCAGCAATGGACAGCCCATACCACAGCAGGGTTATTGGGAACCCACTATCCAGATTGGGGACTTGAAACTGCCTAGACAGGGTGTAATTGTCACTGATGTAGAGGATGATAGGTTTGCAGTTGTAATATTAGGCATGAATGTTTTACGCCATTGCTTTGCAGAAGTGTTGGATGCCTTGCATGCCTCTCTCCTTGCAGCTTCTCCCAGTGACCAGCAGACCATTCAGCGGGCCATTCGTGTACTCAATGCCCAGCACAAGTTTGCCAACAAACAAGGTGAAATTGGTCGAGTCCGGATCCAAGATACCCGTCCAGTAACCCTACAGCCTGGAACAGAAACTATGGTGTGGTGCCGTGCCCGTCCGGGCATAGAAAATCAGGACTACGAGGCCTTGCTACAACCCATACAGGTAGATGGCCAACCACTTGTCATGGCTGCCCGCAGCCTTGTCACAGTTTCCAATGGACGTGTTCCTGTCCGCTTAGTCAACTTGGGCGATGCTCCCGTGAACTTCCACAAGTTCCACTCTGTGGCCCTGCTACACCGGTTAGCACCAGAAGACATTCTCTCTGGTGATTCTACCGCCACACAGCGTTCCACCCAAGCTGCTGAGAACATTCAGAATGGAGCCACGAAGTCCTGGTGGGATGAATTGAACGTGGGAGACGCCATTACCCCTATAGAGCACATCAATGGGGTTCGCAATGTGGCCAAGCGTTACCAACAGGCATTCAGCAAACACCCATTGGACTTTGGTAAGACCATGACCATACAACATCGCATTCTGACTGGCGACCACCATCCAATCAAGGAGCGTCACCGTCCAATACCACCCGCGATGTACCAACCGGTGAAAAAGTTGATCCAAGAGATGCGAGATGCTGATGTCATCCGGGAGAGTAACAGCCCCTGGGCAGCCCCGCTAGTCCTTGTCAAGAAGAAAGACGGAACCCTACGATTTTGTGTGGACTATCGTAAACTCAACAACGTCAGGCACAAAGACACATACCCATTGCCGCGGATTGAGGAATCTCTAACGGCTTTGGGATCAGCTACCTGTTTCTCGACCCTGGACTTAACCAGTGGATACTGGCAAGTCCCTATGGCGCCTGAAGATCGTGAAAAGACTGCGTTTACGACCCCGATGGGACTCTTTGAATTCAATAGTATGCCATTTGGGCTATGTAATGCCCCAGCCACATTCCAACGGCTTATGGAGAGGTGCCTCGGCCATGAGAATTTCCAGAGTGTGCTACTGTACCTGGACGATGTTATTGTATTCTCCCCGGACATACCAAGAACACCTTCGTCACCTGTCCAAGGTATTCAAGGTACTTATACAGCACGGCCTAAAGGTGAAGCCCTCCAAGTGCTACCTGTTGAAACCCCAAGTTCACTACCTTGGGCATGTCGTGAGCGCACAAGGCGTCCAACCTGATCCTGAAAAGATCACTGCAGTCCAGAACTGGCGAAGACCAACTACCGTCAAAGAAGTCCGAAGCTTCCTTGGATTCGCAGGTTACTACTGGCGTTTCATACCACACTTCGCCCAAGTAGCCGAGCCTCTGAACGAGTTGTTGCGCGGTTGTCCCAGAGAAAACTACAACCGAAAGCTTCCGGTAGACTGGACAGCGCGTCAAGAGGAAGCCTTTCAAGCGCTTAAAGCACTTCTGACGCAACCACCAATTCTAGCCTATCCCGACTACAGTCAGCCATTCCGCTTGTACACAGATGCAAGTCACCAAGGTTTGGGTGCAGTGTTGTCCCAGGTTCAGGACAACAAAGAGCGAGTCATCGCCTACGCCAGCAGGAGTCTGAGAGGCGCGGAGAAGAACGACCAGAACTATAGTTCTTTCAAACTCGAACTTCTGGCGCTTGTCTGGGCCGTGACAGAGAAGTTTAAAGACTACCTGGCTGCCACACCCTTTACCGTGTACACAGATAACAATCCGTTGGCGCATCTGGACACTGCTCGACTGGGAGCCCTTGAACAACGGTGGGCCTCAAGACTCGCGAATTACAAGTTCTCTGTCAAGTATCGCAGTGGCAAGTCCAACGCTAACGCTGATGCACTCTCAAGGTTGCCTGTGGGAGAAGATCCACCCCGAGAAGACATCTGGGAAGAGGTGGAGATGCCACCATTCTACAACAAGTTTGCCCAACAGGTTGCTATTGGTGTCCCTGTAGAAGGAGAATCTATGGCGAAAACAGCTGCCGAATCCCTCCAGGAGCCATCTCTGTGGAAAACGTTCCAAGAAGAGAGCAGAGTTTTAGGAGAATTGTCAGATTTCCTGCTTACAGGAAGAATACCAACCCGTGTAAAGAGAGGTCTGCATAACGTGGAATTAAAACGCCTTTGGCGACAGAGGAAGCGCCTGTTTGTCCAACGAGGCCTTCTACTTAGAAACACTCTTGATCCTGTCACAGGTGAAAGGCTTCATCAGATCCTCGGACCAAGAAGAGACGCACAGATGATACTTGAGGCGTATCATGACAGATCTGGTCACTTCGGGGTACAAAAGACCGAAGCTACCATCCGTCGTCGCTTCTATTGGGTTGGGATGAGGAGTGACATTGAGAGTTGGTGCCGAGAGTGTCCCGCCTGTAGTATCACCAAGGAAGGTCGAAGAGATCAGAAGGCCCCTCTACATCCAATTAAGACTCAAAAGCCGTGTGAAATTGTTGCTCTGGACCATGTGAAGTTGGGTCCCACACGTTCCGGCTACAGCTACGCTCTGACAATGGTGGATCATTACTCCAAGTTCCTTGTCATCGTGCCTGTCAGAGATCTTACAGCAAGAACTACGGCTGAGACCTTCTACGCAGAGTTTGTCCGCCATTACGGTTGTCCCGAGCATATCCTCACCGACCATGGATCGGCGTTTGAATCCCAATTGTTCCGTGAGCTGTGTCAGTTCCAAGACTGCAAGAAGTTGCGAACCACAGCGTATCACCCTCAAGGGAATGGTATGTGCGAGAAGGCAAATCAAGTGATCATCGGCATGCTAAGAACAGCCGCAGTTACACCTGGTGTTGAGTGGCCTGAGCGTATCAAGGACTTGGCCTATATTTACAACAACACACCCCAAACATCTATGGGATACGCACCATTTTATCTAATGTTTGGAAGACAAGGTCAACTTCCTTCAGACTTAACCCTTGGTGTGAAGGTCCCTGACACCATCAATCCACTACCCATAACAGACTGGGTTGTTGAACACCGCCGACGTATGGAGGAAGCTAAAGAGATAGTTGAAACGCGCATGGATGAGGTTCGTAGGAGACAACAGGAGGATTACAACCATCACGCCCATGCAGCGCCCCTGAAAGTTGGCGACCGTGTATGGTTAAGGAATAACCATCGGAATGGGAAATTGGATCCATTCTGGAAGAAAGAACCATACAGTGTCATCTCCATACCATATCCTGAATCCGACGTGTATGAGATCTGTAAACCTGGGAGACAGCACCAAGTAGTACACCAAAACCGTCTGAAGCTGTGCCTTAAAGAAGGACTACCCACAGAGGTGCCCCCAGCTGAGACAACGAGTACAGAGATCTTGTCACCTTCTGAAGCGAAAGAGAGACCCCCAACGTTAACTGAGCTTATGTGGGCGCCTAAACTACTACCATTTAGCTGTTATCCACCAATTGCTCTAGTGCAAGAGAACCCTTTGACAGATGATTTAATTGATTTCAGTGACTCTGTTCCTGATTCAAATCTCGTTCCACTTAGGCGTTCTGAGCGTACCACAAAAGGCATACCTCCAACACGCTATAGTGATGCCATGGCTGCCCTTGGGTAAAAGAGGTTAACTGTCTCTGCTTCTGTATATATGTTATTCCTGCTCTGATTACATTAATGTTTTCCTGTGTGTATATACAGTATATATATAATATCTTGCCATGTAATATAGTATTTACATTTATATGCAACAATCCAAGCCATAGTGCCTGGCTCACCGAGCCAAGGAAGTTCTGTTACCCCATTGCGGTATGGGCATTCGTGCCAGAGTGCCTACTCTTCCTTACAGAAAGGACTGTTTATTGTTTCTCAGAGAGACTCTCATGATAATGGACACTCACGAAATTTGTGCCAGAGAGCCTCTGGACCCATTTGCACTACTGTTGTTTCTATATGGACTGTCTGATGGTACCGCCAAAAGGTTCCATAAGTCTGAGTTTAATTATCTCTCCGTTACCCTTCAGACTTCTCATGGACATTCCAGGACTATGCCGGGAGGTCTTACCTCAAGTTTCTAAGTATTATATTTTTCTAAACTGTTAGTGACATTTGCACTTTATTCGTATTTATTAACGTTATGTTACATTTCTCACCTTCACCCCAGCCCGTCGCCGAGGTCGGCTCAGTGAAAGAGGGGGAGTATGTGGCATCCCAGAGCTGGCTATGGCTGGGCTGAGGGTGATCTCTGTGCATTGTATTATTTCCTGTTGCTTCATAGCCTGTGTAACATAGCAGGGGGTCCTGAGTGTCACACAACACAGCGCCACCTAGTGAGCCTCACACATGCATTACACCTCCCATAGGATTGAATAGTAACCAAATGTCCAATGGGAAGACATCGCCTGGGAAAAGGGGAGGAGTCAGCTGATCACTGGGTCCCCATGGTAACACCCCTGCAGGAAGGTCCTGTGTGAGGAGTTAGAAGTGTGGAGTGTTAGGAGGAGGAGGAGGTGAGGAGATAAGTGTGATGTCCTGTGAAGAAAGCAGTGAGTTTAGTGCAGGAATCTCAAGTCCTAGACAGGCCCAGGAAGGTTGGAGAGCTGACATACTCCAGCTATTCAGAAGATCCTGTCCCCTGTCTGCCTAGCCATCGCCCTGAAGGAAGTCAAGCATCATTATCTTGTCAGCCTGAGACTGTGGAGAGAACATTCTGGAACACGTGCTCCATAGCAAGTATCACAGGATCCAGGGGCCAAGGCCAGACCTGTGGAATATCCTGCCACCCTGACTATTGCACCCCGAAACTCTGAGCTATCAGGACCACATAACGTGAGTGGGGAATATTATGTACTAGTATCATGGTGGGCATCCTCCTATGAGCCAAATAGGAGCCCAGACGCACCTTAGGGCTGTAACACTGAAGTATAAGGGGCTAGGAACACCTTTCATCAAGTCTACCCTGCACCCCAGGACTTTGCTGTGTCACCAGGCGTACCCCGTTGTTTTGTATTGAAGAAACTGTTTAAGCATTTGTGCCTCCACACCCATGGAAGTAAAAGTTCAACTTTACAACCGTTTCTGTGTCTGACTCTGCACCGACAACATCAGGGCGCCCCAAACACCACCAGTCGGCACAGTATAGGGGAAGCGCCCCGGGGGGAACAATCACCACCAACATTTGTGCAGCCCCCTCATCACCGGTACCAGTGGTGGTAACGTGGGACAGCACCAGCGCTGCGCCCTCGTGCCCAGAGACAGTGACAAGTCTGCGCTGTTTGCACCCCGCAATCCCAACTGCAGCGTTGCCTTCCATCTGGTCACCGCAGGGGCATATAATGTTAGGGTGACTGTAGGAGCATTATACTGTGTGGGGGCACATGGAAAAATAGATGAGAATGGGCGGAGTCAACATAGAAGTGGGTGGAGCTAAATTTGCTGCAGTGCGCATAGCATGGTTTTGTCCCTCTTTCTGTCCTTTGAAAGTTGGGAGGTATGCCTTGTTTACCAAGGTAATAGTGCACGTGTGTGTGTGTGTGTGTATATATGTGGTTAACTGTTTATATCTCATTCACATGACTATTGTAACCCTTGATATTTAACAGAAACACCAGTCTTAATAAATCTACCCCATTGTTCCTAAATACCTACTTATTTTGTAGAAAGACACCCACTTGAATCCTATTCTGAACAATGGATGTCATGTGGTATCTAGGAGTCCTTCGACTTAATTCTCTTAACATGTCTGAAATATGGTTACAGCAAAAAAGCTTCAATTGTTGTGGATCTCACCCCTGTAAGGCATGTTTATATGCCAAACCCGAAATGACATTTACTCATACAGAAAAAATGAGTACTGTTGAGATCAAGAGGTATATTAACAGTGTCCATGTGGTCTATATTATTGAATGCACACATTGCACATCCCCAAGGTTTATAGTCAGAATTTTGGAACATCTAGGTTAATGATGAATCTGAACACACGCAATATGGCTAATTCTGCAAGGCACTTCATAGAGTGTCATGGACGTTCATACAAATTTATCAGAGCATATGTCATTGAAAGGCTCTTCAAACCAATACGGGGGTTGTCTTCAGACTCATTTTATTGACTAGAGAAGTGTTCTGGATGGAAAACACCTCATATGGCTAAGACTCACACTAGCCATCCTGGAATACATACACTGACTCCTGTCTGTGGTGAAAGGACATTATGGTCATATTTATTAAAACACAAGAAGATAAATTAACATTCCATTTTATACTTGTATTTTTATAAAAGCAAAGTGCAACATTATTATACCCTCATGCGTTAACCGAATTGAGTTCAAGAAGGTTTTTGAAGGCAGGCTCCATCACCAACATGTATCATATCCATCATTCCACCATAATTACCCTCAGCCATACTCTCCAACCCAAAAGTACCATAAATCATTCCAACCACAAGGCCTTGCAGCTGCATGGCCCCCAGTAGGGCTTGCAAATTCTTATTCAATGCACGGCCCTTATCTTGTGCACCAATTATCTGGTGTTTCTGCCTCCAAGGAGCCCCTTTACCCACCACTGACCAACAGGGCAATCTGCATCCACCACACCCAACCACCTGCCCTTAGAATCCAGTTGGGAAACTTCTTCTATCTGTCCACCATGGAAAGTGACTCACTTCCCCTTACCCAACCACCCCCCCGCTAGTAACTTAACCTCTTATCCAGGCTTAGAAGCATTACAGTGACAGTAGGTACAGATAAAAAGGTAAACGTAAAAAAGTAGTAGAAGGGATATCACAACTTAAGATCTTTCAGTTCTCTGTATGGAATGATCTCCGCTTAGGTCGGTGTTGGTTGTACAGCCTAACCGCAGCGGGAAGGAAAGACTTCTGATAGCGCTCCTTCTCACACTTAGGGTGAAGCAGTCAGTCACTGACAGTACTGCCCAGCGCTATCACGGTCTCATGCATGGGATGGGACTTCTTCTTCCGCATGGAGCTCACCACGGACAGTATCCTTCTGTCACCCATCACCTGCACTGGGTCCAGTGGGCTCCCCAGGACAGAGCTGTTAATATTCTGTTAATAGGATATATTGTATTATTTTGTAAGTCCTATACTGCCATGACTGTGATATGTTTTTATTATTTGTATTGAATTTTATTGTTTTCCATCCTCTACAAGAACCACAGATTATATTATGGAGAATCCGTTTCCTTACATGTGAGGCAATGTGCACACTTGATGCAGTTGCTGCCTGTTACTCATCACAATCACCTCTGATTGTTGTCAGTTATCCCCCTGCTCAGAATAAAGTTAAAGGGATTATATAGTTTTTTGTTTTTTTTTAAATATGGGTCAGCTAACAGGATGCAGCAATAGAAAATACTTCCTAATACTGTATATATCCTGTTTAAATTCACCACGGTTTATCTGATTTGTTTTCAGGTCATTAACCACAGTTGTGATGTTTCATTTGCAAGCTCACTACCCCTCCTGGTAAGCAGTTCAACCAGCAAACAAAACATCACAGCAGCATGTGACCTCCTTGCTCCTTGAAGCCACTCATGGGAGTGAGATATTGGCTGGTCAGATATGTGGAGGATAGCAATGCTGCACAGACTGAAGAAGTGAGACACAAAACACTGTGACACAAAACAGACCCTGTAGCAGGGAGGGAATTTGCATACAGGGAAGTGTGGAGAAGGGAGGGGTACACAGAGAGAGAGCAGGCAGATGAATCATGGGAAATGTAGTTTGTCCACAAATTGACTGCATGTAAATAACTGTAATACAAGGAGCATCAAGTAAAACAAAGCCAAGCAAAGGGTGCACAAGGGAACAGTGAGTATTTAGCACTAGCACTACTGTGGATGTATTTGCAGATACTTTTTGAAAGCCTTATTCACGTGCACTGCATGCAGTTTAATTTCTTTTAATGGGTGCATGCAGACATCTGTTGCTTTCCAATGACCATTGGTCCATGGAAAAAGGAATGGAGACATGCTCTATTTTGGTGGACCACAGAGCCCCAATAAAAAGTCTATGGGTCCATGGAAATCACCAAAAGAATGTAGATCCCATCCGTGCGCTGTCCGCTTTTTACAGACCCACAGCCTAGCATAGCCTGTAATAGAACCACATTGAAGACAAACCTGGGAGCCTTCAATAGGTTCATGGCTGTCTAGGCAATGGATCACTGCCCACATACAGTATCTTTTCACAGGGTGAGGCAGCAAGCTGAGCCAAAATGGTAACACCCATAGAATGGCACCTCAGTCAGGTTTGACCAAGGCATCTGCAGGGTAAATGCCCTGATCGCAGGCAATTCTACCAGGTATCTGGTGTATAATATCTAATGCTACATTTAACATGCAACAGCTACTGCAGCAGAAGTGTCGGGTCAGTCACAGGTGCTGTCACTGGGTCATGGGGGAGTTAAAGAAGCCTTTAAGATACAGTTCCTTTGAGGCAATCTACTAGATTAGAAAAACGTTTAAGAAACACCTATCCTTTAGAAAAACATCTAATCTAAGAAACACCTATCATTAGAAACACCTATCCGTGGGCTGTGTCTGGTTTTGCAGCGTAGCTCTATTGAAGTGAGTGGGACTAAGTTGCAATACCACACATGACCTGAGGACAAATGGGGTCTTGTTTTGGGAAGAAAGAAGTCATGTTTTTCTAATCCTGAACAGTGCCTTTAATGACAAACTCAGACATTTGTTGAAAATTTCCAGGTCACGTTACAGATCGAAAAACCTTTACAAAGTACAGTACAGTACAATACATGTAGTAGGCATTATAAAAGTACCCCATAGGGTTAATGAGTGCCTGATCTTATTGGTAGACTGTGGCCCATTATGGCTATAGCCCATTGAGTATTGTTCAGTCCACCTTTGAATAAAATGTTACTTTGCATTCAGTGTAAGTATAATTTTTTGGAAGATATTACATGGTTAAAAATCTTTCCTTAACATTTTTGGAACTATCTGGAAAGAGTTGAGCTTCGGTTATAATCCCGATGTCCTGTGTGCAATAAATGCTGAAATTTATGATGCCTTTAATGAGCTGCAGAGGTTGTCTGACATTTACTGTACTTTGTTCTTTCTAGAAATTTTCAAAACCTTCTACAAAAATATTAGAAAAATTGAATATTTATAGATTTTCCAATAAATTATGACATGATTGCAGAACAGAATACAGCAGTGAGTCATCATCTAATGCGTGTGCTCATGGTAGGTGGACATCTATCCGGGGGAAGTGATCTCCTGCTCTACAGATGTGTAAACATGGTGTCCAGGATGTGGGGGCCGATAACCTCAAGTCAGTTCTAAAGTTTATTTCTCTTTATAATATATTAAGTGCAATGAAGTTTAATTTTTTTGCCCATATTAAAGGCATATTCCCATTTTATAATGTTCTAGAATATACAATAGGATTAGGATTGGTGGGTTTCTAATCTCTGGGACCTGGCTAATCACAAGAAGGTAACATCCAAGGTCCTCTCTGTTTTTTTCTCTGCTTAGTGGCAATGTGATCACTATTAAAAGTGAAAAAGACTTTATTTATTTAAAATTATGTGTTTGTGCTAGAAAACTGCTCCAAAGTGCCAGCCACTAGGTGTCTCGTATCCCTCTAACTTACCGTCCACTACCTGTTGTCATGTGAAGTCCTAAACTAAAATTTCCAGCCTCTTGCCCAGCTCACAGTGTGAAGTGCATAGGAATGCAGGATCCCAGAGGCTGCTGCTTTTTATGGTTTGTCTTTGTGCCTCTGGGTTTTGTGTTGGTACGTCCCGTTCTATGTTAAATGTACTGTTTGCAGCTTTTCCCTGTATTTTTCCCCCTGCAGTGTTCAAAACCTTGCCTTTGTTTAGCCCTGGCCTATCACAGGCCACTGGACGGGGTTGTAGGGAGACCTCGTCTCCCCGGGGACGGTTGGTCTCCTCAGTCTAGTGTGTGCATTTGACTGGAGAAGGTGTGCAGAACTTGCCTGCCACATCCTCTGGACTGAGGGTCAACGGTCGCCTCCACAGCCCCAGAAGGGATATCACTAGCCCCAGGCTCAACTAAAGACAGCCCTGAGCAAAGGGAGAAGTGCTGTCAGTACTTTTGGTCACTTTCGGTGCCGTGCCAGGAGGAGCAGGAGAGGACCCTAACACGAGCAATTCGTTCGGGCCTAGTATACAGGTAACCAGATCCCTGTCAGGACTCCCTGTAACTCCATCCCCGGGATACCTAGCTGGGAGAGGTATGAGAGGAGGAGTAGCGGAGAACTATACTGCAGAGCCTGTATCATCCCTGGGCGCCTTCCTAGAACCAAGGCTGGGGGTGGACACTGTAGGACTACTACCCCCATTTGAAAGCTGCTGTTACCTTTTGTTCTTGCTGCCAAATAAAGGCTGTTTGGTTTACCTGCACCGCTGACTCCTGAGTCGTGCCTGTATCACCATCAGGGCCCTTCCGACCTATACCACACCAGCTCAGAGAGGAGAGGTTTCCTCTCCAACTGGAAGCACCCCGGGGGAAACTACTACCACCACCATCCGGTAGTGCTGCAGGACCCCCCTCGACTTTGTCCGACCCAGGAGTGGGACTAGAGTGGTTGGTGAGTGTGCTTGGCCTGCTAGGTGGCACATCATCCGCCACTACTACTCCCATCCTCCAGTCTCCTTCATCTGGGTTGCGGCAGGAATGTCTTCTGTCCACTGCATGGAGTGAGTGTACTACTGCTCATATGAGGACTGTAACCTTACATGAGTGTGAAGATCTTGCCATTTCTCGTACCCCTTCCAGAACCTGACATTTTCTTTTCAGGGGTCAGGAACTTTTAGCACGCCTGCTACAATTCCCAGCATGCTTCATTCACATGTATGAGGATAGAGTGAATCGGTTTGGAACAAACTGGCTTTGACCTGAATTTTCCAAAAGTTTTGGGTTTCACTCAAATTTAAAACATTTGGTGTTAGCCACCCACAAATCACTATTATACTCTAGGGTCTCTTCAGGCGGCCCAGGGGAGGTGTGGAAACATAATAAACACTGATCACTTTCTCTAACCCCTCCTGGGCTCCCTTGCAGTGTCTGGCACTTTCTTGGGTCCTTTTCTGGCATCCTGGGTGACGTCATGAGTCTCAGGGGATCACTGAAACCATGACACTTGCGTTAAAGGGCTATACATCAACACACCTCATGTGAACACTGAGACCCAGTCACAGACCTTAGCGGTCCCGTGAGGTCACCCAGAAAAGGATACCAAGGGAGTCCATTACGTTTCCACACCACTCCTGGACCTCCAGTTATTATGCTCTGGGGTAGAAGAGACCCCACAGTATAACAATAGTATTTCAGGTTTGGGAGGAAAAAGTTTTTCCTGAAAAGAGACATCAAATCTCACAAATATTCGAAAAACGAATCTCATAAGGGATTATTATTATGAATGTTTATTTATATAGCACCATTAATTCCATGGTGCTTTACATTTGAGGGTTTACATACGGTACACAAAATATACAAGACAAATATAATACTAACAGTGACCAACTGGCACAGTGGGATAGAGGGCCCTGCCCGCAAGGGCTTACAGTCTATGAGGGAAGAGGGATAGAGACAGAAGGTGAGGGGAGAGGCTGTACAGGTGGTGGTGTGGTGACAGTAGTGTTATTGGAGGTTGTAGGCCTTCCTGAATAAGTGAGTCTTCAGGGCCTTCTTGAAGCTTGTGATTGTGGGGGGACAATCTTATGTGTCTTGGTAATGAGTTCCAGAGTATGGGGGATACACGGGAGAAATCTTGGAGACGGTTGTGTGAAGAGCGGACAAGAGCAGAGCGGAGTAGGAAGTTTTTGGAGGATCGGAGGTTACGTGTGGGCAGGTATCGGGAGATTAGGTCGGAGATATATGGAGGGGACAGGTAGTGGATGGCTTTGTATGTCAGCGTTAGTAATTTGAACTCTATTCGCTGGGTGATGGGTAGCCAGTGAAGGGATTGGCAGAGGGGGGCGGCCGATGAAGAACGGGGGGAGAGGTATATTAATCGAGCAGCACAGTTTAAGGTGGACTGGAGGGGGCGAGAGTGTTTGCAGGGAGGCCATGGAGAAGGGTGTTACAGTAGTCTAGGCGGGAGATTATGAGGGCGTGGACTAGCATCTTTGTAGTTTCAGGGGTGAGGAAGGAGCAGATTTGATGGATGTTCTTGAGTTGGAGGCGGCAGGAGGTGTTGAGGGTTTGAATATGCGGCTTGAAGGATAGGTCAGAGTCTAAGGATATCCCAAGGCAGCAGACCCGTGGGACTGGGGTGAGTGTGGTTCCGCTAACTTTAATAGATGGGTCAGGTAGGGGGGGCCGTGCGAGGAGGGGTGAAGATTATGAACTAAGTTTTCTCCATGTTGAGTTTGAGAAAACGGGAGGAGAGAAAGGAGGCTACGGCTGCTAGACATGCTGGGACTCTGGACAACAGGGAGGTAATGTCTGGTCCAGAGAGATATATTTGGGTGTCATCAGCATAGCAATGGTATTGAAAACCATGGGATTCTATGAGTTGGCCAAGGCCGAGGGCGTAGATGGAGAACAGGAAGGGTCCTAGGACGGAGCCTTGGAGGACACCTATAGAAAGAGGGCGTGGCAGGGAGGTGGTGTGCGAGTGGGAGATGCTGAGTGTGCGGTTGGTGAGGTATGAGGAGATCCAGGAAAGGGCCAGGTCTGAGATGCCAAGGGAAGGGAGCGTATCTAACAGGAGGGAATGGTCGACTATGTCAAAGGCAGAGGAGAGGTCGAGGAGGAGGAGGACATAGTAGTGACGTTTGGCTTTGGCAGTTAGAAGGTCATTAGTGACCTTGGTTAGGGCAGTTTCTGTGGAGTGATGGGGTCTGAAGCCTGACTGTAGTCTGTCAAAGAGCACGTTGGCCGAGAGATAGGAGGACAGTTCGGCGTGGACGTGTTGCTCTAGTAATTTTGAGGCGTACGGGAGCAGTGAGATGGGGCAATAGTTGGCTGGAGAGGACGGGTCAAGAGAGGGTTTCTTAAGTATCGGTGTGACGGTAGCATGTTTGAGGGTGGAAGGGAAGGATCCTCTGGTTAGGGATAGGTTGAAGAGATGGGTTAGAGTAGGAGTAATGACTTCAGAGAGTTTGGGGATGAGAAGTGACTGGATCAGGTCAAGCGCACAGGAGGTGAGGTGGGATTTAGAGATTAGGGTGGAGAGCTTTTCATCAGTGACGTGGAGAAACAGGTTAAAGATGAAGAGCACCGAGCAGTTGGATAGAGTGGTTACTGGGGCTGTAGGGTGAGGCTGTCTCTGATGGTGTCAATTTTGCTTTTGAAATAAGAGGCAAAATCATCGGCTGTGATAATTGATGTCGGAGGGGGCACAGGAGGGTGGAGAAGGGAGTTGAAGGTAGTGAATAGCTGTTTGGGGTTGCGGGATAGGGCAGATATTAGTGTGGTGAATTAGACCTGCTTTGCAGAGGTGAGTGCTTTCTTGCATGTAAGAACTGTTTCTTTATATCTAAGGAAGTCCTCCTGGGAGTGGCTTTTCTTCCAGAGGCATTCTGCAACCCGTGAGGCACGTCTCAGTTTTTTAGTCAGGTCAGTGTGCCAGGGTTGCCTATTGATCGGTCGGGCTCTGGTGTTAGTGAGGGGGGCCAAAGAGTCAAGGTATTGTAGAAGTTAGTGGCGGTATCTGCGTCCTGGAGTGAGGATATGTCAGCGAGTGGTAGGAGAGAGTTTGAGAGCGTGCGGATGTCAAGGCGATTAAGGTTCCTGTGGGGGTGTGTTGGTTTAGGGGTTGGGGAGTCTATTACAGAGGAGAGGGCAGAGAATGTCAGCAGGTTGTGGTCAGAGAGCGTGGACAGAGAAA
Organism: Leptodactylus fallax; assembly: GCA_947044405.1. NCBI lineage: Eukaryota > Metazoa > Chordata > Amphibia > Anura > Leptodactylidae > Leptodactylus > Leptodactylus fallax. The sequence continues at coordinate 558,518 of CAMRHE010000149.1, read as the reverse complement.
GGTTGACTAGAGAGCAGTGGCGAATAAATATGAGGATACCCATTTCTATATGGGAATTCCAAGGACAGTCTTTTTAGTGTGCATGCTGGGAGTTGGACCTTGACAGAACATGTATGAGACACTCCTGCAGCCTCCCAGAGGGCCCCTGCTTTTATGGTTTGTCCTTTGTGCCTCTGGGTTGTGTTTGTATGTCCTGTCTGTATGTTCTTTGTTTCATGTACATTGATATTGTTATGCAGCTTTCCCCATTTTGTTTCTCTGTTGTTCCCCCTGTGATGCAAAAACCTCATACTTGGTACAGTCCTGGCCTATCACAGGCCACTGGGCAGGGTCTGGGAAATTAAAATCTGCAGGAAACCATTATGGGTTTAGCATTAGCAGTGTGTAGCATCAGAGAAAGCCAGCAGATTCCAACACAGTCCTCTGAGGAGGAAGAATACAGCCCAAGGCTCTAGTAAAGACAGCCCTGAGCCTGGGAGTTTCAGCTGTCTACAGTTTGGACTTTGTGCCAGGAGGAGCAGTGGAGTCTATTGACAGGAGGTGTTGTCCCAGCACCTTATACAAGGTAACCAGACCCCTGTCAGGACTACCCTGGAGTACAGCCCCCAGTATCTGCTGCTGGAGGAGGCTGAGTAGAGGAGTTAGAGTTGGAGTGGAGTACTGGAGTACGGCACTAGAGCCTTAACATCACTGGACATCCTCCCAAGACCAAGTGGGGGGGGGGGTGAACACTGGAGAACTACAACCCCCACTTGGAAGCTGCTTGTTTTCTGCTGTTCTGTTGCTGAGTAAAGTTCTACCTTATTTCACCTGCACATGTGGCTGCCGGAGTCGTTCCGAACACCATGACACCGGCTCAGAGTAGAGAGGTCCCCTCTTCTACTGGAAGCACCCGGGAGAAACTACTACCACCACCATCAGGTAGTGCTGCAGGACTCCCCTCAGCAGTGTCCGGCCTAGCAGCAGAGCTGGGGAATGTGGTTGAGTGTGCTCGGAATAGCTGGTGGCACTTAATCCGCCACTACTACTCCCGTCCCCCAGTTCCCTCCATCTGGGCTGCGGCACGCTCTAAAATTAACTCCTGAACATGATGTGTAAGAGGCCTTATTCTTGTCAACTGGCTGGCCATCTAATGTGAATGAAAATCTTTCGACTGTCTCCCGAAGTTAGAGGTTAGCTGGCTTTCAACAGGAGAGAGGGAGGGAGACAAATTGCCACTAGATGTGTTTAATATGGTTACTTGTTTAATGTGTCAAAAGTCCCTTAACCAGTTTTGGACTGCCCATAGACTTTAAACGTCTAGGCAGTCCATGCTTAGCCCTGCAAGGTTAGTCTGCTGCACAAAATCTTGCAGCTTTAGGAACGGGATGCTGGATGTTACTACATAGGGTTTATAAGTGTCCCTGCCTCCCCAATTTCTGTGTATACAGTGTTCAATGAACGCTGTATACACAGCTCCCCTCTGACCCAAGGGCCACATGACTGCTAGGGGGCCAGGAACTCTGTGAGCTGGTGGGTCCTAGAGGACCCAGATCAGCTCTGGAGTACAGTATAGGAGGCAGTATTCCTCCTGTACTGGGGTTGTATATATCAGTATAATGTGTTACAAAAAAAAAAAAAAAAATTACATAAATAAATAATAAAATACCAAAAAAAAAAGTGAAACACCTCCCCCTGGCCACTACCAAGCCACATTACAGGTTCTAGCCCTGCCCCCAGCGGTACAACAATAAGTGTCACCTAAGTAAAAAAAAAAAAAAATGGCTGTAATGAGGAAGGAAAACTATTTTTTTTTTTAATTTAGTAGCGCTAATTAAAAAGCATGAAAAATGTGAAAAACAAGACATTTCCCCTCCTTTTTTGTTTACATTTTCTCAGATATTAAAATAAAGAAAAAAACATTAAAAAATAAAAACATAAAAATAAAGCCCTCTTAATCACCCAAAAAAAAAAGACACAAAAAATTATTTGAATAACCCAAAGGAAAGAAATGTTATAGCCCTCAAAACCGCATGTACGGGAAAAAAAAAAAAAAAAGTGTGTCCGGTTCTGAAACAGGGAAAATAGCCCGGCACTGAAGTGGTTTAAAGGAATTGGAAAACTCACAGAAGAGACCAGGAAGGCGAAACATAAAAAAAAAAAAAATATATATATATATATATATATATCATACTCACCTGTCCCCAGCACTCCAGTGTCTGCCGTCGCCGTCTGTTCAGGTGCACGCCATGCCTTCGCCAGTGGAAGTCCTGCGCTGCATATGATTGCCACTGACTGGTCTCAGCAGTGGCTGGGAAGGAGCCGGTGATGTCACTCACATACGTCACCAGGTCCTTTCCTGAGGCGACTGATCGGCTTTAGCGGTCACATGCAGCACTGGACTTCTGCTCAAACGGACAGCGGCGGGGGACATCAGAGTTCCAGGGACAGGAGAGTATGGGAGTTTTCCAATTCCTGGACAATCACTTTAAGCCCAGAATAAGATGATGTCTGAGAAAATAAATTACTAGTTTTCCTGAATCTTCTCCCCTTGGCCCCTCTGTCCCCACGTTGCAGTAATGCAGCATTTTTTTTTTGCAGATTTTACTGCAGTTTTTTGAGCCAAAGTCACAAGTGGATTTAACAGCAGGGAAATGTCTAAGAGTTTCCTTTTTATTGTCCATTCGTTTTTAATCCATTCCTGACTTTAGCTTCAAAAACTGTAGTAAAATCTGCAGCAAAAAACACTGCATTTCTGCAGCTTTAGGTTAAAGCCCCACATAGGGCGCCAACATCCAAAAAATGCTGCGGAAAAGACTGCAGCAGAAATGCATTGCAATTTTTTTTTTTTGTAGCATATAACACAGAAAGTCTGCAGAGTTTTCCTCTGAGGACTTTCTACCCCTATTATACCTACAAGGAAGACGCCGGCATTTCCGCAGGTATAAGAGACATGCATTTGAAACGTATCAGTTTTGAAATAGCAGCTTTTCCGCTGCAGATTTTTTTCTGCAATGTGTGGATGGGATTAGCCAGAATCTACTTTGCAGGTAATGTAAAATGCAGCGTTCTTTGCCACAGCGTTTTTTTGCCACGGCCAAAATGCTGCATTTTTGCATCGTGGTATTTTAAAGTCCCTGCAAAATGGATGTGATTCTGGTTAATCCCATCCACACATTGCAGAAAATAAGCCACAGCGGAAATGCTGCAGTTTGATAAAACGCTCAAGTTTTTCCAAATCGCAGCATGTCAATTATACCTATGGAAATGCAGCGGTTTCCCTACAGGTATAATGGAAGCAGAAAGTCTGCAGAAAAAAACTCTGCAGACTTTCTGTGAAAAGTGCTGCAGTAAAAAGCGAGATGTGTTTCCACCGCGGTTTTTCCCGCAATGCTTTCGGGCTATGTGAGGCCTTAGCGTTAGGCTAAAGCCCCACGTGGCATAAACACCGCAATTCGCCCGCAGTGTTTTACAGTCAGAGCAAAGTGAATGGGATCCTAGTGAATCCCATGCCCACTTTGTGGGAAAAACCGTGCTGCGGACATGCAGCGATTTCCAAAAACGGCACGATTTTGGAAATCGCAGCATGTCAATTATACCTACGGAAACGCCGGTGGTTTCCCCATAGGTATAATTGATACAGAAAGTCCGCAGAGGAAAACTCTGCAACCTTTCTGTCTAAAAGCGCTGTGGGAAGAACCGCGATGTGATCCAGGCGCAGTTTCTCCCGCAGCGCTTTCTTGCTGCTGGACGCCACATGGGGCCTTAGCCTTAAAGAGGTTTTTGGACAGGATTAGAAAAAACATGGCACTAGGTGTGATATAAGGTCAAAGGTCCAATCTTCAGACATCTTGTTATAGAGGAGGGGGAGCTGAAGAGACTAATGTATAGGATTGTGGGAAAAGATTCAGTATAACCTGACATTTATCCACTAAAATCTCCTCTCTATATTGAGAAGTCCTGGAGGCGGTCCTATTAGTGACTGACAGCCTGCCCTCTATGACTGAGCGTACACAGATAGCTGTCAATCACTGACAGGACCGCCTCCAGGACTTCTCAATATAGAGAGGAGATTTTAGTGGATAAATGACAGGTTATACTAAATATTTTCCCACAATCCTATATATCAGTCAGCTCTGCTCCTCCTGCTCTATCACATGCTGCCCACATATAGGACGCCACTTTCCAAGTGATTGGTTACCTTTAAAAACTATTCCCATATCTTTGCTGCCAAGATTTTTTTCTAGATGGCCTGAGTATAAGAAGACTAATCTAACGTTCTACACTATGGAAACTTTCTCAAAGTGCCCAGGATGTTATTCCAGATAATGTACAAGCAATTGCACGTCCATGTGGCCCCGACGTGATTTTTATACACGACTCGCTGCTTTGATTACAGACGGGGCTCTGTTGTTTGGACATGGACCCGGTGACTCGGCGCATGTGTCTGTGTCAATAAAAGACTACAAAAATCCTAAGCGTTCACACAGAAGGCGACTGCTGCTATTTTAGTAAGTGAAATCTAATTGTGGTTAGTTGGAGCTAATTGTTAATAAACCACAGCAGGATATTCCCCAGAAACCAGATTCATCTTCTGCCCTCCGCCCAGGCAATTGCACAATAGTCAGCTGTGGCTATAGAACATAATAGATTGTGAAATATCAGCACCATAGTAATACATGTGTGGTACATATGACTATGACAATATACAGGGTGTGCAATGATGAGGACTATATCTCTCTCTCTCTCTCTCTCTCTCCAGGTAGTGCTTCTATATTTGCTTTACAGGGATCTTTACTAAAAGAATTATTTTATAACCAGGTTATTAAAGTATGTAAAATGAGGCTGTGACCGCTATAGGCCTCAGCATTGTTAAAAATTTAGGGTTACAGTAGAATATCTCCAGGTCAGAAGCCGGTAGGTCTCGATAATAAGGGTAAGTTCACACATAGGAATTCGGCACTGAATTTGACGCTGAATTTGCCAAGCAGAAAATTTCAGGAAATTGAAGCAGATTCTGCTTGACAAAAACCGATGAGGAGTTTGACGCTGAATTTGAAGCGGAATTTGTAACAGAATTTGAAAAAGAGTGCCACTGTATTTTGCCTTTATTGGGCAGGCACAATTCCAAATTCAACGCCGACAAAAAAGGTATATTTTCTGCCTCCCATTCATTTCAATGGGATTTCCACCTGAAGAACAATCTGCTACTGTCTCCGACTGAAATGAATGGAAGGCAGATTTCAGGTGGAATTTTAGGTGGATTCCCCCTCAAAAGCCACATCAATTTCAGTATCAAATTCCTATGTCTGAACTTACCCTAACATTCACCTTAAATCCAGATTCTGGCAGCTGTACACAGTTGCAGAAATTCTGTCCATTTGAGGCCGCAATTCCTGGATGGATCATCGCTCTCCTGAACCAAATTTACTACATGGTGTAGTAGTGTAATGCACATGAATGGTGATAACCTCAGGTGTGGAATCTCACCTCTTAAAGGAACAGCTCACAGAGAAAGGGGTTGTCTGGCAGAGAAATAAACATGACAGCAGACTCATAATGGATTTAAAAAAAAAAAAAGAGGAGAAAGAGAAGTAAAATTCATGTCATCAATCCCCTATCACTCTCATTCAGACACAGCCCGGGTACCCCATCGGTCCCTGCTTTCCAGGCCCTCTTAATACACAGGAAACGCCTTTCAGCAAACATGGTCTCAGGTCAGTCATCATATATCATATTAAAATTGCCCTCCTTTCCCTAGAACTCATATAAAAGTGCAAAAGTAAAGTAAAACACATCCACATTAGGTATCCCTGTTTCCAAAAATGCCCGATCTACAAGCTTATAAAAATAGTTATTTTTATATTTTCTGCACATGGCAGAAAAATAGCTGCAGCAGAAATTCTGTGATTTTGGAAATCACAGCATGTCAATTATATTTACGGAAACACTGGCGGTTTCCCTATACAGTGCCTTGCGAAAGTATTCGGCCCCCTTGAACTTTTCAACCTTTTGCCACATTTCAGGCTTCAAACATAAGGATATAAAATTTAAATTTTTTTGGTGAAGAATCAAAAACAAGTGGGACACAATCGTGAAGTGGAACGAAATTTATTGGATATTTTAAACTTTTGTAAAAAATAAAAAACTGAAAAGTGGGGCGTGCAATATTATTCAGCCCCCTTAAGTTAATACTTTGCAGCGCCACCTTTTGCTGCGATTACAGCTGCAAGTCGCTTGGGGTATGTCTCTATCAGATTTGCATATCGAGAGACTGAAATTCTTGCCCATTCTTCCTTGGAAAACAGCTGGAGCTCAGTGAGGTTGGATGGAGAGCGTTTGTGAACAGCAGTTTTCAGCTCTTTCCACAGATTCTCGATTGGATTCAGGTCTGGACTTTGACTTGGCCATTCTAACACCTGGATACGTTTATTTGTGAACCATTCCATTGTAGATTTTGCTTTATGTTTGGGATCATTGTCTTGTTGGAAGATAAATCTCCGTCCCAGTCTCAGGTCTTTTGCAGACTCCAACAGTTTTTCTTCCAGAATGGTCCTGTATTTGGCTCCATCCATCTTCCCATCAATTTTAACCATCTTCCCTGTCCCTGCTGAAGAAAAGCAGGCCCAAACCATGATGCTGCCACCACCATGTTTGACAGTGGGGATGGTGTGTTCAGGGTGATGAGCTGTGTTGCTTTTACGCCAAACATATCGTTTTGCATTGTGGCCAAAAAGTTCGATTTTGGTTACATCTGACCAGAGCACCTTCTTCCACATGTTTGGTGTGTCTCCCAGGTGGCTTGTGGAAAACTTTAAACATTTTATGGATATCTTTGAGAAATGGCTTTCTTCTTGCCCCTCTTCCATAAAGGCCAGATTTGTGCAGTGTACGACTGATTGTTGTCCTATGGACAGACTCTCCCACCTAAGCTGTAGATCTCTGCAGTTCATCCAGACTGATCATGGGCCTCTTGGCTGCATCTCTGATCAGTCTTCTCCTTGTTTGAGATGAAAGTTTAGAGGGACGGCCGGGTCTTGGTAGATTTGCAGTGGTCTGATAGTCCTTCCATTTCAATATGATCGCTTGCACAGTGCTCCTTGGGATGTTTAAAGTTTGGGAAATCTTTTTGTATCCAAATCCGGCTTTAAACGTCTCCACAACAGTATCACGGACCTGCCTAGTGTGTTCCTTGGTCTTTATGATGCTCTCTGCGCTTTAAACAGAACCCTGAGAGTATCACAGAGCAGGTGCATTTATACAGAGACTTGATTACACACAGGTGGATTATATTTATCATCATCAGTCATTTAGGACAACATTGGATCATTCAGAGATCCTCACTGAACTTCTGGAGTGAGTTTGCTGCACTGAAAGTAAAGGGGCCGAATAATATTGCACACCCCACTTTTCAGTTTTTTATTTTTTACAAAAGTTTAAAATAACCAATAAATTTCTTTCAACTTCACAATTGTGTGTCACTTGTTGTTGATTCTTCACCAAAAAATTTTAATTTTAGATCTTTATGTTTGAAGCCTGAAATGTGGCAAAAGGTTGAAAAGTTCAAGGGGGCCGAATACTTTCGCAAGGCGCTGTATATATAATTAAAGAAGCATAAAGTCCACGAAGGAAAACTCTGCGGACTTTCTGTGAAAGCGCTGTGGGAAAAACCGTGATGCGTTTCCACCATGGTTTTTGTTTCAGCGATTTTTCGCTGCTGTCCACTACATGGGGCCTTAGCCTAAGGCTGAGGCCCCACGTTGCAGAAAAACTCCTTTGGTTTTTTTAAACAAAGCCAGGAGTGGACTTAGCAGAAGTGAAATGTATAAGAGCTTTCTTATATTTCCCATTCTTTTTCAAGTCGCTCTTGACTTTGGCTCAAAGAAACGCAGCAAAATTTGCAACAAAAGAAGCAGCATTTCTGCTACTTGTTGCCTCAGCCTAAGGCCGTGAAATACACGGATAGCATACTGACCCACAGCACGGTTGTCTGCAACCGGCCTAAAGGAGACACTGACCATGAGTTATATGGAGCAACTGGCAAATCCTGTTAGCATCATGGAAACATTGGAAATCTTCTTTTGTTTCTGGACCAGGAATTTGCAAGGCAAAGGCTCCATTTTTTGATGTATACAGCAGTAACTTAGATTCCACTAATTGTAAAAGCAGAAGTTGTACTGTGTATTTGTATTTCCTATATACAAACATGGAGAAGTTATACTGAGGTTACCATCAATTTCTTTTCCTTTCCGACATGCCGAGTTCATTTAGGGTTAAGTCCCCCTCCCCCCTGACAGTGACAACGACAACGAAGATAGTCCGTAATAAACAATAAACAAATGTAATATTCCTTCGTTATATAAAGTATGTTTACCACATAATGACAGATCCTACACAAGCTGTCAGCCTTTGATTTTAGAATGGCAGGAAAACCATGTTACTCTGTCATGTAGCCGACATCTCGCCATCTGGAAAAATCATAAATATTCACTAGGATCTTGTTTGTCTGTCATCATGTCTGCTGCCGCTCTGCACAATGCGAGAAGGAATATTTTGTCCAATAAACCTATGTTTTACCATTGAAAAACAACCTACGGAAGTGAAATAAGCAACCTGCTGCTTAAGGGGGAAGTTTAAGGCAGATGTTACCTATGCACCATGATGAGATGTGAACACAGGTAGACAAGACCTTTATGTAGAAAGATTTTGATATAAGTAATGTATATTGTTAGTAATAGGTCCTTCAGCAAGGCTGTATTATGATTCTGTAATGTAAGTTAAATGGGCGGGACTGTGACAACAAGTCAACGAGAATGCATTTGTCATCTGTAAAATAATCCTATGCTATCTATGCAGATAAGTTTTAGTGTCAGTGGAGGCCCCGGTCAGAAAATTTGATGGGAGAACACATCTCAACACTTAGACCTGATCTTCATGTGACTTTCTTTTGCAACCACATAGAGAAAGGTGGCCATTTTACTGAAATCTATGAGAGATAGGCTAGCCAGCAACTCTGGAAGACTCTAAGGCCGGGGCCCCACATGGCGTATACACAGTGGCAAAGACCCACGTTTTTTCCCACAGTGCTTTTTCACTTGCAGCCTGCTACATGGGGACTTAGCCTCACAGAGTATTCTGAGCTGTATAGTATCACTGAATATGGGTCATTGTGGACTTGGGGACCTAGTTGTGGGTAGAATGTTCACTATCCATATCAATAGTGACTGCTAAGGTTATAGCTAAAAATGTTGGGCCCCATACCAAATATTTGAAAGGTGTATGTTGGTCAGTATCCACCAGTGAAGGCCACAAACATGTTTGCAAACATGGCTGCTACACTAGTGGTCAATGGCATGAACCATAGATCAAACTGGGCACTTGCACCAGGCCTTATGGTAGCAGGAGCCCCCTTGGGACAGCAGGACAGTCCTGCATTTAGAGTGGTGTCCCAGTGGGAAAGTGGGTCACCCCGGTATGTCCTGACTCCAACTTCTCTGGGCACAGATGAATTGACTACAGTGGTGAAGCAGGGAGCCATCTACTCCCTGCTCTACCACTTGGCCCCTGTCTCTGCTCCTGATATCTTAGGAACAGTAGGCGTAATCTGGTGACATCACTTACATTGCACCTGTTGCTCCCTGAATGCTCCAGGAACAGAAACAAAAGAGAAAAGGGAAATGAGGAAAGGTGAGTACTAGTTTTTTTTTGCCTTTGCTTGATCCATTGTGCTTTGGAGGCAACTGGAGGGAGACATAAAACTGTGGGGGCAACTAAAGGGGGACATGAAAATGTGGGCCCTACCTGAAGGGGACATGAAATTATGGGGGCAACCTAGAGGGAGACATGAAACTGTGGGGGCAACCTGGAGGGGGACATTATACTGTGGACTCACCAGGAGAGGGACTTTATACTGTAGGGGCAACTGGAGGGGGACATTATAAAATGATGTCTGACAAGCCACTGGGGTGGATAGGTAATGTCTGAGGGGCCACTGTGGGACAGGGTAATGTCTGAAAGGCCACTGCGGGGGGCAGGTTAATGTGTGATGCCACTGCAGGGGCTTTTGACTGTGTGAGTGGTATTATTTTGTATAGGTCCACTAAGGAGGCATTATACTGTGTGATGGCATTGTAACTTGTGCGGGTCAGGAGTGTCTAATTGGTGGTGATGGGAGGGCCACATATGAAACCTTTTCATTGCGTCCACCAATGTGTTAAAATGGCTCTAGTCACTAGACAGTCTATTCTGTAGATTTGGTTGTGATTTTTACCTACCAGATCAGGAAAACCTGTCAATGTTCAGGGGTCCTGTGATCGTCATTTAAGGTGAATCAAAACAGGGACCACGCCGAACTGTTACTGGTACATTGACACTCAAGACAATATGCCAGAAACAAAAGGCAAAAATTTGGGCACGCACTGACAAAAATGTTTGCCACCCCTGAAATATGTTTAAACTTATGTCGCAAGCTACAGATGTGTCTACCCTCAAATTTGGTAAAGGACTCAGTTTTTTCATGAAAATGGTTCAATACAATATGGTGGCATGCTAACATAACATTTTGTTTGGCTGCAGTTCACAACACACCCAGGGGGTGGCCACATATAGCCACAAGCAACTTGTGACAAAGTATTACGAAATCATATTGTTTGAAAAAGCTGATCATCTCATTACATACATACAGATTTACTAGATTTACTATTGTGGTTAGGACTAGACTTTGGCAGAAATGTGGCACATCTTAGCACAACTTGCCGCATCTTGGAGTATATATTTTGAGTTAAAATTTTGTTAACTAGACATGTGGCTGTGACTTCTCAGAAAAAGGGGGTGTCGCTTAAATGTGCCACAATTGTGTCAGAATTATATCTCAAAGTAAGCCAAAGGTGATATAAGCTGCACAATCTAAAGATACGCTAGATTTATCACCCAGCCTCGGTCACCGTGATAAATCTGACGTACTTTTACCATAGTATATCTGGGGCTACTGTATCTGGATATATCCAGCCATGAGGAAAGGTAAAGGAGACATCTGTACGTCAATAATTTGACGTCACATGCTCACACTACGGAAATCCTCCTGGTTTCCTGTCAACTAATTCTCTACCTGTACTTAAGCCTGACTTTGACTGATAACTTGATACCAGATACAATTTGCTAACCTTAGAATACAATGCTAAAAGAAAAATCATGCAGCTGAGTCCATAAACCATCTACGATCCACATGAAACAAAATATATGAGAATTCTTGAGTAATCTCTAATCCTTAGACGACACAAAGTCGACTGGTGGACTATATAAAGTGAGTGAGTAGGTAAAATGCACTGCGATGATGTCATGAATTGAAGTGCATTCCCTAAAAGCTTGGCTTTACAATGCAATTCTAACATTTCCCATGGGGCTGTATAAATTGCACACATACGTCGCTGTCTGGAGACTTCAGTATTTTTGCCAATTGTTCTCCGAGGCTTTCAATAAAATGAGTTTAATTTCTTTCAGACGAGGAGCCTCAAGGGGATGAGTAACAAATAGTTAAAAGGTTGACAAAATTCAGTAGACGCTGTATAACAATACATACATTTTCATGTTCCAGTGTCACTCTGCTATTAAAGTGTTAGGCATCCAGTTCATTTACAATGCATGGTAGTTCTGCAATGATCCATTGAGTGGACACAGCAGGATTAGGCAAAACTGACTTAATTGCCATTTCAGCACATTTACTTAATATTGGATGAATCACTGTAATACTGTATTATGGCAACCTCAGCCATGTCAGACTGAGGTTTCTTGGGCCCAATATCAGACTGAGATTCCTTGTGTCCACCATGTCAAAGAATTCTGGGGGCCTTTCTTCCAACAACTACTACAATGAAGACCATTGCACCCTTCAAATATGGGTATATTATGCTGGACCATTGTTGTGCTATAGCCTGGGCCTACCAGGTGATCCTCTGGTATTCTGGTGGGCCAGTCCAACACTGAGAGTCATAATACGACACCCATAGAAGTATCACTATATCTGCCCATGCCAATGTTACAGATTCCTAATAGGGCTACTTCCAAGGTGGTGTTGGTGGTATAGTGGTAAGTATGGAAAAAATCAGGGCAAGGGAAGCCAATGACAGGATCCTTGACCAAATCAAGCCTAACCTATGGACTGAAGTGTAACCAGTCAGGCTTGGACTTCATCCTGTTGTGGACATAATATGAGATGACCCAAAATATTTGATAAGAAAGGAGGAACACAACAAAAAGACAAGAAAGAGATCCACAAGAAATATAGAGGCAGTCACAGCAAAGGGGATATAACATGTAACCATGAGTTTACAATGAGACACTCTTTACGATGACCACCTTCAACAGGAATATTCTGAATAGTAAATACAACTGATTAACCCCTTCCCGCCGGAGGCATTTTTCGATATTTGTTTTTATACTACTCGTCCCAAACCCCATAACTTTTTTATTTTTCCATTCACAGAGCCATATAAGAATTTAATGTTTGCTGGACAAATTGTTCTTCATAATGGTACCTTTTATTATTCTGTACAATGTACTGGGAAGCTGGAAAAAAATTCAGAATGGGGAATTGGAGAAAAAGTGCTTTTGTGCGACTTTTATACGGGCTTCGCTTTTACAGCATTTACTTTGTAGCCAAAATGACATGTCACCTGTATTCTATGTTTTGGTACAATTCTGGGGATACCAAATTTATATAGATTTATTTTCATTTTAACCCCTTAACAAAAATCTGTGTACAGGGATGTATAGGGTGTCTATTTTTGCAGGGCAAGGTGTACTTTTTATTTATATCATTTTGGGGAATGTGTATGGCTTTTAGCACTTTTTAATCCAATTTTTATCAGAAGTGAAAAAACAACGGTTTGGCAATTTTTTATTTTTTTTTTCCTGCGACGGCGTTCACTGTACGGGAAGAATATTTTTATAGATTTGTAGACCGGGCGTTTTCAGACACAGGGATACCTAATGTGTATGTGATTCATAGTATTTAAGTACTTTTATATGTGTTCTAGGGAAAGGGGTCTGATTTGAATGTTTAATTCTTTTTATTTTTTTTTAGGTTTTTTTGTTTGTTTGTTTTATACTGTAATTATTAGACCGCCTAGGGGTCTTGAACCCCAGGGGGTCTGATCACTAATGAAATGCATTATATTGCTAATGCATTGCAATGCATTACAAAATACTAGCTCCTGAGCGGCCACCATATTTAAATACCCAACATCCGCCAAATTCAAAGGGATTAATCTCACTGATCTATAGAACAAATGCACACAGTGATGTCACAGTATAGGTTTAATAAACATAGTGATGTCATAGTACAGGATTAACGAATACAGTGATATCATAGTATATAAATAATAAACACAGTGATGTCACTATCAGGATTAATGAATACAGTGATGTCACAGTATATAAATAATAAACACAGTGATGTCACAGTATCAGGATAAAGCACATGGTGATGTCGCAGTACAGGAATAATGATCACAGTGATGTCATAGTACAGTGATAATGCACACGGTGATGTCATAGCATATTCTATGTGCCTGTGACTTCACAGCAAAATAGAATGAAACAAATAAAACATGTGTAATGCATGAATAATATTACAATATTACAAAAGAAAGATTGCAGAGAAGGGAGTGATGCACAGGGCTGTTGCATTCTGGTTTCCTCAGGTTCTAACACAGTAATAGACCCCAAAGAGCACCAGAAGACAACTCCGTTTGGGATGAGATGTGTACAATGGTAGCAACAAAGATGACAAAGTGATTTAGAATGGACTTATATATATTCTGTATACAGTAGATGCAGGGTGGACTGTAATTTCCCTCCGGTGGGCCTACAACACCCCATATTAACATTGGATGTGAGTACATTCTCAGTGCAGCACTATGTAAGTAACTGGTGGTGAATGTAATATTAACTATTCTCATTACTTATCGGTGACTGGCGTATTATATAGAAGAATCGTCTCTCTCTATTGATATTGTCTCGCTGCATTAATGGATTGTTCTTTTGCCACAATGTTAGTAATTACTCTACAAGATCACATTCCCAGTAATGAGTGTAATATTCCAATATCACCAGTATAATAGATGGCTTTATTATAATTATTATGGAGGAGGGAAATGGCCTGAGCAGTGTTAATTACCTGAGAATGCAATCTCATATAGTAGAGAGACTTATTAATATCATTACACAATTCTCTTTGGAATCTATAGGTCGTTCACGGAATACGGGTCCTCCACTCTCCCCTTTAGATTATAGATGAGGTTCCTCAATGAGGGATCTGTGTTAGTGAAAGGAAACCTTTTTGCTCAAATCCAGGGGTTTAAAAACCTGTCCATACCTAATACTTCTCAAAGAGGAGAGTGTGCTAAAATTTCCTCCAGTGTACTAGTCCTCTATAGAATAAACACAACCTGTAAGTATGGGAATTTAGATAAAGAAAATTTCAAGAACTTGACCCCAGTGGTAAATTATAATATTGGTGTTTTATCGTCCAAGGCTTACAAGGGGGACATTGTCCTCTCAAAATGCCCAAAGATTTGATGCACATTGCCGATTTATCACGGTTCATAGAAAGAAAAACACTACAAAACTACATTGTGTAATGACTCTGGTGTGTACAGGACCTGTACAGATCAGCTTACATGACTAAATCTGTGCAGGTCCTGAAGATAAAGGAAGAGCAGCAAGACTTTATGGAGAAGACCTGCTATAAAAGTGTGTGGGGACTGTATTAAGGTGGTTCTGATCTGGGGTCTGTATTAGTTTACAGTTTGATATGGGGTTTGTATTTAGGGGGTCTGAATTTATTCTGGGGCTTGGTCCAAGTTTGTGGAAGAGCCCAGGGTATATGGTATAGGTAACCTATCACTCAAGTGAATTGATGTGATCCAAAAACTTATTGACAAACATAATTTAGACACAAAATTTATACATTTTCGTTTTTCACCCTTGCCCCTCTAAGGCATTGTCACAGAGGACATATACAGGAGGTACAAAATGCATAGTCACTAGATAGCGGACTACTGGGAATATTATCATCATGTACAATCCAGTGATGTAACCAGAAGACAAACTCAGAGCAGGACCAGGAATATAAACAAGGAGTATACTGGGCGTAAATGCAAGGGCCAAGACAGGAACAAAGTCAGATCATAGAGGAAAAAAAAAAAACAGGAACCAGGATCACAATCTGGAAAATGGTGAGAAGCAATGGAGATAATTCAAGACCCAAGCAATGAGATAATCCAAGACTCAAGCAAGGTCTGGGAAGGCAGAAGTTGTTTATACATACTTCCTGTGATGATGTCATCAGGTCATACCATTACCAAAGCAAGGACCAGAGAGACGTTGATCCTTGTAGAAAGCTTAGGTTCACATTAAAGGGTTTTTCCCATGAACTTACCCATAGTTGGTTACATTTGCAGACAATTAAAAGTGAACCATTTTGCAAATATAAATAGTTACAAAAGTTTTAAAGTCTTTCTCTAGCCATCTAACACTAGGTTCACACTAGCGTTCCGGTTTCTGTCCTTTGGGTCTGCATGGAGACCCGAAAGATGGAAGCCCTGTCGACTTAAAAAGCGGTTACACGCAGAAACCCGCAGACCCCATAGACTATAATAAAAACTCCTTCTTGCATGCCTTTCCTTCAGCTGCTTTTCAAGCGAAATGTGGGATGGAGTCTTGTAGGGAGACTCCAACTCTAGTGTGAACCTAATGTTAGTGGTGACAGTCTTTTGTCTTGACTAGTTGCCAATGGATACAATTAGAGATGAGCGAACCGCTTTGTGGCAACGAATCGCATTTAAAACTAAGGACACGTCGGCATAGCCTTTAGAAAGGCTATTCTACTCCTACCTTTGCCGTTGACAGCGCAAGCTCGGCGACCATCTTTATTCTATTCCTACACCAGTGGCTCTGCACAAGCTCGGCAGGGCATCTTTACAAGAGCGGCTCTGCGCATGCTCGGCAGCCATCTTTATTCTTTTCCTACACGAGCTAGGAGGACAAGGACATCGCAGGTGGCGTATGCAACGGCAAAGGTAGGAGTAGAATAGCCTTTCTAAAGGCTATTCCAACGTGTCCTTAGTTTAAAATGCATATCCCCATATCCCCAGGCTCTCTGCAGCCAGGAAAATAGCTGTTTTTTAACGCCATTCACCGCAAATTAATTCGGATCGAATCATTTAGGGAAATTCAGCGAAGCTGCCAAATCAAATTTTTGAGAAATTCACTCATCTCTAGATACAATCATGAGTGCTGGAACTTTCCTTAGTCTTGTGAGGAACTTGTGAAGAAACCAGCCATGATGTCCTTATTGTGGCCGGGTTATCTTCTCATATATGTAGTGTCCCTTACTGATAACCTGTCCACAATAAGGAAATCATGACTGGGTTTCTAAAAAATCCCAGACCATAGAAAGTTTCTGCATTCATGGACGTATCTATTGGCAACTGATCAAGCTTCCCGAATCCAAGACCTAATAGGTCATACACAACAATAGATTATCCAAAATAAACTACAATCCAAAATAATAATCGCAATAATATGTTAATATATAACCTTTAATGAATTGATTCAAAATATAAATATCACAGAAATACATTCCAACCATAAAACAGCACAAATATATGCCCTCAAAATCTCAAATATAAAAATTCAAGAGAAAACAGCACACAAGGCAAGCACGGCAGCCTGGAACAAGATAAACCAACCAGACACTTACCGTGGTTCAGATGATGCATATGTTGCTGAATACCATATATCAGAAGGAAAGAGGGTAAACGTGGTCCAAGGTTCAATATTTCTAGGGGCACCAATATCAAAGGGCTATACAAGGAAGCACATGTAACCCTACTATCCCTATTGCACCCTTTGCAAAGAAAGAACTAGGTTGTCCCTAATGTCCTATCTTGGGGCCACCGCCCTAAATAGTATGTGCCCCCGACTGGAACCTGGCTATATAAGGAAGCACATGTAACCCTACTATCCCTGGCCAGGTTCCAGTTGGGGGCATATGCTATTTAGGGCGGTGTCCCAGAGATAGGACATTAGGGACAACCTAGTTCTTTCTTTGCATAGGGTGCAATAGGGATAGTAGGGTTACATGTGCTTCCTTGTATAGCCCGTTGATATTGGTGCCCCTAGAACTATTGAACCTTGGACCACGTTTACCCTCTTTCCTTCTGGTATATGGTATTCAGCAACATATGCATCATCTGAACCACGGTAAGTGTCTGGTTGGTTTATCTTGTTCCAGGCTGCCGTGCCTGCCTTGTGTGCTGTTTTCTCTTGAATTTTTATATTTCATATTTTGAGGGCATATATTTGTGCTGTTTTATGGTTGGAATGTATTTCTGTGATATTTATATTTTGAATCAATTCATTAAAGGTTATATATTAACATATTATTGTGATTATCATTTTGGATTACAACTGATCAAGGTTACAGAAAATCTTTAAAATTCTGTCAAATTTTTCATTATTTATATTTGCATAAATGGTTAACTTTTAAGTATCTACAAAATGAAATACCGTTATGTTCATGAGAAAACCCAGTTAAGATCAGTGGAGGATTATAGTATGGACATCTTTATATAAATGTAATGTTTCCAAATGTTACTATAGATTATAGAGGACTTCATCCCCCCTCGTCTTAGGAAGTCAGGGCAAACTTGTTTCTCATGAGTATTTGATACTGGAAAATCCTTTAAGGGAAGTAAAGGATTAGACAGATTTGTTTTATTTAGGGTTCAGAGCAGCAATAATCCTATATATATGGCAGGGATTGGGGCACGGGACTCATTGTAGCTCTGTTAGCCGTCTGCTACTCAAACTTATTGCAAAACTGCAATTTCAAAGTGTAGTAAAATATAATCCTGGACGGGAGGAAGGGTGCGGGGCACTTATTAATATCTACTGGTTGTAAAACAGATTAATTACACAAACAAATCCTACTTGTGGCAATGGGATTTTTATTTCATATATCTGCTTCTGATTTATAAACCTTTTAATGATAGAAAACCCCGCACTTGATGGCTGAGAAGAAACAGAAGTAAATTCACATCAGTGACAGGTTTAAGATGTGCATATGAAAAATGTGCATGGCTGGTTTCATCAATGCAAGCCCACCCAGAACAGTAATGGGGACATCATGAGACCATGACCAAGGTCATAATGTTTTGGCTAGTTTGTAGGTCCAAGTATATAGTGAATCATGTCTTATGGATCAGTCCCAAGTAGTTCTGCTATCAGTTTAAGTGGCCATCTTACCCTTTAAGGAGGCTGCCCACAAAACTTTGTGCTAAACCTACTACTAGTAAATTTAAGCCACTAAATTTTACTTATTATGTCATATCATTTTTAGGTCTATTCACTACTCGGAGCTTCTTCTCCCTACACATCTTTGTGCTGAGATATGGCATAGATTAGAACAAGTGATGACGTGACCACAGCAATGCTCTGCAGACATTTCCCATCATTCTTCTGTCATAAGAGCATGCTATTGACATGCTATTGATCACAATAGTATCTGTAGTAAGGAGGCATAATATACAGACCGAAACAGGGAGTCAGCTCAGTACTATCTGTGTCTATATAATTTACAGGGAGAAACAGGAAAGCAGTACTGCCTGTGCCTATATCATTCACGTAGAGAAACAGGGAAGCAGTGCAGTCTATGCCTATATCATTAATAGGGAGAAATATAGATCAGTATATTTTGTGCTATATCACTCACGGGTCACTCACAGGTTCTGATGTGAAAATAATAATAATAATCCTGTAATAGTCCCACCATGGGGAAATTCGGTGTGTTACACCAGCAAGGATATGCAATGCAAGATAAGAAATACAAATACACATACAATATATACAAAACGTTCCGAGGTAGAGACATCCCATTGATAGTAGGCAGACAGATAGAAAGGTGGGGAGGGGGGGATATCACAACAGTTCTCTGCATGGAGTGATCTCCGCTTAGGTCGGTGTTGGTTGTACAGCCTAACCGCGGTGGGAAGGAAAGACTTCCGATAGCGCTCCTTCTCACACTTAGGGTGGAGCAGTCGGTCACTGACAGTACTGACCAGCGCTATCACAGTCTCATGCATGGGATGGGACTTCTTCTTCTGCATGGAGCTCACCACGGACAGTATCCTTCTGTCACCCACCACCTGCACTGGGTCCAGTGGGCTCCCCAGGACAGAGCTGGCCCTTCTAATCAGCTTGTCAAGTTTATTTCTGTCCCTGGTTGATATACTGCTCCCCCAGCAGGCCACTCCGAAGAAGATGGCTGATGCCACTACCGAGTTGAAAAAAGCCATAAGAAGTGCCCCCTGGATTCCAAAGGCTCTCAGCTTCCTAAGCAGGGAGAGCCTGCTGTGGCCCTTCCTGTACAGGACCTCCATATGATCTGCCCAGTCCAGCTTATTATTAAGGAGCAAACCCAGGTACTTATAGGTGTTCACAATCTCAATGCCCGTCCCCGGATGGCCACTGGTTTAGGAGGGCATCTGCATTTACGAAAGTCCACCACCATCTCCTTGGTCTTCCCCACGTTAATCCTCTGGTGGTTCCGCTGGCACCAGTCCACAAAATCCCGGTTCAGTTCTCTGTACTCCCTGTCATCTTCATCTGTGATGAGTCAATCCAATCCAAATCAATCCAAAAACTCACCCTGTGGATACAAAATGATTCCCTTGGCATACTTTTGCATTCACATAATTGCATTTACATGTTGCAGCACATAATACCAGATTATATTAATATTTCCATTTACTAATGCACTAATGAAGGCATCGAGCTAATGTATACAAGATAAAGAAAAGCCAAGCCTAGTAGTTATAGTATGTAAGTGGCTGCACACATTATGGAGATGTCCTGCCCTGCATAGTAATGCACTTCATAAATTACCCTGAGCTCATCTATTTCATCCTTTGCCAAAATCTAGTCAGTTCCTCTATCTGACTCTTGTAGCCCTCCAACTTCTGACATCTTCAGTCCTCCAAATTGTCCAAAGCAACTTTTAAAGTTTACCCCGCATTGAAAAACGACTCCCCTGGGCAAGGATGCATTGAAATGGATAAGCTGTGTAATAGGACCAAAGTGACGATATTCCTTTGGCTACTAAAGGGGTTATCTAAGACCAAACAAAATGGATATTGATGACCTATTCACAGGATAGGTCATCATTATCTGATCGGTGGAGATCCGACACCTGAACCCAAGTCGATCAACTGATTCAGATACCGGAAACCATATACAAGGTATATGGTCGGAAGCAGCTCTGCTCCTATTCAAGTTAGTGGGAGAAGAGCTGCAGTTCCCAGAAGACACCGCTATAGTGAACAACTCCCTACACACTGTAGTAGTGGTGCTGGGGAACTGCAGTTCTTCTACCTTTCACTTGGATTGGAGCAGAGCTGCTTGCGATCATATACCTTGTATACGGCTTACGGTATCTAAATCAGCTGATCAGTGCGGGGTCCGGGTGTTGAATCCCCATTGATCAGATTCTGATGACCTATCCTGACCACCGCTGTATCAGTATTTAAGTGGAAGATTTTACTTTATCATTTAAGACCAAGGTACAGTAAATGTACAACATTTGGTCCTGGGCTTTAACCCCTGCAAAATTCAGAAATCCACAAATTATTTATTTTTACGTCGTTGTAGTAGTTTGAGGGCTTGTATTTTGTGGGATTTGTGATCAACTTTTTCTGAGAGGGATGGCAAACAAACACAAATTTTTACACTGTTTTTGACATTGTAAATTTTGTGCCATTTGTTGTACAGCATAACTAAGATATTATTCCCATTCTATGGGTTGGTATGATTACATTTACACCACTCTTATCAGTGGTGTAGGGGCCTGGAGAGGTTACCACTCCGACCATCGGGGTTATACATTATATACAGTGCCTTGTGAAAGTATTCGGCCCTCTTGAACTTTTCAACCTTTTGCCACAAACATAAACATCTAAAATTAAAAATTTTTGGTGAAGAATCAATAACAAGTGGGACACACAATTGTGAAGTGGAACGAAATTTATTGGTTATTTTAAACTTTTGTAAAAAATAAAAAACTGAAAAGTGGGGCATGCAATATTATTCGGCCCCTTTTACTTTCAGTGCAGCAAACTCACTCCAGAAGTTCAGTGAGGATCTCTGAATGATCTAATGTTGTCCTAAATGACTGATGATGATAAATATAATCCACCTGTGTGTAATCAAGTCTCCGTATAAATGCACCTGCTCTGTGATAGTCTCAGGGTTCTGTTTAAAGTGCAGAGAGCATCATGAAGACCAAGGAACACACCAGGCAGGTCCGTGATACTGTTGTGGAGACGTTTAAAGCCGGATTTGGATACAAAAAGATTTCCCAAACTTTAAACAACCCAAGGAGCACTGTGCAAGCGATCATATTGAAATGGAAGGAGTATCAGACCACTGCAAATCTACCAAGACCCGGCCGTCCCTCTAAACTTTCATCTCAAACAAGGAGAAGCCTGATCAGAGATGTAGCCAAGAGGCCCATGATCACTCTGGATGAACTGCAGAGATCTACAGCTGAGGTGGGAGAGTCTGTCCATAGGACAACAATCAGTCGTACACTGCACCTTTATGGAAGAGGGGCAAGAAGAAAGCCATTTCTCAAAGATATCCATAAAAAGTCTTGTTTAAAGTTTGCCACAAGCCACCTGGGAGACACACCAAACATGTGGAAGAAGGTGCTCTGGTCAGATGAAACCAAAATCCAACTTTTTGGCCACAATGCAAAACGGTATGTTTGGCGTAAAAGCAACACAGCTCATCACCCTGAACACACCATCCCCACTGTCACACATGGTGGTGGCAGCATCATGGTTTGGGCCTGCTTTTCTTCAGCAGGGACAGGGAAGATGGTTAAAATTGATGGGAAGATGGATGGAGCCAAATACAGGACCATTCTGGAAGAAAACCTGTTGGAGTCTGCAAAAGACCTGAGACTGGGACGGAGATTTATCTTCCAACAAGACAATGATCCCAAACATAAAGCAAAATCTACAATAGAATGGTTCACAAATAAACGAATCCAGGTGTTAGAATGGCCAAGTCAAAGTCCAGACCTGAATCCAATCGAGAATCTGTGGAAAGAGCTGAAAACTACTGTTCACAAACGCTCTCCATCCAACCTCACTGAGCTCCAGCTGTTTTCCAAGAAAGAATGGGCAAGAATTTCAGTCTCTCGATGTGCAAAATTGATAGAGACATACCCCAAGCGACTTGCAGCTGTAATCGCAGCAAAAGGTGGCGCTACAAAGTATTAACTTAAGGGGGCCGAATAATTTGGCACGCCCCACTTTTCAGTTTTTTATTTTTTACAAAAGTTTAAAATATCCAATAAATTTAGTTCCACTTCACGATTGTGTCCCACTTGTTTTTGATTCTTCACCAAAAAATTAAAATTTTATATCCTTATGTTTGAAGCCTGAAATGTGGCAAAAGGTTGAAAAGTTCAAGGGGGCCGAATACTTTCGCAAGGTACTTTACCAACACAGCCAATAGGAAATACATTCCTACACCCAGCAGCTACTGGGCCCAAAAGAGCCCTCTGTCACATAAAATATACCACTATTCCAAATGGCACAAGGTAAGTAGGGGCCCCATTACAGATTTTGCACTGGGGCCCTTATGCAGGGATGGACATATTGCCTGTACAGCCAGTGCAGGAGGCCCGCAAAGCTGTCACAAAAGCTGGCCAATACAAATGATATGTAAGGAAAACAGGGCTGTGTGAGTTGTTGAAGCCTGTCTTGTCTCATCCCAGGGTATGCTGAAAAGGGTATGCTTTTTCAAATAGCGTCTTTCTCAATCTTTAGGCTAAGGGCCAATGTGGCTTAAACGTTGCGGTTTGTTGATGGCAGAAATTCTGCGGTTTTACAGGCCCTGCAAAGTGGATGGGATACTAGTGAATCCATCCACACATTGCAGAAAAATACAAGCAGCAGAAATGCTGCGATTTCCAAAACCGTTGCGTTTTTGGAAATCGGAGCATGTCAGTTATACCTATGGAAATGCCGACAGTTTCCCTATAGGTATAATGGAATCAGAAACTTCGCAGAGGAAAACTCTGTGGACTTTCTGTGAAAAGTGCTGTGGGGAAAAACCGTGATGCGTTTCCACCGCCGTTTGTACCGCATCGCTTTTTCGCTGTGGCCCGCTACTTGGGGTCTTAGCCTTAGGCAGTTTCCAGCTGAGAATTCCCGTTGAAGTGAATGAGAGGTGGAAAAATATGGCATACCTGGCAGAGAATTTGATGCAGAATTTGCAAATTCCGCAGCCAATTTCAAAGAGGCTTACGCAGCAGATTTGGTAAATTTCTGCTTCTGAATTCCTGAAGCAGAATTTTTCAGCTTCTATTAATTCCTATGTGTGAACATGCCCAACAATCAGGCGTTGTGGCCACCAGAGCTACACAGTATACTGAGTTGAAAGCAGACCCTTCTGTATTCTCAGTAGCGGCCATGCCAAGCTGTCTGCTTCCAGCTCCATACACAAGTGCTGAAAGTCAGAGCCCCACCTATCTGATATTGGGAGCGTTTCCTAAAGCTGGCCATACACATGAGATACAAGTCAGCTCTGATGCTGCCAATGAATCGATGTTGGGATTGTTTGTACGAATGATCCCACTATGAACATGCATGCCTGATCGGATAAATTCAAGAGTATTTTTTTTTCCTTAAATTGCCCTCGATCATGCTATACTCTTACATTTTGACCCAACCCATTGCTCAAAATTTCCAACACAATGGATCTTTTATTGGCACACAGAAGTCTGCTATTGGCCATCGTGACCAGTCCATAGGCCAAAATGCCCCAAATCAACTTTTATTTCATGAGTATGGCCATCTTTAAGATGGAGAGGCCCAGACAGAATATTTGCACAGGGGCCTTCTGGTGTGTGTCAGTGTCCGTCCCTGCCCTGATGCTTTGAGTTACCCCTCTGTCCTTCTCCACCACTTTATTTCATTTATTCACCTGGCTAAATAATATGTAAATGAACAAAATATACTTCAAATGGCAAATACTGGTGAAAAATAACTCTGCGCGCAGGATTTCACATCAGGAACTAAAAATGGCAGCAGCGCTGTTTGCTTTGGCATTGCCTGACACAACACAAGTGTACTAGGCCAGTGCAAAATTGTTTTTCTATGGTAAATTATATAGGAAAAAATGTAAATACTGATTATGCATAGTATGGCCAAAAATAATAGTATGGATATCATATACAACATAGAAGCACAGCTTGAGATTAGGGACCTGCTGCTAAAAGCTGTGTGTTATACTGGATCATATCATATGGGTAAAATCTATATATTTTGGAAAAATAGAAGCATTTCCAACCATTTACTAAATATTTCATGTCCATGTGACTGCTGCGGAGCCCAGCACTGAACTGCAACCACCACTAGGGGGCGCTCACTTCATAGAGTTTTTAAGGATCCCATTGCATTGAATACTAGCTGTATAAAGCCACACAATGAGCGCTCCCTAGTGGTGGCTGAAGACAGACTGAATTTATTTGTTGTGACATTTTACATTTTTACATGTCTAGCTGTCTTTCACTCTCTTTCTTAGCTGGTTTTAAAAAAACTAAATAAGTTCCAAAAATTGTTGCAATGTCACTCCAGTAAGGATGTGGCATAGAATGTGATGTAAACTCTCAGGATAGAAATGGTAGATATGTAGATGCACCACATCATGTGATATTTGATAAATATGGTGCAAATTCCTGTAACTCAAATTGTTGACATATATGGCGCTGATGCTAAGTGATCTGCACACCCACTGTGAAGGATCCGAGTTTACCAGCAACCGCACCTTGGCCTACCTAAGATCACTTCGATTACCTCACACCCACTTTCCGTGAGTGAGGTGGGTAAACAGAGTATAATACGCAAGACGGGCCTTCTAAATTTTATATATTTATTAACCCCTAAATGGGTCGACACTAGGCACTTAACACATACATAGAATACATGCAGCGATTAACAAGCAGATACAAGTGAAAACAGCATAACACGGTACATAAAATAAAAATGGGGATAGTAGAAAGAAAAGAATATATATTACCAACACCAGCTTGTGAAGGTACAGTATCTCTGACTTCCAATGGTTGCCAGGGCACTTATCTTGTGGAGGTCCAGTAGCAGATCATCTTTAGCAGAGTAAAATGGCAGAAAATACCTCTGGAACAAGCAGTTAGTCCATTTCTCTGAGCCCATGTGGTAGGCTCAGAGCACCGGCTTGGGCAAAGCATGTGTTGCTTACATGCAGTGACACCTCTTTTAGAGTCACAAAATGGCCTCCAGTTTGGCTCCTTAGGCCGCATGGCAGCCACATGTTGGTCACATGGCTTCCCCCACAGCTTGCCTCCAAGAAGCGTGCATCTCCAAATTCACCAGACAACAGAGACTGGTTCAGCCTGGGCAGAGTCCTTTTGTCTCCCCTGGTCTCCTCCCTGAGTGAGGTCACCAGGGGGAGAAGCCCCGCCCCCTCTCTACATCTCTCAGAATAACTTTTTAGTATAATTCTATGCCTGATGTTTATAGAGTCTGGATGGTAGTATAATGGGGTTCCTGGCGAGATCCCCAATACATAGACTCCAAGTTTGACACTCCAGCTCCCTTTGGGTAAGGAAATCAGTGCCTGGATCTTTCCTGGACTTTGAACTATGACATGTGTATATTCTGAGCGTTCGCCTTGACCTGACGCATCTGGGGAATTTATCGGATCGACAATAAGATGTTCCCCAGGCCAGATATTGTCATAAAACCATGATTCCTTAGAACTAGCAATGGCGCCCCTATGTCTCTCAGTGATATGCAGATCGTTTGCATAAAACATCCTGTCTAAATGAACCCCCGCTGGGTTAATGAGGGTTGCAGTCTTATGCAGCTGAAGGCTTTTGACCAAATGGCTGATTGCTTCAGGGAGAGGACAATAGTAGTTTGACCGCCTTCCAGTTGCTCTTCTAAGCCTGATTCTAGGCACCAACCCCCGCTGTGCAGTAGTATAGACCAATATTGATATCCTAAGACCATACATGCACCTAATATCATCACACCTCCCCCTTTTAGAGCGTGCACGGAGGAAGGCGGATCCGGCGATCACCTTCCGCAGGCACCTTAGTGGCCTGACCGCGATGCCTTCCTCCTCTCTAGTCTGACTAGGGACACTTCTAAGGCTCAGGCTCTGAGCCACGTACACCTGGCTACCTCCTGCCTGTTCTGGGTCCGCTTTCTGAGTGCTGGCATCCCGTAGCTCCACCCTCATGACCCCAGGCCCTTGAGATACCAGTTCAGAGACCCCATTCCGGCGGTCTCTCAGGGTCTCTCCCTCACTAGCTGCTAGTTGGGAGAGTTCTAGGGGATTCTGCACCTCCCCCTTTGCTTTCAAACCTAGGGGAACCTCTGGTTCTGGCACAGGTATGTTTGGACCCTGTCCTCCCTCCCAGACCCCTTGCCCCTTTGGGCCTCCACCCTGTTCCTCCTGTACTTGGGTGGGTGATGGTGATACCTTGGGCAAATGACTGAGATCATGCTTCCCCAAACCATCCCCCCCACAATACATTTACAGGTAATACATTTGACGTACCCCCTTCTTGGGTCCCACCTCCAGAACCCCATGCCATCTGCACTTGGGCCATGGGCACTCCTGGAATAGACCTAGACAGAAGAGACATGCATGTCTCATACCCACCGGACTCCTCCCGCTTCAAAGGAGTGAGGCTAGTCATGGCGGTCTCAGCACCGACTCCCTTTGCTTCCAAACCTACATCCTGTTCCTCCTGTACTTGGGTGGGTGATGGTGATACCTTGGGCAAATGACTGAGATCATGCTTCCCCAAACCATCCCCCCACAATACATTGACAGATAATACATTTGACATACCCCCTTCTTGGATCACACCTCCAGTACCCCATGCCATCTGAACTTGGGCCATGGGCACTCCTGGAATAGAACTGGACAGAAGAGACGTGTATGTCTCATACCGGCCGGACTCCTCCGGCTTCAAGGGAGTGAGGCTAGTCATGGCAGTCTCAGCACCGTCTCCAGGTGGTGTAGGCAACGGTTCAGGGGTCGGAACGCCCTCCACCCTTGTAGCACTCTGGCTGCGGGCTGGCACCACACTACCAGCAGTCCGTCCCTCACCTGGATCGGCCATGAGATCCCCATAACCTACCTGACCACCTGGCACATGGTCAGCAGTTGGGTGCTTATCGGATGCACTGGGCGAAATAGTAGAAGTCGCTCCCAGTGACTCAGAAGAGCTACCCTTTACACTTTCACAACAAGCATTGGCAATTACATTGACAGTACCTTCATTAGCAATTGTTAATTTACACCGGGCGTCAATGAGATCTGTGGTAGACATATTAACAAGCTGGGAGGGAGACGCCCCCGCAGATGTGGGTGTGTCTACCGACCAGGTCTCACTGGTGAACAAAGCATCAATAACATTTTTGCTGAGCTGGGTTGCAGGAAGCTCGTTTCCATCTTCCCTGCTCTCAGCTGAAGGCAACTCATTAGCATTTACATTGACTGCCATGGGAAGTATCTCAGAGGGGGGGTTACGGGCCCCCTCTGCAGATATGACAGACACATTATCAACATTAAGCATAGACAGTTTATCACAGTAAATTGGGGTGCCCCCACCCCATATTGGGACACCATAGGTCCTAAATCAGTTCCCAACAGTACATTAGCAAGCAAGTCAGTCATTAGTCCCACAGTCCGCATTCCTTTTCCTGCACCCCAGTCCAGATGGACACAAGCCATGGGTACAGTGAAGTGTTCCTGTCCAATTCCCCTCAGGGTTAAAGTTTTCCCAGGGATAATACTGTCCGGGGGGACCAAATCAGGTTGCACCAGAGTAACAGCTGCCCCAGTTTCCCGAAGTCCCATGACCACTTTATCCCCCACAATAACTGGCTGACGGTTGGCTTTGGGTTTAGCCCCCACCCTCCCAACCAAATACATGGATGAGCCACTTGCTGTGGCTTGGGAAGCAGGGGAATTCTCAGGGCGGTTGGGGCACTCCGCCTTGAAATGCCCTGGCTGATTACAGGCATGGCACCGCCGTACCTCCCCTTGGGGCTTAGGGAAGGTCACCAGGGCGCCCAGAGTGCTTGGGGCAGGGAAGGGACCACCTGGGGTATAGTTTGTCTCGCCCAACCTGACGACAGACGGCTGTGGTGAACTCCGGCCTGGCTTCCCCTTCCGACTTGGGGACCTCTGCAGTGTTGCTCCTCCCTTGGTCTCAGATGTCCTGGTGGCCACATAGGAGTTAGCGATCTGCGCCACCTGGTCTGCTGTCTTGGGTTCACAGTTACACACAAGCTGGCGGACATCCTGGACTTGGTTCTGGGAAGAGCTGCTCGTCCTCCTCAGCCGGGCCATCGCCAATTGGTGCTCTCGCTGGGCCTGGCGCTCTGCCCTCTCTGCTTGTCGCTCAGGAGCTTCCTTCTGTCTCTCTGCTTGTTGCTCAGCAGCCTCCCTCTGTCTCTCTTTTTGTTGCTCAGCAGCCTCCCTCTCTGCTCGTCGCTCAGCAGCCTGTTGATATTGGAGGATCAACTGTAGGCGAGCGTCAGAGTCACTGGGGCCTAGCTGCTGTAAGGCCAGTTGCAAATAGAAGTCCCATCTCCCAACCTGACGGGTGCTACTAGTCCCTCCAGGCGTAGTGATTACTGGGGTGGGGCTAGTTGCTGTACCTTCTGGCCTGGTAAGGATTGCTTGTCCCAACCCCTCAGGACTCTGCTATGCCTCCTGCATGGCTATGGCACCTTCCATATCAGCCACCTCCTGGAGTTCAGCAGAAGCCAATTGCTGCAGGCGTCTGGTTCTGCTTTTGAGCCCACTGGCCATTCACTGGAAGTCGTTGCCAAATAAAAGATAGGATAGAAAAACAAAGAGAAAGGGAAGGGAACAGCACCGTGCTAAATTTTCACTGTATCTTATTGCCTGCCCTAGTACCGGGCTCGCTTCGTAGGATTTTTCCGCAAATCCCCAGCATCTGAGTGATACTACACACACAAACGCTGTTTATCCTCCCTCCCACCACGCTGCCACCACTGTGAAGGATCTGAGTTTACCAGTGACCGCGCCTGGCCTACCTAAGATCACTTCGATTACCTCACACCCACTTTCCGTGAGTGAGGCGGGTAAACAGAGTATAATACGCAAGGCGGGCCTTCTAAATTTTATATATTTATTAACCCCTAAATGGGTCGACACTAGGCACTTAACACATACATAGAATACATGCAGCGATTAACAAGCAGATACAAGTGAAAACAGCATAACACGGTACATAAAATAAAAATGGGGATAGTAGAAAGAAAAGAATATATATTACCAACACCAGCTTGTGAAGGTACAGTATCTCTGACTTCCAATGGTTGCCAGGGCACTTATCTTGTGGAGGTCCAGTAGCAGATCATCTTTAGCAGAGTAAAATGGCAGAAAATACCTCTGGAACAAGCAGTTAGTCCATTTCTCTGAGCCCATGTGGTAGGCTCAGAGCACCGGCTTGGGCAAAGCATGTGTTGCTTACATGCAGTGACACCTCTTTTAGAGTCACAAAATGGCCTCCAGTTTGGCTCCTTAGGCCGCATGGCAGCCACATGTTGGTCACATGGCTTCCCCCATAGCTTGCCTCCAAGAAGCGTGCATCTCCAAATTCAACAGACAACAGAGACTGGTTCAGCCTGGGCGGAGCCCTTTTGTCTCCCCTGGTCTCCTCCCTGAGTGAGGTCACCAGGGGGAGAAGCCCCGCCCCCTCTCTACATCTCTCAGAATAACTTTTTAGTATAATTCTATGCCTGATGTTTATAGAGTCTGGCTGGTAGTATAATGGGGTTCCTGGCGAGATCCCCAATACATAGATTCCAAGTTTGACACTCCAGCTCCCTTTGGGTAAGGAGATCAGTGCCTGGATCTTTCCTGGACTTTGAACTATGACATGTGTATATTCTGAGCGTGCACCTTGACCTGACGCATCTGGGGAATTTATCGGATCGACAATAAGATGTTCCCCAGGCCAGATATTGTCATAAAACCATGATTCCTTAGAACTAGCAATGGCGCCCCTATGTCTCTCAGTGATATGCGAATCGTTTGCATAAAACATCCTGTCTAAATGAACCCCCGCTGGGTTAATGAGGGTTGCAGTCTTATGCAGATGAAGGCTTTTGACCGAATGACTGATTGCTTCAGGGAGAGGACAATAGT
Organism: Leptodactylus fallax; assembly: GCA_947044405.1. Taxonomy (NCBI): domain Eukaryota; kingdom Metazoa; phylum Chordata; class Amphibia; order Anura; family Leptodactylidae; genus Leptodactylus; species Leptodactylus fallax. The sequence goes on along the minus strand of CAMRHE010000149.1, from coordinate 528,230 downwards.
AGTTTGACCGCCTTCCAGTTGCTCTTCTAAGCCTGATTCTAGGCACCAACCCCCACTGTGCAGTAGTATAGACCAATATTGATATCCTAAGATCATACATGCACCTAATATCATCACACCCACCATATATGTAAAGGACTGTGATGACACGCTCGGGAGCTGAGCCCTCTCCATTGGCAGTGGGTACCTCTGCCGCATGTACCAAGATCTGGGAGAGCTTTAATCCCAGCTGCTTAACCCCTTGATCTAAGTAGTTAGACAAAGGGAGGGGTCACCCTTTGTCAACCTATCCACCCCCACCATGATCCGATCATGGGGTCCTGGTGGGTTTCTATGGAAGCTGCCAGCCAATGCATTGAATTGTCAAAGTATAGTGTGGCATCTCAGTGCTGCCACTTTAAGGAAAAATGTGCCTTTTCATGTCTATAATGTAATTGCGGCTTTAACTGGTATCTACTACTTGGTTAAGCTGAAGAGATGGTATGGCCCTTGACGCAAGACATGCTAATGAAGGGGAAGAGGTATTCTTCTCTTTCCTGAATTAGGAGGAGGGAGTGTGTAGAGTCTCTTCCTCCCTAATGGGGGGGAAGAAGTAAACTGGTACTCTTGTAAGGTTGGGGCCCTGTCAGATTCAAGTCAGCCCCAGTGTTTTTCTGTAGGCAAAAGATGGGTCATTGCCTTGCTCAATTTGTGGACTTGTATTCATAGCGTCAGTGAGGGAAATCATTGGACACATCTCCGATTCAGTCTATGAGCCTCAGGCCTGTCTGGGCACCCTTTGACCTGAACCCCACAGCCTTGGACTTAAGAGTAAAGCACAATTTTGGAGAGGGAGACTGCCCCTACAAAGGAGAGACATACTAACTCCAGGGAGTACCATCTTCCAACCTCAGCTTCAACCAAGTGGAGTTCCTAAGAATTGTGCTTTCATTATATTGTAGACGTTATAATCATTGTTTCCTTCAACACTGTCTCCTGAGTTTATATCCTGTACTCACCATTAAGAGCACTCCAACCACCATCAGGCTCAGGGAGGCTTACTAGAGGGAAGTGCCACAGGGAATAATACAATGGCCAACTTCCATACTGCAGGATTTCTTTTTACTGCACCATCCCTTGAGGAGTACTGGAGGGTCTGGCAGAGGTTACCAGTCCACCATGAACCCATCTACTACTATTCCTATCCTCTGCACACTCCTCTACTGGGTTGCTGCAACAGTAGTAGGATGACCTGAGACTGAGGTTTGGGTGAAACTGAGAACGGACTGAAATGTGTCTTATTACTTTGACAATTCAGTGAATTTAAGCTGATATCATATATGTATGTCGATATATCAATAAAGAAGCCTATTATTCAGTTCCGAGCAGGCCTTATACATCTACAATGGTGTCATGTGGAGAAGGGGAGCAAAAAGTATTTTGATCCTTAAGGGGTTAAAGTAGCTTTAGAGCATAGGTTTACTTTACAGATTTATTGTTTGAAGCTGTCCAGTGTCTGGTTAAAATAAAGTGAATGAACTCCTCATAAGTTTCCAGGTTACGTATGGAATAGCAATTACCTGTGTCCATTATATATACATTATCTGCTAGAAGGAAAATCCAGCATCTTAGGAGACATTTGCTACTTATTCTTATTGCTGACATCATGTTTGTAGATAACACTTCATATAACACAGCCGCCGTATTTTTGCACTTGTAATACCAAAATTGCTTTATGTGTCGATTATTTTGCTGCATTTTTAGACTTTTTGTAGCATTTTCTGAAATCTGTTAATTGCCAAGTTCACATTTTAACAAGATGAGATATTTTGAGGATCACGGAACGACCTAAATAGATGTTCATGCATAGACGTTATAAAGTGTGAGAAGTCTAGTGAAGAACCAAACTCTTGGGTCCTTAGATTTAGTAACAATGGGGGCAATTTATTAAGATTGACATTTCTTATGCTAGTCTAAATCAATTCCTCAGCTGGTGCATCGAATCCAGATTTCCTCACACTTCGTGGTATCGAATCACATTTTAAACTAAGGACACGTCGGAATAGCCTTGAGAAATGCTATTCTGCTCCTACCTTTGCCGTTGCATCACGCCCCCTGCGATGTCCTGGTCCACCTCACTCGTGTAGTAAAATAATCAAAATGGCCGCCAGACATGCGCAGAGCTGCATGGAATATAATCAAGATGGCCACCAGACATGCGCAGAGCTGCACGGAATAGAATCAAGATGGCCGCTGGACATGCGCAGAGCCGCTCGTGGCGGCCATCTTTATCCTATTCCTACACTAGCAGCTCTGTGCATGTCCGGCGGCCATCTTGATTATATCCTATACAAGACCTTTTCTGCGCATGTTCAGAGGCCATCTTGACTCTATTCCGAGCGGCTCTGCGCATGCCCGGCGGACCAGGACATCGCAGGGGGCGTGATGCAACGGCAATAGTAGGAGTAAAATAGCCTTTCTAAAGGCTATTCTGACGTGTCCTTAGTGTAAAATGCATATCCCCATATCCCCAGGCTCTCTGCAGCCAGAAAAATTTCTGTTTTTAACGTGATTCGCCGAGAAGTAAATCGGATCAAAACAAATTTTTTTGGGAAATTCTAGTGTAGAAGTGTATGGTCTTCAGAACTAGAACGACTTCAGGATCGGATTACAAAGAGTTTGTTTGTTGTCTGTTACCATGGAAATACAGAGGTTTGCATAGTAGCTGTATACGCAAAACAAAAGGTTTTTAAATCATGACTACTTGCTAAGTTTCCTAAATTTTCAATTTAGATACATGGGATGAATAAAAAAATGTGAAGTTTGACATGGGGTCATTATTATTTTGTGCTAACCAATACAAATTGTATATTTCTTCCTTTATCTCCTGCTCAGATTTCATATGGCAGGTTCACTTTAAAGGTGCTTGGTTCTACATGACATTATATACTAGCTGACAGGAGGGACAACATGGACATTGAGTTTAAATGCCTGTTTATACAGCAGCTAAATATAGACTTCCTGAGCAAGGAGCTGTAATCTGTTCATGCTGGCAGTGACGTGCCTTTATGTAGGACAGCAAACCAAAAGTGGGGTGAGTAATGCAACTCGCTCAGAACCCATGGCTACCAACACATTGAAATGTTCTGCAGGAGCAGGCAGGTCCGGGCTTTGCAAAACTATCCACACCCTTGAACATTCTTTATACCAAAGAAAAAAAAAAGCAAACATAGAATGTTCCCTATGATACGACCACTTACGTGTGAAATAAAACCATAAAGCATAAACCCCATCACCAAGAAGCACTTTTACCGATTTAAGCCTCATGCACATGACCATATTTTTGGTCTGTGTGCTATCGGTTATTAATAAAGTATAGCATACGGACCAATTCATTTTTATAGCCCCATGTCTGTAGTTTATATAGATCCATGTAAGGGCTGTAGGACCAATGTGAAAAATATGGAGCAGGTCCTATTGATGTTCATGTTTGTAGTTTGATCTATCTATTCTATTGATAGGGTCCTTGGAAAACATAGACTGTACATGGTTGCCCTCTGTGTTCTTCCACCCATTCCATTTTTCATGGACTCACAGAAGACTACAGTCATGTGCATGGGGCATTGCTCTGTTCACTATGATTTTTTTCAATGCTTTCCTGATTGAGACGGATTACGCTAGGTTCACACCTGCGCTCAGGTTTCCGTTCTTTGGAGACCCGAAAAGGGAAACCCAATCTGCTTAAAAAGCGGTTACCCGTGGACCCCATAGACTATAATGGGGTCCGCCTGCTTGCAGGACTTTTCTCTCCGCATTTTTGGGTGGAATGGGGGAAGGAATTCCTGAACGGACAACGAGTGCAGGTGTGAATCCAGCCTTAGAGAGCTAAATAAGAGTAATGTAAATGGAGCCGTAGTTCTTTTTTTATGGGGTGGAGGTATGTACTTGCTTTTTACAGTATTTAAGAGTAATTTGGGTTCTTTTGGGTAGCTTGCAGTTGACTTTGCTCAGGAATATTCAACCAGATTGTGACCAGGGTGTAGATTAGGCCATTGCAGGACATCCACCTTTTTGTCCTGGAGCAACTCCAATGTTGCTATAACCTCAGATTTCAGATCATTGTCCTGCTGAAAGATGAACTGTCGTCCAAGGTTCAGTTTTCTTAGCGGATAGAAATGTGGCTTTCTTCCATTTCCTAAATAAGCATTATAACAAACAAGTATCAATACAGAATTTCTCTTAAAGAGGTATTCCTGTAAGAAGCTATAACCAATTCACTGAATAGAAGATAACAGCTGGATTGGTAAAGGGGAAACAAATGCTAGGACCTCCACCGATCACAAAACAGGGTTTTCCAAGTCCCCCATTTGAATGGAGCAGTGGATAACAATGCACACTGCCACCACTTCAAAGCTTTTGAGACTGGTGACAATAGCCAAGCACTGTACTCGGTTATCTCCATCGGTACCACAGCTACTGAATGGAGCAGTAGTACACATGCACGACTACCACTCCATTTAAATGGAGGTGCTTGAGACTTTTCTGCCCTGAAAACAAAAGTATTGAGCATGTAAACTTCAACACCTTGAGGAAGTGGGAAGACCTCTATATATGTATATATCAGTGAAAGGGTCAGTGGTAAGTTCAGGTTGCTCCTGATGGTTCAGTTCTTGCAAAGTCCAATGGAGAAGAATGCCCTGGGAGTTACGCCAGAAGTAAGTGACTTTGGCCTTGCGGTCTTCCGGCAGTCATGGCCACTAGGTGACTTACAGGTTCCATCAAGCTGCCCTATACCTGTCCCATTGACATTCACTTCATCCTTCCTTTTTTGTTATGCCCTCTTGCTGACTTTTAAAGACCTAGTGCTAGTATGGGATATGCATCCCCATCCAATCTCCAGTAGTTCTTTGTTATAAAAGGCACCTTCTACCATAGGAAAGTGCCTGAGCAATTTAGGTTCCTAGCCCTACAATTTAGGTTCCTGCTAAGTCTTCTGTCCTGCATTCTGCTGATTACCTGTGTTTGATCCCAGCTTGTTACTTCACGCCAATCCCATGCTACCTAGCTCATGTCTGGCTTGTTTTCTGACCTATGAATCTGGACTGCTTGTCCTGACCTCTTAGCTGGATCTCTGATTATGAATACACTCCAAGAGCCCAGATGTTGGTCCATGCTCATACTATGCTTCTCCTCACAACCAGCTAGGTCATCTGTCACCTGCATTGGGATTACTCCTAGAGTTTAGAAAACTTGTGGTCCACTGTGGTGAAGACCAGATCCCTGTATAGAGGTTAAAGGGTTATACAGTATATCTAAACCATAGACATTGCATATCCAGTTATATATTATTCTACTGGTTTTGTCTCCAGTTGAGAGAAGAAAACAGAGTTCATGGAAGGTGGCTAAAATATCAATGTTCTTCTAGCAACAAGAGGAAGAAGACTATTTACTACAGAGGTCAACAAACAGTCATCCTCCAGCTGTTGCAAAAGAAAAAGTCCATATATTTGGCCAGAATAGTCACTGGATGTCCAAACCTCATCTATAGATTTACAGCAAAATGTGTATCTAATCTGTAGCCACTAACAGGCCCTGGAACACGTATTGTTGCTAATTTTGATGGCAAGAGGTTAAGTAGACCACTTCACCCTTATGGACTTTGAGCTGGGTTATCTGATGCATTATCCATCCACACTGCAGCATTTCTTGTTGGATTTCTGCCCATTTGGTCCCTTGCCCACATAGCTGAAATGTTTCTTGGTTTAAGGTTTCAATCTTTGGGGGCACTGAAATTTGGCATGGGTCCTGGGAGAGAGTTACTCTCAATAAAGCTACTATCTTCCTATGCTTCTTTTACGGCTGTACTTGACCTTAATGTTTCTTCAGTATCTCTTACTCGACAGCTTTAATCTGTCTCTGAAATGTGTTTTCGCAGTCATCTCAATGTCTATGGACATAAATGATTGCAGCTGTAGCGGTCAGCTGCTGCACCTCCGGCTTATGCCACTACTGTCTTCTCTCCTGGTCTCACACTATTCATTAGTCATTGACGTTGCCCATGTGCACAGAAAATCATAATATTAGAAACCAAAAAGTAACAGGTATACTCCTCTATGGATGATTTTATGGTGGACCTTTAGATCAAGGTTTCCAACCGATCCATATGATTCCTGATCCAACAGAAGCATTATCACAGAAACAACTCCAGGAGATCCTCCATATAACCCAAAACCTTCTATTCTGGAGGACACTGACAGATTTTCTCACATATGGCCCCCTAGGAATATTTTCCACTACGAAGGGTTTATTCCATCCTTACTACTGTACTTTTTATTTTATACCAGTTCTGTTCCCCTTCCATCCATTTTCCTGACTCTCCCATTTTTCTCTTCTTTCTCCAACCTTGTTCTCATTCTAACCCTTGCCCAAACTCAACTTCCTTCTTGGTGTTCTCTCTTCCTTTTTTCCCTCTATATTTTGCTTTGTCTCTTCATCTCCCAACTACCTTTTCGCTTTCTGCAATTGACATAAACTTTCTATGTGTTGGTCGTGGAGTCCTCCTGGTGCTGCCTATTTCATGGCATATTCAATATGGTCAATACTACTTTTTTCCTAAGCATGCCTGGGCAGTTGGATTGTATGGTTCTATGCCCTATGTATACACATGGGCAAAATTGTTGGTACCCCTCGTTTAATGAAAGAAAAACCCACAATGGTCACATAAATAACTTGAATCTAACAAAAGTAATAATATATAAAAAGTCTATGAAAATGAACAAATGAAAGTCAGACATTGCTTTTCAACCAGGCTTCAACAGAATTTAAAAAAAAAAAAGAAAACTCATGAAACAGGCCTGGACAGAAATGATGGTTCCCTCAACTTAATATTTTGTTGCACAACCTTTTGAGGCAATCCCTGCAATCAAACGATTCCTGTAACTGTCAATGAGACTTCTGCACCTCTCAGCAGGTATTTTGGCCTCTCCTCATGAGCAAACTGCTCCAGTTGTCTCGGGTCTGAAGGGTGCCTTTTCCAGACGGCATGTTTCAGCTCCTTCCAAACATTCTCAATAGGATTTAGGTCAGGGCTCATAGAAGGCCACTTCAGAATAGTCCAATGTTTTCCTCTTAGCCATTCTTGGGTGTTTTTAGCTGTGTTTTGGGTCATTATCTTGTTGCAAGACCCATGACCTGCGACTGAGACCAAGCTTTCTGACACTGGGCAGCACATTTCTCTCTAAAATCCCTTGATAGTCTTGAGATTTCATTGTACCCGGTACAGATTCAAGACACCCTGTGACAGATGCAGCAAAGCAGCCCCAGAACATAACAGAGCCTCCTCCATGTTTCACAGTAGGGACAGTGTTCTTTTCAAGATATGCTTCATTTTTCCGTCTGTGAACATAGAGCTGATGTGCCTTGCCAAAAATTTAGATTTTTGTCTCATCTGTCCATAGCACATTCTCCTAGAAGCTTTGTGGCTTGTCAACATGCAGTTTGGCAAATTCCAGTCTGTCAGATTCAAGTTATTTCTGTGACCATTGTGGGTTTTTCTTTCATTAAATGAGGTGTACCAACAATTTTGCCCACGTGTGTATAACAAAACCTGCAGAAAACATTGAAAATTGTCAATGAAATGCTAGTAACTAGAATCAGACCTAATGCTTATAAGTCTTAGTCATTGAGTATTGGTACCTGTTACCATCTTACGAAGTGATACGTAATAGACGTTCTAATATCTTCTACCTGAGCACTTCTGCACACCATGTTTCTTACGAATCTGAGGAACACTAAACTTGATAGTCATTTCTTTATCTACATTCATATGAAAAAGTTTGGGCACCCCTATTAATCTTAATCATTTTTAGTTCTAAATATTTGGGTGTTTGCAACATCCATTTCAATTTGATATATCTAATAACTTATGGACACAGTAATATTTCAGGATTGAAATGAGGTTTATTGTACTAACAGAAAATGTGCAATATGCATTAAACCAAAATTTGACCGGTGCAAAAATTTGGGTACCCTTATCATTTTATTGATTTGAATACTCCTAACTACTTTTTACTGACTTACTGAAGCACAAAATTGGTTTTGTAACCTCACTGAGCTTTGAACTTCATAGCCAGGTGTATCCAATCATCAGAAAAGGTATTTAAGGTGGCCAATTGCAAGTTGTTCTCCTATTTGAATCTCCTCTGAAGAGTGGCATCATGGGCTCCTCAAAACAACTCACAAATGATCTGAAAACAAAGATTTTTCAACATAGTTGTTCAGGGGAAGGATACAAAAAGTTGTCTCAGAGATTTAACCTGTCAGTTTCCACTGTGAGGAACATAGTAAGGAAATGGAAGACCACAGGGACAGTTCTTGTTAAGCCCAGAAGTGGCAGGCCAAGAAAAATATCAGAAAAGCAGAGAAGAAGAATGGTGAGAACAGTCAAGGACAATCCACAGACCACCTCCAAAGAGCTGCAGCATCATCTTGCTGCAGATGGTGTCACTGTACATCGGTCAACAATACAGCACACTTTGCACAAGGAGAAGCTGTATGGGAGAGTGATGCGAAAGAAGCCGTTTCTGAAAGCACGCCACAAACAGAGTCGCCTGAGGTATGCAAAAGCACATTTGGACAAGCCAGCTTCATTTTGGAAGAAGGTCCTGTGGACTGATGAAACAAAGATTGAGTTGTTTGGTCATACAAAAAGGCGTTATGCATGGCGTCAAAAAAAACACAGCATTCCAAGAAAAACACTTGCTACCCACTGTAAAATTTGGTGGAGGTTCCATCATGCTTTGGGGCTGTGTGGCCAATGCCGGCACCGGGAATCTTGTTAAAGTTGAGGGTCGCATGGATACAACTCAGTATCAGCAGATTCTTGAGAATAATGTACAAGAATCAGTGACGAATTTGAAGTTACGCCGGGGATGGATATTTCAGCAAGACAATGATCCAAAACACAGCTCCAAATCTACTCAGGCATTCATGCAGAGGAACAATTACAATGTTCTGGAATGGCCATCCCAGTCCCCAGACCTGAATATCATTGAACATCTGTGGGATAATTTGAAGCGGGCTGTCCATGCTCGGCGACCATCAAACTTAACTGAACTGGAATTGTTTTGTAAAGAGGAATGGTCAAAAATACCTTCATCCAGGATCCAGGAACTGATTAAAAGCTACAGGAAGCGACTAGAGGCTGTTATTTTTGCAAAAGGAGGATCTACTAAATATTAATGTCACTTTTCTGTTGAGGTGCCCATACTTTTGCACCGGTCAAATTTTGGTTTAATGCATATTGCACATTTTCTGTTAGTACAATAAACCTCATTTCAATCCTGAAATATTACTGTGTCCATCAGTTATTAGATATATCAAATTGAAATGGCTGTTGCAAACACCCAAATATTTAGAACTAAAAATGATTAAGATTAATAGGGGTGCCCAAACTTTTTCATATGACTGTATCTATAATTCAAAATATAATAAAGAATTCCATACAGTGAAACCTCTCTGAGATCATCACCCAAAATTGCATTGAAAAGTGGTCTTCTATGTACTAGTCTTCTCACAGATGAAAATCTGTTGCAGAAAAAAAGTCTGGTCTGGAAAAAGTGATGTTTTTTTTTTTTTTGGGGAAAATTTTCACAGTGTTTATTTTTTGGTTTCCAGTTAGAAAATGAAATAATGGCCGCTTAGGCTTTAACCATGATGTGTGTGAAATGGCAGTAATGATCATTCATAGTTACTGATTTTCACAGACCACCATCAGTATTTGTTGGAATCAATTCCAAAAAAAGTTCCATCATAGATGTCATGAATGGAAGTCGTGACACTAATGAAACACATTGTGTAGTTATATGCTCCACTTTGGAGCACTGACTTCTGTAGGACTTTTACTAGTAGTTTAGTTTTTAGACTCATTTTACTCTTACTGACTGACTTTTACAAAGTGAACTTATACTTTAGTGGTGTCAGACCTCAGAATCTCCAATTGTCAATATCAAATGTGCAAGGACCATATATTATCTCCTGCCCTACTGTGAAAAACTTGGATATATTAAGACAACTTTATGAAGTCCTGTAGATTCCAAGAAAGTACTGTCTGGAATAGTATTTAAAAATCTTAGGCTTCATTCTTGTCGGTATTTTTGCTTTTATTATTTATCAAGATTTTAAGCATTTTAACAGTAATAACAGCATAGACTACAGCAAAAAAAAACAAAAAGCAAAAAACTATTAGAACCCTGATGGACTGACCCCATCATAATTCAATAGAAATCATCCATATTTGTTAGAATTGATTCAAAAATGGTTCAATCATAGTTGTCATGAACAGAAGCTGAGACACTAATGAAACAAGTTGTGAAGTTATATGCTCCCCTCAGGAAAACCAAGCACTGATCTATAGGGAGCTTCCAAAAGTTGGCGGTAGAGCAAATTCTCCTTTTCCAACAAGGTGGACTTATTTGCATATTCCTTTCCCTGAAAGTTTTTGAGGCACAATATTTACTTGGACATAAGGTTAGGTTAGTGAAGACTTTGGAAGGAGTGGTGGAAAATTGAATAGCTTTGTATTTTGCATTATTCACGTGCTGTCACAGCATTGCATTATCCATAAACTGTGACATCACTTTTTGTATTATATCTGTACTGTGTACATTTTTTCTGTCCTTGACATCACTGTGTTTATTATCCCTGTACTGTGCCATTATTTTGTACATTATCCCTGTACTGTGACATCACTGTGTACATTATCCCTGTACTGTGACATCACTGTGTACATTTTCCCTGTACTGTGTCATCACTGTGTTTATTATGTCTGTACTGTGACATCACTGCGTACATTATTCCTGTACAGTGACATCACTTTTTGTATTATATCTGTACTGTGACATCACTGTGTACATTTTCCCTGTACTGTGACATCGCTGTGTTCATTATTCATGTACTGTGATATAACTGTGTGCACTACCGCTGTTTTGTGACTTCACTGTGGGCATTATCCATGTATTGTGACATCACAGCGTATAGTATTATTTAGGAATATTAAAATAATCTCACAATGTTCCAACTCCTGGGAACTTTGGGAGCATGTATTTACACTGGAATTCACTATTCCCATCCAAAGAGTCAACACAAGAGGATGTAAAAGATAAAGCTGTTTATTGACAGGGTTAGGGCTTAGTATATAATTACTGGTCTCTGTTCCATCTTCTAAGCGAACCTTAATTGCATTTTGGCACAGCCATTCCCATCTAAGTATCACTCGCAGGAAAAGCGGAAGAGCCAAAAACAATCATTAAGATACCAAGTAAGGCTATGGAAATTCCTGCAATACTTTGTTTTATATATTATTCCACTTTTGTCCTCAGTTTCTACGTTCTTTCACTCATTGAATCTTCACTTTTCATTATATACTTTAAAGCCGAGGTTCCCAAACTTTTTTTTCTCGTAGATCACTTTCAAAATGTTACTGGTTTTGGTGGACCCTGTGCTGCTACATTTCTACCATATTCTCAAAACTCGTCAAAAATGTGAAGATTAGATCTAACGTAGACCCCGGTCGAGTCTCCCGTGGACCCCTGGGGGTCCACCTGGACCACTTTGGGAATCACTGCTTTAAAGGGACACTAACTAGCCGGATTTTCGCAATGTTCAAAAAAATAACTAGCAGACAACATGGGGTTATTCTCCAACTGATCAGTTCCATTCTCAGCTGTGGAATGGCTTTGGGGTGGGCTAATCATTTTTTCTCTTACTGCAAGGGTTGGTGGGGGGGAGGCTCCTACTGCAGTCAGATGTCTTACAGCCAGACACAGGACAGTGAGAACAAGTTATAATTGTAGCACAAAATGGGATCAAAAGAAAGGAGAAACAGGACAGAAGTGCTGGAATATTTTTGTTACATTTTCTAGAGTTCCTTTAAATCAACTTTTCAATTTTTTACACTCTGTCCTTTTTAGGTACAACATTCTGTACTGATGATCTTCTGCATTTACATTGCGTGCGGCCACCACTAGGCAAAGCCTAGGATCTTACTGCATACTGGCAAATTTAAGGGATTGTCCAAGTTATTTAATATATCGGCCAGTGCTAGGGATTTTTCTAAAACAAAAAATAGCTAATAGTGGATTTTCCTACTACTTCAATCACTGGGTTCCAGTCCTCCCTAGGTTCTGGAGAAGAGGTGAAGCCCTGTTGGGCTATACAGGGGGAGATAACTTTACTCATTTCCCAAAGTATGACCTACACAAGCTAAGGCATTTTCTGTCATGCCGGGTGTAAAAAAAAAAACCTCTACATTCTGAGTTTTCTTGCGCTTCTGTGGCCAGTTCCAGAGTTTCCATCTGTGCGGAGTGTCTATGGGAGTAGCTAGCCATAGACCAGAACCCTCCAAAAGCTAGCAGAGTGAACTGAATGACAACTTTGGGCAGCGGGTGAGTTTGGTGTACATGCCTTGTGGGAACAGGAACACTTCTCCGGGTCTTCCAACTTGAATGGGGTCTGAAGAAGGCCATTTATCTGTTCGTGATGAATACACTACTGCTGCTGTGAAATCTACTGCCATAGACTGACTACTACTTCAGCCGCAATACAATATGAAGTAAGGTGTAGGCTGACCTGATCCTACCACTACCACCATGTCAAAAAACAGTTTGAGGTGCTGAGATCTATGGTGCTATTTGACAGGTTCTTCACTCTTGCGATGAAGAGCTGGTTTCGATTTCCCTGTTGGCCGGTACCATGGAAGGAACATAGTGGTTGCTGGCTAACAAAACTGTGGCTCTGTTGGATTAAAGACTCCTCTTTTATGATTTTTTTTTAGGCAAGGAAAGAATTCATTGGTGACCACTTCTTCCCTCCATGCCACAAACAGACATTGGGACTGCTGAAGAGAACGAACATCCTATACTAATTCTAGGCCTGTAAATGACCCCCTACAAGAAACTTCTTACCTAATAACTAGACCTAGATGGCAATGGAAATAGCCACAGTAGGAGAGAAATTTCATGTTTTATTTGGCTGGGGCTACGTAAACATACATCTTAATGTTATGCATTTTTAGATTTTTTTTACTCTCTATTTCAATACCTTTTGGGTCTATGTTTCATTCTTCAAAACATTGCCGTGATATTGAATTTGCTTTTATGAAATAACATTAGGATTCCTGCCGAGACCCGAATCCTTAAAACCTATTCACCTTCCATGATAAACAAGAGATTGCTTTCCCATGATGTGACGCATCAGTTGGCAGGGTAGCAGTGAGGGGTAAGAACCCTGTTACCTTCTGACTCAGTTTTTTGCATTAACAAAGTTCAGTGAATTGATAATAAGCAGAACAGAACATTTATATTGGTTTACAGTTCTATATTTAGAATGTACCAAATCCCTCGTGAAACATGATGTGAAGGTGCAGCAAAAAGATGAAGATCATGAAGTTTATTTCACACTTTTAAAATGGTGTTACATTGAGCTATGAGTAAGAGCCAGCTAGACTCAAAGCACACAAGCTAAATGTAAGAGCCAGCTAGACCCAAACCACACAAGCTAACATTATAAAAGTGTGAAACAAACTTCATGATCTAAAGTGTACCTTGTTGTTTCAGGTGGCTTTTCGGGATAAGCTGCCATGAACAGTACAGTGCAAAGGTTTAAGGCAGGTGTTGAAAAAAATCTGCAAAGTAAGAATTCTTTCAGAAATAGAAGTGTTAATAATTTATTTTTATCAAATAACCAAATAAATAAAAGAAAAATCTAAATCCCATCAATATTTGGTGTGAGGGTCCTTTGGAGGAGGAGTACTCCAAAGAGATCATTTGGCCCCTGATCTCAACATCATCCAATCTGTCTGGGATGACATGAAGAGACAGAAGGACTGGAGCAAGCCTACATCCACAGAAGATCTCTTCTTAGTTCTCCAAGATGGCGGGAACAACCTCCCTGCCGAGTTCCTTCAAAAACTGTCTGCAAATGTACCAAGAAGTATTGATGTTGCTTTGGAGGCAAAAGAGGAACTATTCTTACATTGGAGACTGGTACATCCAACGACAGTGATCACGTGACCGCTGAGGCCAATCAGCAGCTTCAGTTGATCTCCAGAAGAGACCCAGGAGAAGCTGCCAGAGCAGAAGCACCAGGACGCGCGGGAGGACACTGGAGCATCGGAGACAGGTGAGTATGCATTTTTTTTATTTTTTTCACTGCCCCCAGCTGATTTAAACATTAAAAGGGTTGTCCATTTTTTGCCTGGACAAGCTCTTTAAAGAGGACTTCCTGCACATGTGATTGAATGTACCGCCAGTGCGACAGTCGGTACATACTAGAAAGCCGACAGTGCGCTGAATTCCCGTTATGTGCCCTGGGACTGGAGATATACTGTAGGTGCCATTAGTTTCGGCATCGATCTCTGCCCACTATCAGAAGGGCGTTCCTGACAGTCTAGCTGGGCTGTGAGGAACACCCCCTTTGACAGTACTCATCCATAGACTTGTACTGGGAGGGCGTTCCTTACAGCACAGCATCATCACTGGGAGGTAAGGAACACCCCCTCTGACAGTACAGGGCTATGGACGAGTACAGTCGGGGGGGGCTTTCCTCACAGCCCAGCTAGAGTGTCAGGAACGCCCTTCTGACAGTGGGCAGAGATTGGTGCCGAAACTAACAGCACCGATATCTTCAGCCCGGGGGTACATAATGGGAAAGCCGACAGCGTGCTGAATTGAGCGTACTGTCGGCTTTCTAGCGGTATATAAAGCCGCATGTGCAGGAGGACATGAAAGGTCCTCTTTAAAGGCACACATTACACAAAATACAGTATATACAACAATGCAAAAAAAGGCACAAATTCAATGTAAGCCCTCTTTGTAATGTTCCCATTGGGACACTACATCCTGAGTTAGGGCCTTATACATGTGACAGATTTTTTTTATGCCCCATGGCACCATCGTCATCTCTGGATGATAGCTAAAATAGTGTGGTCAGTTTGCAGTTCCAGGGAAATTTCGGCCTGCCCTTGGACATTTGCTATTTAGGTACAAAAAGTTAGATGAGAATAGAACATGCTCTTTTCACTAGGACCATGGATCTGCATCAAAAAACTGAAGTGCGTGGGGCCCCAATTCAGTACAATGGGACCGTGGGCAGTCCAAGTTTAGTCCATCTGTCTCAGACCATATGAAAGACATGAAGGTGGGCAGTCTGAATAAGCCTTTACGCTTCAAGCTTATCACGACTGAGGCCTCAAAAGAGATTGACAACAAAAAGGTTGATGCCCCTTTGCACCAAGCGGGGCAGGAATCTGCAGCCACAGAAGGGTTAATTAACATGATTCGTCTCAGTTTTCTGCATTTCATATGTTTTGAATTAGGCAGAGCCCGTGTAACACGGCAAGGAAAACACAGGTTTCTGCCAAAGGCAGATTAAGCTTCCATTTGTAGTGTTTTGACAAGGAAGCGAAAACCTCAAAAGAGCTGAGAGAGTTTGTGGCAGGGAATGAAAATTTCACCGGACAAATTTTTTTTTTTATGTCGGAATAAAGCAGGCCTAAGTTACCCAACCTTGAACTGTTCTGGAAATGAGAGTTGTCATCACACCCCCGTGTCTATTTTTTATGAAATTCCTTACCTCCTCTCAGATTTCTTATATTCTCATGTAATTCCTGTGTTACTTTGCCATTTTGTTCTATTTTACCACATACAGTTATAGCCAGCATGTTATAGAGCAGGAGGAGCTGATCAGATTGATATATAATTTTGTAGGAAAGTATTCATCATGACTTGTAGGACCGCCCACTGGACTCCTAAACTCAGATTGGCTTATAACTTTTGGCTAACGCCATAACTTCGGCCTGCCCCATGTGACCGCTGAGGCCTAATCACAGGGTCCATGACGTCATCCAGGAGGCCGGAAGAGGCCTGTAACAGAGCACCAGACATCATGAGGGAGCTTAGGAGTGGTGAATGGAGGTGAGTACCAGTGTTTATTTTGTTTCCGCACATCCCCTGGGCCACCGCTTACTATACCCTGGGGTCTGAAGAGGCCACTGAGTATAGATTCCAGGTGGGCAAACCTTGCAAATATTAGCAAAATGAACCTCACCAGGTTCGTCCATCTCTATACCGTACCTACATAATCCTCTGATCGGCATTTTGTATGGAAGCATACAAATATTGTGTCCATATTCTATTGGACTCTATGGGGGAATTTATCAAGACCAGTATTTATTACATCAGTCTTGCTAATCCCTGCACTGCAATAGATATGGCAAGCACATTCTACGATAGGTCTGGGCACATGCACTGCTCATAGCTCGTATTTAGAATGTGTGTGCTTTATGGCTGCTGCAAAACATGGGAGTTAATAGACAGAAAAATGTCCATAGACTAATCCAAATTACATAAAGAGATGAAGTGTACCCCCCCAATGACCAGGGGGTAACAGGAGACCATCAAATAGAGCCTTATCTGTGTGTAGTATTGGTAAAAGATGCAATTTAAAGTTCTTGGACCCCAATGCAAAATCTGGACCATGCCCCTGCAGCATCCCAGAGGCTGCAGCTTTTATGTGTTTGTTACTGTGCCTCTAGGTTTTATGTTGGTACGCCCCATTCTATGTTAAGTGTTTTATGTTATATGTTATGCAGCTTTTTCCTCTGCATTTTTCCCCCTGTAGTGTTCAAAACCTTGCCTTGGTTCAGCCATGGCCTATCACAGGCCACTGGGCGGGGGTTGTAGGGAGGTCTCATCTCCCCAGCGACAGTTGGTCTTCAGTTCAGTGCATGCAGTTGACAAGTGAAGGTGAGCAAAGCTGACCTGCCACCAGCCTCAGGACTGTAGGCCAACGGTCACCTCTACAGCCCCAGGAGGGATATCACCAGCCCCAGGCTCAACTACAGACAGCCCAGAGCAAGGGAGTAGTGCTGTCAGAACTATTGGATTTATTCGGTGCCGTGCCAGGAGGAGCAGGAGAGGACCCTGACAGGAGAAACTCATTCGGGCCTAGCATACAGGTAGCCAGATCCCTGTCAGGGCTCCCTGTAACTCCATCCCCAGTGTACCTGGCTGGGAGAGGCAGAGAGGAGGAGTAGAGGAAAACCATCATGTGGAGCCTATAACATCCCTGGGCTCCCTCCTAGAACCAAGGCTGGGGGTTGGACACTGTAGGACTACTACCCCCATTTGGAAGCTGCCATTGCCTTGCTGTTCCTGTTGCCAAATAAGGGCTGTTACTTGTTTACCTGCACCGCTGACTCCTGAGTCGTGCCTGCTTCACCATCAGGGCCCTTCCGAACAACACCACACTGGCTCAGAGTGAAGGGGTCCCCTCTTCAACTGAAAGGGGGAAAAGAACTACTACCACCACCATCCGTTAGTGCTGCAGGACCCCCCTCAACTTTGTCCGGCCTAGGAGCGGGACTGGAGTGGTTGGTGAGCATGCTCGGCCTGCTAGGTGGCACAGCATCCGCCACTACTACTCCCATCCTCCGGTCTCCTCCGTCTGGGTTGCGGCACCCCTTCCTCATAATGTGCCACATTTATCTACAACTATATTAGTATATTGATATGGTAGGGGGAAGTATATTCCAATTTAGTACATGGTAATGTGGATATATGAATATGTCACTAGTTTATGGAAATCTGGTGGCTTTTGGGTGTCATGCCTTACACTCTTTTCTTAAGGTTGGTTATTGCTTCCTGTAGACAGTCAGACCTAAGAGCTGGATAATACGGTTGCATATAGGAGTAAGGAGGTTAAGAAATGACAATAAGTGGCAATTGGCAAATTAACAAGTGAGATAGAATTTTGATGCCAAATGTCACAAATCCTAAATTCATTCATAGAACATTAGAGTATAGTGAGCAGAGGTTTACCATAAGTCTGTAATAAATCTGTAATAGGGTCCCCAACTACAATGTGCCATTTATAATATGTAAGTGGCCTTCAGGCATCTTTAGGCTACAAGACTCAGGGGCAGCTCTTACCACTGTACCTCTATACTCACTATAGCATTGTCTCTGGTGTTACTATTCTTGATTATCAGCAGTACAACAAAGTTGTCATTAAATCCATTACCCTCTGATGATCCTGTCCCAGTCTGCACAGCAAAGCTAAAAAATAGCTTACTGTGTGTGCTTTAATAGTCAATGCGAAACTTTGGAAGTCTGCCCGCATATCAAACCAGCCCCACAGATACATAGGTTAGGGTTGCCTGAATCAAACAGTGTTTTCCCCTTGCGAATTGGTGAATTCATGGCCTAGATATCACTGTTTTTCTCAATATGCAAAATAGTTCTTTGGATCAACAAGGACATGGCCATTACTCCAAAGCAGTAAGCAGCGACACCCTCATTGCTCCAAAGTGCTCATTTGCATATTGACAAAAATGGCGATATCTCGGTAATGGAGTCAGCAATTCACAAAGGTAAAACATTGTCTGACTCAGGTGACCCTAACCTATCTATCTGCCCCTCTGGATTGATATGCTAGGTGCTAGGTTCAGACTCCCTTAAAATATTTAAAGATTTTGAAAGATTTGAGACGTCCTGTATTTCAAAGCCGCCATACAATATGTCATGCTCGATCTATCAGACTGGCTCTGGCTTCCCCAGTAAAATCAACTGGGTGGATCCAAACGAAAGGGATTGTCTCTAATAAATGGCTCTATATTGCAGATCCCGATGCAGTCGGTGGCCTGGAACATCTGTGCCCCTTTGTTCTCTTTGACTCTGACCCCCTACCAGTCATAAGTTTATAGCATATCATTTTGGAGTCCCCATCTTCATCTTGTTATATGTAATAGTATAACCAGACAGTCTCCATTTTCCTTCTACATCGTCACCACCACCATCTGCTCAGAGCAGCCGGTTCAGGACTGTGTACTGAGAAGAATGTTCTTCAGACTAAGGGACCTGTTTGTTTTTTTACGGCTCTGTAATTCCGGCTGGCACAGCTGGCAGACACTGAGCCTCCTCACAGAGCCAGCTCTGTTTTGCTGAAGTGTTGGCTGAGAGCGGCACGTCCATCAGGAGAGTTGGAGCAGACCCAGGAGCGAGGGCTGGAGTTTGGAATGAGCAGGGAGTAGGGTGGTTCACAGCTGGAGGAGTGACTGGCACACTGTATACCCACGTAACTCTATCTGTGTACATATCTGTGTTTATATATCCTATCTATCTATCTATCTATCTATCTCATATCTATCTATCTATCTATCTATCTATCTATCTATCTATCTATCTATCTATCTATCATCTCATATCTATCTATGGAACATAAACTGCAAAAACCTGCCCCCCTCTACCCAGGGTAAGGGAAGTGGACCACTCTGATGGAAACAAAATAATGCTAAAAAACTTTTTACTATCTTCAGACCCGTTTGCATTGTGAAGGGGACACATATACTGCATTTAGCAAACTAAATTACAGACCGTATTCTCATTTTATTTCACGGTCTGAAATGTGTTATGTTCCACTCTGTGTATTTCAAGGGAAATGGTGTGTCCTTTGCGTAAAGGTGATCAGGATTAAAAAACATGGCTGTTTTTTTGTTTTTTTTCCAAAAAACAGCCCCATGCCTGTCTGTGGGTTGTGTGTGGTATTATAGGTCACTTCTATTCACGTCAATGAAGCTGCAATACCAGACACAACCCATGGACTGTCGTGGCACTGTTTTTGTAAGAAAGCAGCCATGGTTTTCGAATCCTGGACAACCCCATCAACAAACAAAAATGTGCACTGTATGCTACAAGATGCAGACTGGCATCCTTCTTTTGTCTGTCTGAAGGTTTGTAGATATTCTGTCACATCGCCTTTGGTCTCATGTTTTTCCCTGGTGTCCTGTTCATATATACCAATAATTAATGGAAACAATTCCACAACATGAAAGCTCTGAGACATGTACCAGTCCTCAAGTTACTCAAGCATTCATGTGACTTAATGAGACAAGGGAAATAAGGATCGAGATGCAGTACCAGCCACAACCTCTGGACAAGAGAGGCGCTACTTCTGGAAAAAAGCAGTCATATCTTTCTAATCCTGAAAACCCCTATCAATGGTATTAGACATGTGTTATCACCATGGTGTATACACATTAAATGTCACTTGACGCCAGGCCCCATGCCTAACTTAAAGCCAGGAAGAGCAAAAAGGGGTGAGTTTTGAGCAGATGTTCTGTCATCGCTGAATACAATACATATTTCTCCTACATGAAGAAGAATGCCAGCTATTGGATCTATGTAAGACTGGTATACACACATTCAGCCGAGCGCTGGCAAGACTCATGCCCTTGTCTTTCAAATGTCAATATACAATGTGTCCAAGAGAAATATTTGAGAAGGGAATTTCATTTTTTTATTCTGTCAAAATATCCATCGGCTTCTCATACAGCACAGTTGTATCTGCCGCCTGATACTTTGTCTGCACTGGGTGTATATCCATCACAAGTTCTATAAGTAAGAGGCAGTGCGGATTGAGGTGTACTCACATCGGGCACATGTAAGTCAGTGGGTACTGCCAGTATGGGTAGGTTAACCAAGCATCAAATCATTCCTCGGTCTGCAGCGATTTCCATACATTAGACATGTCTGTAGCAATACATCACATGAACATCTGTTGATCTACATTATCTCCATCATGGTGTCATGAACTTACCATTCTGGACCCCATGGTCATGTTCTCCTCCTCCTCGAGCCAAGGAGTCTCACGGTGGGATTTGTAGAATCTTTTCTTCAAATTTACTTTTGCATTCTGAATCTGCTTCACCTCCATTACCTGATCCTTAGCTTGTTTGGCCATGCTGGCATCTGTTCCATTGGGTGCCATATACTCAATTTTGCCTGACATCCATAACTTGACCTCTGGACTGTCTGACTATATGACAATATTTCCAGCATATTTTCCTACTCTCACTGGAATATACTTATACTAACTTCCTACTGTTACGGCCCCTGGCCACTTTACCTCCAAACCTTCCTCTGTTATTCTGGTTCCACCTTGACTAGATGCTTA
The DNA here is from genome assembly GCA_947044405.1 of Leptodactylus fallax. Lineage (NCBI taxonomy): Eukaryota > Metazoa > Chordata > Amphibia > Anura > Leptodactylidae > Leptodactylus > Leptodactylus fallax. Next base: position 507,242 of record CAMRHE010000149.1, on the reverse strand, counting down.
TGCAGAGAATAAAGCAATGGACTAACTTATAATACCAAAGTCCTGGGGCCAATTAAGTACCTCAACCTAAACTACTGTGGTAGAAAAGTGGGGTCCTATAGATAAACTGCACCAACGAATGGTTCTTTCCTTGGCTATCACAGGATCCCAATCATTTCACATGATATTTGAACCGTATACATCCCTATATACTTATGCATCCCTACAAGAGGATACTGAATGGGACAAAGCCCATTTGAAATGAAAAGTAAATGTATATTCAGAAACATCTAGACCCACAACAACCACACTGGTCTTATATGTCTAGATATCTTTTCTGAACCTACCTGCATACCATTACTGTGCCCCAGAGCACAACATACATATCAGATACATATGCAGCAGCCAAGGGAGAAGGGTGGGAGTGTTAGTGGTGTCAGTGTTCATGGTGGCAAGGTTTATCTCCACCAGACCACCCACATGGTGCTAATCATGGTGGTTGTAGGATTTCTCCTGGGCACACCCTAGTGTGATGTCTCCTGGCTGATGGTGGTTGGGGTGCCCTTGTTGGTGTAGCACAAGAATAATTAGGCAGGACTCAAGAGTAACTTGTAACAAAATTCTTAGGTTCCTTTTACTGAAGGCAATAGTGTATATGTTTTCAACAAGTTGCAAAATGCTTCCAACAATGGAGGTCCTTCTTATAAGACTTTCTTGGCTGGAGAAGGAGAAAAAAGGATGTTCCTCTTTAAGATCAGCAGGAAATGAATTGAGTCCTATTAGTTTTCTCTCCACAAAACCTACAATGCCCAAACTAGGTAAATCCAACACCAACCAACCAAGGTCAACACTGATGCCAAATCCTAAGTGGCCACATTAGGATGATGGCACCCATGTTTTTATAACCTCTTACAACTCCTAGTAAATGCTAGAGGGCGTCTTTAGCTTGTATCTATATACAACAGATAAATCTAGTTGTACACATATCCGCTTGTCAGCACAAACAATAAAACTTTCTTTAATGTGTTTATACAGATGCAAATAAAGGTATGAATCATGTGCTATAAACAGGAGTGTATATAGAGCGCGGCATGAAACGCTCTCTATCACACAGACTTTACATGTGCTTCTTGTGTGTTTGTCTTCCTTTGCAGGCAAATTTTATTGCAAATTAAAAACCGGTGCATCAAACAGGAAAGATGAATAATAAGGATGTAGCTGGAGACAGAGGATGGAGTAGGCAGTAGGAAAATATACATAGATAAAGTTTTCCAGATACAAAGTCTGCAGGAAAGTCTGTGGATGTCATGTCCCAACTATCCAGTGGTCAGCTACCTATCTGTGACAGATGACATGGGTGTGCACAGCATAGAGGCAAGAAATATAGGGACTCCGAAGGCGGGTCAGTCCAATGTGTCACAATGCATCCCCTGCTACTTGCTGCCTCTGTTTCCTACTTGCTTTCTATCACTCAGCTAGACCTGGTTGCGCACTATGCTCTGTCTCTTAAAGGGGTTATGTGGGAAGAGTACATTTTTCACAGAACAGACCCTGCATTGGATAAACTCATAGAGATGAGGGCCCCCTAGTGCCCTTATCATCAGATTTATAGAGCGAGGCAGGGTGCTGGAAGTCTCTATGCTCAGTCTCCCCTGACTCTACAGCCCCCACAGATCCCCATCAATCAGATATTGATGACTTATCCTAAGGATAACCCAGGAAAACTCCTTTAGGTCGGGGCCCCACTTTGCGAAAATGCTGCAATTTGGCTAATCCCATCCACACATTGCAGAAAAATATCACGTTTTTGTAAATTTCAGCATGTCAATTATATCTACGGAAACGCTAGCATTTTCCGTATAGGTATAATAGGGACAGAAAGTCCACAGGACTGTTAAAAGCACTGCAGAGAAAAGCGTGACGCGTTTCCACCACGGTCTTTTCTGCAGCGGTTTTTGGCTACGCCCCTTCTCCACCCTAGACATTATTGCGGACAGTGATCCTTTCACTATGCTAGACCACCAGGCAAGCAATAATCTCTTACACTAGTCAGCAGCATCAGACTACATAGAGGGCTAGTTTGTAGTCTGTACCCATGGAGACAAATAAATCTGCATAGTTGCTGTATATGAAAAATGATGCAATATTTTTAAGCAAGATTATTTGTAAAATGGCTTAATTTTTTATTTTAGGTGTATTAGAATGATAACAAAGTGGTTGTATGAGAATACACTTTAATTTTAAGATTCACTGAATGGATTAGTTGCCTTTCTTAAAGGGAAATCGTAACACTTTTTAGGCTTGGTAGCTGTAATGATTGATTCAGGGAATTATACTGATGACATGAGATTAAATGGTAGCTGTTTTGCTGTGAGTCTTGATTTACTTCTGGATCAACACAGGTAGAAATCAAAAGGACTGATTTGATGGGTTTCAGCATCATTAAAGTACTTTGCAATGCAGAATATGGTGAGGTCACTCTGTGTATTATACTTATTTCATCAATGGACTCTATTAATAGTACAATTCTGAGTAAATCTTCCTCCTCTGTCATACTGCCCTATCTACACTGTCATTGTTACCATTATTTCCTTACTGGAAAAAAATTTAAAAAATAAAATAAAAAGCATCTCCATGTGATAGACATGTAATAAATCTACACATGATAAAAAAGCCACTTCTGAATAGCAGCCATATACTAAGATAGTGACTATAACACACCCTGTCGTAATATATGGTTCATGATTAGAATTCCAGAACGACAGTAAAGACTGACACGCATGCAGAAGAGTAATAAAGGAAGAGTCTATAGTACGGTATTTCTATAATAGTGCAGACTGAATGCTGATTCACAACCACTATGAATATAGTAATGGCTGCTAAAAGGGGTTATCCCTATTGTGTTTTTATAAAATATCACTCCGGGGTTTAAAGTTTTGAATTTTTCATTTCATTTTAAAGGGAAATGCTTTTTAAAAAAAAAAAACACTGCCAGAAAAAAAATGCAGCAAAAGCACTGATTTACTAAATTTTAAGCTGATTTACTAAATTTATCATTCTACGCCACATTCATTCCCGCCTTGGCCCAGCTGATTTACTAAAACTCACACTAGTTTCCTGGAGTAGGTTAGAATGGAAATGCAGCATATTTTCTACAATGTGTGGATGAGATTAAGGCTATGTTCACATCCACTGGAGACTCCGTTACAGTGTCCGCCTGAAAATTGGCGGAGAAAAAAGCCTTGCACTGAGGACTTTTTCCTCCACCAGTATTAAAACAACGGACACCCAACAGATCCCATTATAGTCAATGGAGTCTGTTGGACTCTGTGTGTAACCGCTTTTTTTTTTGTGGTCCGTCATTCCGTTTTTCTGATCCTATGACGGACCAGAACAACGGTCAGGCAAGGCTTATGTGAACCTAGTGTAAATTTAATTCATTTTGCTGGGCCTGTGTTTTTTTCACTGCATTTCTGCAACAGCCAAAGACATAGCATCTCTGTAAAACGTGGCCTTAGCTTAAAGGGGGTATCTCAAGAAGATAAGCTCAGTCTATATATATATATATATGCACAAACTGATATCATAGAGGGGGTGTCTCTCACATAGGAACCTCCTTTATTAGCCAAATTCAGCAACCTGTTGGAGGGAAGCTGGAGGCTAAGAATAGTAGTAGTAGAAACAACAGTTGTCACAGTGGTTTGTAGACTGGTACAGAACTGAGTGAGTCTGCAGTACACCTAATGGTGGTGGTAGTCTCTCCCCGGGGTTTTCAGCCCTCCTGAGCCACATGGACGTTGGAGTGTTCATGATGCTGTTCCAGGAAATGAGAGGATTCTCAAGATTGAAAGAAACAGGTCACACACACACACACACACACACAAAACTTTACTTGTAGAACAGTGCAGGAAGACAACCACTAGCTTCCAGATAATGGAGGCACAGTTCTTATAATAGAGGTCCACTGTGAGTATGGGATGAGTATGGTGGATGGTAATTCCACCAGCTTGCACTTGAATCTCTCCCTCAACAGGTTGCTATCTCTAACTTTCTCAATACCAGTCTATCCTGTGGCTCTGTCTATCCTGTGGCTCAGGCAGGGTCAAAGCTCTGAGGCCCTTGTCCTACTCATCATCAGACTCTACTAAAGACACTTCTGACTCCAAGGTTTTTCTCTCTCTTTCACAGACAGCTGTATATTCCTTGTCTCTGACCTGCAGTGCAGTTGTAGTAGTTCTAGATTCCCACTTTACATACTCACAACCTTCTTCTTTTGAAGCTAGAAGAAGACCTGGTCTTCTGCCATAGACCAGAATTTGGAGGCTTGAATTTACCAATACTCACTTCCCCCAACTCACAGTGGTACAGCCCCTCTTAAGGGGAAATCATTCACGTTACATAGCAACTACTTGCTCAGTGGAACAAAAGCAATATACATGCAGATTAGCAGTGAGAAAAAACTGTGCCCGTCTATATATATTGCAGGGTTACCTATTGTGCAATACCATAATTTTCCTGTAGTGGCCACTGCAAGTAATATGTGTGACCAGCCACATGTTCCTCTAGCGATCACAACTGATCGACAGAGATTTCAGAGATAATCCCTTTAAGTGAAATGAGAAGTAAACGTGATAAATATAATGTCCAGTGTAGCTTGAGATCTCAAATAAAATCTAAAATATTACAAGTAATCCTCGCAGGATATAAAGGAATGACTATTGGAAAACTGATATATCTTCATTTACATGGACTGACAAGTTTTAACCCAAGGACAGGGAGAAGATTCAGTTATATTACCTGTGCTGTAAAGAATGAGCATCTGCGTGGTAAATAATACCTAGAACTATAAGTGTATACAGATGTTCTTCTAATCTGCAGGATGTCGTCCAAATGACTAAACCATCTGCCGCATGTTTATTGAGTAAAAGATATTTATTTATCCTCTAAACTCTGACCGATACCTAAGAAGAGGTGAATGGCGACCATTATAATGTGCCACGCTACTAGAAACTAAACCTCTAGACTAGATCACCTCAACTAACTGACTCCAATATAAAGTGTCCGCCCTTAACAAAGGTATAACATAAAGATTCTGGGCCCTAATTTATAACAGGACCCGTACGTTTCATATGCCATTATAATACTGGTGTCTTCTTATGTGACAGGTGGGCCTTAGGCACAAGGTCATGGTTGTGACTTTTCCTCTACACCCACTATGGCTATGTCCCTGGTGGTTTACTTAAGAGAACCGTACCATTCCAGGACAGGCTTTACTTACCTTACTCGATTCTTATGGCAAGCCCCTATGGGCAGCTGTTGCTCCTGTTGACAGCCACATCAGGTTTTTGGGCAGCCAGACATGTCTCTGCTCCATCAATGGCTCCTGTCTTCTGCTCCAGCCCTGTGGGGTCAGGCCATGGCTCTCCTTCCATCCATGCACAGTTGCACTGACTTACCAAGAAAAAAAAAGGCACCTAAGTGCAATGTCAGGCCCTAATGGGATTTCCAGGCATTAGGTATTGATGACCAATCTTTAGGATAGGATATATATGAGATAATGAAGTCTAACACGTGGCACTCCCATTGGCCACTCAATAGGAGGAGCCGCAGCCACCAGAAGTAACACAGTGTACAGATCTGGAACAACACAGCTCCATCCAACTGTGTAGTGGCCATGTCAGTTTACTGCAGCTTAGTTTTCATTAAAGGGAATGCAAGTAAATTTTTTTAGCCAATCCTTTATGAAATACATTTTCTAGAATACCTGGAAAACCCGGCGCAATATTTACCTGCTCCCAGTCTTCTGTTTGGCCATGTGTTCCCCAGGCCAGTGCTGGCAGCTGTGGTAAATCACTGGCCTCAGGGGTTATATGTTGGGTACCAGTGACATATCAGCAGTGACAACACCAAACCCAATATGTGATCATTTAGACCAGTGATTGTCTGCAGTGGCCATTGCAAAGGTGTAACTTGAAGCTACTGGGCCCTAATGTCAACTTTTTTATGGGGCCCCTACTTATCATGTGCCATTCAGAATAGTGGTATATTTTACATGACAGAGGGACTTTTGGAGCCCCTCAGGGTCCAGGACCCAGTAGCGACTGTTACCTCTGTAGCTATTTTCCTGGTCACCTGAGCCTCTGCACTTCAGTGCCCTCTCTGGAGACAGCAGGGGGACCAGCCACCCAGCTATGAATTTAGTCATACATTTCCAGGAAGAATAACAGAGGGACACTGCAATGCAGAGTGCTAAGAAAAGATTCCCCAGAATTGTTATCCTATGGTGAATACAAGTATTTACTAACACAGACGGGTCAGGAGAGCTGACAGATCCTCTACACAAATGAAGGTGACCTCAGTGGCGTAAATACTGGGGTAACAGTGGTAGCGGCTGCCACAGGGCCTGGGACATTAGGGGAACGGCGGGCCCCTGATGTTTTTCTTTTTTTTTAATAGGCCGTTACCTGCTGGAGTAACCCCAGCAGGTATCGGGCCCTATTTACTTACCGATCCCCACTCCTGCTCAGGGCTGCCTGCGCTTCCCCATCTGCGGTAAGTAAGGCTGCGGGCCCACGAATCCCACAAACACTGCTATCATTATACCCTCGATTCTTTTCAGACCCCAGAGCATAATGATTGGAGGCCCAGGGGAGGTGAGGGAACATAAAAAACAATGTTACTTACCTCTAGCAGTCTTGGGCCTCTTTGATGACGTCCCAGACGTCACGTGGGCCAGGCCGGCGTCTTTATGTGTCTCAACGCTGGCCTGGCTCACATGCCCTCTTCCAACATTGAAGAGGGCTGAAAGTAGCAGGGAGTGTACTGGAGCCAGGGAGAGGTAAGTAACATTGTTTTTTATGTTTGTATCCTCCCCTGGGTCTCCGATCATTATAGTCTGGGGTCTAAAAAGACAACAGAGTATAATAATTGTTCATGGGTGGTCCACAATGGGGCATAATACTGTGTGCAGGGACCACTATGGGGCATAATACTATGTGCAGGGGCCACTATGGGGCATAATAGTGTGTGCTGGGGCCACTATGGGGCATAATAGTGTGTGCAGGGGCCACCATGGGGCATAATAGTGTGCACAGGGGGCCACTATGGGGCATAATAGTGTGTGCAGGGGCCACTATGGGGCATAATAGTGTGTGCTGGGGCCACTATGGGGCATAATAGTGTGTGCAGGGGCCACCATGGGGCATAATAGTGTGCACAGGGGCCACTATGGGGCATAATAGTGTGTGCAGGGGCCACTATGGGGCATAATAGTGTTTGCAGGGGCCACTATGGGGAATGTGTGCAGGGAATGCGGTTTGTGTGGGGGGGGACGTCTGACATGGGGGGCCCATGTGAAATGTTTTCGCCTTCGGGCCCAGCCATTCCTAGTTACGCCACTAGGTGACCTCTATATTTATCCAGCGTGGCAGAAGGTAGTCATGCCCGGAACTATTCCGCCTTCTCTTTTCCTGCTATAGAAGAATCTTGTTGCCCGTCATTACAGCACTCATTTATTACAATAGTCTATGACATGTTTTGGCTACCCAGTGCATTAAAGCTGAGTACATAGCTTTGTAGATTCGCCTGTAATTGGAAAAGGTCACACAGAAATGTAGCCTTACACCAGGAAAAAATGTATTTTTTTTTTCTTTTTTTCATCAGTGGAGGAAGGCTGTAGTTCTCCAGCTATAAAACGTTCCGTTACAACCCTCTCTCTGTCTGCTGTTTCCATTTACAAGATTAATAAGATTTCCAGACACTATGCAAACAGTCCCTCATCAAATGGGGCACAGCACAGAAACACGAGCAGCTCCTCTTACCTAAAGGGAGAAGGAGAAATGAAAAGACTTAGACTCGCTCCTTTGAAACAAATGACAGGAAACAGCCGAAAATTTAAAAAGCCCCAAAGTTGTGTAAAAATCAGCAGTGTTACAGACTGGGGCTGCCTTTGGAGCAGTTACACGCTATGCGAGCCTCATCCGCCCGTGCGCAGGGCCTTCCACTAACACACTTCACAGAATTTTAACAGTGGAGTCTTATAAAGGAATCAGAAAAGTCTCAATCCTTAATGCGGTTTATTACACCATATGTGCAACATTGTGCAAGCAAAATACTGTCGCTGTATGCAGACTGAAGCTTAGGGTAAGAAAATGTACCAGCGTTGTAAGTGGGCTTTCTTTCACTTGGGGTAGATTCAATTTGTTGCCCTAGTCATGTATAAGGTAAAGTGGTTTATTGGGGTCCTCATGGCCTCCATCACATTGTTCACCAGCCTCCAAGTACTCGGTCAGCTCCCAAACCAAAGGAGAAACAAAATGGCTGTATGACTACATAACCCCTGTCTAAATAAGACACCGCACTTCTCTGCGCCGAGCCTTGAAGCCATCCATGAAGGACATGGACACTTCGCTCTTCACTGAAGTCCTCTTCTCTGAGGGAGATGATGACAGTACAAGATATACAATACTTCAGTGGTATAACAGATAACAGGTTGGAAGAGACAGTTGTAGTTAGGCCCAGTGTGTGAAAGGATAGACTGCCATGATGAACAGCACACTTCCACTGGAGAATCCATCCTCTTATCCACGAGTGTCCTAGGTTGTCCATTTTGCAGAATCTAATGGCATTCTTGTGGCAAGGAGGAGGATTTCACTCTCAAGCTGGTTGCACTCAAAGTTATCTTCCACTCCAAGAAGTGGTCATCCTTCTAAGCTGTCCTCCATGTCAACCCACACACCAAGGGTGCTGGAATGGTTTCTTAAATAGGGAGCCTTTCCCACCCTGGGTTACTTGAACAATGCCTGTCATCAGCGAGTAGCACCACTGGGGGAGCAACAGACAACTTCTAACTATGTACCCCTTCTAAGGTGTCACCACGCGATACAGCTTCCAAAAAGTACTAAAACACTGACCATATGTCACCTGCACCAGTTAAAGTAACACAAGCATGCAACATTTGATACTAACACAACAATCTCAGTCACAATAGCTCCGGCACAGTCAGGACCGGGGATTACACCTTCCCATGCAACAGGTCAAAATGTTTAAGGTGTGTGTCCGCACCGCTTTACATATTGTCTTGAACTGAAGGCATCAGTGGTTAGAGCAGAGACTAAGGAGGCATGGACAGAATCTCAGCCACTTCCTTATATCCCTGGGAGATTTGTGCTCCGCTATCTAATTACTTTGGGCTATGGGTTTGTAAGTACAAAAGATCTACAGTTACGTCAGCCATACACGCAGGGTCATTTTAACACATTGGTGGGCCCAGTGCAAAGGTCCTCCCCAGTGGCACCTCATACATTAAAGGGGTTTTCCAGCCTAAAATTTTATCTATTAATTAGGCCGGGGAGGTAAAAAAAAATAAAAGAAAACCATACTCACCAGTCCCCACGCAGTCCGGTTCTGCAGCTCAATTGTTGTCTTCTGACGGAAGTACCCGCCACGTGACAGCTGAGGCCAATCAGTGGCCTCAAGAAGGGAACCAGAGACATCACTACCTGTTATATCCCCATTTCCCTTCCCGAGGCCACTGAAGCCACTGATTGGCCTCAGCAGTCACATGACCGCTAAGGTCAATCAGCGGCGAGAAATTCATCAACAAGAAGGCTGCCGACCGGATCGGACTGCACTGGGAGGACACCGGAACATCGGGGACAGGTGAGTATGTTTTTTTGTTTTTTTTTTTTCACCTCCCCTGGCCTAATTAGAAAATATTATTTAGCCTGGAAAACCTCTTTAACCTTACCCACCCTGGTGGCCTCTCAGATGCAATGTCCGTTTTCCACTTTGCCCCCACAATATAATGTCTCTTTCCAGGTTACCACTACAGTATAATGTCCCCTTTCCAGGTTACCCCCACCCGTATCATGTCCCCTTTCCAGATTGCTCCTCTCCATATCATGTCCCCTTTCCAGGTTGCCCCCCATCATGTCCCCTTTCCAGGTTGCTCCACCCCATATCATGTCCCCTTTCTAGGTTGCCCCCCCCGTATCATGTCCCCTTTCCAGGTTGCTCCCCCCCATATCATGTTCCCTTATCAGGTTACCCCCACAGTATAATGTCCCCCTTTCCAGGTTTCCACCACAGTATAATGTCCCCTTTCCAGGTAATCCTAGTTATCCCAACAATATTTTGTCCCTTTTCCAGGTTGCTCCCCCCTCTCGTATCAATCAAATAAAGAGAAAAAAACACCTAATAGTCTCCTTTTTCTGTTCCCCTGTTGTCTTCTGTCATTGCTGCCAGCAACTTCAGGGAGCAACAGGCATGATTGAAACTGATGTCACTACATCGCACCTCCTGCTCCCGAGCAGTACACTGGGAGCAGAGACAGCGGAGCTGCCGAATGGTAAAGCAGGGAACGGACTGCCCCATCCATCACCATTGTACTCCACTCATCTGCGCCCGGAAAATGCAGCTGACTCACGGACCGTATTTCTGTGGTTGTGTAAATTAGCCCTAAAAGGGGCAAGACAGGACGTGGCAAAGGCGTGACTTGTAAGTTACAGCTGTACAATTCTAATCACTAATCATGAAACTCGGTCTCTGTGTGCGCCGGATTTACCAGCCTGAACAGTATGCTGGGAGAGGGACTCCTAGTATAATAGTTATGTATGATGTTATGAGTTCCTGCATCCCAGCGACATAATGTACCAATTATAGTACAAGACAGTACATCGCTGGGAGGCAGGAACTCCTAACATCATACATAACTATTGTACTAGGAGTCCCTCTCCTGGCATGATGTTCAGGTCGGTAAATCCGGCACACACAGACCAAGTTTTATAGGTGAAAATTGGTCATGTGGATGTGGGGTTACCTGACACTGCTTGCAGACAAGAGATTCTAATTCAGCCATGTTTTTCTAATCTTATACAAACCCCTTTAATAAATAAAACAAAGTCACCGCAATTATTAGGTAAAAAAAGCTAATAAATACAACTTAAAAGGAAAAATGGGCTGAAAATGTTCTTTTCTGCTTTAATTACAAGTCTAGACAACTGCAACCTGCTTCCTTTTTCATGTATTTTCTTTCCTTTTCCTACTTTCAGGCCGGCGCAGCGGGTAATTCACGGTCAGTCTGAACACTCAGGAATCTGTGTAATTGGGGAGAATGGTTTTCACATGAAAAAATATTTTCGTACTTCTACAACTACTGAAGTGGCTAGAAATGGTGGTTCTATGGTGACATAAGAAGAACAAATTTGGGGGCCTCATATAGCATGAACACCAGGGTGCCCTGCGTCAAACATGTACTATGTGCGTTTAATGTGATGCAGCATTTATGTGTCACACGGCCGGTTTGAGGACACGTTGCTTTCAATGTGTCTATTCACATGGCCTTATTTTTGAATGATTGTTTTTAACAGTCGTCAAAAAACTGACATGCTCTTTCTGTGCCGATCATAACAGACATAGAGCCGTGTGAATGCACCCACTGACATACACTGCCATGTGAACAAGTCCCTTCCATGGACTTGAATGGGCCAACTCAGCCATTGTTCACAGAAAAACAGTGCTTTTATGGACCTTTGTCATACGTGAAAATTATGGAAAAATTTTGTGGATTTTGGTTCTTTAATGCAAGATCCCTTTCCCAAGAAGCCATGCCCCTTTTAGAATTGCCAATTTTCCAATACAGCTTAGAACGTGAGACTACCATCATTTTATAGACAATCATCTTGGCTATCTCATACATAAATGTGACTTGCAACTATTTAGCATATGATTAGTTATGCAGATTCTTGTCATGTAACTGCTTGTCATGTTACTGTTTTGCTCCTAAAAATCAAAATTTTTATTTTTATTATTTTTTAAATCCACCTTTGGTTTTCAACACTGCCTGAATCCTTCTGGGCATGCTCTCCATTAGATTCAAGCATGCCTCGACCGAATTCTGATCCCAGGTCTCTTATACACGTTCCCAATGTTGGTGCATATTGGTCGACTCACTTGGGTATGACTACAGCTTTTTCTTCAACTCTACCCACAAGTATTCGATTGGGTTGAGGTCTGGGGACTGTGGGGGACAATCCAGCACCTCTACTTCATTGTCATTGAACCATTTCTTTGCTAATCTTGATGTATGCCTCGGATCGTTGTCCTGCAAGAACACTATGTAGTCCTTTTCATACCCATAGTACTCGAGTGTATGAAGTAACTCATCTTGTAGGATACTCACATATAGCTCGTCATTGAGACCACCATCAATGCTGAGACTGTGAAACAACCCAATATCCTCAGGCTTCCTCCACCAAATTTGACAGTTCCTTCAATTCCTCGATCTGTTAGCCCCGTTTTCCCTTGTTTTTTCCAGACACATTTGCACCCATCAGAGACCAGTCTATTGACTTTCGTTTCATCGCTACAAGTCACCCATTTCCAATCTTCTACTGTCCATTTTTCATACTTTTTTGTAAACTCGGGCCAACGCTTCTTATGAAGATATTGAAGTCAAGGCTTCTTCACCTTTTTTCAGGCCACCATTCCAGACTTGTGTAACGTGTGTCGTTTGCATGGACTTTTGTGATCTCACTATTATGAAACATTTGAGCCACCTCCACTGCTGTGTTTGTTGCACCAGAACTGATAGACCTTGTGATGAGCCGACTTGTTGACTCTGATATTTTGCCTGGATGTCCACCTCTTGGCTTTTGAATGGACGGACTTCATTTTATATTCTTCTAACTGTTATGGCACTCACATGATACAGTTTGGCAATTGTCTTGGCCAAGAGATCACTATCGATGAGCTGGATGATGCTGTTTCTCTTTCCTTGGGAAATCTTCATCGCTGATCCTCGATTTGAACCAGTGACCTTTTGCTTGGGAATCAACCTAATAATACACTAAATTCCTAATCACGCTTAAATTCCCAACCCACTTTGCCCGGTGTCTAAAAATTGGGGAGTGGGAAGTCAAGTTGAGACGCATTTTTGAGGTGCATCTGCATTGATAAATGTGGGCCATTGTCTGTAGCACATTTAACAATGCTGTATATACTGAAGTAGCCCCTTTTGTTGTATTATCTCTATGTTTTGCATAACCATTGGGCACTGTGTCACCCGGACAGTAGTTATTTGAGAAAATTACATGGAGGGTGAAGAGGGTAGGGGTATAAAATAAATATGCCTTTATACTTACCTGCATCCTCACTGGTCCGGCCATCAGTTCCGCTGCTCTACTTGTATACAGAGTGGTTACAGCGGTGATGTCTCATTGACGGGACCGATACAGCCAAACAGCGCTCTCAGCAGCATTGTAATCCGGTCGGCATGATGCCACTGCTGCAACTACTCTGTATGCAAACACAGCAGTGGAGCCGCCAGAAGGCCCAGTGCAGGGAACAGAGGGAAGGATAAATACAGACAAGTATAACTGCATATTGAAGAGGGTTCCCCTAAAACAGTAGCGCCAGAAGAGTACAGCACAACAGTGATATTTGTGGTGGACTAGAGCAGTAAAGGGATTTACGTTACCATTTCTGGTATTCTACAGTACTAAAGGGGTTAAACTGTCAAGATCAATTTTTCTGGTTTATTTAATAGGTCAAAAATCACAGATTTGTTTTTCTCAAACTGAACGTAAATATGGCTTCTTAAACTCTGACTGTAGTTCTGGATCACCAGGGGAGAGCACCATCTATGATGTGAGGTGAGAACTTGAAGATTTTGGCCGATGAGGTATCTCTGCATTTCTTCTATTCAGGAAGGGGGTTGGGCAGCTTTTCACTTTTCGCCTCAGGCCATGTGCAGCGCAGATTTATACTTAGGTTGTCACTTTGAGTTGTGTTTGGGAAGCTCAGAGCACCATTATCGCCTGGACTGGGGAGTCGCTGTGACAGCCCTGTTTTAGGAAGGTGACAGGGAGCGGAAACAATCAGATCCTGCTTAGTGGGTAGTTACATATGACGAAAAATAAAACATAGAGGTTTAGTTCTCAGACTTTGGATAGAGTTATTCTAGAGAGTAAAGACTTTATCAAGCCTGGACAAATCTTAGTCAGGTCTTGGACTTACATGTTTAGCTAGACTCACACTTGAGGGTCTGTCTCTTGACTCTAGTAGTTAAAATAGAGGTTTTTTTGGGGAGTTAACTTTATACTGCACTTTCCTATCCACATCTCCATTTCGTACCTGATGAAGGCCCTGGTCTGGTGCCGAAACACCACATTGTTATAGGCATCAATAAACAATACGTCTACCTAATTTGGTGTCCTTGGATCATCCTTCAGACCTATGTCAGGCCCATAAGAGGCTCACGTTAACTTTACCTCTGAGTTCATATCAATGGTCAGCAGTTACAGTATACCATCTGTATCCCAGGGTAGCAGAAGTATAATTTCAGCTCTAAATAAGGTCTGTACAACGTCTACATGTGTGCACATATCTCACCAGTCTTCAGTCTGTTTTTTCTTCCCTTCTTGTCAGACTTTCCAGTATTATAGAAAGTAGAGCACTGTGCTTTTCTTCAGAGTCTTCTACAATCATCAATATAAACCCTCACTTCTTCAGGAGTCTATAAATAACTTCTCTACTTATATTGCATTTTGATTTTCTTTAAATATTCTAAGATCCTTTGAAGATCCAGGTCTTGTGTGTGAATAAAGGGTGTGTGAATTTTGCAGTTTCTTGTATGTCTGAAGAAGAGAGCTAGTACTCTCGAAAGCTTACTATCAAATATACTCAGTTAGCCTCTAAAAGGTATCACCTGATTTCTTCACTCTTTCAGGAGTCATATCAAACCTTCCCTTCTCTAGCAATCACAGCAGAACCCACTAGTTATAACATGCCGCCACTTCCCCATCACAACATCCCTTTACATTATGGTGACCAAGTTTTGCCCAAGTTTTCTTCATACCAGACTGAGGCCATGCTTCATTATGTCTTAAGCACTGCGAGAGACTCTGTATATTTTTTTTACTATTATTCCTCACTCCATATTGTTACTTCCAGGATCATAACCTGACTTGGTGTTCTGGTGGTAGATATCACATAGAGAGAAGTCTGATCTCTATTTATCCAGTATTTTAGTCTTTACTGCGAGCTCTAGAGCTTAAGTTAAGAGCTTGGCCAACGACTTAGCCTTTATTCTGGGTGAAGAATGATTGAACTGATCATCCCTGGTGACCCAGTGTTTATACACCTGCAATTCAGTATGTTAAAGAGGACCTTTCACGTCCTCATGTATATGCTGTTTTACATACCGCTAGAAAGCCGACAGCACGCTGAATTCAGCGCACTGCTGGCTTTCCCGGTATGTGCCCCGGGGCTGGAGATATCGGCGGTCGTAGTTTCACCGTTCACCGTCAGATGGTCGTTCCTGACAGTCTAGCTGCGCTGTGAGGAACGCCCTCCCTGACAGTATTCCTCCATAGCGCTGTACTCGGGGGGCGCTCCTTACAGCTCAGCTGGGCTGTAAGAAACACCCCCTCTGACAGTACAGGGCTATGGACGAGTACAGAAAGGGGGCGTTCCTTACAGTCCAGTGATGGCGCTGAGCTGTGAGGAACGCCCACCAAGTACAGTGCTATGGGGGAATACTGTCAGAGGGGGCGTTCCTCACAGCGCAGCTAGACTGTCAGGAATGCCCTTCTGACAGTGAACCGTGAAACTAAGACCACCGATATCTCGAGCCCTGGGGCACATACCGGGAAAGCCGGCAGTGTGCTGAATTCAGTGCGCTGTTGGCTTTCTAGCGGTATGTAAAACAGCATATACATGAGGACGTGAAAGGTCCTCTTTAAGGGTCACCAATATAGTACAGTGGTCATTCAATGCTTAAAGGGAGTTTTTAAGGACTCTAAAATCCTTTGAAGACCATGTGTATAGGGTATAAAAAATCTGTGAATTTTCAGTTCTTGTATCACACCATGTCTGATGAAGGAAGCTAGTCTTCTGAAAGCTTACTTATCAAATATACTCAGTTAGTCTCTAAAAGGTATCGCCTGATTTCTTCACTCTTCCACTAAAGGGAGTCTATCACCAGAACCCAGCATATCAACCTGCTCCTTGTAGGGAAAAATCAACATTTTTGTTAATATGCAAATAAGATCTTTGAAGCAACAACACTTGACTCTTTGGAGCAATCACAACACTCTTGTTGCTCCAGAGAGCTAATTCGCATATTGACAAAAAAGGCGATATCTCACCACTAGAGGTAGTGATTTACAAGGGGAAAGCACCATTTGATTCTGGTAACCCTAACCTATCTGCAGGGCTGGGTTGTATGCTGGGTTCTGATGGCAGGCTCCCTTTAAAGGCTTAGAAACTCGTCACCATAAAAATACATTCTCATTTGCAGGCATCATGTTATAGAGCAGGAGGAGCTAAACAGATTGAGATTATATATATATATATCCCCTGCATAGACATAGTATTAAACAACAAAATTCTGGTTTCTGCAGTGACCACTAGATTGAGTTTAGGAGTTTACTGTATATTTTTAATCACTGATAAAGCACCCCCTAGTGGCAGCAGCAGGAAACCAGAATTTTCTCATTTAAAGGGGTTGTCCAGGAAATACAAAACTCTGGCAGGAGGCCGGGGAAGGTGAAACATAATATGATGTTGCGGAATATGTTGGCGCTATATAAGCAAGGAAAATAAAATGAAAAATCTTCTGGCTTTGGAAAGGGCATGAAGTTCATGATAGATGCTCAGTCCCCAGTACTATTAATGTAAATCCAGAAATACTTAATCATTACCAGGGAGGTGTAATACATGGAGCGCGGCTGTATTTTCCACCACGTTAACAGATCAAGGAACGTAAATTATTAACAGAAATTAGAAATCTCATCGCATCTGACTTTCCAGATATAAACACAAGTGAAATGCCAAAACACTCCAGATCGCACACTATAAACTGGACTGAACTAACCCACTGGATTATAGTACAGAAAACAAGGCATTAAAATACAGGAATTAGTGTGAACAGTTTTCCATCATTTAGCGCAGTTTGTATTCTAATCCCAATTAGGGCTTGGAAAAAACAACAATTGAGATGGCCCATACCTCCCTGGTAGCAGGTTATATACTTATATACTCATGAAACATACTGCCGTATCATTTATACACTGTATTGCAGCATTATTTCATAGTAGGTCCTTATTCACACGAACGTCAAAAATGGCCATCTGATGGGTTTTTGTAACAGCCGTCGCACATGGCCATTTTTAGAGCACCTTGATTTCAATGTGTCTATTGACATGGCCAATTTTTTGAGGGTCCGTTTTAACAGATCGTCAAAAAATAGAATATGCCCTATTTTTGACTGTTTTTCGACCATTGTTATGTATGGCACAGTATGATATTGTTATCAATGGTTAAACTTATGCTATTGATTCATTGTATGGAGTTATTATTTACGTTGGCACCATACGGTAGTTTTTTTTATATGCACTATATCATAAATCCTTAAAGGCGTTGTGCTATCAATACAGTACATGCTCAATTTCACAAGAAGCAGAAACAAAGCCTATGTTCAGTCTAAATGATATTGCTGCTTCTTTCATTGAGGATACAGCAGAAGCTGTACTGTACTCTGTTGGGCATACATGACTAACAGAGCCTCACTACAATGACCTGCATAGACTTATACATTGAAAACCAGGAGGCGTGATTACAAGAAGATAATGCGATATTTCCGGGAGCATTATTTCAATAAAAATACTGTACTGTACTTATTTTAAAATTCATATTTAGTTTATCACAATTTGTGCACCCGCCATCTAATTTAATACAAGTGGCTGGGTGCAAGGTGGTTAATATCCTGGCTGATTGGACATCTTAGGCATGTGTTACACACACAAAAATGTACAATAATATTTCAACTACCAAAATCACACTTAACATACTGCAGTTACATCATATTAATTTCACTATATGTTATTGATCCCTGTATCCCGGTACGTTTATTTTTACAGGCACCATATGCTAGTTTTTTCTGTGCACTATATGAAAGTTATTGATCTCTGTATATTGTTATTATTTATATAGGCACCATAGGATAGTATTTTATGTGCACTGTATGGTGGTCATTGATCACTGTATGATGTTAATATTTATGTAGCCACCATATGGTAGTATTTTATGCTAGTTATTTATCACTACATGTTTTTACTATTTATGTAGGCCCCATATATAGTATACTATTATGTTGTATTGATTACTATTTGGTGTCATTATTTAGCCATCATATGTTACTATTGTTTTACCATGCAGGTTTGTGTTGGCATGCGTAATATGAATAAGTCAATATGAACTCATCACAAGCCAATACATATGCCAACATGGAGATAAGGTTGTGTATGGACCACAGGTTATAGTTTCTTGAAAAAATGAGTTTCAGAGCATGATTAAAATTAGAAATGGTAGATAATACTAAGATAAAAAGTTATTGCCCAGCTCACAGAACAAAACTAAGATTGGCCTATTATAGACACCATCACATTCTGCAGGGTGTTCACAGATATTATCAACTCGCATAGGGCTTACAATCTAAATTCCCTATAAGGATGTCTTTGAAGTGTAGAAGAAAACCCACGCAAACCCAAGGAGAACATACAACATACTCCTTGCAGATGTTGTCCTTGGCTGGATTCGAACCCAGGCCTCCACCATTAGCATTGCCCATGATTTTCTATTGAAGGTATGGAATTGGTCTTCAAAATGGGAAACTTTTTAGGACTACTATTCACTCTACGACCCTCAAAAATGTATGGACAGTTTGCTACCCTCCCCCTGTCTTATAAGATATTTTAGTAGATCTGGCATCTTGTTCATGGGCCAGGACACTTAAGATCAATAAGCCTTGCTGCATCTGTCTCTGTGATCTCTCAGAAAGCTCTTTGATAGATGTGACATTATAGTAAGTTATGGAGGCTCACGTGGACATCTGAAGTCTATATGTTCTTGTTTTTAATATATATCTTGATTTCAAAGACTTCATTTCTTTTTTGTTTCTTTAAGTCTTACTTTCTGGCCATCTGAGCTAGGGAAGGTCAAAGCCACTTCCTGTTCTCTGCTGAGTGTCAAGCTGGCAGTAAGTTGTGGTGACAGGCGGCTATGGCTTATGACCAGCCTGACATTGAGTGGAAAATGGGAAACAGCTTGGGAACTAAACATCTACGGCTGTATTCTTCCCCAGCTCAGATATCCTTATGTAAGATCAAAATGTTAAAAACGTGGAGAATTCCTTACATTTTTCAGCAAATTTTTAGATTTGTGTTTTCTTCGTCAGAACGGAACAGATATTGGCGAAAATTTCAGGGAACTGCATTATAGAGGATTTACAGCAAAACAAAAAAATTACAGAAACTTTCAAGTCCTTACTCCTGGAGTGATTTCTATACAATGTAATTCAGTCTGTTTCCTCTCTTGCTGTTTTGGTGCGCCACCTAGCTTTTCCAGACTCCTGCATAACAAATTTGTAGGTGTTGGAAAAGTTCTTCAATTGTAGTTGCCCAATATATTGTTTAACCAATCTGTTTAGGGCACCAGACGATAAGCAGATCACAGAATATTTAGCAGTTTTAGATAGAGCATTGTGTGAAACCTGACACAATTTTTTTCATTAAAGCCACACCCCTTTTGGACAACACCCTCTTTTTAGTGATGGGCTCAGAATGTACAGGCCACACCTTCTTGTCAGATATGACTGGCGCATACAGTGTCTAAATCACGTAGAAATAGACTCCTAGCCAAGCATATCCAAGAGTCTGGGAGGTCACTCCTTTTTTCGTGCTGCCAGTGGAGTTGACAAGTATGAGGTTGGGATTGCTAACATCAAGTGTTCAATTGCCCTGCAGCACCCCACCAGGAACAATGAAGTATTGCATAAGTACACATGAATGTTAATGGACTGTCTGTGTAATGCATAGATGTTTTTTGTCGTCCAGAGCAAGTGATGCCCTTTATGACCGTTATCTGCTCTGACCAATACATGAGGGTCCTAAGCACGAGGACCCACCTATTAAAGGGGTTTTCAGGGAGTTGAATATTGATGACCTATAAAGGCACTCGAGTAAAGATTATTTGCCATCTTTAACAGAATAAAGTTGTCCATAAATGTACAGATTCTACCCCAGTACAAAAAGTGCTCCTATATCTGTTACTTTCTGGGAAAGGGGGCATACATGACTAGATGTGGCTCAGGGGCTAGTACTCTTATCTTGCCGCTTTACAGTCCTGGATTCAAATCCAATAAAAAAAACTCTTAAAGGGAATCGGTCAGGGCGATTTGGGACACTAAACCACTCACTTGGGGTTTAGTGTCCCAAATCACTCTGTAATAAAGTCATCCATGCCCGCAATAAAAATAAAAAAGCTTTATACTCACCTGGGTATTTAAATATGTTCCTGAGTGGCCCTCATACCCGCCAGGTGTCTGCTCTATTATACAGCAGACACCCAGCACTAATGCACTGATCACTGGGATTAACCCCCTTCCCCCGGTGCCTCGATCAAAGATGACCGAGGCGCCATTTTGTCGTAATTGCCGGGACCCGGAGCAAGTTCCGGGGCCGTCGTCCCGTTGCTGTGACAGTCAGGAGCCTATTGAAGGCTCCCAGTCCTGTCTCTCATTATCTTCTATTGCAGGCTGCTCTATGCAGCCTAGAAGTACCATTATTTAGCAGTGTATTAGACCCCTAGGGGTGTAATAAGTGCTATAAAAAAATTTTGTTAAAAAAAAATATATATAAAAAAAATGAAAAATATAAAAAATTCTAATCACCCCTTTTCCCTAGAACACATATAAAAGTACTTAAATACTGTGAAACACATACCCATTAGGTATCCCTGTGTCCGAAAACGCCCAGTCTACAAATCTATAAAATAATTTTTCCCGTACGGTGAACGCCATAGCAGGAAAAAAAAAAAAACAAAAAGTGCCGAACCGCCGTTTTTTTGCTGTTCTGCATCTGATAAAAATTTTAAAAAACACCCTATGCAACCCGTACACGGAAATCTAAAAAAGTTATGGGTGTCAATATGGCAATTTTTAGGAAAAAAAAATTTTTTTGCAACGTTTTAGATTTTTGTTAAAATGTAAAAAAAACTATATAAATTTGGTATCCCTGGAATTGTACCAAAACATAGAATACAGGTGACATTTCATTTTGGCTGCAGAGTGAACACTATAAAAACAAAGCCCGTAAGAAAGTCGCACAAATGCACTTTTTCTCCAATTTTTCTCTCGTTCCTGTTAATATCTGCATGTACGTGTATGTTCTCTCCCCTGGGTCAAATCCAATTCTATCCAAATCAGTCGCGCATCCCTATTGAAAAGGTGAGATACTTTAAAGATGCTTTACCCACTCAGAGGACCAAGAAACTTCTTATTGTGGGACTTTGTAACGATTGTTAATTTGATAGTTTTTTTATTTGCTGCATCTGTATGTTTTAGTATGTCGTCCTTTGACCTTTTTCATATGTACACATTTTAATAGGCAGATTCTATTCATATTGTTATTCTCTACACTTGTACATGCAGAGTGTCTTCTAGACTTGTGGTCAGGCAGATGGTGTGGGTTTGGCAACAAATGCAACTAAATATATACATACATATGCCAGGGTGGTGCGTTTCCAGAAATACCGAATATAATTCATTGTTGTCTAGACAGGAAAAAGAAAGAGGACCGCTGACAGATGAGGCAAGAAAGTGATAAAAGAAGGTGGAAGATATTGATAGAAGGTGACAGAGAAAATGATATAATTGGGAAAATTATAGTAATTATTTTCTGGGACATTGCAGGAAGTATTATAGTGGTTATACAGTATTCCTGTACATAGGGGGCAGTATTATAGTAGTTATATTCTTGTACATAGGGGGCAGTATTAAAGTAGTTACATTCTTGTACATAGGAGCAGTATTATAATAGTTATAGTTATGCACATAGGAGCAGTATTATAGTAGATATATTCTGGTACATAGGGGGAAGTATTATAGTAGTTATATTCTTGTATATAAGAGCAGTATTATAGTAGTTATATTCTTGTACATAGGAGCAGTATTATAGTAGACTGGACATAGGGGGGGGTTTTTTTTTTTTTTTTTTTTTTTCTGGCGTTTTGTGTTTTTTCTTGTCGGAGCAGTATTATAGTAGATATATTCTGGTACATAGGGGGCAGTATTATAGTAGTTATATTCTTGTACATAAGAGCAGTATTATAGTAGTTATATTCTTGTACATAGGAGCAGTATTATAGTAGTTATATTCTTGTACATAGGGGCAGTATTATAGTAATTATATTCTTGTACATAGGAGGCAGTATTATAGTAGTTATATTCTTGTACATAGGAGCAGTATTATAGTAGTTATATTCTTGTACATAGGGGGCAGTATTATAGTAGTTATATTCTTGTACATAGGGGCAGTATTATAGTAGTTATATTCTTGTACATAGGAGCAGTATTATAGTAGTTATATTCTTGTACATAGGGGCAGTATTATAGTAGTTATATTCTTGTACATAGGGGCAGTATTATAGTAGTTATATTCTTGTACATAGGGGGCAGTATTATAGTAGTTATATTCTTGTACATAGGAGGCAGTATTATAGTAGTTATATTCTTGTACATAGGAGCAGTATTATAGTAGTTATATTCTTGTACATAGGGGCAGTATGATAGTAGTTATATTCTTGTACATAGGGGCAGTATTATAGTAGTTATATTCTTGTAC
This sequence comes from Leptodactylus fallax, assembly GCA_947044405.1. Lineage (NCBI taxonomy): Eukaryota > Metazoa > Chordata > Amphibia > Anura > Leptodactylidae > Leptodactylus > Leptodactylus fallax. The sequence goes on along the minus strand of CAMRHE010000149.1, from coordinate 484,581 downwards.
ATAGGAGCAGTATTATAGTAGTTATATTCTCATATATAAGATGCAGTATTATAGTAGTTATATTCTTGTACATAGGAGCAGTATTATAGTAGTTATATTCTTGTACATAGGAGCAGTATTATAGTAGCTATATTCTTCCCCTCATAGACTGTAAGCCCTTGCGGGCAGGGCCCTTTATTCCACTGTACCAGTTAGTCTCTGTTAGCATTATCTGTTTTGTATATCTGGTGTACCGTATGTATATCCGCAAATGTAAAGCACCATGAATTAACGGTGCTATATAAATAAACAATAATAATAATTCTTGTACATAGGAGCAGTATTATAGTAGTTATATTCTTATACATTGGAGGTAGTATTATAGTAGTTATATTCTCGTATATAAGATGCAGTATTATAGTAGTTATATTCTTGTATATAGGTGCAGTATTATAGTAGTTATATTCTTGTATGTAGGAGCAGTATAATAGTAGTTATATTCTTATACATAGTAGGTAGTATTATAGTAGTTATATTCTTGTACATAGTAGGCAGTATTATAGTAGTTATATTCTTGTACATAGTAGGCAGTATTATAGTAGTTATATTCTTGTACATAGATGTAGTATTATAGTAGTTATATTTTTGTACATAGGGGCAGTATTATAGTAGATATTTTCTTTTTCATAGAGGAGTATATTACAGTAGTTATATTCTTGTATGTAGGAACAGTATTATAGTAGTTATATTCTTGTACATAGGAGGCAGTATTATAGTAGTTATATTCTTGTATATAAGAGCAGTATTATAGTAGTTATATTCTTGTACATATGGGCAGTATTATAGTAGTTATATTCTTGTACATAGTAGGCAGTATTATAGTAGTTATATTATTGTACATAGATGTAGTATTATAGTAGTTATATTCTTGTACATATGGGCAGTATTATAGTAGTTATATTCTTGTACATAGTAGGCAGTATTATAGTAGTTATATTCTTGTATATAGGAGCAGTATTATAGTAGTTATATTCTTGTACATAGTAGGCAGTATTATAGTAGTTATATTCTTGTACATAGTAGGCAGTATTATAGTAGTTATATTCTTGTACATAGATGTAGTATTATAGTAGTTATATTTTTGTACATAGGGGCAGTATTATAGTAGATATTTTCTTTTTCATAGAGGAGTATATTACAGTAGTTATAGTCTTGTATGTAGGAACAGTATTATAGTAGTTATATTCTTGTATATAAGAGCAGTATTATAGTAGTTATATTCTTGTACATATGGGCAGTATTATAGTAGTTATATTCTTGTACATAGTAGGCAGTATTATAGTAGTTATATTCTTGTACATAGATGTAGTATTATAGTAGTTATATTCTTGTACATATGGGCAGTATTATAGTAGTTATATTCTTGTACATATGGGCAGTATTATAGTAGTTATAGTCTTGTACATAGTAGGCAGTATTATAGTAGTTATATTCTTGTACATAGATGTAGCATTATAGTAGTTATATTCTTGTACATATGGGCAGTATTATAGTAGTTATATTCTTGTACATAGGAGGTAGTATTATAGTAGTTATATTCTTGTACATAGATGTAGTATTATAGTAGTTATATTTTTGTACATAGGGGCAGTATTATAGTAGATATTTTCTTTTTCATAGAGGAGTATATTACAGTAGTTACATTCTTGTCCATCGTGGGGCAGCATAGACAATCCTCTTTGAGCTAAACAGACCAGACTTTCACACTGGATACATTTTATCAAAACTGATACATTGTAGCAAACCATCAAGGCAGAAGAGTGGTCTGTGATCATCCATATATAGTTCAGAAAGGATTGTCTAACTCTCAGCTGTGAGAATTCACTGACAACAAGTGGAAATGTGGAGAATTCTTAAATATTTAGCATGTAATACCACATATAAAAGCCCCAGCTGCCCTCCGCAATAACCACTGATGGCTGGTGTTTGCTAAAAGCTGGACCCATGGTGGTCAGCTGGTCACCAGGTCAACTTCAGTTTAAGCTTGGTCAAATATATATATATATATATATATATATATATATATATATATACTGGAATAAAGCAAGCAGAGTATGTTCTAGAAGGGACAGAGAGAGAAGAAAGGAAGGATTATCGTAATGAGAGAGGTTCTCTGTGCCAGGAAGAAGTTCTCTGTGTCCTTGCTATCATATGTTGCCCTTTATGGCCCACATTGCGGCTTCAGCCCTCGGTGGCGCCCAGCTGAGGGGGGATATTTCAGGTAGTATGTTTATTTATGTAGGATATTTCTATTCTGCCTGCACCTCTACACCCGTCCCCACCACTCTGTGCACAGGAGAAAGTTTCCTACTAACTGTAGAAGCAAAAAGGTAATTTTAGGCCGAGTAATTACATCTTTCACTATGATAAAAGGAGCTTTAATTTTCTACCTAAATGACGGTGCTGCGGACTATACTATTATGGGATTATGGTGGAAACAGGACTAAAAATGGATTTGTTGTAACTCGAAATGAAGACTAAATGAGTTTTTTATAGTTTAGTAAGAAGAAGATATAGCTGCTTTATGTGAATTAATCCATAAATTACAGGGATTTTTCAGTTATATATACAGTAAATAAAGCTTAGAGGGAGTCTATCACCAGAACCTGATATACCAACCCAGGCCTGCAGATAGATAGGTTAGTGTAACCAGAACCCAATATACCAACCCTGCCCCGCAGATAGATAGGTTAGGGTCACCAGAACCCAATATACCAACCCTGCCCCGCAGATAGATAGGTTAGGGTCATCTGAATCAAGCCGTGTGTCAGTATGTAAATTAAGTCTTTGGAGCAAAGAGGGCGGCACCTCTTACCTGTTAGAAGCAACGTCCACGCCCTTATTGTTACAAAGAGCTCAACAAAAACAGCATCGATTTACAAGGGGAAAACACCATTTGATTCATGTGGCCCTAACTTATCTGTCTGCAGGGCTAGGTTAATATGCTGAGTTTGGGTGACAGACTTCCCCTTAAAGAAGCGCGAAACTGCATATTGGCAGCCTATCCTGTCCATAAGTCATCTATATGTGTGAGTATGGCACCCAGTGCCCCCAACAATCAGCTTATATCCGCACAATCTGCAGAGCCTTAAGCAGTTCTGTACACTGTGTAGTGGCCGTGCTGCACTACTGCAGCTCAGCTCCCATTTACTTATATGGATGCTGAGCTTCAGTACCCCAGCATGACCACTGCATAGTGTATGGCGTTGTCTACTCCAGCAGCGGCTGCTGCAGCTGAGCATTGAGGGTGTCGGACCCCCACTGTCCTGATGTTGAAGACCTATGCTAACTATAGCCATCAATATGTACAGTCATGGCCAAAAGTTTTGAGAATGATACAAATATTAATTTTTACAAAGTCTACTGCTTCAGTTTTTCTAATGGCAATTTGCATATATCCAGAATGTTATAAAGAGTGATCAGCTTAACAGCAATTACTTGCAAAGTCAATGTTTGCCTAGAAAATGAACTTTATCCCCCAAAACACATTTCAACATCATTGCAGCCCTGCCTTAAAAGGACCACCTAACATCGTTTCAGTGATTGCTCCATTAACACAGGTGTGGGTGTTGATGAGGACAGGGCTGGAGATCACTCTGTCATGATTAAGTAAGAATGACACCACTGGACACTTTAAAAGGAGGCTGGTGCTTGCCATCATTGTTTCTCTTCTGTTAACCATGGTTATCTCTAAAGAAACACGTGCAGTCATCATTGCACTGCACAAAAATGGCCTAACTGGGAAGAGTATTGCAGCTAGAAAGATTGCACCTCAGTCAACAATCTATCGCATCATCAAGAACTTCAAGGAGAGAGGTTCCATTGGTGCCAAAAAGGCTCCAGGGCGCCCAAGAAAGACCAGCAAGCGGCAGGACCGTCTCTTAAAAGTGTTTCAGCTGCGGGATCGGGCTACCAGCAGTGCAGAGCTTGCTGAGGAATGGCAGCAGGCAGGTGTGAGTGCATCTGCACGCACTGTGAGGCGGAGACTCTTGGAGCAAAGCCTGGTCTCAAGGAGGGCAGCAAAGAAGCCACTTCTCTCCAGAAAAAACATCAGGGACAGACTGATATTCTGCAAAAGGTACAGGGAGTGGACTGCTGAGGACTGGGGTAAAGTCATTTTCTCTGATGAATCCCCTTTTCGATTGTTTGGAACATCTGGAAAACAGCTTATTCGGAGAAGAAGAGGTGAGCGCTACCACCAGTCTTGTCTCATGCCAACTGTAAAGCATCCTGAAACCATTCATGTGTGGGGTTGCTTCTCAGCCAAGGGAATCGGCTCTCTCACAGTCTTGCCTAAAAACACAGCCATGAATAAAGAATGGTACCAGAATGTCCTCCAAGAGCAACTTCTCCCAACCGTCCAAGAGCAGTTTGGCGCTCAACAATGCCTTTTCCAGCATGATGGAGCACCTTGCCATAAAGCAAAGGTGATAACTAAATGGCTCAGGGAACAAAACATAGAGATTTTGGGTCCATGGCCTGGAAACTCCCCAGATCTTAATCCCATTGAGAACTTGTGGTCAATCATCAAGAGACGGGTGGACAAACAAAAACCAACAAATTCAGACAAAATTAAAGCATTGATTCTGCAAGAATGGACTGCTATCAGTCAGGATTTGGTCCAGAAGTTGATTGAGAGCATGCCAGGGAGAATTGCAGAGGTCCTGAAGAAGAAGGGTCAACACTGCAAATATTGACTTGCTGCATTAACTCATTCTAACTGTCAATATAAGCTTCTGTTACTCATAATATGAATGCAATTCTATTTCTGTATGTGATAAAAACATCTGACAAACACACATAAAAACCAGAGGGCAGCAGATCATGTGAAAATAGAATATTTGTGTCATTCTCAAAACTTTTGGCCATGACTGTAGTCCTGGACCTCTTTAATCACTGAAAAGTTCTACAATTTTCTAATATACTTTATGGGGCATATTCGCTAAAAAAATTTTTTTAATCCAACTTGCAATGAAAATGGTTCACCATATTTGCAAATATTTACACCACTTTTGTCAGCTATGAGGTGCACGGCCCGGCCTGTCAAGGCGTACAGCCCTGTGGAGGATGCACCTGATTCATGATAATTCATGACTGCACTTTTTTAGCGCCACTAGGGTAGAAAAAGCACATACTTGGGCTTTAAAAAAAAAAAAAAAAAAAAAGTAGGACGGGATACAATTGCTAATTTCAGCTCTGTACACTGTTTAAGGTAGCCGCAGCTGGAAACATAGCCCTGGGACTTGTATAGCTTTGAAATCACAGATGCTTTGCAATCCATGTGTGACATACAACGGGTTATGGACGTTTCCTTCTTTTTTTTAATGAAATTGGGAACTTACACAAGAGGTCAGTCTCTGGTGAAGCTGACATGTCTCAGACCGCTCCACCTGCCATTCCCTTCCTGACTTTAATCATTTGCATCCTGTACTGTTAAGGCAAATCTACATTCAAGCCACAGACACTTTGACCGACCTTTCGCTTATTCCGAGAAATTCATAGGAACTGAGATTTCTAGAACATGGTCCCTATGGTGCCGTAATCCTAATATGAAACATAGCTTCTCCTTCTGAAGGAGGAACGAAAATACAAAGAATAGATAACTCATCCTCATCGGTCACATGTATAGGGTGGAAAGGTTTAGCACTGAGTGGGGCAAGGAAACAACATAGGGAATACAATGGAAAATATAACCCATCATAGAGTAAAATCCTAAAACTATGAGACATAAATAATAAATGCATAAAATAAAAAGCATAAAAATATTGAAGGAAACGTACCACCAGAAAATTACTTAGTTTTTTTAAACCACGTTTTTATGTTCAACATATTTTTAAATAATTTTTGATATATTCTTATTTTACATTAAAAAAAAAAGAGTAATACATTCTGCAATTTTCAGTCTGGCCACAATACCTACTAAAAGACTGACACTTGCCAATTCTGTAGCAGTCACCTCATTTTCAGCACAGACAGTGTTACAATAGAAGATAACACCTGTATAGATAACACCCATAGTGACCCATTATTTCATCTGTCCCATTGCTTAGCTATGTCAATTGCATTACTGTGTTATGTGCCACATGTATATAATTTCTATGGTTTATTATGTGATTTGTTATGGTATTACTGCTTGTATTTGGGTCTTGCTACTGAGTTTGAAGGAGCACCCTCCTTTGTGAGAGTAGATGGTTTAGCTCAGCCAGTGCATAGCTGGTTATGCGAGAAGATTATACAGTCTTCAAGGAGTTTTAATACGGCTTCTGAGATGGTCAGACTTAGTTACAGCTCAAAGAGAGAGTTTTAGAGAAGGTGAAGCCCAAGTATATAGCTGCAACTGTGATACAGGGAATGATATCTGCTGTCAGCCTGAGAAAGGTGTAGATAGTAAGCTTTGGGGAATACAAGTGCCATTGCTGTGGAGAGCCTTTGGTCATTTATGGCCATGGTGTACAGACCCATGGGACTGACGACCATCCTGGGAATTTATCCAGTGCAAAAGAAAGACAACCAAGAGTGAGATAGAGAAATGTGAGTTTGGCACAGTGTCATCATATCTGGGCTAATACTGCCGGAAAACCATCATTTGGCTCATCCTCACAACCCAAGTGGAACTGCCACTCTTAAGTTTTAGCCCTGTATTTTCTTGGAAGCTGTGTTGGTTGCCATTAACTTCAACCAGGCTCAGTGACCTGAATACCACTAGAGGAAGCACACCAGGGGAAAACTACCACCACCATCAGGTACCCAGCACCAGTGGCGTAACTAGGAATGGCTGGGCTTCAAGGAGAACATTTGACATGGGGCCCCCTCCGAACCGGTTACGGGTCCCCAAACAGTAAAATATACTCAACAGTGGCCCCAGATAGTATTATATGCTCGACAGTGGCCCCCATACAGCATTATATGCTCTACATTTCTCCCCCCACACACAGTATAATATGCTCCCCACAATGGCCCCCACCCAGTATTATATGCCCCCCACCCAGTATTTTATGCTCTACAGTGGCCTCCACTCAGTATTATATGCTCTACAGTGGCCCCCACCCAGTATTATATGCTTTACAGTGGTCCCCACCCAGTAGTATATGCTCTACAGTGGCTCCACCCAGTATTATATACTCCAAAGTGGCCCCTACACAGTATTATATGGTCTACAGTGGCCCCACCCAGTATTATATGCTCCACAGTGGCCCCCACACAGTATTATATGCTCTACAGTGGCCCCCACCCAGTAGTATATGCTTTACAGTGGCCCCACCCAGTATTATATGCTCTACAGTGGCCCCCACACAGTATTATAAGCTCCCAACAGCCCCCCTCCGCTTCGGTGCTATTATTATACTCTGGGGTCTCCTCAGACCCCAGAGTATAATTATTGGAGGTCCAGGGAAGGTGATTAAAAATAACAAACATTCATACTTACCTTGCCTTACCTTTCCTTATCATCCTTGCTCCATCCTGCTGTCTTCAGGCCCTCTTCCGATGTCACTGCTGAGGCCTGTGATTGGGCCTCAGCGGTCACGTGGGGACGCACTAACGTCATTACGCAGCCGCGCCCCATGTGACCACGCCGGAGAGAACGCTGTGCCCAGGAGAGGTGAGAATATGTGTTTATTGTTTTCAGTCACCTCCCCTGCCCTGCCATCTATTGGAAAGGGGCCTGCAATATGCCAGGACTCCTTTCCAATAACAGTATGTATAGCGGTCCGGGAACCAGGATTTCCCTGACCGCTATCATAGTGGTCCAGGGCCTGGACATCTCCAGCTGGGTGCGGGCCCCGTACCCTGCCGGGTCCGGTTGTGCTCGCACCCCCTGCGACCGCAACTATTACACCACTGGTTTGTGGGGTTTGCGGTAGCTGCTGCCACAGGGCTCCGGGCCCCTTAATGTCCCGGGCCCTGTGGCAGCCGCTACCGCTGCTATCCTGATATTTACGCCTCTGCCCAGCAGCCTGTAGGCCCCCTCAGCTCTCTGCACCAACTCTGGAGCTGAACTGGAAGAGTCGACTAGCCTCCATTGACAAATACTGCTACTCCCATCCACTGGGTCCCCCAAAAAGGTTTCAGCACATCCACTACTGACAATAGATGATTATAAAAAAAAAATAGGTTATAAAAAATGTATATATTTCACTATCTGGTTTTAATACTTAATTTTTAAAAATTGAAAACTTTTGATTTTGGTTTTGATTTGTATTGCAGCTTGACCCCATTCAAGTACAAAGTATGAAATACAGAGGACAACACAGGACATATGGAAGTCATAAAGTGCCCATGTGCTGGAGAACTCATTAGAATATCTATACTATTTGCAAAGGAGTTATCTTTAGGTGACAACTCTTCTAAGTAAAACTAAATTCCTCTTGCATGGTGCTAAGTGTAGGATTGTACCATGTGAATGCAAACGACTGGGTACTTACCTGACCATTATTAGGGTACAACAATATTGGAGGTTGCTAACAGCTAGGGAATCACATACTAGGGGAGTCATGATACACACATGGCCCTTTAGTCACTGCTTCATGCACTTGACACTCTTCCAGAAAGTACAGGAGGCGCTCCAAAAATGGTTGACCTCCCAGAGTTCCAAAATGGCCCCATCCATCCTCCCTTCAATACGGTGCAGTCGTCCTGTCCCTTTTGCAGAAAAGCACCCCCAAAGTATGATGTTTCCACCCAAATGCATCATGGTTGGGACAGTGTTATTGGGGTTGTACTCATCCTTCTTCTTCCTCCAAACACGGCGAGTGGAGTTGATACCAAAAAGTTCTATTTTAGTCTCATCTGCCCACATGACCTTCTCCCATGCCTCCGATGGATCATCCAGATGGTCATTGGTGAACGGACCTGGACATGTGCTGGTGTGAGCAGGGGGACCTTGTGTGCCCTGAAGGATTTTAATCCATGACGGCGTAATGTGTTACTAACGCTAATCTTGGAGACTGTGGTCCCAGCTCTCTTCAGGTCATTGACTAGGGCCTCCATTGTAGTTCTGGGCTAATTCCTGACTTTTCTCAGAATCATCCTTACCCCGAGATCTTGCATGGAGCCCTAGACCGAGGAAGATTGACAGTCATCTTGTGTTTCTTCCATTTTCTAATAATTGCACCAACAGTTGTTGCCTTCTCACCAAGCTGCTTGCCTCTTGTCCTGTACCCCATCCCAGCCTTGTGCAGGTCTACAATTTTGTCCTTGGTGCCCTTAGACAGCTCTTTGGTCTTGGCCATGGTGGAGAGGTTGGAGTGTGATTGATTGAGTGTGTGAACAGGTGTCTATTATACAGGTAATGAGTTCAAACAGGTGCAATTAATACAGGTAATGAGTGCAGAGGAGGGAAGACTAACAGGTCTGTGAGAGCCAGAATTCTTGCTGGTTAGTAGGTGATCAAATACTTATTTCATGCAATAAAATACAAATTAATTATTTAAAAATCATACAATGTGATTTTCTGGATTTTTTATTTAGATTCTGTCTCTCACAGTTGAAGTGTACCTATAATAAAAAAAAAAATTCACATTTTTTTTTGTCAGTGGGAAAACCTGCAAAATCTCCACAGTATATGAAATAATTGTTTTCCCCACTGTATATGGGTTTCTGTAGAAATCAAGCTAGCTGGCAACCTGGAACATGGAATTTTATTTTTTTACAAAGTAATATGTATATTTAAATTATAAATCCTGGGACATATAGCCTGTATTGCCATGAACGGATATGTTACCATTACTATGGAAGTCCTTCTTATTCTTTTTGGACTCAGAGTATATGAGGGGATCACTCTTACTAGGTAAAACACTTGGATCTTAACAAAACTGGAAATAGATTGTCGGTGATGGCCGTAAATCATACGGTGCAGACGTCTTCAGGCACCAATGTCACCTTCATATTGTTCTTTACATACTGGATTGAAGGGATTTATGGGATTAGTAGAGATGAGCAAATTTATCTGCTGGATGAAGAATCACAGATCTGTAAATTGATTTTTTTTCTTGGTGTCCCCACCAGTCTTGTTTGCTTCCCTGAATCGATGACATGCTATATACGTATGTATGTGATCATTGGCCTCAGTGGTAATGCTTGCACATACAATACATGACCACTGAGGACATCAATTGTCTGCACTGGCCATCATGTGCATGTACAGCACTGAGGGGGAAGTATACAAGAACTGAAGAGGACCACCTGAGTGGTGGTGCAGTATAGATTTTTTTTATCACATTCCTTGCAATATTATTTACTTCACAGATAACCCCTTCAAATTCATTAAAATATTTGTTCAGGCATAAAGGGGATATCCAGAATTAGAACACATGGCATTGCTGCAGCTCAGTCCCATTCATTTGAATATGACCAATGGATATGATATCACTTTGAGAAGAAAGCAGCCCTGTATTCTAATCCTGGATAACCCCTATAGTAATTGATGACCTGTCCTTGATTCCCTATTCCACCAAGGACCCCCACGATCAGTTGTTTGTATAGTGGCTGTGCTTAGTATCGCAGCCCAGCCCATTCACTTGATGGGACTGAGCTGTGACCAGGCCATGTAACTGATAAATGTAATGTCACATGGCCTGTGAAGCAGAAGCAGTGATCAGGGAGCACCATTGCTGCTTTATACAGCTGATCCACAGGAATCCCAGGTGTCGGACCCTAAGGATAAGACATCTATAAATAAATCCTGGAAAACCCCTTTAAGGCCCGGTTCACATCTGCGTTTGGAGAGGAAAGTAGTGCATGCAGCACTTTCCTCCCCACTTGCTTCGTATGGAAACCACAAGGACCGCATTATAGTCTGTGGGGTTTCCCAGGTAAACCGCTTTTTGATGCATATAGGTTTCCGTTCGAGGGGTCCCCAAGCGAACTCCCTGAACGGAAACCTGAACGCAGATGTGAACCGGGCCTAAGTTGTTGTATCAAAAGCAACAGTGAGCCTGTAGAGGTTTATGGACTGTAAATATTCAGAAGCACCATGCTAGGTACCATGCCAAGTACTGTCCATTTGCTTTTCAGCCCCATGGCATCTCCAAGGCATCTTCAAAGATCTCTTAGTCAATTGAGATTGTCTATGATTGACCTAGAGATCCTATGGATGTAAAGAGGACCTTTTACCACCTCCACAAACCCCAGCTCTTTTCATCCTTTAATAGGCGCTGTTCCACTAATTCTAATAATTCAAGAATTTTTTTCTCCTCATCATTCCTGAGCAGTCATTTCTGTTTCTTTTAGCACCCAATACACTCATTATTCTCTCTACTGAGAGTCTGCTCCAGCCCAGGACCACCCACCTGACAGTAGAGAGCCATAACAGAACCAAGTATGAGAACGATGGTGGTTAGACAAAAAATTCCAACTGTGCCAGAGTCCGTGGTGCAGTGACTATTACAGGATGTGAAAATTTGGTCTTGGTGTAGGACCTATGAAGTTACCTGAGCTGAAACTGAAGGGTTCTGGCACTTGGAAGGCTGCTAATAACTTGGTTCATCTCAGATTTGTAAAAATGGAGGCACACTTTAAGAAAAAAAAACAAAAAACCTACCATGTACAAAAATTAGAGAACCCTTACCTGAATCCATCAGTGCACTGATAACATATATCTGTATGTCAAAATGAATTTTCTATTGTTTTCCAAAAACTTTTGCTATTTTCTATTGAAATGCTAGACCAGGGGTCAGTAACCTTCGGCCCTCCAGCTGCTGTGAACCTACAACTCCCAACATGCTCCATTCACTTCCATGGGAGTTCCAAGAACAGCAGAGCAAGTATGTGTGAAAGATCCTCAGCGCGCCAACACCGCGTTGGCTCACACCTGAGTCTTCTTTCATAAAAAACCACACTCACCTCCAGTGAGTGTTGGGTCCACAAGATAAATACAAGACAAGCTTTCTAAATTTTATATATTTATTAACCCCTAAATGGGTCGGTATTAACATCTAACACATGCAGTTCAGAACAGATATGTAGATATATACAAGCATTAACAGTTACTCGTTACAAGATACAGTACTTAAAATAAAAGGGAATAAAGGTGAAATAGTTACTTTACCACACATCTCCTTGATGTGGTTCTGTAGTCCAACACTCACACATGCTCTGGTATGTGTGAGTAACCAGTGGAGGCTTGTTAGCATGTGACATTAATACAATAATCCAGCCTGCATGCTCTTCACAGTGGTCTGTCTGTAAAAACTCTGTAGTCTGTGATGGTCTCAGCCCAATCTCCTCCCATTGCCTCTTACCTTATCTTTTATACCATTTATGCCACCTCCCAGAATGAGGCCAGCCAGTCTGATTGAATAATGCACTCAAGTCCAGATTTTTTGTATAGAGCTGAGACCAAGTGGAATGATACAATGTTATCAACCAGGTCTGATCTATCAGTGCAGACTGGACAATGCATGTTTTTGTTTGATCACTCAGGGCTGTGTAGGAATACAATGGAGCCCTGCTGGGATGGATACAAAGCCCTATTGTTCCAGTGTTGCTACTACTGCCAATATACACCTAGGCTTATAGCTGCGCACATTATGAACAAATGCAGGTAAGAAGGGAGATACTATACCCAGAGATCAAAATACATCTCTCAGTTATAGCCATATTTAAGCAGAATCATCACAGTATGCATGCTGGGAGTTGTAGTTTTTCAACAGCTGGAGTGCCAAAGGTTGCCTACCCCTGACTTTCAGAACAGCAGATTGTCAAGCAGGAAATATTGCAGAAGAAATATTTGGTTTTGAATTTCGATTTATAGAAATCCAAATTGCTGCTCAGTTCCATTACTAACCCTATAGACAATGGTGTCGATGAAGGGGTGCTGTGTGCTGCTTAGAATGGAAAGGGGACCCAACTAAACCTTTGCTTCAGGCAAAAAACTGAGTTGCCTTTATCAGGGCGAGTCCTTACTGCACCACCCTATGGCTTTAGGACCCTGGCATGACTGAGCACCCCCTGTAGCTATATACCTGAATGTATGAACCCAGCCCGCAGACCTCTTGTATAAAAACCTATGTGGGCAAAACTGCAGGAAAACTTTAAAAGTCAGCAAACTTGTGGTTGCACAAAAGTGGAGGACATTAACTCACAGCTCTTAACATAGTTCTTCAATCCAGAAAAAGCTTTCAAAAACAAATGTTAAATTATTTAGATGCATCGGATCATTCCGCTGACATAAATCAGAATAAAAACCTCTCTGTTTGGAGAGCAGTGGATGCAAGAGGTGCCAACAAAACATTACGTGTGGCATTTTTGGAAAATTACATTGAAAACTGCAGGCTCGGGATATTTTATGCCAACCATTAAACCTTCAGGTAGAACAAGATGGACAAAAGGAAATTGCAAGATCAAAAGGTTTTAGAAGTTCTTTGAAGGTCTTGTTATGATGATGACATCAGCACTTCCATGTTAAAGGGGTATTCCCAATTTATACAGTGATGGCTTGGTATGGAGCTGTGCAGGGAAAAGGGTTCAGACACCCAATGACAAGCTCTTGATGGGTCCAATAATTTGGACTTTGGTAAACAGAGTATGAGGCTTTAGATCACCAGGTGTCCATGTGTTAATCCCTTCCCATCCTGCATCTAAAGCAGGGGTCGGTAACCGTTTATGTACACCGTGCTGAATTAAAAAATCTAAGGTGAGGTACCCATAATTGTAGGGTTGATGACCCCTATAGTAAAGTCACATACCATGCCATGGGACAAACCATCAAACCACTTCCTTTAATCTTTTGACATGTGGGCTATCCCCACTTGGGTATATCAAGCAGAGTCTTTGGTTTAGAAATTGGACTCCTCAAGGGCGGTACCTTCTCAGAGGCAATGCCTTGTCAAGGATGGCGGCTTTTCTTTGGGTTTTTAGACAATTGTCTTTGAGGGTTGACATTGAATTTAAACAAAAAGTTCCCAATGGAAATCAAGGCCTCTTATCCAATATGATGTCAGCCATTGAGATCACATGGACATTAGCGTTATAGTAGAGACTCTTCTGTACTGCTCATGTTGATCCTCTTGGATCTCTGTATTGTCACCAAATCTCTTGTTATCTGTGGATAGGTTTTAATGAAATCACCCTGTATGGAGCAAGGATGGGCCCTCGCACGCACATCTCCCCCATTACAGGAATCAATAAGGTAAATTGCTCGGCGGGCAGATGAATGAAATGAATGATCTCAGCTCGGTTTTACCTGTTTTTTTAAGGCAGGCAAAATTCATTTGCTTAAGAACAAGCCCTATCCATAGATTACATATTCCCATGAAATATGGTTTTTGAGTCAGAAAAATACAGTGTTTAAGTGAATTGCCTGCGGTTTTATAAACTGAAGGGAAAATCCATTTTCTTCAAGGAGCCGTCGTTCATGTATTAACCCCTTCACGACGTGATTAATGGAACCATTCTCAAGTTACATTGTAGAAAAGTCATTAATAAGAATAAAAATAATGATGATGGTAGAACTGACACTAATATAATAGGAAATGGCATAAATAACAATTCTCTCATATATTCCTGTTATTAGAATTATTGCCAGGAATCTCTTTCTCCCAAGTGCATAAAGTACATATCTCAGACCCACTCCAAACCTTCCCTAACCTTCTAAGCCAGAAGACCCTCCAAGGATCAGGGATCACTGACCTTTCCTCACAAAAGCTTAGGGAGAGCTGTCTCACTCATGGGACCCTTTTAAGGCAGAAGGTTAGATAGGGTTAGCTAAGGAAAGTGGTATGATAGTGTAGGATTTCAAGCTCCTTAGAGGAAGGGGGCATGCACAGACCTCTTGAATTGTTGTTCTCTGTAAGATGGTACAGTGCCTTCTTCATGGCGGCATCCTCTTTGCCAAGGGGCACTGAGGTAATGCAACCAAGGCTTCTACAGGTCACCCTCACTACACTAGGGCTGACTAAACTTCTTTGATTCTCCTTATTTCCTTTGACGACTGTCAGTCTGTGCATTGTAAATGTATTATCCCTGCCATCTGGTGCACTGAAGTGAGAAGATTTATGACACACTGCCTTCCACTGTCAGAAAGGAAAAATGTAACCCATTCATGGTAAAATAGGTGTTGGTCTGCGGCATATAGTCAAGGAGGGATTCTGTTGGGGTGGGTTGTTGAACAAAAGGAGACATGATTAGTATGTGGAGGCACCGACAGGGGATGGGAATGATGGGAAGCTTGTGTGCACAGACAGTTGTGAACAAGTCTTCGTGGTGGTCTGGGTGCAGATAGAGAAAAAAATGTAAATGTACTATAAATATTGCTAATATTTAAGAATCGGAAACGGCTGACAATTGTGAGGATAAGTTGAGCGGAGGGCCCAGGTTGAGCTTTTGCACCAGGGTCTATGAGATTTTAGTTACACCCCTGCCAAACTGTAATGGTAATTTGACTAATAATATATTATGTAGCACTGTACAGAGACTGCCATCACTCATACTGGCCCCTGCCCTCATTGGGGCTCACAAACTATATTCCATATCAACCTAGGAGTATATTTTTGGAGGAAATCAGAGTACCTGGAAACCTCCTTGCAGTGCTGCGAGGGAATAGAGCTAACCACTGGTCCGCTAGTCTGCACACACAAAATCTTGCTACTAATAGTAATGGGGGATTGCTAGATTTGTCAGCCAATACCTAATCCCTATGTCTACTTTACATGTATATGATAGAGACTATCCTACGGTATGAAGCCGATGTCATGTAATGATGAGTTTCCTTCCCCAAAAGCTTCTAGGATAATTGGACTAATGAGAAATAAGTAAACGCAATGTATCATAAGGGAAATATATAAACCACACAGGTCAAAGAGCAAAGCAGAGGTCAGAAGCTAATGTATTCAGCAGATGGTTGGGTGTAAGGTAGGTATCGGACTACAGCATTACTTTACATTATGTTTTATCTGCACTGTTTCATTTTCTTTGATCTTCCTTGCATATGATATACAGTGTCCATAAACTTACACTCATTCCATGACCTCAAGCGTAGGCACTTTGTGTACCAGTGTATAGAGCCATCGTATGATGGAGGTATTCTCCCCTAGATTCTACGCAATTCACAAGAAGTCAGCCAAAAATGTAGAAAGTGTGAGATATGGTAAAGTAAGGCATGGCGCCAAATCAGACTACAAAAGGAAATGGAATCTTAGACCTCTAAACTAATACAGATCCCAGACCAGACCCCAAAATTAAAGGGGTTTTCTAGCCCATATTTTTTCATAGGTTCAGAATGCTGTAAAGATAGTAGAAGCAATACTCATCAATCCACTGTCACTTTCGTTCCAATACTTCACTAGGGTCACTAGGGATGAGCAGCCTTGTAACAAGTTGGGTTCTTTATGAGTTGTCCAAATTTTTTGTGGGTTCACCACTCACAAATCATTCACACTCTGGGGTGTCTACTAGTTGGAGGACCTGGGAGGTGTGGAAAGATAATAAACAGTGATAGTCACTTGTCCTCACCTCTCCGAGGCTCGGTCACAGTGTCCGGTCTTCTTTCCCGACTCCTTACGGTCTCCTGGGTGACGTCAGGGAGTGCTCTGAAGCCTGTGATTGGGTATCAGCAGCCTTGTGGGGTACGTAGATATCATGACGCTGACATGTCCCACATGACCGCAAAGGCCTCAGCTGCCCCTGACTTCAACCAGGAGACTATAAGAGGCAGAAGATGCCAAGAAAGAAGACTGGACACTGTGGGGACTCCAGAGAGGTAAAGAAAGGTGAGTATAAGCTGTTTATTATTTTTCCACACTTAAACATATATTGAATTTTGGAATACGCCAGAGGAATTTCATGCAAAAACAGGGGAAGCATACAAAGATGGTGTCCCTAGCGGGATTGAAACCCAGGAGTCCAAGCCTTCCCCAAATATTTTCTGACCCCAAACTAGTCCCCTAAATGAATTCAGGCCCCAGTTTTAACCACTAAATAAGGATCTTAAACCAGACCCCTAAATTTGTGCATCATTGCTTACTTGGGGTGGTGTTATGCTGGGATTTGTAGTGTTGCAAAGTCGTTGGACATGTCAGGATAGGCCGTGTAATACTTTCTATAGACCAGGATTCAAACAATGGAGAAGTGAAACACAAAAGGAATGGCCCCCTTTTTAATTTTTTTTTTTCATATTTCCAATATTTTCCATGGTAATTCCTTGGCTATTAACACGGTTGTATTTGTTTATCCTGGAGTGTTGTGCTTTTGTCTAATAGTAGCTTTGGGACCGACACTTCAGAAACCGGATTTGCAGAGAGGCAGAGACGTTGCAATAAAATTAAAGTGGATTACAGAGCGGCATCTGCTGTCATTGTTACCTTTCAGCTAAAACCCATGGAAGTCATAAATGCCAGGATTTATTGTGTACTGACAATACAGCCCATTGAATTACATGGTTGGGATAGGGTCACAGAAGGTATAAGGGATTGAGTGCAGACATGTCTGGTATACAGCTTCTCCCATAACACATCTGCTTGGGGGAAGGTGAAAAATATGGAAGTCTACAATTATCGAACATAGTTTCCATGCAGAGGCCTCAGGCCTGGATCTACAATCCTCTTCCTATTGTCTTGACTATTCTGACTCCCTAAACTACCCATATGTTGATCTTGGCTACAGACTACGGCTACAGGGTTTGGTAAGAAATTTAGGGTAAGTATAGGTGACTGCAAGCCGCACCATATCTAAATATGGTCCGGGCCTGAGATGCATGGGTAACCTTAAGTAGCGAGCAGATGTTTCCATGTCTCCTGTACACTATGAAGAGTATGTAGAAACCTACATGTGTGACCATCTTTGTTAGGGACTAGAAACCATTTCACACACTTGTGGGACTAGCGGTGGTCCCAGCAGTAGCAATAACCCCCACCTACCCAAATACAACATTTATGTAATTTCAAGTCATCAAAACAATCCTTGACAAAATCAAAGGTCCTCATATCACAAGAGAAAAATTGTCCGAACCCACAGATTTTAACGGTATTGGCCGACGATCTTATGTATAAGGAGACACGCTTAGTTCTTTGTTTCCCCAGGAGATAAGCCAGAGGTGTAAGGCAGCAGATTGCTCTTAAAATTCTAGAACAGAATAGAACGACACTCGCCATCTGATTTATCAGGAAGATGGTGGAAATAGTGGCTATACTGCGAACATACTAGACATATATACACTAGAGCTGTAGCTAGACTTTCCTTCATCCAGGACACCTCCCTGACTACCCTGCCCTGGTTACCCCCAACCCCACCCAGCTACGCCCCTGTATACACATTGGTTTGCACACACAGAAAGGGTTGGCAAATTCACCTTCTGATCAATAATGGTCAGACTGCTATGACCCTGGCCCTCTAAATAAAGGGACAATGGGATTACTTTATCTCTGTGGCCCTCTCACAGCAGAACTAACAACTGGAAGTGTAACTTGAATCTTGGCCCCAATAAAAAATCTATAATAGGGCCCCTACCTACGACATGCCATTTATGATAGCAGTGTCTTCTTATATGGCAGAGGGGACTCCGGGCCAGGACCCTGGTGCATCTGTTATATCTGCTTCCCCTATAGCTACACCCCTGCACCCAAATGTCCAATATGCAGTGAACAGCAACACAACACCATTAATGTGAACAGGGTTGTTATGTAGTTCCCTGCGCACCTTGCAGTAAAACCATTTAAAGGAGTTTTCTGGCCCCACATTGATTTTTCATACTAATGATCTATCCACAGGATAGATCATCAGTATGTTATCTGTTGGGGTCTGACACCTGCCAGGTGCCTGAAGCTGCTAGTGATTGAGGAGTGCATCCACTGGTTTTGGGGATTGCAGTGCTGCTCCTATTACTTGTATAAGAGTGGTGCTGCACATGTTCCTCATCAACTCGCAGCTTCCGGCGCTCAGATGCTGCTAGATCAGCTGATCTGTGCAGTGCCCGCAGGTGTTGGACCCCCACAGATCACATACTGATAACCTATACTGTGGATAATTCATTCTGAATATATAGCACGTAAACAAGTCTTGTATATTAATATATATGCTTTATGTTTCCAATACTCACCTATTGTATAAAACTTTACAACATTTTGCTTGCATTGTCTGCTTTTGCACCTGGTGACACATTATGGTGAAAAAAAAACCCATCACCTAAGCTACAGAGGAAGCTGCGGGCAGAGGCACACTTATCTGTCTCATTAAATGCTGCTTAATTCTGCATTTCCGTCATAGGAGTATCTGCAAGATAAGCAGTTCCTGCCTTTTATAGCATAACTACAGCATAAATTCATCAGGGATTAAGACGCTATGTATTTATAATGTTTTAAAAAATAAAATAATATCATCCTGATCGAGAATGCGCTCGGGTATAGATTCGGTTTTATTGAAATATCATATCCTGTTTCTATCTCTAAAATCTAAAGAGCAAACATTCGTCTGATTCTGGGTTAAAATTAGCCGCTTATATAGCAATAGTAAAGTGATATTACAACATGGGCTATGTTTGTAGAATTTTAATTATTATTAATACAATGATTGCGTATGAACGCGTCATAGATGTAGAGGAAGTTGGACACTTAAGCAGTACAGTCCAGGTAATATTAACTGGACTTCCATTAATGTTTAATTTTTTCAATTGAGACAAATGGGAAAAATTATTAAAGAAATTTGTGATCATAGCAATTCTATTCTCAAGCCTAGCATCTGAACTCGGCCTCAGTTTAAAGGAACCATCACAGTCTTCTAAGCACATGAACACACTATATACACATCCCTTGGAGATGTGATATAGGTTAGAAATGAGGGACCTACTACAATTTGGGTTAAAACATAGGTTAGAGATTTGGAGTCCACTAATATTTGGATCAGGGCATGGGATAGAGATGAGAGACATGTCATATTTAGGTTGGAATATGTGTTTAAGATAAAGAACCCACTAAGATCTGGGTTGGAATGAGGGACCCACAAATATTTGGTTTTAGACATGGGTTGAAGATGACACCACTAATATTTGGGTTTAGATATAGTTAGGGATGAGGAACCCACCTAGATTTGACATACAACTTGAGTTGAAGATGAGGGACCCACTAAGATCTAGGTCCAAACATGGAGTTAGAGTCAAGGGACCCAAAAAGACTTCACTTTGAGCATGGGTTAGAGATGAGGGACCCCTAATATTTAGGTTAGGATATGTGTTTAAGGTAAGGAATCTAGTAAGATTTGGGTTGGAATGAGAAACCCACAAATATTTGGTTTTAGACATGGGTTGAAGATGATGGACCCACTAATACTTGGGTTTAGATATGGTTAGGGATGAGGTACCCACCAAGATTTAATGTAGAACTTGTGTTGGAGATGTGGGACCAACTAAGATCTAGGTCCAAACCTGGAGTTAGAGTCGAGGCACCCAAAAAGACTTAGCTTTGAACATGGGTTAGAGATGAGAAATCTACTAAGATTTTGGTTAGTGCATGGGTTACAGATGAGGGATTACTAAGATTTGGATTGGGACAAAAGTTAGAAATGAAGTTTGAATTAGGACATGAGTTAGTGATGTGGGCCCCTCAAATATTGGGTTTGGACTTGAGTTAAAGATGAGGAACCCACAAAGGCTTGGGTTTGGACATGGGTTAGAGATGAGAAATGGTTATGGATAAACTGAGTCAACTGCTTCACCTTATCCAACCAACCAACCCACCATATGGTGAACTTGCAACTCCACTTTGGCAATAGCAATGGAACAATAAAAATGGAATACAGGTGCTTCTGAAAGGAGCAGACCATACACATTAGACTCAATAGATTAATCTCAGATGAACTCACCAAATTTGGTGAGACTTTCCTACCAGCTCATGTCTATTAGATGTGGTGGCAATGCGCTCTTTGCTCCAAAGAGTTCAATTGCATATAATAATAAATTTTATTAATAAATTTTATTTATATAGCGCCAACATATTCCGCAGCACTGTACAATTTGTAGGGTTCAAGTACTGACAAAAAAGATACATTACAAAGAAATAGTCAATTCACACGCATATTGACAAAAACAGCCACATCTTAGCAATGGAGGCACCAACACACAAGGGGATAATACCATTTGATTCTGGTTGATACATTGTGGTCTGTTGATAGACTCCCTCTAAAAAGAGCCTACCACCTCCCCCAAGCATATTGTTAGGGTCTTGCCAGACGTAGCAATACCCTCACACTACTGCAGGGGACTGGGAGGAAGGACAGAGACAAGCGAGCCCTAATCTTACCCCAGCCATTGTCCCTTCCTATTGCCTCAGTTACCCTAAACAGTAAAAGGACAACCTGAAGACGAGCCCTATACTGAGTAAGTGACAACACCGAACACAGACAGAACAAACGACAAAAAGGGAGGTCAGGAAGCCAAGGGTTCGGTAACAGACGAGCAATGCAGTACAGAATCAAAATCCAAGAGAATAGTCAAGGCCAGAGGTCAGGAATACAAATACAAGTAACAAAACAGCAAGGAATAATAGCCAGAACGCAAGAATAATAATAATAATAATTATAATAATAATAGTCCTTTAATAGTCCCACAATGGGGAAATTCAGTGTGTTACAGCAGCAAAGATAAGATAAGCAGATACAAATACAAATACAACATGTACAGGAATGTTCCAAGGTGAGAGGCATTACATTAATAGCAGACAGACAGATAGGACGTAGCGGGGGGGGGGGGGGCATTTAACAGGCAGAGAGATATTTCAGTTCTCTGTGTGTAATGATCTCTGCTTAGGTCGGTGTTGGTTGTACAGCCTAACCGCGGTGGGGAGGAAAGACTTCCGATAGCGCTCCTTCTCACACTTAGGGTGGAGCAGTCGGTCACTGACAGTACTGCCCAGCGCAATCACAGTCTCATGCATGGGATGGGACTTCTTCTCCCGCATGGAGCTCACCACGGACAGTATCCTTCTGTCACCCACCACCTGCACTGGGTCCAGGGGGCTCCCCAGGACAGAGCTGGCCCTTCTAATCAGCTGGTCAAGTTTATTTCTGTCCCTGGTTGATATACTGCTCCCCCAGCAGGCCACTCCAAAGAAGATGGCTGATGCCAGTACCGAGTTGAAGAAAGTCCTAAGAAGTGCCCCCCGGATTCCAAAGGCTCTCAGCTTCCTAAGCAGGTAGAGCCTGCTGTGGCCCTTCCTGTACAGGGCCTCCATATGATCTGCCCAGTCCAGCTTATTATTAAGGAGCAAACCCAGGTACTTATAGGTGTTCACAATCTCGATGAAGAAGCAATAACCAGCGACCATGTGAGGGCTGACAACCTGTTTATAGAAAGTCTTGGCCAGCCCAGGACTGGATTGGTAGACAGGCTGTCAATCACACAGGCAAGGCTGAGATTAACTATTAGTGGAACAGAGAAAACCAAGGTGAAGGAAGCGGGTGTGGCAGAAAATCAATTACATTGTCTAGGACAGTGTTCAGACTGAGCAACAAGAAACGTACGCAAGGAATCAAACTGAACACGCTTCCTTCGCCGCGGAGGGTGGCGTAGAGACGTTACACATATCCAGCTGCTACCACAGCATTTCAGAGCCCATTGCAGTGATACACATCATACCTTTGTTATATATGTCACTATTCTAGATTTGGAGAAAAACAACTTTGACGTCTTATGTAAATGAGGCAGCTGGTGATGCGGATATGACAATGCACATTTGTTGCATATGTTATGGGAATTCTCTGTCACGTATACATAAGGTCTATCAAATACAACTGCAGACAGATCCTGAATTATGTCATCTCAGCCTCTTGGGTGACCTGGTACATATGAATACCCACAGACTGTGGTTATATCTAATATCTCATGGCAAACCACAAAACCCCTAATCCCTGCACTGGCTGAACCCTTGTCCTCCAACAATCTATATGCCCTAGACTACCTCACAAATCGACCTCAATACGTGAGAGCCCGAGACTGTGTGTCAGGTACCGTGATCTGTAATACGGGGGCACCTCAGGGTACGGTTCTCGCCCCTTTCCTCTTCACACTGTACACTGCAGATTTTAGGTGCAACTCATCCAGCTGCTACCTACAGAAGTATTCTGATGACTCTGCAATAGTGGGCCTCATCACAGATGATGATGACAGGGAGTACAGAGAACTGAACCAGGATTTTGTGGACTGGTGCCACCGGAACCACCTGAAGATTAACGCAGGGAAGACCAAGGAGATGGTGGTGGACTTCCGCAAAGGCAGATGCCCTCCAAATCCAGTGGACATCCTGGGGACGGGCATCGAGATTGTGAACACCTATAAGTACCTGGGTTTGCTCCTTAATAATAAGCTGGACTGGGCAGGTCATATGGAGGTCCTGTACAGGAAGGGCCACAGCAGGCTCTACCTGCTTAGGAAACTGAGAGCCTTTGGAATCCGGGGGGCACTTCTTAGAACTTTCTTCAACTCGGTAGTGGCATCAGCCATCTTCTTTGGAGTGGCCTGCTGGGGGAGCAGTATATCAACCAGGGATAGAAATAAACTTGACAAGCTGATTAGAAAGGCCAGCTCTGTCCTGGGGAGCCCACTGGACCCAGTGCAGGTGGTGGGTGACAGAAGGATACTGTCCGTGGTGAGCTCCATGCAGAAGAAGAAGTCCTATCCCATGCATGAGACTGTGATCGCGCTGAGCAGTACTGTCAGTGACCGACTGCTCCACCCTAGGTGTGAGACGGAGCGCTATCGGAAGTCTTTCCTCCCCACCGCGGTTAGGCTGTACAACCAACACCGACCTAAGCGGAGATCATTACATACAGAGAACTGAAATATCTCTCTGCCTGTTAAATCCCCCCCCCCCCTCTGCTACGTCCTATCTGTCTGTCTGCTATTAATGTAATGCCTCTCACCTTGGAACATTCCTGTACATGTTGTATTTGTATTTGTATCTGCTTATCTTTGCTGCTGTAACACACTGAATTTCCCCATTGTGGGACTATTAAAGGACTATTATTATTATTATTATTATTATTATTATTTTATAGGCCATTGAAGCTGAACATGTTTCATGTTTTTTTTTTTTACCTATATTTGAATTTCATAAAAAAGTTGACATTTGTATTTTTCTAGCCAGTAAATAAACCAATGAAATATTACACAATGTTTGTTTTCCCAGCCTGGACGTTTCATTTCTGACAGTAAAATACAAGATGTACAAAGCTAAAACTGTTTTCGTGAGTCTGAACTGGCAGGTACTGAATTCTGCGGAGCACTGGCAACGCTGTCTTGTATACAAAGTTGTGCTGCAGTTTTGGCTGTGGAGCAAGTACAGTACAAAACTAACTATGGTTAGAGGGGCATTGGGGTATCTGAAAATGGAGCAAGCAAAGATTTGGAGCAAAGTATAAACTGTGCCAAATATTCCTTTCCCAATAAAATTAGGTCTGCCTACTAAAAATTTGGCCCTCTTGTTGTGTTGACAGTGCAACCTTTTCTGTTACCTGGAAACCATCAAAAAGCAGGTTATCTACAGCTCTTATGAAGTTTTCATTCTTATTAGGTTTATGACTTGTGTAAATACCAAGGAAAGCTTATAATACAATAATACATATACCAAATATTTATCAGGTGTATTAATAGTCTTTAATATAATAAGGAGGTTTTCTAGGATTTAAAGGGGTTTTCCAGCCTGCCAGTCATTTTTCATTCTGATGACCTATCCACATGATTTGTGCGGTCCGTGGGGGTCTGACACTCGGACTCGGCATCGATCAGCTGATCCGGCTACCACCAGGCACCTGAAGCTACTGCTCTGGATGGAGCCAGAACCACCTCTGCTCCTACTCAAGTGTCAGGACCAAAGCTGAAGGTGCACAGTATAGAGGTACCGCAGCTCTGCTCCAGCTTTCTGCACCCACAGGCAACCAGATCAGCTCACTGGTGACCGGTCCAGGTGTCAGATCGCCTACAATGATAACCTCTTTCTCCTGGAGCTGACGGATTCTAGACTGTTGGCCACCAACACTGTGATATTCTGATCCTATGTTCCTGCCGACAACACCAAGCTTAACATGGGATACAGTAGAACACTATATATACAGTATATATGAAAGCAAAATAAATAAATGCGTTCTTAAAAGGATATACATGTAGTCTTATATGTAAGGGGATGTATAAGATTTATTTCCCCTTATACCCCAACAATCCAGGGACAGAGGTTTGTCAATACACGTCTGTGCTTGGTACCACCACTCAAACTCTTACTAATGATAGTAGGGCCAAACAGCATAGTAGTCTTAACATATCTACTGCTTACATGCAATTGTTCCTGGAGATAAGAACCATCAATGAGATATTGATTCTGAAGTCAACATTGCATTTTAATTAAAGTATATTTACCCAGGTGCCCGAAATAGAACAAAGTCTAGGCAGAGGCTTAGAAAATTGTCAAACCTTACAATATCATACTATATGGTCTGCACAAGTGGTCTCGAATTGCTGAACAGCTACAACTTCCAGTATGTCCTTATGGCCTACATTATGTTTTACTGTAGGTTAGGTCGAACCCCCAGAATCCTCACCAATCCTAAACTAAGGGTATATTCACACAGTGCAATCATAACGCAATGTGTAAATTAATCAGTTATTAGGTCATCAATTATAGGTCTCAGACAAACACTTTTATGGGTATCTGGGACTAAAATATTGATGAATTATCATTAGGATGAGTCATTAATATTAGATTGGCAGAGGTTGAACCTTCAGAACCCAGACCCACTTCACAGGCCATGTGACATCATGCACATCGGTGACATGGCCTATTTGCAACTTATACTCACCTTTCCTGGTCTCTGCAGTGGCATTTGGTCTTCTTCTCTGGTCCTCTTCTGTGTTTTCCAGCTCTTTCCCTGATGTCATCAGCCCCAGATCACCGCTGAGGACTAATCATACCAGGGAGAGAGCTAGAAGACTTGGTAGAGGCCCCGGGCCATAGACCGTACACCATGGCGGAGCCCAGGAAAGATGAATATAATTGTTTTTTGTTTCATTTTTGCACACCCTCCCTTGCCTCTGGGCCCTGAAGAGACCCCAGAGTATAATAATGATTCCCAAAACCTAAAAATTTGGAGCTTGGCTAACCAAAATTTTTGGAAAATTCATAATGCATAAGTTATCAATAACTTAGTCTTAGAAAATCCCATTAAGTGCTCTGGGTATTGAATATATGCATGCTATAACCTACATCAGCTATATTTCTTAGGTTCTTAGATTAACCAATGACCAACAGGTATCCAGTGCATGTTTTGGATCTTTTTGGTGTTCCAAACCAAGGACACTTGGAAAACCTTACCCTAAATAGGAGGAACATGACAATTTTACAACATTACATGCACTGAGGTAGTGAAGAGACTACTGTATACCAGGACAAGGTCATTCTGTTTATGTCCACTGTGGCTAGCCATCAGCAGTGAAGAGGTTAAAAGTACGTGCTGCTTTGATAGTAAATTAAATTCATAAGGCTTGCGATTTCGATAATTTCATTAATACGTGCTCCTTGGCAAGCAGCCAGTACGAGGGATGAACATAACACAATTAACATCAATTAGGACGTCAAAAAGAGGACAGGTGCCTTCACAAACCTGGCTACATGGGGCTTGTTCACTTATTAACAAGGAAGACAATGGAAATCGTAAAAGTATACACCCTGCATTTATTAAGGGTAGGACTAAACCTGGACACAATAGCAATAATATATCTATGACTGGCCACAGATGCCACAATTATTGTAAACCAGGGTCAGACTGGCTCATTAGAGTATTAGAAGATGCTACAACAGACCCAGGTCTTCACACAATAATATACCAAAAGGTCCAGAAGAAGACAATCTTCATTTTTGGTACTGATCGGTGGAGGTCTGCTAACCAGGAACAATCAGCTGTACCGGCCAGTCTCAAGTTTCTGTAGATGTACAACAGAAGTCAATGGAAATCATAAAGGATATACTCTGCCTTTATTAAAGAGGACCTTTCATCACCTCCACTATCTCCAACTCTTTGCAATCCTTCAATTACGCCCCACTGATTCTGTTGTAGTTGGAATTTTTTCACTAGCCCCACCACCACCACCACCATTCCTGAGTAATAACTTCTGGTAGTTTCAGCACAATTGGGTCTTTCTACTGTAAGGCCTCCTGTCCTAGGCTAGAGCAGAAAGATAGGGACCACCTATTTGACAGTAATTGTACTAAAACTAACAGAAGTTATTGCTTGGAAAGGGTAGGGCCTAGAGAAAAAGGTACAACTGGAATCAGTGAAGTGGCGCCTATTGAAGGATACAACGTGTTGGAATAGGTAGAGGTGGTGAAAGGTCTTCTATAAGGGCATTCCTCAAACTGGTCAAAGACACAACAGTAATTATATGTCTACATCTGGCCAAAGACAATAATGGTTAACCAGGGTCAGACTGGTCTGAGTATTAAAAGATGCTGCAACGGGTCCAGGTTTTGAAACAATAATATACCAAAAAGCCCAGAAGAAGACAACTCCATTTGGGCTCTGTCACATTTTTGGTACAGAACAGTGGAGGTTTGATACCCAGATCCTGCACCAATCAAATGTGCAGGCAAGGTTCCAGTGCCAGTAGACAGAGACAGAAGAAGAAGGAGCCATCTCTAGGGGAGCAGAGTCGCCTATTGAATGGGAGCAACTGTGCAGGGTCCTTATGTCGGACCCCCACAGATCTGATACTGATGACCAATCCTCTGGAAAGGTCTTTAGTATCAAACTTGTGATGGAGCCCAAACACCCCTTTAGTTGGCCATACACTTTAGACAGCTGTCAGCCAAGCACTAGTTTTGCCTAGAGCACTTTCTCTCAATTCCACCTCGACATGTGCACACTCGACTTGGCCAACCATGCATGTTTTCTGATAATGGAGAGCCACTGCCAGACACTTCCGACTATGGCTTATCTCACTTTTCCCTGACACCCCTGTACACATTAGGTTTCCATGACTGCTGACTGGTAGATCTGTGAGATATTGTAGTAGGGACATCTGAGTGGAAGATGCACCAAGAAGTTACTAGGAGGGTTTGTCACTTACAAAATCTGGGAGCCATATTTTTTTTTTTTGGTGGGGGTAGCAATCCATATTTATATTTCAGATGTATTTTTCAGCTTTTTCTTGCCACAGCTGCCAAGCACTTGGTGTGTACTAAGACACACCTGGTTAGTTCAGATTTTAATCTTTCATTTTTCTCTTTGTTTCCATTCTATAAATTCTAATTGAATAACAAAGTGATTTTATTCGTTGCCTAATGCCATCTTCTTGGCAAAACAGTACTCAAAAATATTTGACGTTTGCTAGAAATCCAGCTTTCAATTCAAGACTACATAAGTACAGATGTAGCAGAGCCGATCTGTTTTCTATGGATATTGAAATTTGACAATGGTTGGTTTAACTGCAAGCACTGAAATCTATTGAACGCTATATTGGTATTTTTAATGGCTGTCACAAGCAATGACGTTTTTTTGACAGACAGAAAAACTATCCATTAAAAAACAGACAAGCTCTATATTTGTGGGACACACAAATTAATGGGTTTATGTTTTAATGATGTAAAAGCGAATTGACATCTGTGAAAAAGGGATCAGTTGGCTGGGTCAAAAAAGAAAAATTGACAGTCGGTCATCAGAAATGGACATCAAACGGTAGCAATATCTGATATCCAGACAGATAAGACAAATGTAGGAATTATATGTGGGCATACACGATACAGTATTCACTTCCTAAAATTACGCAATAAAACCTCAGACGATGTGCTATGTCTCTGGTATCCAGAAAGATTTCCTATGCCAGTCTTAATCCACTTCCCTGTTGACGTTCCAGCCTCTTACTAATTCTGCCACTTCTCGGGCAGTTCCATGAACTGGATCTCAAATTTATGCCATCTTAGCCGCAGGGCTGTGCCTATAAGATGACCCACTTTTACACCAGTTTTCTGGCATCACAGCATTAGTAATTTCCCCCCATTGTACTTATAAGTAAACACATCTCCTAATGACCTCATTTAATAAGTAACCTGGGAACAAACATGTAAAGTAGATTTTTTAATGTGTAGAACTATACACATACATATCTCGCACAGCTGCGCAATTCCCAGGATACATCTATGAAGATCATAAAGGAGCGACAACTTCAAACAAGGTCAACAGTGAGATCTAAGACTTAGCCACAAGCTTCATGATGCGTATCATCGACAAGTTTACACAACTAATGTTACCTAGTAAAAGTGTCCAAGTTCCCAACCCCACTGCTAATTCTAGAACGGAGGGATTCAGTAATGTATTACATAGTCATAGAGGCTAGCCCCCTCGCTGCTAGTCTCCTCGCTCTAGTCTCCTCGCTGCTAGTCTCCTCGCTGCTAGTCTCCTCGCTGCTAGTCTCCTCGCTGCTAGTCTCCTCGCTGCTAGTCTCCTCGCTGCTAGTCTCCGGATCACTACTAGAGATTCAACTATTCATTACTTTTAGGTCATAGATGCAAAGCACCCCACTTGTACAGATCCATGAGAAGGGTCACGTGGTAGACTGCTAATTCCAGAACTGTAGACTTCAACTAAGGCTACATGTGCACACATGTGTGTATGCATAGGTCCATGAGAAAACAGTGCAGATGGCACATGGATGGTATCCATATATCGCTTATACCCTCCATGGACCCTAACATTTTAATGAAAGCCCCCGGACCACAAAAAGGACAGGAATAGGATCTATATAGATTTTTTGGGTATTACATAGAAGCAGGTCACCTACTGCAAATTTTAAGATAGAAGGTATCCAGGAGCGTAAATTGAGGGTGTGCAGGGGGTACAGAGGTTGCAGGCCTTAGAGGGCTCATAAGGTATCTCTTCCCAATTTAAGTGGACCAGTACTTTAAACAATACATTAAATTTGGGGTCCTGGTACAGATTTTGCATTGTGGCCCAGGAGCTTCATGTTACACCTCTGAGAGGTTCAACTCTCTAAAGCAGGACATGCACTTCATACACTGTCAGTCAACAGCTATCCTTCCCAATCCTCCCATACACATGCACACTCGAAACAACTTAGTGTGGATATGTTCTGAATAGGGAGACGAGAGAAAGGAGCTGTGGGACAGGCTTATCTTCTCTGAGAATAAAAGGATTGGTCATGTTGTAATCCAATCCTTTACACACATTAAATGTTCGACCTGGCAGGTTTGGCCAAAATTAATCTAACATGTATGACCAGCTTAACTAGATATACTCAAAGATCCATCCATATCTACATTAAAGGGGTTTTCCAGGCTTCAACTCCAATTCTTGCCATTCCCCCCACAAATTCTTACAAAGCCCCCCACTTGGGAACACCTCCCTGAATTGTGACCCTTTTCACGTTTTTAAAGCTACACTATCCCGTGTGGTTCCTTACGGGTGCTGTGACTTGTTTGCAGCCCATGCATTACATCTGGCAGAAGCTTTTAACTATATCTACATTTATTCTGGACTTTGATTTCCAGCGCATGCGCAGCAGGACATATACTCAAGCTCCATGAGATGGCACATGGTCCTGCCCCGCCTGAACAAACCACGTCTCCTCCATTACACTAGTCCCTCCTTTGTTGCCCCACCAGATCCCCTCCCTAAGAGTTGACGTTATTAGTATTGGCTGCTACTGCAACCAGAGAATAGTATGTTACCAATAGAGATGGGAAAATCAGTTTATAATAAACCGGATTCTACCCAAATATTCCAAATTGTTCAGTTTTTAACAAAACCGAACAATTTGGGATTCTTCTTGGCCCAACTAAAATGGTAAATTATTATACTCTAGAGTCACTTCAGACCCCAGGGTATAATAGGTAGAAGGCCAGGGGAGGTGACAAAAATAAAAAAAAAAATTATATTCACCTCCCGTTACCTCTTTTGCTATGTTTCTGCCTCCTCGTTGCATTTGGCACTCTTCTATGACATCATGCACCCTGGGTCACCACTGAGGCCTGTGATAGGCCCACAGCGCTGACATAGGCACGCCAAGTATCATGACATCACCTTCCGGGCCTTCACCTATTATACTCTGGGGTGTGAAGAGACCCCAGAGTATAATAATGACATTTCCAGTTCTTTCCAATCTAGTTGGGACCAAATCGGGGATCGCTTCGTCCGAACACAGGATGAAACAAAACTTCTGAGGTTCACCCATCTTTAGTCACCAGTCATGTGACAACAATGGGAAGCTCTAACATAAACCCTGATCCCTAATAACCTCTTTAAGGCTAAGGCCCCACGTAGCAGGCCACAGCCAAAAAGCACTGCAGGTAAAACCGCAACAGTTTTGGAAATCACAGCATTTCAGCCTCAACTGTAAAGAGCTGCCACGTGAGGCTTCAGCCTAAGGCTAAGGCCCCACATTGCGGGAACGCATTTTTTGGTTGCTGCAGAAACACAGCGGAAAATAATGCTGTGTTTTACACTACTAGCAAATTGAATGAGATTTTAGTTAAATTTTATTCACACATAGCGGAAAAAAAAATCTGCAGAAAATCAGATTTTCCAAAAACACGGCATGTTAATTTTAGATGCGAGCGCTTTCGCTATAGATTTAATAGGGGAAGGAAAAATGTAGAGGAAGAACTTAATGAAAAATGCTGTGGAAAAAAATCAATGCGTTTTCATGTCATATTTTAGCTACCTTTCACTCTATGAAGGGTTTTTTTTTTGAGGCTTTATATTAGGTTAGGTTATCAATTGAAGATTGGCAGGGGTCCAACACCTGGGACTCCAAGGATCAGCTGTGTGAAGCAGCACTGGTGGTCTCTGAGTGACATCAGGCCATCTGACATCACCTTCCTCAGTCAGACAGCTTGATTGCAGCTCTGTCCCATTCAAATGAATGGGCTGAGCTGCAATATCAAGTTCAACCACTATAGAAATGTATGGCGCTGTGCTTGGTAAGTACTGAAGAGGCTGCAATGCTCACACGAATCCTGCAGCCTCTTTAAGCAGTGTATGTATCGGGAGCCCAGGTGTCAGACCCCTGCCCATCTTTAATTGATGACCTATCCTAACGATCTAAAACCCCTTTAATGATCTAAACACAGTCCAAACACATTAGTCACTGAACATTTGGGAAATAGTTCACAGACAACATTTTTGAGTTGTGTAAATCGAGACATGGAGGGGGCATTAGGTTAAACACTAGGTATTGTTCTCTAGTATCAGCTATTACTGACTCTGAAAAGCTCCCTGCCGTGTCCATTAACAGCATTACACTTAGGCAGGATGTGCTAAAAACACATCCACATTTTTATGACAATAAACTAGAAAAGTAAAAGTTGATGTAAAGAGAGAACATCCTATGAGGGCTGTGTGAGATGGGAGACCCTTGTCCATTAGACAGAGTGATGGGGGACTAACACAGGTGTAACTTGAAGCCCCAATGTAAAATTTGTAATGGGGTCCCTAAGTAGTACAGTCATGGCCAAAAGTTTTGAGAATGACACAAATATTATATTTTCACATGATCTGCTGCCCTCTGGTTTTTATGTGTGTTTGTCAGATGTTTTTATCACATACAGAAATAGAATTGCATTCATATTATGAGTAACAGAAGCTTATATTGACAGTTAGAATGAGTTAATGCAGCAAGTCAATATTTGCAGTGTTGACCCTTCTTCTTCAGGACCTCTGCAATTCTCCCTGGCATGCTCTCAATCAACTTCTGGACCAAATCCTGACTGATAGCAGTCCATTCTTGCAGAATCAATGCTTTAATTTTGTCTGAATTTGTTGGTTTTTGTTTGTCCACCCGTCTCTTGATGATTGACCACAAGTTCTCAATGGGATTAAGATCTGGGGAGTTTCCAGGCCATGGACCCAAAATCTCTATGTTTTGTTCCCTGAGCCATTTAGTTATCACCTTTGCTTTATGGCAAGGTGCTCCATCATGCTGGAAAAGGCATTGTTGAGCGCCAAACTGCTCTTGGACAGTTGGGAGAAGTTGCTCTTGGAGGACATTCTGGTACCATTCTTTAATCATGGCTGTGTTTTTAGGCAAGACTGTGAGAGAGCCGATTCCCTTGGCTGAGAAGCAACCCCACACATGAATGGTTTCAGGATGCTTTACAGTTGGCATGAGACAAGACTGGTGCTAGCGCTCACCTCTTCTTCTCCGAATAAGCTGTTTTCCAGATGTTCCAAACAATCGAAAAGGGGATTCATCAGAGAAAATGACTTTACCCCAGTCCTCAGCAGTCCACTCCCTGTACCTTTTGCAGAATATCAGTCTGTCCCTGATGTTTTTTCTGGAGAGAAGTGGCTTCTTTGCTGCCCTCCTTGAGACCAGGCCTTGCTCCAAGAGTCTCCGCCTCACAGTGCGTGCAGATGCACTCACTCCTGCCTGCTGCCATTCCTCAGCAAGCTCTGCACTGCTGGTAGCCCGATCCCGCAGCTGAAACACTTTTAAGAGACGGTCCTGCCGCTTGCTGGTCTTTCTTGGGCGCCCTGGAGCCTTTTTGGCACCAATGGAACCTCTCTCCTTGAAGTTCTTGATGATGCGATAGATTGTTGACTGAGGTGCAATCTTTCTAGCTGCAATACTCTTCCCAGTTAGGCCATTTTTGTGCAGTGCAATGATGACTGCACGTGTTTCTTTAGAGATAACCATGGTTAACAGAAGAGAAACAATGATGGCAAGCACCAGCCTCCTTTTAAAGTGTCCAGTGGTGTCATTCTTACTTAATCATGACAGATTGATCTCCAGCCCTGTCCTCATCAACACCCACACCTGTGTTAATGGAGCAATCACTGAAACGATGTTAGGTGGTCCTTTTAAGGCAGGGCTGCAATGATGTTGAAATGTGTTTTGGGGGATAAAGTTCATTTTCTAGGCAAATATTGACTTTGCAAGTAATTGCTGTTAAGCTGATCACTCTTTATAACATTCTGGAGTATATGCAAATTGCCATTAGAAAAACTGAAGCAGTAGACTTTGTAAAAATTAATATTTGTATCATTCTCAAAACTTTTGGCCATGACTGTATGTGCCACTTAGAATAGTGGTATATTTTATGTGGAAGAGGGAGTCCCCTCAGATTCCAGGGTCTGGTAATTCTGCAAAGAGGGTCTCTCATTCTGGAGGACTTGTTATGTCCCTGCATTGTTCAGACATACTATTCATTTTGTTGTACATTGTGTAATGCTTCATTTCTCCTGTGGTGGTGCTGCAGGGAAATAGAACACTTGCAGCCAGGTCCCCACAGATTACAGCTGATCACTAGGGATTCCAGGTGTGAGATACTATATTATCAATTTCTTGTTGAAGGACTCTTGTAATAAAAAGGGACTGTACAAGAGGGATAATGGCCATACATATTGGGGGGGGGGTCAAATAAACATTTTACCAGGGGTGTAGCTATAGGGGGTGCAGTGGTAGCTTTGGAGCCCAGGAGCAAGAGCATTCCGAAGGGCCCGGCAAATTTTTCCACTCTTCCACACACAGGGAAGTCACCCAGTTTTTGCTGGAACCTCCTGGATGATTTGGGAGAGTTGACCAGTATGGTAGAGAAGCTTGTGGATACAGTGTCAGAAAAAATGCAACACCTTTACTGGATATTGGGGAAAGAAAAAAAAAGATTTTTTAAACGCCATTTGCAACAAAAAATTTTATGATGCTCTAGCCGTCTAGAAGTGTTGAAAGAGCGGTATGTTCTGGATCACTGGCCCCATCAAATTTATCCTCATTTACCCCAATTTTCTGGCACAAATAATGCCTGAAACCTAAAACCTAAAACAAACTCACCCGACGATGACGCATGGATTATCAGGAACCATGTACAATACGTTGCACTTGCTAAATCCTCCATAGTGTAAGTAGTACATTTAATATTTCAACACAGACCGGAAAAAAAACACTAAAAAAGACAAAAAGATGAAAAATGACACATAAACGTAAAACAATCAAAAGTTGCAAATTTTTGTTGAAGTTCTATGCATTTTTTTCCCCAATTAAGCCCTTCCACACTGACAAATTTCATATTATTTAGGCCAGAAAACTAGTCTAAATAAGGGCTTGAGACTAAACCAGGTCCTACCCGTGATGCAGTAGATTCCTGCTTCTTGCACACGATCCAGACATGGACCAGACCATCTGAACTATTGGCTGAAGGAATATTACTGTCCCTGTATATTTAGTATGTTTGTATTCTTTGATGTTTTGCTACTGAAATGATTCTAACACTTCAACCAATTACACATAGAGGGGGTAATGACATTTTGTTACTGTACACAAACAGTTACTAGTATGTCAGTAAACACCGCCATATGGTCATTGTGCAGAGGTAGTGCCACTTATGTCACCTAAAGTGTTACCAGGGAACTAGAGAGAAGCCCTCAGCCCAAAGATGGAAAACCTCACTTATGGTAATATACTTCAAGTAGTGGTGGTGTTACTCTTCCGTACCTTGTACAATTCTAAATACTACTCTTGAAAAAGAGTTAAGTAGAAATATGAAGTTAAAAAATTAAGGTCAATGGGGGAGATTTATGATGTCCCAGTTTAATGGCAAACAAGACAAGGAATTGTTGCAAATTTTCTGCGGAAATTGGGTTACTGCACAAAAATTAGCACTTTTTTATCACTTTCGCACCAACATGGTTTGTTTTCTGGCTAATCCCATCCACACGTTGCAGAAAAATATCCGCAGCGGATATGCTGCGATTTCAAAAAAAACATTGCATCTTTGCAAATCGCAGCATGTCAATTATTCCTACGGAAACTATGGTGTTTTCCATATAGGTATAATGGAAGCAGAAAGTCCGCAGTGGAAAATTCTGCAGACTTTCAGTGAAAAGCACTGCGGGAAAAAACGTGATGTGTTTGGTTTTTCTCACAGTGCTTTTTGGCTGCGGCTTGAAACGTGGGGCCTTAGCCTAAAATGCTCTCCTCGCTTCTTTGAGTGACAGGGTCAGGTAGCTAAGCTAAAGTCTTACCAGGCCCTGTCAGTGAAAGAATGGAGGGGTGAAGTGGGTCAGATTAGAGAATTGTGGGGCGTAGCAGTTTGGAGCAATGGAGCCGCCCGCGGTGCTCCATGTTGCTTATTTATGTATTCTGAAATAAATAAGTATCCCGGCAATGAATGAAGCACACATTTTCATGGAAAAGGCTTTATGTTCAGGTGGACCTGACTTATCTAACTGTGTTGCCAGCTTAATATGCTTCACTCTGGTGACAGACTCTATTTAAGGGGGTGATCACACGTAGGAATACAACGCTGATTTGGGGGCTGAAAAAATAAGCGTTCTGCTCGATATTTCCGCAGATGCGATGCTCTGCAGG
The DNA here is from genome assembly GCA_947044405.1 of Leptodactylus fallax. Taxonomy (NCBI): domain Eukaryota; kingdom Metazoa; phylum Chordata; class Amphibia; order Anura; family Leptodactylidae; genus Leptodactylus; species Leptodactylus fallax. Next base: position 448,256 of record CAMRHE010000149.1, on the reverse strand, counting down.
AATTCCTCTTCCTTTTCTGCTGTGTGAACGGCACCTAAAGAAATACAGATGTGAAGTGAGCCTGTGCAAGTTGTCTGATGATTGGTCAAAAGCGTTCGATCATGCCAAACACTGATATTTTTAGCCAAAAATATGGGTGACTCTAATCTAATCTATCTGTGGGGCTGGGGTGATATGCTGGGTTCTGGTGACAGACTCCCTTTTAGACTCATGGGAGCAGCTGGGAGTGGGAAGAAACAGCACAAGAACTTGGAAAGGTCAGTACATTACATGAACATTAATATCAAGATGAGATCCGATATCTGAAAAAACAGAACTTCACCATAAATTTCTCATATTTTCAGAACACGCCAATTAATCTAAAAGCCGAGTTGTAATGCACAGAGCGTCTATATTCAAAAAATTATCACCATGACAAGAATGTGATATCACAGGGACGAATTGATCTTCACCATCAAAATTAATGTTTTAATGTTTTTCTCAGTGCCAGAGCTGAGAACATGACCAGGGAGTTACTGAAAATCCCAATTTGTTGCACAAATTTTCTTGAATTACTCTTCACACGTAGATACCTCCTATTCCTATGTGTTCCAGAATGTATGAAGAAGAATAAGGCCCAAAAACACACCGTGATAGTAATGATAAAGCTGGATTAAAGTATGGGACAAAAGGCAAATGATGGGGGTCATTCAGTATTTAGGGACCTCTAACGTTCAATCCCACCAGGCAGGATCAACAAACTGGACACCAGGTTTTTGTTAAGGTGTAATACAACTTCCCAATACATCATACGGAATATTAAATGGTACCTTTAGGAAGTGCAATCTGTCCTGCAAAAAATAAGCACTTATACAGTGAAGGGAAAAATTTTAAAAATGATGGCTTTTGGAAGGCAGGGACTAAACATCAAAAATTAAAAAAAAATGGCTGTGTCGGGAAGCAGATTTCAGCATCACTAGACAGTCAACAAATGGTGTCTTGGTAGCACAAGGCAGTAGAAAAAAGGATAAGACATGTTGGATTTCAACATGCTTGACCCTTTTGTCTCAAGGCACATAAGCAGCTACCTAAGGTGGCAGCAATGAAATGGGAGTTAATGTGTGTTAGGCGAGTGTTAGTCTTTCAGTCTTCAAATGGGTAGGGCTTACTTTATTCTTATATTTTTACTGAACATTCGCATACACGGGTACCACAAGTAATCCATATTAGTATTTAGGTTTTGTGTCAGTTTTTCAGGTATAGGCTAAATTGATCATTGAGACGTAAACTCTTAAAGGGGTTTTCCAGGGAGTCGTTTTAGACTTAATTCCTCTTGCAGTTTCTAGATACTAAATATGGGGTTCTGGGCAGGTTCTGATCCATTTGTAACGGTCTGCACTCATTGTAGTGATCGCTCTGCTAACAAATACCGTTACCAGCTTGACTCAAGTTCACACCATGCGGTTTCTGACAGCCCCTGCCCCTGGGTGCTCCGCCTTCTCCCTCCCCGGGTCAGCACTAGCTATCTGTGCTATAGGAATTGGCTTTACTATAGTCTGCCAGCCCCATAGCACAGGTAACTAGTGCTGAACACAAGAGAGGACGGAGAAGGTGGAGCCATCTGGTGGCCGGGTTTTGGTTCCAATCACGTGGCCCGGTGTCAGAACCTGTCTGGAATGCATAGGTATAGCATCTAAAAACTCCAAGAGGAATTAAGTCTAAAAAGACTCCCTGGAGATCCCCTTTAAGTGGAGTATGTGTGGGATCACCCTGAATCTCCTGCGCGTGGCATGCACTGCCGCATCGGAAATGGCGCGGCTAGTGGTAAATGTAAGTTATAATGCAAAAGCTTCAAAAGTTTACCAGACATTAGACAGCCAACACAGATGGAGCAGGTTTTATGCAGCGAGACTAAACAAGTGCAGTAAAAGAAAACATTTATTGTTCTTGAATAAGTAATGCTTCGGGATAATGGCCTCTTAAGTATTGAAAACTTCCTTGAGCCGCAAATGAATCAGTCTCTGATCTTAACAAGCTCTGTCTGTCTAGGCCATGATGTCCTTCAACACAGCTAAGAATCACATGTATCCTATACATTAGTCACAGTCACTATTATGGATGGTTTAAGACCACAAGATCTATTAGCAATAAATGACACACAAACTAGGGCCTGGGAAGACAAAGGAGGGTCTTTGTAATGGGGTTTATGGCAGGGCAGTAAGAGCAGACAAGCTACTGATAAAGGGCTTCAGTGACAAATTGCTCGCCTGGAGAACATGGAGACATTAAACATAGTAACAAGAGGCTTTCTACCAAGACAATTCTCCAGACCCACCATCCTATTCAAAGACTGCAGGGGCTCAAAGAGAAGAGTTTTGGGATGTGAGTTCACCAGAACCATGGACACAAGCAGATACGTCATCTTGGATGGAAAGAACAATTGAATGTATAACTGCTTTATGACTACAATGTAAATGTTTCCATAGCTTGGTTTGGCAGAGTGTTCTTGTGTTTTCAATGGGAAAAGGAAATATACTATGGCCAGCTATCTCTAGTCAAAGCTTGTCTCCGTCAATGAACAATTTTACATGCTTCATAATTTCTTCCCCCAACACATGAAAAAACCTAAGTCTAATGTATATGGACACCTACAGTATATATATTCCATTTAGGAGTGCTCAATAGTGCCAAAAGCTTGAGTAATCTCCTTGTCATGAGGACAGTTCTTCCCATCTGAAGACATGGGTAATAACACTGACCCATCTCTGACCTCATTTTAATGGTTTTACACATATTACCACATCAAAATCCAAATTTCATGCACGTAAATGAGGTTAACATTCAGGATTTTTGGTATCGCTGTGGGAAAAAAAAAAATCAACCACAGAAACAAGTCTACTTATTTTCATGGATTATGCACAGAAAATTCAGGAAATAGCTCCTTTGGATGACAGTGGGCCAATCCTTGTGCAATTATTTGGCTGAAATCTGAGTGTCAGTATCAATGTAACAAGCAACAGGTTACGGACTCACCCATTAAGAACGTTGTCTAACTAGCCAACCCAGTTTTAACCTCATAGAGGGACCTGATTTCTCTGCGGGAAAAGCACCCCAAGCCACTACCCTTTGGAGTGGTCCCAATGTAGGTGATGGCTGGCCTGGGACCAAGAGATGCCAATGCATAGCACCAGGGGAACGGCAAAAAAAAAAAAAATAAGGATCAGGTACAGTCCAAAGATCATGGCAGGCAGCACAGGTTTGTAGGTCTCATAGATCAGAGACAACCTATGTAGATAAGGGGGTAAGGGAAACAAACGGAGTCATTGCCCTGAGTGAAGGACAACCTAGTATGTCTCTGCTATCTCTGGGTGAGACACAATGTAGTAGCTCATGGGTTTCTGATCATTCCAATGGAAACCAATGGTTCTCCAGAGATGGAGCACTCAGGGGTAGGTAACCTTTGGTAATCTTGATCCAGGATCCCCATTTTCCTCTGCATGCCCAAATAAGCCCTTGGAAGTTAACTTATACCTCTACTATACCCCATTGCATATGTAATAATGGTCCTAGATGTTATATTGAACAACCCAACCAATAAGGATAATTAATGATCATTCCAGCTAATATTGTAGGGAAAGTACTGTAGTTGAAGACCAGGACAATTTCCTTTCTTCATCTCTTGCTTATAATATGCATCCCATAATAAGGTGGGGACGTTTTCATATGGGGCCTATGACTAGATGAATTATCTCTATGAATACTCACATCTGCAAATAAGGGCAGGCAGCAGGTCAGGCTATAGTATCTATACTGTACTTGCCATGGCATGCCCCTCATCTGGGTATAATGTCTACAGAAAACAGCCACGCAATATAAAAGAGGAATCAGTCCTTTCTTGGCCAACAAAAGGTGCATGGGGGTGATCATTCCCCTACAGGGGGAGGTCATATCAAATGCTAATAGTACTGGCCACACAGTAGAGGTCAATTGTCTGTAACTCACCAGCTCACAATAAGGTTTTGTTTAGTGTATTTCCTTTAAGAAATAATTGGGTATTCAAAAACAAAAAGAAGTCCCTTAAAGAATAAGAACTAAAGAAAACTTTAGTTTAAGGAAGGCACCATTCCAGCTGTGGATGTGCCCCATCCTTCCCTTTCCCATTAGCACACTGTGGACCTACCCCATCCTTTACTTTCCCAATAGCACACAGGGGAATGTTCCATTCTTCTCATTCCCGACAGTATACTGTGGATATGCCCCATCCCTCTCATTCCCAATAGCACATATGGTACATATCCTTTTCTTCTCTTTCATAACAGTAGACTATGGGCATGCTCCATTCTTCTTTTTCTATTTGCACACTGTGAGCATACCCCATTCTTTACTTTCCTGATAGTACACAGGGTCATGCCCCATTATTCTCTCTACCAACAGTATTCTATGGACATGCCCCATCCTTTTTTTTCACTGATATCACACTCTTGACATGCCCCAGCCTTTTCTTTCCTCATATCACACTGTGAACATGTCCCATCCTTCTCTTTCCTCATAGCACAGACATACAGTGGCACATGGAGTCCATATGAGCTGTTTGGTGGTTCCATGAGCCAATGTATTTTTTCCTAGGAGCAATGCTTTGAGAGGTAAATACAGTTGTGCTAAAAAGTTTACATACCCTGGCAGATTTTTTAGTTTTTTTGGCCTTTTTTCCAAGAATATGAATGATAACACAAAAACTTTTTCTCCACTCATGGTTAGTGGTTGGTTGAAGCCATTTATTGTCAAACTTCTGTGTTTTCTCTTTTTAAATCATAATGACAACCAAAAACATCAAAATGACGCTGTTCAAAAGTTCACATACCCTGGTGATTTTGGCCTGATAACATGCCCAGAAGTTGACACAAAGGGGTTTGAATGGCTACTAAAGGTAACCTCCTCACCTGTGACCTGTTTGCTTGTAATCAGTGTGTGCATAAAAGCTGAGTGAGTTTCTGGGATCCAGACAGACTGTTGCATCTTTCCTCCAGCCACTGACGTTTCTGGATTGTGAGTTCACATACCCCAGTTCTTAATACCGTGTATTGCCCCCTCTAACATCAATGACAGCTTGAAGTCTTTTGTGGTAGTTGTGGATGAGGCTCTTTATTTTCCTCAGATGGTAAAACTGCCCATTCTTCTTGGCAAAAAGTCTCCAGTTCCTGTAAATTCCTGGGCTGTCTTGCATGTACTGCGCGCTTGAGATCTCCCCAGAGTGGCTCAATGATATTGAGGTCAGGAGACTGAGATGGCCACTCCAGAACCTTCACTTTCTTCTGCTGTAGCCAATGAGAGGTCGACTTGGCCTTGTGTTTTGGATCGTTGTAATGTTGGAACATCCAAGTACGTCCCATGCGCAGCTTCCTGGCTGATGAGTGCACATTTGCCTCCAGTATTTGCTGATAACGTGCTGCATTCATCTTTCCTTCAACTTTGACCAAGTTTCCTGTGCCTTTGAAGCTCACACATCCCCACATCATCAGTGATCCACCTCCGTGCTTTACAGTAGGAATGGTGTTCCTTTCATCATAGGCCTTGTTAACACCTCTCCAAATGTAACATTTATGGTTGTGGCCAAAAAGTTCGATTTTTGTCTCATCAGTCCAAATTACCTTGTTCCAGAAGTTTTGAGGCTTGTCTCTGTGCTGTTTGGTGTATTGAAGGCGAGATTCTTTGTGGCATTTGTGCAGTAATGGATTTCTTCTGGCAACTCGACTATGCAGCCCATTTTTCTTCAAGTGCCTCCTTATTGTGCATCTTGAAACAGCTGCACCGATAGTTTTTAGAGAGTCCTGTATTTCAGCTTATGTTATGTGTGGGTTTTTCTTTGCATCCCGAACAATTTTCCGGGCAGTTGTGGCCGAAATTTTGGTAGGTCTACCTGACCATGGTTTGGTTTCTGGGCATGTTATCAGGCCAAAATCACCAGGGTATGTGAACTTTTGAACAGGGTCATTTTGATGTTTTTGGTTGTCATTATGATTTAAAAAGAAAAAACAGAAGTTTGACAATAAATGGCTTCAACCAACCACTAACCATGAGTGGAGAAAAAGTTTTTGTGTTATCATTCATATTCTCTGAAAAAAGACCAAAAAACCAAAAAATCTGACGGGGTATGTAAACTTTTTAGCACAACTGTACCTCCATAACACTGCTTGGAAGATGCTACATCTGTAAATGAAGATACAGGATCATATTTTTGTAGCCATACAACACAGATCCATAATACATTTGTTAGCATGAGCTATAAAACTTACTTAACATCTATTTGTTGACCCAAAATCTAAATTATGATTCAATCTCCACAGTGCGGTAACCAACATATGTGTCTTCCATCCAGAGGTTCTTTTGATCATCAAGTACTTAATATGCCTACTACATGACCCTGACCAGACCATGACCATGACCATATTTTAGGTGCAACTCATCTAGCTGCTACCTACAGAAGTATTCTGATGACTCTGCAATAGTGGGTCTCATCACAGATGATGATGACAGGGAGTTCAGAGAATTGAACTGGAATTTTGTGGACTGGTGCCACCAGAACCACCTGAAGATTAACACTGGGAAGACCAAGGAGATGGTGGTGAACTTCCATAAATGCGGATGCCCTCCTAAACCAGTGGACATCCAGGGGAAGGGCATCGAGATTGTCAACACCTGTAAGTACCTGGGTTTGCTCCTTAATAATAAACTGGACTGGGCAGATCACATGGAAGTCCTGTACAGGAAGGGCCACAGCAGACTCTACCTGCTTAGGAAGCTGAGAGCCTTTGGAATCCGGGGGGCACTTCTTAGGGCTTTTTTCAACTCGGTAGTGGCATCAGCCATCTTCTTTGGAGTGGCCTGCTGGGGGAGCAGTATATCAACCAGGGATAGAAGTAAACTTGACAAGCTGATTAGAAGGGCCAGCTCTGTCCTGGGGAGCCCACTGGACCCAGTGCAGGTGGTGGGTGACAGAAGGATACTGTCCGTGGTGAGCTCCATGCGGGAGACTAAGTCACATCCCATGCATGAGACTGTGATAGCGCTGGGCAGTACTGTCAGTGACCGACTGCTCCGCCCTAAGTGTGAGAAGGAGCGCGATCGGAAGTCTTTCCTCCCCACTGTGGTGAGGCTGTACAACCAACACCGACCTAAGCGGAGGTCACTCCATACAGAGAACTGAAATATCTTTCTGTCTGGGATATCACCCCCCCCCCCCCCACCTTCCTGCTACTTCCTATCTGTCTGTCTACTCTTACCTTGGAAAATCTTTTGTATATGTTGTATTTGTATTGTTTATCTTTGCTGCTGTAACACACTGAATTTCCCCATGGTGGGACTATTAAAGGATTATTATTATTAATAATATTATTATTATTATTATTATTTTATTGTATTAGGCTATAAGGTCAGACCAATGATGACCACATTCAGAACATCAAATATACTCAGTTAGCTTCTAAAAGGTATCGCCTGATTTCTTCACTCTTCAACATCTTCAATGTAAGAATCTAATGGCTGGACCAATGATGATGAATGTGATATCATCTAGACCAGGTGAAGAACTTCTAATGAAGATCACATCAATAAAACCTTCCACCCCCATTTCCATCAGCCCTTACATAGATGTTCAGCTGTTACCACCTAGAAGTGGAAGGTGGGAAATTTTTGTTGATGTTGTGCATGGTGATAGGACCACTCAGATGTTCTCACTGGAAAAGCAGAAGGTGAAGGTTTGGGTGGAGAAAGTCTTCCAAGTGTATAGCTAACCCTCCAGGGACAACAGAAGGTGAAGAAGTCATGCAGAGCTAAGGTCCAGCTGTGCATCTGGTCATGTCATGTGGACAAGAGTTGATGGATTTAGGGAGGTATCTCATGGCCTTCCCTGGTGAGGTGAGCTGTGCTTAGTGATGGCCGGAAGAAGTCCTGAATGGAACAGATGAAGAGGAATGCAAATCTCCCAAGTGTATTCAGTAAATCTATAACATGTATATCACGTACAGTTATGCAACTACTTGGATTTTAAGAATTTTTTTTTAGATTGTGTTTTTCTTTTATATTTCAATCATATTAATAATCAGAAATGTAGTTATAATATATAAAACCCATGGGCTGTGTCTAGTTTTGTGGCTCACCCCTATTCAATGGAATGGATCTGAGCTGCAATACCAGACATAGCCTATGGGCAAAAGTGGCGCAGTTCCTAAATAGGAAACACTTTATGTTTTGAGCTATTTATATATTTTATGTTGTAATGGGTAAATAAAGCACCCCACCTGTTTTTTCACTAATCTTCAGAGCACTGCTTGATTTTTGGCTCACGTACAGGGACAGTGGCTCAGCCCTTGGACTTGTATCTAACACCAACCTTTTTTGCTTCTCTACAGTGCAGCAAGGTTGTGGAATACTAGATAGATAGATAGATAGATAGATAGATAGATAGAGCAAAATGGGTGGAATGCATGGGTGGATAGATAGATAGATAGATAGATAGATAGATAGATAGATAGATAGATGGATAGATGGATAGATAGATAGATAGATAGATAGATAGATAGAAAGATAATGGATAGATAGATAGATAATGGATAGATAGATAGAAAGATAAATAGATAGATAGATAGATAGATAGATAGATAGATAGATGATGGGAGATAGATAATAGATAGATAGGATGAGAGAAGATAGATAGATAGATAGATAGATAGATAGATAGATAGATAGATAGATAGATAATCAGGCAACACTCTGCAGATTAGTGAAAAAAAGCTCGAAAAAGACTTGAGTGTCAGAGCTGAAATGTTGTAATTGGTAAATAAAGTACCCCACCTGTTTTTTCACTAATCTTCAGAGCACTGCCTGATTTTTGGCTCACGTACAGGGACAGTGCTCAGCCCTTGGACTTGTATTTAAACACCACCCTTTTTTTTTGCTTCTCTCCAGTGCAGCAAGGTTGTGGAATGCTAGATACACACATGGACAAAATTGTTGGTTCCCCTCGTTTAATGAAAGAAAAACTCACAATGGTCACAGAAATAACTTGAATCTGACAAAAGTAATAATATATAAAAATTCTATGAAAATGAACAAATGAAAGTCAGACATTGCTTTTCAACCATGCTTCAACAGAATTTTTTTAAAAAGAAAACTCATGAAACAGGCCTGGACAGAAATGATGGTTCCCTTAACTTAATATTTTGTTGCACAACCTTTTGAGGCAATCACTGCAATCAAACGATTCCTGTAACTGTCAATGAGACTTCTGCACCTCTCAACAGGTATTTTGGCCACTCCTCATGAGCAAACTGCTCCAGTTGTCTCGGGTCTGAAGGGTGCCTTTTCCAGACGGCATGTTTCAGCTCCTTCCAAACATTCTCAATAGGATTTAGGTCAGGGCTCATAGAAGGCCCCTTCAGAATAGTCCAATGTTTTCCTCTTAGCCATTCTTGGGTGTTTTTAGCTGTGTGTTTTGGGTCATTATCCTGTTGCAAGACCCATGACCTGCGACTGAGACCAAGCTTTCTGACACTGGGCAGCACATTTCTCTCTACAATTCCTTGATAGTATTGAGATTTCATTGTACCCTGCACAGATTCAAGACACCCTGTGCCAGATGCAGCAAAGCAGCCCCAGAACATAACAGAGCCTCCTCCATGTTTCACAGTAGGGACAGTGTTCTTTTCAAGATATGCTTCAGTTTTCCATTTGTGAACATGGAATTTCGATTTTTGTCTCATCTGTCCATAGGACATTCTCACAGAAGCTTTGTGGCTTGTCAACATGTAGTTTGGCAAATTCCAGTTTTGTCAGATTCAAGTTATTTCTGTGACCATTGTAGGTTTTTCTTTCATTAAACGTGGGGTACCAACAATTTTGTCCACGTATGTAGATAGATAGATAGATAGCTTGAAAACGACTCAAGAGTAAGAGTAAGAGCTGAATCATTATAATGGGTAAATAAAGTACCCCACCTGTATTTTTCATGAATCTCTGGAGTGCTGCCTGATTTTTGGCTTATGTACAGGGTCAGTGGTGAGTTCCCTTGGACTTGCATCTACCCCTGTCCTCTTTTTTGTTACTACTGCAGCCAGATTGTGGAATACTAGATAGATAGATAGATAGATAGATAGATAGATAGATAGATAGATAGATATGTAATAGATAGAAAGATAGATAGATACATAGATAGATGATAGATACTGTAGATAGATAGACCAATAGATAGCTATATAGATAGAAAAATAGATAGATACATAGATAGATGATAGATACTGTAGATAGATAGATAGATAGATAGATAGATAGATATGTAGATAGATATGTATGATAGATGGATAGATACGATAGATAGATCGATCGATAGATAGATAGATAGATAGATAGACAGACAGACAGATAGATAAATAGATAGATATGTAATAGATAGATCGATGGATAGATACTGTAGATAGATAGATAGATAGATAGATAGATAGATATGTAATAGATAGAAAGATAGATAGATAGATAGATAGATAGATGAGATAATGTAGATAAATAGATATGTAATAGATAGATAGATAGACAGATGGATAGATACTGTAGATAGATAGATAGATAGGTAGATAGATATGTAATAGACAGAAAGATAGATAGATGGATAGATGGATAGATAGATAGATAGATAGATAGATACTGTAGATGGATAGATATATAGATAGATACTGTAGATAGAAAGATAGATAGATATGTAGATTGATAGATAGATAGATAGATAGATAGATACGATAGATAGATAGATAGATAGATAGATACTGTAGATAGATAGATATGTAATCGATAGGTAGATAGATAGACAGATAGATAGATAGATAGATAGACAGATGGATAAATACTGTAGATAGATAGATAGATAGATAGATAGATAGATAGATAGATACTATAGATAGATAGATAGATAGATAGATAGATAGATAGATAGTAATAGATAGAAAGATAGATAGAGCGATAGATACTGCAGATAGATAGATATGTAATAGATAGATAGATAGATAGATAGACAGACAGATGGATAGATACTGTAGATAGATAGATAGATAGATAGATAGATAGATAGATAGATAGATAGATAGATAGATACTATAGATAGAAAGATAGATATGTAATAGATAGACAGAAAAATAGATAGATAGATGGATAGATACTGTAGATCGATAGATAGATAGATAGATAGATAGATAGATAGATAGATACTGTAGATAGATAGATATGTAATAGATAGGTAGAAAGATAGATAGATGATAGATAGATAGATAGATAGATACTGTAGATAGATTGATAGATAGATAGATAGATAGATAGATAGATACTGTAGATAGATAGATAGATATGTAATAGATAGAAAGAAACATCATTTATTGCACTCTAAGGATTGTTTATTTATTACGAAACATACATTTATAAAACACGTGCTAAACCCCTGGTAAATTTATGTGGAAAAATAAAACTCGGGTGACATGATACAAGATGGCTTCTTTCCATAGCAAATATTTACACAGGAATTGGTTGTAAATGGAAGGAAAGTTCTGTTCTCACCTAGAGAACATTCCTAGGAAAAGGTGGCATACATTAACACATTCCTGCCTCCTGTGTTCCAAATGCTTAAGCTGAGAAGTCACTAAGTGGATTGTTACCGTAGAAGTGTTTGTGATTGATATTAATGTGGAATGTCTCCAGCCCTGAACTCACAAATGTCTTGAAGCCATAAAGGGATTGTATAGGTTAGGTGATAAGTGTCTGACCGGGGCCAGTCTGATTACTGGGTCCTCAACTAGTCATGGGAACAGGAGTCTTGTGACCTCCTGTATGAATGTAGAAGTGATCATGCTTCAATCCTGACACTCTACCTCTATGGGAGTGCTAGAGAAAAACCAACCCAGTGCTTGACTATCTTCAGCAGTCCCACGGAGATGAATGTAACTGTAACTGGTGCACACCACATTCTGGGCACACGCACTGGTGAGACAATGCACAATATGGCGCTCACCATAGTCCTCAGTGGCTGACAGATGGCCAGCCTTAGGGAGCAGCTACCCAGACACACTGTCCCCTTCCCTCCTAGGTTGCCTTATGGAGTTCTTTTTGGGTGGAAGCTTCTACATGATGGACATCTTAGTGGGTGATAATGAAGAGTTAAAAGAGGATTTATATTCCTAATCTTGGGCATTAGGATCCTGTTTTCTTGATGCAAGCAAGATCATGGATCATTGTGGTGATATGAAGAGATGTGATGGATATGGGGAAACTGGTTGTGGTGAAGTTGTGGAGGATATTTAGAGAATTTGTGCTGGATAAGGAAAAGTTGTGGTAGATATGAAGAGATGGTGAATATGTAGAATTGTGGTGATATGGGGAGGTTGTGGTAGATATAAAGAAGTTGTGGTGGATATGGAGAATTGTGATGATATGGAGAAGTTGTGGTAGATATAGAGAAGTGGTGGTGGATATGGAGAATTGTGGTGATATAGAGAAGTTGTGGTAGATATAGAGAAGTGGTGGTGGATATGGAGAATTGTGATATGGAGAAGTTGTGGTAGATATAAAGAAGTGGTAGTGGATATGGAGAATTGTGGTGATATGGTGAAGTTGTTGTAGATATAGAGAAGTGGTGGTGGATATGGAGAATTGTGGTGATATAGAGAAGTTGTGGTAGATATAGAGAAGTGGTGGTGGATATGGAGAATTGTGGTGATATAGAGAAGTTGTGGTAGATATAGAGAAGTGGTGGTGGATATGGAGAATTGTGGTGATATGGTGAAGTTGTTGTAGATATAGAGAAGTGGTGGTGGATATGGTGAAGTTGTAGATATAGAGAAGTGGTGGTGGATATGGAGAATTGTGGTGATATAGTGAAGTTGTAGATATAGAGAAGTGGTGGTGGATATGGAGAATTGTGGTGATATAGAGAAGTTGTGATGGCTATGGAGAATTGTGGTGATATGGAGAAGTTGTGGTAGATATAGAGAAGTGGTGGTGGATATGGAGAATTGTGGTGATATAGAGAAGTTGTGGTAGATATAGAGAAGTGGTGGTGGATATGGAGAATTGTGGTGATATGGTGAAGTTGTTGTAGATATAGAGAAGTGGTGGTGGATATGGAGAATTGTGGTGATATGGTGAAGTTGTAGATATAGAGAAGTGGTGGTGGATATGGAGAATTGTGGTGATATAGAGAAGTTGTGATGGCTATGGAGAATTGTGGTGATATGGAGAAGTTGTGGTAGATATAGAGAAGTGGAGGTGGATATGGAGAATTGTGGTGATATGGAGAAGTTGTGGTAGATATAAAGAAGTGGTGGTGGATTTGGAGAATTGTGGTGGATATATATTAGTTGTGGTGGTGGTATGGAAAGATGTGGTTTTGGATATGTAGAGCTGAACTCAAATGAAGAGCTGTACTGCATATGAAAGTTGTGGATGTAGAGAAGTTGTGATGGATATGGAGAGTTTTAATAAATGTGAAAAGTTGTGGTTATGGAGAAGTTGTGAATATAGAAAGATGTGGTTGATATAAAGCAGTTTTATTAGGTGTGGAGAAGTTGTGGCAGATATGAAGAAGCTGTGGTGTCTATAAAGAGTTGCGGCAATATGGGACATTGTTATGGATATGGAAAGTTGCAGAGACACCAACAAGATCTTGGGTGAGCCTTTTTATATAAAAGTCTATGGGCCCATGCTGTACCTCCGATTTCATACTGCGGCATACATTATAATATATTATATTTAAGAAAAGCTATGCGGACACATACTGTCCCAACGCCCTGTAGGAATACTCTGGTTGCATGGCCAGTCTATTCTCCATCATCTGCTATTGAGGTAGATTCAGGAGGCCCCATACATATGATATGAGTTTCTTGACTTATTCCATCCAAAACTACCATGGCCAACTTTCATCTAATGTGTGGTATACATAATCACTATATTTCTTAGGATCTGATAGACTGCACTGTAGTGTGTGGAAATGTTTCAACGACTTCTAGTCTTCAGGTTCTCCAGTTCATGTTTTCTGGATTACTTTTATATTGTACAATTGATATAATTATAATCCAGGCATCAGGCATTGACATATGTGTTCTCTTTACAGTGATGGTCTCTAACTTTGCTGCTGTAACACACTGAATTTCCCCATGGTGGGACTATTAAAGAATTATTATTATTATAACCTAGGAATCTCCAGCTGCGGCTATTCCTTCTGACTCTACCACACACATGCACACTCAGTGAAGCATACCTGTGCTGCACATGGTGAGAGGGGAATAAGCTGTTATCAGACACCTCTCTTGGTGACTTATCTCCATGAGAACAAAAGGATCAGGCATGTTCAAGTCCAACTTAACTGATTTCTTTACCCTCCAACATCAGAAACTGGGGAAGAGTCCATACCCTCTGTAATACATATTAGGTGGTCAGCTGTGTATGGCCACCTCTAGTATGTAAGATCAGGAAATTAGTGAGCCCTTCAGGGACAACATGTGTACCGCGCTACAGAATATGTTGGAATTTATGATGCACAAAAAGGCAAAAGAAAAGAGAGGAAACAAGAGGAATTATCAAGTGAAAAGCAGAAAAATAAATAGATACAGTAGATAGATAGTTGGATGGACGGACGACAGACAGACTGAGAGAGACATTAGACTAGATAGATAGGAGATGGATAGATAGATAGATAGATAGATAGATAGATAGATAGATAGATAGAGGAAAGAGCAAGGTACAGAGATGATATATAGATAGATAAAATGGTAGATGTATAGATAGATAGATAGATAGATAGATAGATAGATAGATAGAAAGATATGGATGGATAGATAGATAGATAGATAGATAGATAGATAGATAGATAGTAGATAGATATAGAAAGGTTCAGAGATGAATGTATAGAATGATAGATATGAGACCCCATATAATAATAAGTGGAGCTCCCGGGGAGGTGATCAAACAATGTTACTCACCTTACATGGATCTGCAGCCACTGTGTGCTCTTCGGGCGCTTCTGCCTGACGAAAAGACCGCTGACAGGGCCTCAAGGGTCACGTCTGACGTCATTACGCATAATGACGTGACTTGACCCCTGAGACCCAATCAGCGGTGGCTGACTACAGGCAGAAGCGCAGAAGAGAACACAGCGGCTGCGGAGCGCAGGAAAAGGCGAGTAGCATTGTTTTTTATGTTTGTCACCTCTCTTGGCCCTCCACTTATTATACTCTGGGGTCTGAAGAGACCCCACAGCATAATAATAGCTAGTGAGTGGGGACAATTGGAATATTATAAAAGTTAGAATATTATACTGTGTGCAGGGGCCACTATGGGACATAATACCGTGTGCAGGGGCCACTATGGAGGATAATACCGTGTGCAGGGGCTACTATGGGACATAATACCGTGTGCAGAGATCACTATGGAGCATAATACTGAGTGCAGGGGCCACTATGGAGCATAATACCATGTGCAGGGGCCACTATGGGACATAATACCGTGTGCAGGGACCACTATGGAGGATAAAACCATGTGCAGGGGCTACTATGGGACATAATACCGTGTGTAGGGGCCACTATGGAGCATAATACTGTGTGCAGGGGCCACTATGGAGCATAATACCGTCTGCAGTGGCCACTATGGGACATAATACCATGTGCAGGGGCCACTATAGAGGATAAAACCGTGTGCAGGGGCTACTATGGGACATAATACCGTGTGCAGGGGCCACTATGGAGCATAATACCGTGTGCAGGGGCCACTATGGGACATAATACCGTGTGCAGGGACCACTATGGGACATAGTACCATGTGCAAGGGCCACTATGGGACATAATACCATGTTCAGGGGCCGTTATGGGACATAATACCGTGTGCAGGGGCTGCTATTGGACATAATATCGTGTGCAGGGGCCGCTATGGGACATAATACCGTGTGCAGGGGCCGCTATGGGACATAATACCATGTGTAGAGGCGGCTATGGGACATAATAACGTGTGCAGGGGCCGCTATGGGACATAATACTGTGTGCAGGGGTCGTCAGACTTACAATTATTGACCGGCACTTTGAGTGCCTCAATTTTGATTTTTTTAATCGAAATCAGCACGCCGAACAAAAAAGGTTGCCTGCCCCTGATCTAGATAGATATGGTACATACATATATACTACATATAATCATACTTTCCAACATTCAGAAAGGGTTATCAGGGAAACCTGGCACATGAAACATGTGTGCTTGACCACACCCCTTTTATTAAAGCCCTACCAACAGCATGAACATGAACACCCCTTTTTTGTGACTGGCACATAAAGTGCCCACATCACATATATTATAACCAAGAGCCCAGCAGATGCAGCACCTTTCCCTCAGGCCCTGGGAGATTTGCCAGCTCTTTTGGGACACCAGAAGGTCACCACTTTATGCAGGAACATCCTGGGAAAGATGGCAAGTATCAGACATGTATCCCACACAACTCACCCAGGATTTCTGGTATTCCCCCGGCTTTCAAGTCCTCTCACCTGGTCACTCTCACTGCATTGTGACATCAATACAAGGCTGTTACTTTACTGACTGAGCCACAAGCTCTATTAGTTTCAATAGAGGTTTTTTTTTTTCTTATACCAAGCTGTGATAGTATTGTGCTGTTCTACATAATGTATTTTATATAGAGAGATCTCTATATGCCAGTACATCGTATACTTATTTTACATTGTATACGATATTTTCTAAGCATACAATGTACTGGCATATAAAGATATTTCTTTATAGATCATACATATGCAGGAAAAGAAAAAGCTTGGTATGAGAAAAAACATCTAATAATAATAATTATTATATTATATATATATATTCAGTATCACCCAAGAATATTTAACGTGATCACTAGATGGCATGAATAAGAATGGTGCATCCCACCCCTCGTATTTTTTTGTGTTGCTATTTGACGATTTGTCATATGTTTTTCTCCTATTTATTTCTATACTGTTCGGTGTTTGGGCCACATGTTGTGGCTTTTGCCCTGCTATTTCATCTTCGTTTTTCATTTTGTTGTTATGTAATTTATAAAAACCTTAATAAAAATTACAGTTTAAAAAAAAAAAAAAAGAATAGTGCAATTGTTTATTTTATTTACCCACTAACAGTCTAATATTATTATATGGGGTCTGGCTATCTGAAATTGAACTCTTTCATAAAGCCAAGCCCCTTAAAGGGCGACTCCCACTTTTGCAGTGAGAGACCATTCCTGAATCACACTGTGAAGGGCTTTCCTAGGCTGACATCTCTGAAGTATATTTATAATATACTAAGCAGCCTTGCTCTCAGATAGATAGATAGATAGATAGATAGATAGATAGAATGAGATAGATAGACAGATGATAGATAGATATGAGATAGACAGATGATAGATAGATAGATAGATAGATATGAGATGGATAGATGGATAGATAGATAGATAGATAGATAGATATGGGATAGACAGATAGATGACAGATAGATAGATAGACAGATAGATGATAGCTAGATAGATATGAGATAGATAGATAGATATGGGATAGACAGATGATAGATATATAGATAGATATGGGATAGACAGATAGATGATAAATATATATGGGATGGATAGATAGATATGGGATAGGTAGACAGATAGATGATAGATAGATAAATATGGGATAGATAGACTAGATGATAGACAGATAGATATGGGATAGACAGATAGTTGATAGGTATATAGATAGATGGATAGATAGACAGATAGATAGATGGATGGATGGATAGATAGATATGGGATAGACAGACAGATAGATGATAGATATATATGGGATAGATAGATAGATAGATAGATAGATAGATAGATAGATAGATAAAAGAAAAATATATAGTCAAAAATTGAATAGATAGAAATGAGAAAGATATATAGATAAAATTAAAATTGGCATAAAACAGAAAAGAAATAGAACTAAATGCAGGACTTTTCTTTCCGCCGACTTTTGGCGGTGTCTGCAGCGGAGACTCCAACGCAGATGTGAAACCAGCCTTAACCCGAATTTCTGCAATAGCTTAAAGACAACAAAAACACACACTCATTAAAAAAAAACAATAAAAAGTCATCAGAAGAACATTTTTCAATGTATTTAAATTTGTTTTTGTTGTCTTCTGTGATAAGATCTCACTCTGCCGCAGTTTAACCTGTTGAAGAAGTTTGGGTTAACTCTGCTCCATCTGTAGAGAGAGAGAGAGAGAGAGAAAGAAATAAGATAGATAGATAGATAGATAGATAGATAGATACTCTCAGAGTCAGGACTGGGGATGTAATAAGTCAGCAGTCCCAGCTTTCTCTCCTCTGACCCCATGCTTTCATGTGTACACTGCAGCCTATGTGCATTCATATTGAAGCCTGGAGAGAGAGGAGGGAGCCTGGCATGTAAACTACAAGCCCCAGTGTGCACAGGGAGAAATCTGAGAGGCTGGGAGGGGATTGTGTAAATGAACTCTGCCTGGGAGGGGCTGCAAATTCTTGCAGGGAACATGGGGGATGGGACTGCAGTGTATTGTTAAGTCTGAATAGGAGCTGCCTCACTTCTCTCCATGCTCAAGGAATCCTGCACACTTGGAGGGATACACTACTGCCTCATGTACACTTAGCAGAGCTGGATACATTGTTTCACAAACCTCCTTTATTTAACATCTTCAAGATTTTTTTTTAATCACTGGAAAGAAAAACTTTTTGATTTCTATCTCAGAAACTTTCTCCCCTGGCTGGATCTCCTATAGGTGCTTCATACAGCCCACATTTTTATCTTAAGGGCACCAGATGGTTTAAATTAAACTCTCTCTCCTTTTTTGCTTTTCTTCAAATACTTCAGACCTTTTTAATTAATTTATTTAAACTTAAGTCTTTAAATAGTTTTATTTCTTCAAGAAAAAAAAATCCACAGTCTTAGGTTAACCCCTATCCTGGTATTTATGCTTTTTTTTGGGAAACTAAAGGGTTAAGACTTTTTGGAAGTTGGGGGCAAAATCAAACTTTTTGAACTTTTTATTGTATTTTTTTGAATTTATTTTTAAATTGTCAAAAATCTTCAGAAGGATAAAGGAGAAGACTTCGGTGCAAAGACTCAAACAATTCAAGTGGGTAAATATTTTCTTTTTTTTTTACTTGCCAATGTTTGCTGTTAGTATTAGGCTTTGTTGACTAAGGAGTTTTTTATAGTTTTTGTTTGTGTGTAAACCAACAGATGTAGGTGATTGTATGGGAATTATATATATAATTTTAGTTATTTTTTTCTTTTAGTTGTGTTCATTTGCTTTGATGATGGAGTAAGTCAGTGGGATCCATTCAGCACATATGTTTTCTATCAGAGTTTCCTGCTCAGTTCCTATGTTTTCATACTTGTACAATAGGTGACTTGACTATCTAGTTCTGCCATGATTCTCTGCCAGGAGTTTCAGCTATCCTTTAAATGAGAGGGCTATACAGTATATCTCCTCCTGTCCATGTCTGCTGAAACATGTGACAAAAGGTAACATCACACTTTCCCTACTAGAGGCATTGTGGTAATTGTAGTTCCCCGGGAGCTAATGCTTCATTGGTTGGCTGCATGGACATTGGTAGTCCAGTAAATATTTCTCTGTATAGTTCATGTGATAAGAAACGTTCATAGCATGTATTTATTGCATTCTATATCTCCTACTGGCTTGCAGTGTATATTTCTACTGTATACAGCAGATCCAGTGTTTGAGAGGTTTGGAAAGTGTTAGTAACAGAATGTTCCATGACTGTATTATAAGCCCAGCCTGTGGACGAACTTCTTTGCTGGGTCAGACTCAGTAAATTGTTCCATTCATTCCAATAGGAAGCTTTTTAACCTGTCTATCTTTCTATGTGATCTCTTCTATGCATCCTTTATCAGTTCACACTCTCTGATTTTCCTCTATCTGGTGATGCAGGTGCAAAGCCCAGAGAAATATAGAACCATGAATAGATATAATCCAATGGAGACACATTACAACTATGTAAGGCAAAGAACTAAGCCCATAAGCATATAACTTAGATTATCAGTAGACCACTAGCTGTTGTATGAGTGCAGGTCTCAGCTTGCCCTCGTACCCAGAGGTGCATGGATCCCTCTTTGGTCTAGTGGTCGCTAGCTTGTTTGGATTTTTTTGTGATGCTGTTCCTAGTATAAGCCTGTTAGATTTCTAGCTTTAACCATCAGAGTTTTTCATGAGGGTATTAGACTCCAAAACTTGTGTCGTTTAGACTGTGAAAGAGACCAAACATAGAAATGGAGGAGATTGCTAGGAGTTGTCTCAAAAATTGGCATGCGTGAACAAACACCTAAAAACAAGATGAGTTGTTGTGACAAAACTGTTCTCTGTGCCCCGTGCACTGACGTGGTTTGGAAATTTTGCTTGGTTTCCAGCAAGTCCTCCTCTCCAGCTCTTGTCTATTCAGTCCTCGATCTATTGTTTCCATCAGTGTGTTACAAATGTGTCTGATTTGCGGTAAATAATTAGATTAAATGCTGGCGTTCCACATATGTCGATAATTTGTCTTGCTTATCTCAACCTGTTGGCTGAAGAGATGGCGTCTGTAAAACCTTTACAGTTCTGTGCCTCGGGGTGACTTTACGCTGACGTCTCAGGACCTGGATACCTAATTAGAAAACTCTATTACGTATGTTGGCTTTATGCGGTAATTTACTGTCATGGCAGATCATGTTTCATTTTAAGTTTTGCTGGAGATCTTTTGGGGACTTTAATATTTGATGATCTGATGGTTTTTAATAAGATGGGCATAGTTGATCCCAAGTATATGACTAGGTTAGTCATGTGTCAGTATGTATCTGGTCCAGCGACAGTAGTGTGAATCTGCTTGGCTAAAGACCCAAAGATTTGTCATCCATAGTGGACAATATTGTTGGGATCAGCTGACTATGGGACTCAGTAGATTCTTGGTGGAACCAATGATTTCTTCCATTTCTTGATCTCTCAGGGACTTTAGTTTCACCAGCAGCTTCTTATGTCCCTGTTCTATTAAAATAACAAGCATGTTCGGCCAAGTCCAGTCTACATGTCAGTGGATAGTCAAGCGTGATGATGACTGTCAGACATGCGTCATCATCTGTCCAGTCAGACATCTGTCTTGACCCATGGCATCAGACATCCTATTCTTGTCATGAGGTCAGCTTGCCTTTTTGGGTTATATGATGACCAAGTTGCAATCAGCTGTAACCTATCCAAAGCCTTGTGCCATGGCTGTATTGGTTGGACTAAAACAACTAAACTACTTATTTGTGCAGTCAGTTTGTCACCCATTATATGAAAGCATCTCTTTTTCACTGCCCCTCCTAAAAGGACCCGTGTGAACAGTATATTTCGCTAGGACACTACCCTTCAAATATGACCATCGAAAGTCAAGGACTTTGTGATGGGACATTGGTGGGAACTCTGTAGACCTGATAACCCACCAAAAGCTTAAAAACTGTGGTGTAACACTGTATAGGAAACTCTAAGAGATGTAAATATACTGAAATGTTGTTAATGTGGACCTTGGTTGTATATGGAAGGGTTGTTTGTTTTTCAGGTCTAACTGGCTGTTTTGCAGGTCTTCCCAGTTCCAAATAGGTGACAATGGCCAGCTGCTTTTGTTACTGGCCTTTGAAGTAGCCCTGCTGGATAGAAACATAAGGTTAGGTGTGAAGAAGCTGTAGGCCACATGAGCTAAACAAGAAATTGTTTTCACAGGTGGTTTGAAAACCCAAGGGAATATTAGGTTTCCAGATGGAGTAACCCTAAAAGTGGCTGTCAAAGGAGTCATGTGGCCACCAATCTGAGCTGGTTAAATTGTTTTTTTTTTCTATGTTACCAGATATTTCTGATGACACTTTAATTATTTGTTTCTTTATGTGCACTTTTGAAGATGATGTGGTAGCCATGACTTCCTTGCAGATCAGGTTTGGAATTTTAAATAGGAGTCTTGAAGGTATTATTTTTCTCCTTTTCCCATTATAGGCAGTCAATGATTTACCCTTTGCTGTACTTGGCTCTGACCATTTAATATAATGATGCTTGGGTAGTATTGATTATACATGAGACTGTTTCCATTAATCCACTACCGGTCATGGGGCACGTGGTGTCTGTAGCAAACCGTGCATTGAAATTTCTTAAGGTTTTTTTTTCATCTGTATATTTATAAGCTATTGAGTCGTTGTCATCTGTCAAGCCCATTGAACCATTTCTGTTGGGTTCTAGGCAATAGGGCAACCATTGGATGTCCATAAAGGGTAAAGGAATGTATCAAAACATAACACAGATAGAAAATAGGGGAGAACCCCTGTCGGAGTTGTAATGGATTTCGTAATAGTCATCACTTTACTAAATATATATTGTCTAAGCAGACTGGGATGGCTCAATGATTTTTATTTGATAACTTTTTTCAGTTCAGAAAGGGTTGTCTTGGCATGGACATTGACATTGTTGTAATTGCCAATGTCCAAAATTGTGTCAGTGTGCTAGGAAAGTACTATGCTGCATTGTTTCATGTCTCCTCAGTTGTTTTAGGAGGGACATGACGTATGACGGACCATGAGTAAGTGGACTAGTCACGTGTCCTTCAAAGAAAGTCTAGTGGAACTAAGAAAAGGCTAAGTCCCATAGTGCCTATGGGAACATAGGCATCGTCTATTACTTACTCAGCATCCTTTACTAGGTCATTTAGAAAAACATCTTTACAACTTATAATATTCCAAATCGGACCATAAAATGTTCCGGGAATATATTCAAGAACATGAAGTCCTTTCTAGGTGTCTACACCTCTACAAGTCTAAACTGCTGAATCTGTGTTTATAATGTCCTGGATAATAACTTTATTATCATTCTGGTTAATTTCTGTGAGGCCATTGACCATAAGGGTGCAGCTTATTATAGTGTTTACGGCATGTTCTGGATGGTGGATCTAGATGATCATGGGTGTTTTGCTCTGAAGGTGTGTCCTCAAGGGGCAGAGCTGTAAAGTTCTGATGTAGCCAGTTAATAAGCTATCAATGTGTTATTGCTGGGCTATGCCTCTCATCCAGATGATGATGGCTTCCGAGTAGTATTACTTTTTGATCTAAACACTTATAATCCTATGGGCATGTGAACCATACAGACACTGTAAACCGTGAGGCCTTAGGTCCATGCCAGTTTTGCCTAAGTGCTAAATATAGAATAATTGATGAACTAGACCATAGTAATAACCCGAACGTCTGGAAACATAAATAATTTGACTATCGCTGGCTGGTGCCATTTGGTTGCTGGATTTTTTTTTTTTTTCTTTTTGCCTTCCAGGTGTGTACAGTAATAAGAGCATATCAATGTGCATTTCATAGCTTGCTGCTTCCTGGCTTCCACATCTTTGTTCTCACCTATATGTGTTTTTAATGGATGCTGAGCCGGATGACTATAAAACAAATGTAGAACAAAACAGTATAACTACTAATTATATCATCGAGATAGAGGGTTGTATAGGCTTGACAACCAGTATGATACATACATCGAGATGGCTTCAAAGGGGATAGTCTGGAGGTGGACATTCTAACCCTACCATAGTAAGGGCCCACCATTATGACCAGGGCTGTGGAATCGGTAGGCCAAACCAACAACTCTGACAACTTTATTTTCCCATAGCCTGACTCTGGCTCCGACTCTTTCATAAATGGCTGACCATAGTCAGACAGATGCAGTACATCTCCTAATTCACAAAAAACAAGGGACTGACTTTTGTAAAAGGAAACCTGCAACAAACTCTGCAAAAATAATTACAAAATCAATAATTGTATAATATTATTCATTTTATTTTCGAGTCGGTACCTTTTTCGTCGGTAGCTTTTTTTGACTCTCCGACTCCAAAGCCCTGATTATAACTCGCTCTTCTTTCACAACTGATCCCCTCTTGGCCTCTCACCACTTGCATGCCAGAAATGAACTACACCAGAGATATTGTACATGTACTTGTCCCATTTAACCTCAAATGAACTAACATAGGAGTTAGCGGCACTAAAGCAGAATCCCGGGCATTGAACCTGTGGTGTTTTCGCCTTACATTTATTACATTGTGTATCGGCATCTGTAGTTCATGAGTCTTGGAGTTTTCCTTAACTGACCAGCCACATTATTTTTCGAGTAGGTTATTATACCTTCAGAACAAGTGTGTCTCTTGCATAGTTAAGATTTTGGTAATTGTATTGTCTTGTGTGAGAATTTTTTAAACCTATTAAAATCTTATTTATTATGGAATATAAATAATTCTTGCTTTCAGACTGGTTTGAGGGTAGAGTTAAGGTTTACAACTTGGTTGGACCAACAGCTAAACTGTGTTTTCCAGCCAAGGGTTTGGTGGCCACATGGGGCCATTGGCCCTCCTAAAAGTGTTTGCCCAACTGTTAGCAGCTCCAGAGGCTATCATGCTCTAGTGGTATCAAAAATATCTGTTGGCAGTATATTTAATGGTCGGCATCCAACACCATGAATGTTTTTGGAAACTGCTATGTATTTCCTTACTACTCCTTTGCTGTTTGGGGCTAATGCTTGCCCAGTGTGCCACACTTTGTTCTTCCTGCTCCAGCTTGTCTTCAAGCTAATAACTGGTTGTAGTGGTGATAGGTGAACTCCACCAAACTTACCACTACAGGCAGTGGTCAGATGTCATGTTGATATGACATTGCTGGACCAGGAAGAAGAGAGGCTAGTGGGGAAGCTTCAGCCCCAGCGATATGAATTGTTATAATTCTGTCCTTGTAATGTAATAACTTCTGATCTGCTGGATAGTTTATAGATCTGCGCATGGTGTTTTCTGCTAATTATTTCTGGCACTGGGTTTGGAAAATATTCATTTCTAAGAATTGAATAACACATTGCTCATAAACCAGTTAGGATTTTGCATTTTGTCAGTGTAATATTAAATACTTGTCTCAGCCTCCGGCATGTGTTTCCATGTTTGCGTTAAACAGATATTCAGTTTTCTCACAAGGATTATTTTTAGGGCTGGTGTAATGCATCTCTGGGGTTTCCTTTTGCTTATGGAGCTGTTGTGACTATATACATTATATTCAATGACCTGATGTGTTGACCTAGACTACTAGCAACTGCACCTTAAAATGGAAACCTAGGGATTCCTAGTTCCTTTTTACCACCGCTCATTTTGTGCTACATTTGATATTTTGACAACCTCTATAGGAAATATCACGTTATAAGGTGTGTCTCAGTGGAGTGTGTAAACCTATTGTACTGTATTCATTGTCTTGGGGTAGATAAAGGTAGGCAAGGCTAAATTGTATGCGATATGGAAGTCTTAAAAGAAACCTTGATGAAATATATGTGACATGAGCTTTCTTGTGGCGCTAGGGTCCTACTTCGAAATGTGATCAGAGTGGTAGTTGTCTTCTCTTGACCTTGAGACCAACCCTCAATGTAATACAATCTAATAGGTAGTACTTGTATAATATTCTTAGCTACATGTAATGGATTTTTCCAGGGTTCCGGATTCCCACAACCATAGGAATCTCAAGTCAACACACCTAACTTGACAATTTTCACGTCTATGGTGCCTTTTTATGTAAAAGAGTACCGCCTATATTTATTACACCTCTACTTCAAACTTGACATATAATTTTAATGTTGCTTGACGTGTCTTAGTTGGCCTTCGGACCTACCCTTTGATTTAGTAAGTAGTATAGGCCTGCCTTGGGGAATTTGCTTCATCCTTCTTTTTTTTTTTTTTTTTTTTTTTTTTATCATTTTGCAACTTTGACATTGTACCTATTGGCTTTTTCTGAAGAACCAGACTCCACCCTCCATCAAGTTTTCTAGGAAGCAGACCTATCTAACCTTATCTTCTGCAATTTTTTTGTCGATGTGATAATTGGGAACATGAGGGAAAGCAGATGATCCCCCTGGAATTGATCATCACTCAGCACTTAAGATGTGTCTGAGTGGTTTATGTATCTCTGGATAGTTGACGTGCCCTCTGATCAATTGAGGAAGTCTTTTGTCCTTGTTTGACATGTTTAGTTTCTAGTCTTCCAGGCTCTGCTATTCTTCCTTTTTATGGAATGTTTATACTAAAGGAAAGCTAACTAATGGTTTGTCAAGGATTATAAAAACATGGCTGCTTTTTTTTCTAGAAATGGTGCCATACCTAATGTCTGCATGAACATCACCATGGAGAACCCTTTTGTTTTTAAGCCATATGTTGTCCTAGGATAGGGTAGCATTTGACTAAAGGCTCAAAATCATATAAGAAAAAAGTTTAACAAACGCACCAATTTCAGCAAGATACTTGGGCCTTTCAACTCTCTCTCGACAAATGATGGTGAGGAGAAAGAAGGGTCCAGCATGTTAAATTTTGTGTCCCATGCTTTTCTTCTCAGGGAAAATAAGACGCCACCATAGATATCTTACTCTCCCCTCCCTATTGACAACAGACATACACGTTGCTGAACCAAGAGAACAAACTGTTTGGGCAACAGTTTCTAAAGGTGTATGAGCACCTTAAGATGAAGTATGCTTGGATGTATGTGTCTTTGTTTACAGTAATGTCTTCTCTGAGGTTGTTCACAAGAATGTGAGATACCCTTGGGCACCCTGCTAGTTTCATTGGCTATACACATTGAACCATGTTGTAACATGATGATCCCAGTCCATATAATTAATCGCTTGGTAGAATGCTGTTCCTATCCGAATGTGGCCGCCTCTGGGAAAACACTAGCCGCTTTTTAATTGATAGCGCATTACAAACTGTATCTGAATATCAATTCTGTCACATCTTTTAATAATGTTAAAATAAAATATGCCCCAAAGCCCTTTTACCTCTATTTAATAATGACTCTGAGGTGTACCATGTGTCCAATTGATGGAAATATTGGGAATTATACATTTCAATAACAGCAAGTTTAAAAACCTGTAAGGCTTTAATTTAGCCTACTTCTGGATCAACATGGTAGAATATTGTAGTAGGTTGGGTTTGATGTGTTGGCTTAAATTTCTTACGCTACTATTTTAAAGGGTTGTCCAGGATTTGGAACAAGCTCAGGGGTGGCTGTGATGGGTGTAAAATAAAACAAAAAGCATACATACCTTTCCCCAGCACTCTATTGTCCATTCATTGTTCCCTTTCCTTCCTGTGTAGGGACTCGTCACGTTAGAAGCCAAGAGGCTCACATGACAACAGAGACCAATCAGTGGCCTCATCAGTCGCTGGTAATTAGCTGGTTATGTATGTGAGTGACATCACCGATCCCTCTACAGCGACCACTGATGCCACTGACTTGGTCTTAGTGGTCGTGTGAGCCTATACTTCGGCGCAGCGAGGCCTGGCACCAGAGGGAAAGGGGATGACGTCCGAGTCCTGGTATAGATGAGGATTGTCTTTTTCTTTTCTCTTTTTTTTTTGGTTGGTTGTTTTACCCACATCCCAGCCTCTTCTGAGATTGCGGTAAGTCCTTGACAACCCCTTTAAGTAGAAATTACTATGGATTAGGACTGGGTAAATTCCAGTAGACTGACACCTTTTATTTTTGGGTTTATGAGAGTCCTCATTGTCTGGCACATGGTTCCAGGAGTAATCTTATTGCCTCCTAAAATATACTTTATTTGGTCTGCTCCAAGTGGCCTCTATATGGATATCTTTTCTCTATGCTAAAATGAGCTAATATAGTCTACTAGTGGCCATACACTTTCAATAGCTGTCAGCCAAATACTAATTCGGTCTCAGCTCAGCCAAGCATGCATGTCTTTCCAATAGTGAGCACCTTATCGCCCCAGAGAACCAAAGGACCAGGCATCAAAATTCAACATGCCCAGTCCTTCTCTCTCTTATATCATCTGTAGAGGGAGAATTGTCAATTTTGGCCAACATTGATCTAACAAGTATGGCTACCTTTTAAAGGAGACAGTTTACTTCAAGAGGTTCATGGCTTTGGTACATATAGTCATGCCCTACAATTCCATACTACCAATCCATAGACACTCATTAGGCTAATAGACGGTGCCTCCACAAGTCTCCATATTGTGAGTTATTCTTCCCTAAAAGCATTTCTCTGTAAATATGCAACATGGCATTATTTTATTTCTCAGATTCTGTACGAACATGAGGGAAATAAAGCTTGGCATGACTCCATATCAAATTGGACTTGTGGTACGGGCCCATAGACTCCTGCGGATGCCCATATCAGCTCTGAGTGTGTGCAAAGTTATAACAAAGCCATGTCCATGAGGCCTTATGTAAGCCATGCTTTATTCCACTGTTGAGTTCAGAGAATTTTTTTGTTAACTTTCCCTTAATTCCCCAGTGTTTAATCTCACAGTAATTCATATCCGTAGAGACAATTGTTTTTGTATTATGTAGAACTTCCGCAGTTTCCTTTATATGCAGCTCTCCGTGCTGTTGGAGATTATCGGTGCCCTCTTGCATTCGAGGAAGGGCAGTTTGACAAAGAGGTGACACGAGGTCAGGGTGGGGAGGTCATACATAGTAGAAAGGAAGTCTTTCTTGTATTGCTTTTAATCTGTTTTCTTTGTAGACATGGAGTCCTATAGCGCTTCTGTTAGTATGAATGCAACCTTGGTTAAAATGTAATGCGGTAGTTTACTGGATAAAGTTATTTTATACTGTACTTTATGAATCATTGATGGTGAAGCAGGGCTGTGGACATGGCAGGCCTAACCACCAACCAGGAAACGCTAAAAATTCTCTAATTCTAAACAAAAAAATAGTTGAATTCCTTTAAAAAGTAATTATGTACCAAACTATGCTCCTAATTAATAATATATCATCTATATAATATATTTATGACGAAGCCGCAGTCAGTTGGGTAACTTTTTCCGCCTCTACCCAAAATTGACTCCGACTCCACAGCCTTGTAGTGAAGTCCTGGTTTTTGCAATTGTTTGCTTATTTTGGGACCGTCTATCTGGATTTTATTTGATGGCTGTTTTGGGTTTCAGAATGTCTGTCGTGAAGTTTTTCAGTAAATGGGTGATGGGCATCAACTTTTTGGGTTGTACGTTTACAGTTCTTTTGTACATTATTTCAAGGATTCTTGTCCTGCGCCTAATTTTATTGCCCATGAGGTAAGTTGGCCTTAGCTCTGGCAGGAGCACATCTATCATGGGAATAAAGCAGTCATATGCTCCAGATAGTTGTCTGCCAAATGCTTGTTTGGTTGACCACTCTCTCGCCTGACCCTCGGTACGCATGTACTTGGGCTCAATCAAACGTGCATTGTTCTGAATGGGGAGAGTGGAGTAAACTGCCAACAGATACTTCTGGTGTAATCTTATCTCCCCTGAGAACAAAAGGATCGGGCATGTTGAAATCCAACTGCTCAATCCTTCTCTCCCAACATCTTAATATGTATATGACCAGTTTTAGTCCACAAAAGCACATTAGCTGTGAATTTGTGGCACGGATTCCAGAAAAAGAAGCAAGCTGTAAATTTTAAAATTGTCCATTATATTGCAGATTTTGATTGGATTTCATTCCATTGTATGGTGAATCCACAGCACAGTCTGTATGTGACACATGTAGATTTTGTTGTCTTGCCATAGATTTGCTGGGACTTGCAGTGGATTTCCTTTTCTGAATTTATCTTAGAAGATCATGGATCTTGAAATTCAACATGACCATTCCTTCTTTCCCCTAACATCCACCATCCGGGGCACATAGACAATACATGGTTGGCCAGTTTGACTGGAGGACAATCCCCTTTGAAATAATGGGAAGAGTTTAAAACTTCTAGATAGAAAAGTTATTCTGTATTTTTGTCCCAGACCCAAAGGATCCCCCCTAAGAACCTGAGAAGGAAAGAGGTAAAATGTGTTGACTTGCAGAGCATACGGTATGCATCAAGTTTACCCGAGCCAGTTGTTGCACCTAAGTTGAATGTCTGACTTTGACCCTGTTGCCGGGTCAGTGTTGTATTCTGAAAAAACATCTAAATTTTGGCCGAGATGTAGTCACATGTCTGTTCTTTTGTTTGCTTAAAATATATAATCAGCCTAATATGTTTCCTGTCTGTTCTCGCTCCACATAGTCTATATTAGGAAACCTCATTCACGTTCCTCACAGTTCCGTTCTACAACGTGATCTGTAGCATTGATCCATTGTTGTCCTGCCATGGGGCAATTTAATAAAAAAAAACAAAAAAAAACAAAAACTTTAACACAAATTGGCCACATTTTTTAATTCCTATGTAGTTAATAAACTGTAT
Organism: Leptodactylus fallax; assembly: GCA_947044405.1. NCBI lineage: Eukaryota > Metazoa > Chordata > Amphibia > Anura > Leptodactylidae > Leptodactylus > Leptodactylus fallax. Next base: position 417,984 of record CAMRHE010000149.1, on the reverse strand, counting down.
ATACAGCATTGTATCATTACATAGATAGTTGGTCTTCCATGTGGTTGTATATATTGATAGGCCACATCTGCTGCAGATTGTGTGCCCCATTTACTTTGCTTTCTTCTGGTTTATTAGATAATAGGATTGGTGAATGGCCTTTCTGTAACTTGTTGATGTCTCTTTTTATCCAGGAACCGTTGGAGGCTCGTCTCCTCTTGACACTGGAGGCCTCATGGATTCCGGTAGCCTGCACTAGCCGAGTGGGGATGTTCTCTGGAAGGTCATTGCTTTTCTGGGGTGTCCTACTCGGCGCTGCTCTCTCAGCTGCCCGGCCCCCTTCCACCTTGCCAGACCAAGGTAGGTGACTATGCCATTTATGGTTTTAATGTTATTCCTAAGGAGTAGTTTAGTAGCAATGTGTCAAAAGGCTGATGCCCAAAGCAAGCATGCTTGTCTATAGTGGAGTTATTTAAGGTGGTTCATACCCCTTAGATAGCTGTTGGCCGAACAAGCTATTGGCCAACAGCTGTCTGAGGGGTTTGGACCACCTTAAAAACATACAATCTCTTAAATATATGTGGACTGAAGAATTTGGCTGTATATCATGAACCATCAATGATGACCATCTGCTGAAAAAAAAATATACAATTTTTTGGGACCAATGGAAGCAAACAAAATTGCTACATGTGATAGAATCGTAAATCATCTGTAATTGTCTCTATTACTATTTTTTGAGAATGGGTGGATCATTATACACCTTTTTTTATGCATGCCACTCACCTATGTTTGTCAATGGAGATAAATGAAATCCTATCTCTGGTAGCTGCCAAAGCGTATAGAGCAAAGCAGGTTCCCAGCCTTGGGGCTCAGATAATCCGCCAGAGACTTCCTGTTCTGCCTTTGTCCCAAAGAAGGACTTGTCTTCCTTTCCATAGCCCCAGGGTGTCTGCGCTCATCTTCTGGGTAAACACGTTGCATACCTCTCTGGCAGTCTGTTGTGAATCTACGAGAACATAGTCTGGGGTTACTGATCCTTCTATACACTATAGCAGATAAGTTTTCTTACAGACATATGATAATGTGGGTGGATAAAAAATACACTTTACGTATAAACGTCTCATCTGTATAGCATAATTTGAAAGGCTTACATTAACAATAGTATTTATAATCACATAGACTGTTATGGTTAACACAATACCATACTATATAGTCCATTATGTGTATATATATAGAGTAAAAATACTTTTACGAGGTCAAAAATGTAGAAGACGTGGTTAAGAACATTTGCAGTAAAGTTTGCTGGTAACCTATGGGTTGTCTATGCAGGAGACTTGGATGATAGAGCCTAGTTGTTGCTGTATTATCCCTATGGTCGGTATTGGCCACTACAGATCCACATCTTTTTAGAAACACCAGGGGCAACTCAGGTGTAGATAATGTCACTGTTCCCTCCTATGGGTAATACATAAATGAGAGGTCAGCAAGGTCTGAGTCATTGGTGAAACTAGAACTGGTACCAGAGGGCCTGCTATCCTCTATGTTCTGCTCCTGCTAACCACTTCTACTTCCATTGGTTAATAGAGTTGGTAGATTTTCCACCTTCCCTTTAGATGAGGGTAGAAGCTATGAGTTGGTCAAACCGTGTAGTGGTACTTTTGAGACCTCTTCCTATGGTGATGGGCATTTCATAAAGTAAGGGACTGGATTTCTATTATCTTGCTGCAATTTTGTGTTACAAAATGGGCAGTAAATTCTTCTAGTATGACACATCTAGTGTAGAAACATCCTAGTAATCTCTATGTCAAATGATCTTGGTATACTGCTTCCTTCAGACTGTCTGCCATGTAGAACATCTGGTTTATCTCCTCTAGAATTTCTTGTCTATAAATCACATGTAGCACTTCACCTAGAGAGCTTCAGTGTTAAATCCTGTTGCCCATAAGCCACCAGAGAGATGTACAGTGTCTACGACAGTTAGTTCTGCTTGATAAGTCTTCATTTATTCACCACAATTTGAAGTCCACCTGAGGTTACATTCCCACCACCGCTCTTTTGTCCAGGTCACTTAGCACTCTGTATCTGGGACACTAGACGTCCCTGGTTAAAGATTTGCACCTCTAAACCAAGTAGTTTATGAATCCTAACCGAAGAGGCAATCATTAGCTACGGTGTAAAGATTGACTTGAATATAGAATGTTTTAACGTTCCTGAGTAACCGTTCCAAACATTCACTACTTTTATACAGCATCGGTACATTTACGGTTGTCAGCCATGTTTCTATCCAAATGGGGAATAGTGAGTAGCCTTGTGCAAAGTTGCACCTGGCCCTAACTGGGTCAAGCTGTGAGAACAATAATGAGCCAGGCAAGAATCTACACTTCTGATAATTATATGTTTGGCCATACATTAGAGTTGATAGAAGTCCAAAAAAATAGTTTAAGACCATTTTTGGTCATTGTGGATTCAGCTGTTGGCAGTACTTGGAAAATATTTTGTGCCAAATGACAGATGTGCATCCACATCAATAGAAACCTAGCGTAGGTCAAACCAGGTCAAAGATCAAGCCAGAGATTTTAACTTGTGGTGTGAGAAGGCCATGGACTTTAGATTTTGGATGGCCTGTCATACAGCCACTGATTTGGGTGGGGGTGCAATGTATTTGAGCAAAGGTTGGCTGCTGATTGTCCAAAAGCAGACGATTATATGATTATGCCAAATACTGGTATTTTCAGCTGACATTCAGTGGAAAACATTCAGCATGGCTGATCTGTTTTTGGCAGACTGCCATCGGCCACCTGCCAACGACCCTTTACAACATCTACATGTCAAATAGCCAACCATTCGGTGGCCAAGACTGACATTTTGACTGGCAAAAATCTAACGTGTTTGCCGGTTTTATCATGGCAACCTTCAGACTACAAGTAAATTACTAGTCATACAGAAAACACCTCTCTGAAGGCTTTAGTATATGGCCAGTTTAAGGTGGTCGGCCGGTTTTTAGACTAGACCAATTGACCATCTAATTTGTATAGTGAGCTGTTTTTCCCATCTGGCAGATGTGAGGGGAAAGAAGGTTCGGGTTTGAAAGGGAGAATCTTAAAGGGGTTGTCCAGGCATTTTTTTTTTTGGAGGTGAGGGGAAAAAATCATACTCGCCTGTCCCCGGTGCTCTGGTGTCCTCCCAGCACTGTCCGGTACTTCTGCTCCGGCATGTTCTCACGGGTCTATTTCCGAGTTTTGCTGATTGGCCTCAGGAAGAGACCCGTGATGTCACAAGTAGTGACATTGTATGCCCTTCGCTGAGGTCGCTGATTGGCCTCAGTGGTCACGTGTGGCCAAGACTTCTGTCAAACGTCATCACTGGACCGAGAAGACTGGACCGTGCCGGGAGGCACTGAAGCACCGTGGAAAGGTGAATAAGAATTTTTTAAAAAAATTTTTCACTTCCCCCTGCTGATTTAGTATAATGTTGTACCGTGTTAGTCATAGAAAGTAGTGGAAGAGTGAAGAAATCAGGCGATACCTTTTAGAGGCTAACTGAGTATATTTGATAGTAAGCTTTCGAGAGTGCTAGCTCTCTTCTTACACTATGTCTGAAGAAGAGAGCTAGCACTCTCGAAAGCTTACTATCAAATATACTCAGCCTCTAAAAGGTATCGCCTGATTTCTTCACTCTTCGGCTGATTTAAGAATTAAATGGGTTGTCCATTTTTGCCTGGACAACCCCTTTAAGGAGTTTGTCAACCAGATGAACGGTCGACAGCTGAATTGTTTGGCCAACTTGGTTCAGTGCTACCAATCCATTTTCTCAAAGCAAAGAGGAAGGGAGGATGGTAGTCGCCATTTACATTCTACTAGTCAGATGAGTTCTCACCATCCTGACCATAGTTGATCCAAAAATGGGCTCTGAGCCTGTTGGAGATCAGACAGCCATTGAATGGGTATACTCGATAGGCAATGGCGACCTCCCCTTCACCAGTTTACAGTATCTGACATGATCACAATGTATCTATTTCCTCTGCTTGTAGCAAAAATATTTGTCTACCTGTTTTTGAATTTTTTGAATTTATGTTTTTTATTTTGATGGCTAAATCACACTCCTGTTGCCTGGATTAGACGTCGATTTCTATAAATTTAAAAAAAAAAATGCCTGCTACAAAATAGTTGTAGAAGTACTTCTTACTATACCACGTGCGTGTGAGTGATTTATAATGGCTCTTGCCTCAGCTTGTGTTTAGAATAAGAGGCCTGTCTCCAGCACAGAGAGGAAGTAGATTAACATATATAAACAGTCATTTTGACCCACACACTTCATTAGCCAAAGGGGCCAGAAACATTTTTGTGCTGCCTCAACAAGAGGCACTGAGGAAGCTTTTGTGTCTGGGCTTGTGAGGAAGGGGGAGGGGGGAGCGCCAGCCTCACAAGAGGGGTGAGGGGAAAAAAAAATCACACTTTAGTGAAGAAGAAGGTCAGAGGCCAACTGGAACAGCTGGGGTCCTATGTTGTATGTTTTTTCTTCTTTCCTTCAGGAATTAATCCCTCTTCTGAGGAATAAAATCTTTACTCACCAGAGTTGAAAATATAAATCACTGAGCCGTGCAGCACCTTCCTGACCTTTCCTGAGACAATTATTTCCTGACCATAGAGAAGTTTAGCAGCTTTGCATGATTATAATTGCTGAGCATCCTCTTCCATTTTATGTATTGCTTTGCACTATGAACTCCGTGGTGAAATGATGTGAATATTATTGACTCCTTTTTGAATTTTCCCACGATTCCACTTTTTTTTTTTTTTCTCCCTCTAAAAATTTAGCTTTATGTGTAGTGTTGGCTGAATCATCATGAATATATTATGATATTGCATTCATAGCAATTCCATAATATATAGTGTGATTTATAAAATTTCCTATTTTTCGGTGGGAATATGCCAGTAATATGTATGAAGAACTGATTTTGCTCCGCAATTCCGTCTTCAGACTTCTAGTAGTGGAGACCATTGGGAAGCCTGGGGTCCATGGGTTTGACACGTGGCTGTTTATGTAGGACAAACTAGTATTAGGCTTCTTCATTGAGTTATTTTTTGAGAAAACATTGGTGGATCAGCTTTAGAAACAGGACATTGTGAAACACCTACAAAAAGTTAGAAAAATCCTAAATCAAGTACCCCCTACCCAAACAAATTGGATCACAATCCCACCAAGGCTGTGATCATACACTGTGCTGCCTATTAAAGCATAACATGAACGTAGTGCCAGTGCCACCTAGAGATATGGTACGGTATGTACTACCTGGCATACACGTACCAAAGGTTGAGAATCCAAGCTGTAGATAATCCAGTACATACTAGAATATTTTTTGTTCTGTTAAATATTCTGTTTGACATCCATTGCCCATTGAAACAATTGGAAAACCCAACCCAGTTATATTTGGCTGGTCTTTTGATGGATGTCCCACCATCAGAGAGTTACGGTGGCCATACACATTAAATTACTTTTGGCCAAGCCTGACCATTTCCGTAAGACCATTTAGTGCGTATGTTGATGGAATAGAAGGGTCAGGCATGTTGGATTTAAATGTGCCCGATCCTCCATTCTCAGGGGTGTCTGGCAGAAACTTTCTTCACTTTCCCCACCAAGAACGCATACATACTCAGCTAAAACACGTGTATTTGTTTGAGGAGGTTAGGAGTGCTGTCAACAGTGGTGTGTGGCCACCTTTAGCTGAGACTTCGTCTTGTTCTTGGGCCACAGATGGCCCCAGGAGGCGCTGTATTATTGAATTGTTACAAGCCCTTGCTTTTGGCTAGTCTATATGATAACATTACATCAGTAATAACCAAAATAAGGTAATGACCTCCTAATGATTGACTTAAGACAATGACTTCTAGAATCAGTGCTAATTGACCCTGGCAAATGTTTATCTTTTTTTAGAGTGTGTGAACCCAAGTGGTAGGGTGCAAATCGGTCGATCATGTCATCTGCATTAAACCAATACATATGTCTTCTGCACTGACCTAGCCACTTCCTATGTAAATCTCATTGGTGATATCTGCTCCCCAAATGCAATACCGTTAGTATTTGTCAAGCACACCTTATCAAAAGGAACCAATAAAGATAAGGATGTTTTGTGGTCATGGGGGCATGGCTGAAGGTTATACTCTTTTATACATGTAGCCAGATTTGAGTATTTCTGACTGTGGAGACTCAGGAAAATATGCTCCAGATACGACAAGTGTTACAATATTTTTGGTTTTATATAGATACTAATGCAAAATTAATTCTATAATCTATCAATTTGAAAAGCCATAACATTTTAATTGTTGGTGTCTACTTACCAGTCCTGGGAATGAATAGAGAAGAGGGTGGTGCATATGGTTACTCTCCATCTGAATGGTATCTATGGAAACCTTGTAATGAATGGAAATGTCCATGTGTGGTAGAACTCATGATGGTATCACAAGAGTATTCTCAGAGTACAGACCCTTGAGGAGGTCTGGCAGCCCACATTCACATACATGTGTTGATCTCTCTCAAATCATTTTCTGAGATTATACATTAATTTTCTATATTTGGGATAGACCATCAATATGTGATTGGTAATGGCCAGATCCCTGGAACCTCACCAGTCAGCAGATTGAAAGGTCTGCGATACTAGCCCCTTTTCCACTACATGGTATCGGCTTGACTCATCTTTGTTCGGGTACTATGTAGCTTTCAAAAAATACCCATTTCTTGTAACTTGTCATCTATAGTGCTGCCCCAACCTGTTGGGCAGTATTTGGACATGTCACTACCTAACACCAATTTTGGTTCGCTTTGTACCTAGTTTAAAGGAGGTTCTAAAACAGTACCTGCTACTTTTACGGAGCTTATACGGAGTGAGAAGATGACAAAAGTGGATCAAGACGAGCTGAGCTGATGCGGTACCATGCAATGTAAAAGGGGGGTTCAACCAGACTCAGTAGCTCACCTTTCCCTGGGGTCACTCCAGGACCCCCACTGATCACAAATTGACAGTCTGTCCTAAAAAATAGGCGGTTGATGTATTCCCCCCTTTTATTGTATCAAGGTGAATACTTTTTTTCTTAGTCATACGCATACTCGGGTACATCTTTATAAATCTATATATACCTCTTCTAAACACCCAAACACGTGTACACACGATGTACATGTATCATGGTTTATTGGAGTAATAACGCTACTATTGATGATATGTTGATTTGTATATTTTATTCCGAATTTTGCAGACTCTGGTGGTTTTTGTAAATTGCTCATTGCCTGTAAGTGCTCTCCTGAATCTCTGTGCTGTCTCTTTTAACCCAATTAAGTCCAGAGATAATTCCACATTTTGTATTATCACTTGTACAGATGAATCTGTAGTCAAGCACCAGGCCTTGTATGTGCAGAATTAACGAATCACCTCCTCCCCCAGCAGACAAAGGGTGTTTGCTTGTCCTAGAGGTATTTCCTGGATCAGGATGGATAAGGGATTTAAGTGTTTAACAAGAAAACAACATTTTTTTTTCTACTTTCTTAGGGATATAGTTAACCGGCGATAGTTTTGGGGAGATTCCAAGATGTAATTAGTCGCTAGCAATTAAATGATATTTATCTCAGCATGCATATAAATAATGAAGTGTCATTTGTGGAATTGGCACCTACCAGCCTTACCCAGGCAAACTAAATGGATACATTGGACTGTATCTGCATAGATCTATTGGGGTAAATACTGGTAAAATATTTTTAATGATTTTATATCCATCAGTAGACCTGGAAAAACATATTGCCTATTTTTGTAATAGATTTGTTTATTTTGCAAAATTTATGTATGCAATAACTTTTTAATATTTAAATTAGCAGGAGATGGCCAGAATACAATAAAAAAAATATAGATTATATATATTCACATATCTGTCCTAAATGACGGTAGTTACTATGACCTCAAATACAATTATTATGGAGTCGTTCATGGGTCCTAATAGGGTTGATTTTACTTTAGGCCACCCCTTTTTCGTGTAGGAACACTGTAATATGACCTCCATTACAGTAGTCCCAGAGTGGGTTTCAATCCATTATCGTCCCTTAGGAATAAATTCATCAAAAGCCTGTTGAGCTACATTATGGTCCCATAGACTTTGGGTGGCATTTTACAGTTCAGAAAATCTAATCCCCTGGTCATACCATCAAGTAAAAAAAAAAAAATTACATATACTGTACTGCTCAAACAATATTTTAAGATTTTTTTTTTATAATCAATATTAAAAACATTATTCTAATTCCAAGTTATTAGGAAGATTTATTATTGCTGTCTTACCTTGAAGATTCTTATATATTAAAGGTGTCAGGTGTTCTTGAAAATATTAATATTTTTCATATTATAATATTATTTGTAATATGTCTGGTTACCTTATATTGGGACGTTCATTCTCTAAATTGCCTCCGAAATGCTACCCCTATGTATTTTAATCCCAGGGATACTTTTCTGTGGCCGTTTTCTGGTTTACAAGGCATAAAAAGTTACACTTTTTTTTTTTTTTTTCCCCACACAAATTGTTTTATGGCACAAAAAATGTGCAACTTTTTTTTCCTTTTAGTACCATTGTTCCTAACAGATATATCATGTACACCAGACGTCTGGCATAAATGACGCTGGAAACTGAGCATCTCATAGCTTTGCACTGGTGCACATCCGGGGTAGGTGTGTACCTCATCACAAGTCGGGAGCTCTCTCCATTTTTTAAAATTTTGAAATACTTTTGAATTAATTATTTTTGTGTCTTCTGCCACTTTTGTGTGTCTTTCCAGATGACCTAACTACAGGTTTAACCCTGTGTTTTTTGATGAGTAAAATATAAACATACTGCTTTCCTGTCATTGAAAGGGGATTAAAAGGTGTTACGTGGCTGAGTGCTTTTGCTTTATTCCTGCTGTAATATGTGGGAAACTTCTGACCCCCATCCCTCCACTAAGGTTTTGGGATTAGGGTACCCACGGGCCTTTTTGTATGCTTCAGGAAGTAGAAGGGAAAAATTTAACTAGGCCCCATTGGCGTTTCCATGGAAACCAGCCAGCGCCTGCTGCTTAGAGCCATTCACTATCTTTTGTCCTAGTTAGGCTTTGTTTAAGGCCTTTATGGCTAAATCTCCATCAGCATCAGCTTAACTAAAGTTTGCATCCCATGCTTTGCGAGATTTGCATTTGAAAGTGCCAATGTCCAATGTTTTCTACTTTTTTTTTTTTTTTTTTTCTTTCTTTAGCTCTCCTTTCTGGAAAACATGTTGCGTCAGTTTCCCCTCAGTGTTTATTACTAAGGATTCCTTCCATGTGCTGTACATGCAGGATCGGCTTTTATGTTTCTAGTCGTTCTCCTCATTCCTTTTCCTGTTTTTCCCCTCATTCCTGTCTAGCCCTTACTAAATGTAAAGCCTTTTGCAGGTGTGTGTGTGTGTGTGTGTGTTTGTATGTATATTTGTGCGTGTATCTTTGTATTTGTGTGCATGTATATGTGTGTGTTTATATACCTTTATGTATATTATTTTACATATACAGTCATATGAAAAAGTTTGGGCACCCCTATTAATCTTAATCATTTTTAGTTCTAAATATTTGGGTGTTTGCAACAGCCATTTCAATTTGATATATCTAATAACTGATGGACACAGTAATATTTCAGGATTGAAATGAGGTTTATTGTACTAACAGAAAATGTGCAATATGCATTAAACCAAAATTTGACCGATGCAAAAATTTGGGTACCCTTATCATTTTATTGATTTGAATACTCCTAACTACTTTTTACTGACTTACTGAAGCACAAAATTGGTTTTGTAACCTCACTGAGCTTTGAACTTCATAGCCAGGTGTATCCAATCATGAGAAAAGGTATTTAAGGTGGCCAATTGCAAGTTGTTCTCCTATTTGAATCTCCTCTGAAGAGTGGCATCATGGGCTCCTCAAAACAACTCTCAAATGATCTGAAAACAAAGATTGTTCAACATAGTTGTTCAGGGGAAGGATACAAAAAGTTGTCTCAGAGATTTAACCTGTCAGTTTCCACTGTGAGGAACATAGTAAGGAAATGGAAGACCACAGGGACAGTTCTTGTTAAGCCCAGAAGTGGCAGGCCAAGAAAAATATCAGGCAGAGAAGAAGAATGGTGAGAACAGTCAAGGACAATCCACAGACCACCTCCAAAGAGCTGCAGCATCATCTTGCTGCAGATGGTGTCACTGTGCATCGGTCAACAATACAGCACACTTTGCACAAGGAGAAGCTGTATGGGAGAGTGATGTGAAAGAAGCCATTTCTGAAAGCACGCCACAAACAGAGTCGCCTGAGGTATGCAAAAGCACATTTGGACAAGCCAGCTTCATTTTGGAAGAAGGTCCTGTGGACTGATGAAACAAAGACTGAGTTGTTTGGTCATACAAAAAGGCGTTATGCATGGCGTCAAAAAAACACAGCATTCCAAGAAAAACACTTGCTACCCACTGTAAAATTTGGTGGAGGTTCCATCATGCTTTGGGGCTGTGTGGCCAATGCCGGCACCGGGAATCTTGTTAAAGTTGAGGGTCGCATGGATTCAACTCAGTATCAGCAGATTCTTGAGAATAATGTAGAAGAATCAGTGACGAATTTGAAGTTAGGCCGGGGATGGATATTTCAGCAAGACAATGATCCAAAACACAGCTCCAAATCTACTCAGGCATTCATGCAGAGGAACAATTACAATGTTCTGGAATGGCCATCCCAGTCCCCAGACCTGAATATCATTGAACATCTGTGGGATCATTTGAAGCGGGCTGTCCATGCTCGGCGACCATCAAACTTAACTGAACTGGAATTGTTTTGTAAAGAGGAATGGTCAAAAATACCTTCATCCAGGATCCAAGAACTGATTAAAAGCTACAGGAAGCGACTAGAGGCTGTTATTTTTGCAAAAGGAGGATCTACTAAATATTAATGTCACTTTTCTGTTGAGGTGCCCATACTTTTGCATCGGTCAAATTTTGGTTTAGTGCATATTGCACATTTTCTGTTAGTACAATAAACCTCATTTCAATCCTGAAATATTACTGTGTCCATCAGTTATTAGATATATCAAATTGAAATGGCTGTTGCAAACACCCAAATATTTAGAACTAAAAATGATTAAGATTAATAGGGGTGCCCAAACTTTTTCATATGACTGTATATATTATATGGGTGTTGTAAAACAAGGGTATGAGTAAATTAGTTAAATACTTTCAAGTGTATAAGTGATATTATTTTATAATATTTCTTTGTATAGGGACCTTTTTCAAGCAAGTGCGGGGAGATAAGTGGTATATGGTCTGAGCTAGACAAAATTGCTCCATCCATATATTATTTTTTTATTTTTATTATTTTTTTTTTAATGTTATTTGGTATACGTCCCATTTTGTTGTGCTAAAAACCCAATAACATCTGGAATATTGAAATGTTAAAAAAAAAACAGTTATCTGGCAAAGTGTTTGTTCTGCCTTTGCATATCTAATTAAAAATTTTACATGAATTTAGTATTTTATTTTATTTTTTTGTGGAGAGGTCAGAGGAGCGAGGTATAAAAGATTTCCCACAACTTTAAAAAAAAAAAAAAAAAAAACTCTCCACCAGCAAATCATATAACAAGTGGAAAGTCAGTGAGAAAAAAAGTTCCAAAACTTTTAGATTTTGTCCAGTATGTAGGTGGTCGATTATTTATATTATGTCCTAGGGTATCTTCAAATGTGCCATCTACTATAGTGTACAGTAAAGCGGTATACGACTGTGTACTCTTTAACCTATTCTGTGAAGCAGAACAGGGTTAAACATTACCCATGGTTTACAGGATAAGGGCTCATGACTTGTTCTATGCAGTCTAAGTTAATGAAGTATTATGGTGTTTAGTGATACAGAAATCCTCCCTTTTAATCTGCCGGAGTGATTAGGCGTCCATAAAGCAAAGCGCGACACAGTTCAGGAATGTTGTCTGTGAAAGCTTTACATATAACATACATTGCAGGTTCATGTATATGATAATAGATGCAGATTTACAAAGATTGGATTTTCATGCCTTCATATCCTCTGCACTGGCTGAGGGTGCCCCTCATTTATTAGGAGTTGTGCGCTTACTTCTAGGCCATGCACCTGCATGGAAATCTGTGCCAGCTCATAACTGGTAAATTATAATATATTAGATGGAGCAGATGGCCACACCCCCTTTTTCGGTAAAGTGGTGTAAAAACCCCAGTTGCAACGATTTTGTTGCAAATGATGTTTACAAACCCAGCATAGTCGGCATGCCGAGCATGTGCACTGCCACTCAATTCACTATCTGAGATTGCTGGCCATCTTGCCTGAGCTCCTCTGCTCTGTTAACAGCATTTAGTCATATGCTTTACAGCAGTCTCATGGCCATAGGCAACAATAGTCTGGTACCGACTTATTGAGGATTATGGGAGAGTTTTCCAAATTTTCCATGCTGTGTGCAGAGAGGGGAGATAAGCTGTGACATCATCTATTGTCAGTAATAGATGCAATGATAAGTCAATGGTGGTATCTATAGAGGTGTTCTCTTCTATTGTGATCCTGTCTGTCTTGTCTGTAAGTTAAATAAGGTGACTGCTTCAAAGAAAACCCCTAGAAAATTGTCAATTGTCAGTCTTTTATTAGGCTTAGTGGCAGGAGTGTACGTTTGCAGGGTTTAGAACTGTTTGGATTTTGTTTTGTTTTTAAATATAGTGAAAATTCACTATTTTCACCATTTACATGCTGTAGCTTTCTTCGCACTACTCATCGTTTTCAGTGCGAAAAAAACTCATTGTTCATCAGATTAAAAAAATCTCTTTGACTATAAAAGTAAAATCAAAATTTGGGCATGTATTTTATTAAAAGATAATTTTCTGTTATTGTACTGCAGCGTTATGTGTTTGGATGACCTATCCCTGATTTGTAAGAGCCGTACAGATATACATGATATGGGAATCCTCTTTGTTAGGTTGTCAGGAAGGAAGCGCACAGACGTAGTAACTTGCCTTTCTTTAGAATGTACATGGGAAACTGATGGCAAGGATGAGTTGTCATACATGATACACATTCTTTTTCTAAAGAATACCTGACCATGAAATAGATCACATGACAATGCAACAAAAGCTTCGGATCAGGTGTTCTCTGCTTTAGGCATTCTCCTCACAGCCTAGCGATGACGCTGAGCAGAAAGGCCCTACTTTCTGACAATGGAGGGATATCGGTGGCAAAACTAACAGTACCAATATTTCTGGCACCTGGGCGCATACCGCCAAAGCTGACAGTGCACTGAATTTGGTACGCTGTCAGCTTTATAGCGGTATATAATATTACTGATCTGTGAGGATATGAAAGGTTCTCTTCAATGTCCACTTTTTTTTTTTTTTTTATGCCAACTATCTAAGATATATATATATAGCTCATCTCACTCTTCTGACAAAAAAAAAGGATTGGACATGTTGAATTCTAGTGCCTTATATTTTTGTTGTCGCGACAATTAACTTGCAGCTAGAGGTGTCTGGCCTTCCCCTTGTCCAATTGAAAACACATGTATGCGCGACCGAACCAAGTGTGCATACGTTTCAAGAATTTGCAAGGAGTAGCCGTTCACTGACTATTAAAAGTATATGGTCAGCCTGTCTCATGACAGTACATGTGGCATTGTCCAGAATTTTTCTTATATACAGTAAAATATGGTGCTATTTATGTGTGCTGTATATACGGCATCCTTTTCAGCACTCTATTGCAGTATTATTTGGGTACTGCTTGGTAGTAGTATTTTATCTAATATGCGGGCAGTATTAATCCTTTTTTTCTCTTCTGATGTTTAGAATTTTTCTTACATAAATATGGTGCTATTATGTGTGCTCTATTTGGCATAATTTTCAGCACTCTTGCAGTTTTACTTAGGTACTATGTGATGGTATTATTTATCCACTTTTGGGACAGTATTAATCCCAATTTCCCTGCTTTCAAAAACAGGGCGTTCCACTACAAAACGGTGTATCTTTTTTCCTAGCCTGGCATAAGAACCATCTATTGCTGTGATTGAGCTGTTCGCTGATTGTTGTCCTCATGTCTGATAGAAATAGCCCAGAGCATGACTGAAATTAAATCCTCTCTTGTGTCCATCTTGCCACCTGAGCATCATCATTTACATCAGTTGCCTTGGGCAAGAATTTGAGCTCTTAAGTTAATTTTTCCCACCGTCTCTCCTGTCATAAGGAGAACAGCGGCAGATTAAATAAGGCTCTTGCCTTGATTGTGAAAAAAACCTGCAAAGTGGTAATAACCGTAAGTGATCGGTCACGTAACATACCGGCATTTAATTTCATTAAACAATAAAAATGGGCTTGTTTGGCATCTACAACCCATCTGACCTCATTTAGGGCCATTCCCGTAATGGCTCGATTATGGGTGTAACAGGGTTATTCACTTGTATTTAAATCATCTAAGGGTCTGCTCCTAAGCGCAATGTTTTATGACCATATAAACCAGCATAAAAAGAGAACTGCATCTGTCACTTTGGAAAGTCTTAAAGATGAAGAACAAAAACAACAACAAAGGCAAAAAAAAAGTGCTATTAAAAATGCAAAAGAGCTTGTATAGTTCTTTCCGATTTAATAATGGTTTCCTAGCAACCTATTACCTTCCTGAAGCTTCATGTCGTAGGATTAAGGAGGTAAAACAATTCTTACCATTTCTATTACTTTCTTGTTGCTTATTCAGTGCCAATATATTGTGCACAAATTTTTGCAATTTTATTTTTGTATTTTTTTTTTACTTACAAAAATGAATATTCGTTAAAATATTTTACCTATAATTTTTTTTTTTTTTTTTTTTGTGGTTGGGATGGGCAGTTGATTTAGTCCTCCTATGTTCCCAACAAGCAACAATTTTCATCAGGGCTATGTAGTTGGGATTGAGACCAATTTAGGGTGGAGTCAGTCAGAAAAAAGTTATCAACTCCAAATCCAGCTTCAAAATAATTTTTTAAAATTATATTATAAAATTACTGATATTAGATATGATTTTTTTACATATTTACTTTTATAGGAATTCAGTCACTAGTTTTTTAATGAATTAGAGGATCTTTACTGCTTCTGTCTGACCACGGCTATCAGCCATTGGAGGAGTCTGGCTATGGAATAATAGAGGAGTTGGAGTCTGTGGTTTGGCCTACCAAATCTACCTTCCTGATTTTTAATGCATATTATTTTCTGCAATAATTTATATATATATATATATATATATATATATATATATATATCCAAAACAATATGCTAAATTTTATTTGCTATATTTTATTTTTTTCTGTTATATTTTTTGTCGCTACTTATTGACCGGTAAACAAATATGGCAGAGAGCGACTTATAAGTGACTGCTTAATACTTGGTGGTATGATAAAAGTGACAGCAGAATAATTCCGGATATTTAAAACAAAAACTACACCATAACTGTTTATTGTCTTGGCCGAGGCTCGCTGTTTAATTCCTTCGCTATTGCACTTTGCCTTATGAAAGTACACTTGGTACTGATTCATAGATTGTTGGACTCTGGCCTATGCCGAGGTGGTTTATAAAGGCTGCGTTTAAAGGTCACTTTATATAAATTAGTTTTTCCAAGAATTAAAGTTTTTGTATGTGTCTGTAATATATAACTGATGCAGATTTTTTTTAAAACCGAAATCACTATTTTAATAATCTTCAAAAAAAAAATCTTGCGGAGAGGAAAAATCTAATTGTACAACTAAAAACGCTGTCTTTCGTTGGGAAAGCTGCCTGAGAAACAATATGGGCCCTGTTAATGGTTGTGAAGTTTAGAAAACTTGCTTCAAAATATCCAACTGGTTAATAGTGGGGACTCTTTATTGGGGACCCTTATTTATTAAGCAAAAGGGAGAGCACAGCAGCTACAGAAAGTACCTTTCTCACTGAGGGACCTTTCTAGTCTGTTTTACTTGATCTGCCTAATTCTTTTAATTGGAAGGCTGTAATGCTTTGTTTCCCCTGCAGAGGTGCTGCAGGCAAATTATATACTTGCAGGAACTTATAGTTACATGGAAATTTTTTTAAAAATATAGCAAAAATTCTTTAAAAACTTTGTTTAAAAATAAGTAATGTTTGATTCATTCCCTTTTAAATATGCTCTACAGGTGGGATAACTTTTATTGTGTCCCTGCCCCGTAAATGATTTCCCTCTTTCTTCCTGTGTGGCCAGGAAAAGTTTGCTAAGTCATAGTGCTCTTCCCCTTATCTTATTGACACTGATAAGGACTGGACATGTGGCTTTCTTCTCAAAAGGGTTATTCAAACAAGTCATTGATGGACTTCCCTTTTTATAGTAAGCATTCTGTGTCTTGTCTATAGACCTCATGCCAATAGAAATTGATTGGTGAGGTGGAGAGGTGTTTCAGAGGTGTGTGTGTGTTATCATTTTAGCATGCAAAAACTTCATAGGGCAAGTTCTTTGGTCACATGGAATATGATGGTTACCTTCTACAGGTCTGAAATTTTCACCTGTATGATCGCATGGTTGTCAGACCACCAAGAGAGGTGGTTTTGGACTTGGAGAAGCTAGAGCAGAAAGCCTTTTTGTGTCTTTTTATTATTGTTATAATTTACAGCTTTGGTATTATGCTTTCTGCTAATATTTAATGAACACTAACATTTTCTAGCTTGCCATCCAACCTGTTCTTCACCCACGAAGTACCTGCGTAATTTTAATATTTTTCATCCAAATCCGAAGTATGGAAGATTTTGGTTATATTCACATAGGCATGGAATTCTGGAGTTCCCAGTTTGGTCAGGCCATCAGTATTTTCCATAAATCCCAAAGTGGATGACCTACCTTAATTAGAAACCTTACAAACCCCGTCACCCGACTAGTTGTCTTGGAGCAAGTTTATCTCCATCCAACCCCAAATAATTTCCTCTAAATTCCAATTCCTTCCAAATAAAGGCTCCCGTGTAAAGCCTTATATTTTAAAAAATATATATATTTTTAATTCAGAATTTTTTTTTTTTTGTTTTTCACTTACTCAGTTGGCCCAGAGTCCAAACAAGAAATGGAATCGTTTTTGGCTCATCCTGGAGACCCGATAATTTTACAGTGCAGGCTTCGAGAGGATGTTCAGAGCATCAGCTGGGTGAAAAACGGAGTTCAGCTTTCGGAGACTAACCGTACTCGCATAACAGGGGATGCGATCCAGATTCTCAACGCAAGGCAGGAGGATTCTGGGTTGTATGTCTGCGTTACTAGTGGTCCATTTGGAACTGATACTGTTTTATTCAAAGTTAACATATCAGGTTTGTAGAAGATTTCTGCCTGATTATGACATTGTTAAATGTTTTTTTACTTTGTGGGATAACCTTTTAAAGGGATTTTCTAAATAAGGCTAAACTTATTGAAAGTCAGTCTGTAAGCACTATTCTCAGACTTATGGAACAAGGAGTTAGGGATATTCCTTCTTTTAAAGTTGTTTTTGTACATATCCTCTCAAAAGCAAAGGAGTTGAATGACTCTGCCATGTTGGATTTTTTTTTTTTTTTTTTTGGCCAATTCTTTTGTTTGCTTACAAGATATACAGTCATATGAAAAAGTTTGGGCACCCCTATTAATCTTAATCATTTTTAGTTCTAAATATTTGGGTGTTTGCAACAGCCATTTCAATTTGATATATCTAATAACTGATGGACACAGTAATATTTTAGAATTGAAATGAGGTTTATTGTACTAACAGAAAATGTGCTATATGCATTAAACCAAAATTTGACCGGTGCAAAAATTTGGGTACCCTTATCATTTTATTGATTTGAATACTCCTAACTACTTTTTACTGACTTACTGAAGCACAAAATTGGTTTTGTAACCTCACTGAGCTTTGAACTTCATAGCCAGGTGTATCCAATCATGAGAAAAGGTATTTAAGGTGGCCAATTGCAAGTTGTTCTCCTATTTGAATCTCCTCTGAAGAGTGGCATCATGGGCTCCTCAAAACAACTCTCAAATGATCTGCAAACAAAGATTGTTCAACATAGTTGTTCAGGGGAAGGATACAAAAAGTTGTCTCAGAGATTTAACCTGTCAGTTTCCACTGTGAGGAACACAGTAAGGAAATGGAAGACCACAGGGACAGTTCTTGTTAAGCCCAGAAGTGGCAGGCCAAGAAAAATATCAGAAAGGCAGAGAAGAAGAATGGTGAGAACAGTCAAGGACAATCCACAGACCACCTCCAAAGAGCTGCAGCATCATCTTGCTGCAGATGGTGTCACTGTGCATCGGTCAACAATACAGCACACTTTGCACAAGGAGAAGCTGTATGGGAGAGTGATGCGAAAGAAGCCGTTTCTGAAAGCACGCCACAAACAGAGTCGCCTGAGGTATGCAAAAGCACATTTGGACAAGCCAGCTTCATTTTGGAAGAAGGTCCTGTGGACTGATGAAACAAAGATTGAGTTGTTTGGTCATACAAAAAGGCATTATGCATGGTGTCCAAAAAACACAGCATTCCAAGAAAAACACTTGCTACCCACTGTAAAATTTGGTGGAGGTTCCATCATGCTTTGGGGCTGTGTGGCCAATGCCGGCACCGGGAATCTTGTTAAAGTTGAGGGTCGCATGGATTCAACTCAGTATCAGCAGATTCTTGAGAATAATGTACAAGAATCAGTGACGAATTTGAAGTTGCGACGGGGATGGATATTTCAGCAAGACAATGATCCAAAACACAGCTCCAAATCTACTCAGGCATTCATGCAGAGGAACAATTACAATGTTCTGGAATGGCCATCCCAGTCCCCAGACCTGAATATCATTGAACATCTGTGGGATCATTTGAAGTGGGCTGTCCATGCTCGGCGACCATCAAACTTAACTGAACTGGAATTGTTTTGTAAAGAGGAATGGTCAAAAATACCTTCATCCAGGATCCAGGAACTGATTAAAAGCTACAGGAAGCGACTAGAGGCTGTTATTTTTGCAAAAGGAGGATCTACTAAATATTAATGTCACTTTTCTGTTGATGTGCCCATACTTTTGCACCGGTCAAATTTTGGTTTAATGCATATTGCACATTTTCTGTTAGTACAATAAACCTCATTTCAATCCTGAAATATTACTGTGTCCATCAGTTATTAGATATATCAAATTGAAATGGCTGTTGCAAACACCCAAATATTTAGAACTAAAAATGATTAAGATTAATAGGGGTGCCCAAACTTTTTCATATGACTGTATATTAAGCAGCACTAAAGATATCTACAAAGCTCTTCTTCCCTCCTCCATAGAAATTAATGTGAGAGGGGTGATGACCTCCGATTGGGCAACTAATGGCCATTCTTTATCTTATGGTCATAAGGCTGTCATAGATATAAGTAGGGGGCGAAAGCCATGTCATGTCTAGTGCTGCAAGATCGATAAAGATACCAGTACTTAAAGTATCCAAGTATGGTTCATACTTGAAAAGGTTGCTTGCAACTGTCTTGAAACTTGTCAATAGCCACATGAAATAGAAGAACACCCTGCCATGATTGCCACAATATCCTTTGTCTTCATTTCATGTGACATGCAAATGCAGCTCTGCAGTGTATCTCTTGTGAATGGCCTTTGCACACTAATCTATAATGAAATGCATAGCATTAATACTTCCTATAGAACTGGTGGAAAGACCCTTCAGGACCCCCAACCGCTCATTTGACCTCCTTTATTTGTTCAAAGAGGCCAAGAGTTTTCTAATTGCAAATAACCAATGACTTGGCTGAGATTTCCTAGAAGTCGTCCAGACATGTCACCTTTGGGATGCAACTGCATCTGACAATTGAGATGTGATGATGTTAAGTGATTTCTTATCAGACCTTCACTGGCCATTTGGCTACATTCCTTTGACATTGCTGGTCAGATTAATGTGGCCTTTTTGTGTCAGGGCATGTCTTATCAGTTCATGCTGGACACTTCATCTAGTGGAAAATGTGCTTGTTGGTTAGTTGTTGACCATGTTCCCCCCCACACACACACTTGTTTTTGAGTATTTGGCACGCAATTTTTCCTTTGGTTTACTCTCTCGGTCCTTAGTGCTATACCTTACCTCCCTTTTAAGCTACCCATAGTGATGACGTTTTTGTTGTAAGGATCTTCAGAAAATCTATTGTCCAAGTGGTCAGTAAGAGCCATGCCTCGGGGTCTAACATATGGGGCTGTCTTTTTCCTGTTCAATATTGTTTTGTTTTGTTGAAATAAAATAGGCAATAGTGGGTTCAACGAAAGTTGACTTTCCCAATTTGTGTTTCACATTATTATGCACTGGGAGTCAATGAATAGGCCGACAAAAAGACATCCCCCTTTTTTTTTCTTTTTTCCTTTTTTTTTTTTTTCTCCATCTATCTTGGTCTACCCAAGAGCTGGCAGATGTCTCCCTAATCTCGTGTGGCAATGCATGAAAAGATAATAAAAAAGGAAGGAAGTTTTCCAATAGCTAACAGATGACAGGTGGTCATATGTTGTAGTCATTGTGGTCAAATACTTCTTAGTTTTTCTCTCAATATTTTTATTAGGTTTTAATATATCAAGTACTTTCTTTTTCAAAAAGTTTTTCTTGTAACCAATAGAAACCAAATCATGAGGAGCAGAACTAATGGGCAACAAGGCCACATTTTGTGTAGGTCTTTGGGTCCTTTACGTCAATACTGTTTCTACCCTGTCAAATGAGTGCCTACCTGAAAAATTGATAATTGAAAGAATGTTTTATTTGAATAAATTCTTTATGTTGTGCCATCATAGATGCACTACCATCTGCTGAAGATGACGATGACGACGATGATAATTCTTCTTCGGAAGAGAAAGCTGCTGAGAACTCCAAACCAAACCGTAAGTTATAAACTGAAGATCTATTATGTGACAACAAGATGTATTTAGATATCTGGGCTGAACTTCATACCAAAAACTTTCTACTAGGGAGTTTTTGGCGCATGTGTCTTGGATGCTAAGAAGCCCTTCTGTCTTAGGGCATTTGGATTTTGAGCTAGGTTGGTCCAGCTCCGTATAATGTCATGTCTAATTGGAGGTATGGACAAGTCATGGTTGGGGATAAGATTACCTTTTCTTCTGTGTTGACCCATGTATTTCCCCTGTGTCCTAGGAAAGCCAGATAGAGGCTGGAATTAAAAATAAGTCTACATTAGTGTATAGTGTTTCATCTAATAGAATACCAGATTATTAACCAGGGAAGAAAACAGTCTACACAAATATTTCACATATGACTATGCTCTAAGCCTTGACATTTCTGAACAAAAAGACAATATAACAGAAGTAAAAGAAATAAATATAACAAAGCTCCAGAACCTTCAGTGATTGGCCACTTACATCTCACCCCATGAAGGAAATAATAAGTTATTGGGTATTGTGCGTACATGTTTGCCAAACTGAGAGTCCTATTATGTCAATCTACGTCAATCATGATCGTCTGAGAAAACCGTAGAATTCCTTATGTAAGTAACAGGTCTTAAAGTAATGCTGTGGTTTTGCAAAAATCACAAAAAAGGGTCAAAATCATGTGGAGGCCATGTGATCTTCCTCAATTGGAATAACGTAAGTTATAGGCAACGTATTCTTTTTGTGGCCAAACATGGTGTAAACTCCTCTCTAAAGAGACAAATCCACCATAGATTCCAAAAATCCTCTACATAACTTTGGGTTTTTGCCACAGATTAAGCAGCAAATCTACAAGCTGATTAACTCTGTGAGTTGGTGGAGCTCAGAGTTAGTAACCAACCCTTGTTGATATCATCCCCTTTACTATTGTGTACCAGACTCCCCTCTCAAAGAACTGTATTGTTGGCAAATAAGACAATTGGGAACTGGCCCATAGTTTGGAGGTGGAAACAAATACTTGGCCCTTGGGGGAACCATGTTGACCTCTACCATGGGGCCCACATTCTTCTTTTTACGCTACTGTAATTACAGATAATATGTAATAAAAGAAGTGCAATGTTATATCTGTCACTACTATTTATGGGGCCTTATAGAATAGGTCTGTAAAAATTGGCGTCAGCCTAGCAAATAATCGGCTCTAAAGCAAAGTTGATACAGGACGTACTATTAAACAAGATCCCCATTACTGACTTCTCTTGCATAATAATTCAGAAAGCATGTGTGGAGTTTGTTGCCGGGCTGGAATAAGCTCATTAGCTAACAAAGGGTTAATAACACTCTCTAAGACTGAGCAGAAAGATTTTCCAAACACAAATCTGCAGAAGCAAATCATCTTAGATCTTCACTCCCTGCTCTGTAATAATACTTGTAAGATTTGGATACAGTTTCCTCTCCAATGTTATGTATTTTTCGTAAATCCCCTCTTCCTCCACCTCTTTTACCCCAAAATCGTCCTTTTTTCACCATCAAGCCTTAGCTAATGATGAAACCATCAGGACAGACTGCCATATGATCCTCTTCTTCTCCGGTAACAATTTGCGTTTAGACAACACATACCTTAAATTCCTGTGGGATTCCTCCAGGCCCCATGCCATCCTAATTGAATAAAGCCTAGTTGAAGTGTAGCATTAACCCTTTCACTACTGGGACACCAACTTGTCAGGGTTCAAACGTCCTCAGAGGTCCCTTCTAAGATCAGAGACATGGCTTGAAGTTTCTGGACCCCATTTGCCATGTGCCTTATACAATAGTGTTGCCCTTTATATGTGGCAAAAGGGCCTTTTGTACCAGGGCTTGGAAGTGAAAGCTACCTCTGCACCCTCTACAACTATCCCATTGAGTGCAATTGGAAAATCCTCAAAATGTGTTTGGTATATATCCCTTAGGGCATTTTATATAAATGAAAAACTTGGATAAGTGAATAAAGGGCCACTTCAGACAATGCTTATGTACTGTGTTATGCCTAGTGCTGAGCCTGAGGGGGAGGAACGTGAAAGACAGGTTTTATACCTACCCTCTCTGGACTCCTTGCCAGGAGTCTTCCTTTAAAGATTCTTCCATACTTTAAAAAGTTTATGCATTTTTGTAAGTACATTAACCCCTGTCTACAGTCTGTCTAGCTCAAGTCTACTTGAAGTTCTTTCTTCTTCAATGTCTCCAAGCTTGTTGATGGTACCCAATAACAACCAGCAACATTTTGTAAGATTTTACTTTTTCATTAACTGTAGGACCTTATTGGGCAAATCCAGAAAAAATGGAGAAGAAACTACACGCTGTCCCAGCAGCAAAGACTATAAGGTTTAGGTGTCCAGCAGGGGGCACACCATTGCCTACTCTACGGTGGCTGAAAAACGGCAAAGAATTCAAACCTGATCATCGTATTGGTGGATATAAGGTATACACAACAATGCCAGACTTAAACATTGAGTCTTATATGTATAATAAGGTGTCTTGTGGTGTATGCGTGTCAACGCCAGTGATGCTCCAGTTTAACTGGGCTGCTGCCAGCACATGAGATCACCTTGCATGCCAAGCTGGGCTTTGAAGTGGGACCATCCTTTCTCTCTGCCCAGCAGGCTGTCCCCGATTGTCTGAGCTGGTCTAAAAGTTGACGCTCATTAATCTCTCCCCCTGCTGATTACGGAGCTCGTTAGATGGCTCAACAAACCAAGGGTAATTAACAAATGGACAGAAGGGAGCAAGCAATGGTGGTGACCCGTGCTGGTCTCCCATCTATTGACCATGATGTTCTTCTTTTACAGAAGGCTACCTTGTAGATCATCAACTTGTTTGGAACTACAAATTCCTTCCTTACCGTCTGGGGTTGAGAGGCCAGTAGGATGCTCTCATTAAGACATATTACTTAAATACTCCACCCCTTGTTCTCATTGATATATCTACTGGACATAATTTAGGTCTAGAAGTGATGCCCAGAAGTCCACTATAAATAACCATTAATCCAGGATCAATTTATAAGCAGTAGACTTAACCTAACTTTATTCTATGAACACTTCCAGGTCCGTTCTCAGTCTTGGAGTCTTATTATGGATTCAGTGGTACCATCTGATAAGGGAAACTACACATGTATAGTGGAGAACAAGTATGGCAGCATCAACCACACGTACCAGCTGGATGTAGTTGGTAAGAACTCAAGCATTTCCAGTGTCTCAAAATATTTTAGAACATCTATGTATTTCTGCCTGTATGGCTACCTTTTTTGTGATTAAAAAAAAAAGAAAAGAAGGCCAAGTGGCTTTTCCAAAAATGTTTTAGAAAATTTGCTGCTTATCCTGGAATGTAAACTTGAAAAATATTCTATGGTTGACAAACTTTGCTGAACCAATGGCCAGCATATCTGATCCAGTTGGCTCAATGTTCCTGGCTGAAATCTTAAAAATTGGAGAAGTTCCTAAATGTGCTTGAGATTAAGAAGCGTTACATCTTGGTGCTATGCCTACTGTCCTGCGTAAAAATTAGCATCTATGGACTATATATATATATCTTCTGCTAACTCAATGGTATTGCATGGCTATATTATTGACTACACAGTATTGATCCAAGTCGTTGACATGAATCAATAAAGGGCTCTATTCACACCATTAGCTTTTAGTACCCATTTTATGGAAGTCCTTAAAGGGGTCATCTCATGCCTTTCACTTTTTTATATGTTTTGTTGAGCATATGGACATCACAGAGGGAGTTGAAGGTTCTCAGCTTAGGTCGTTCATGTGTGAGCCAGAGCAGAGGGCTAACAAGGAGCCAATCCCAGCCTGTCCATGCATTTTATGGTCTGCCATTTGTCTGAATGACCAGCATGTAATACTACATTTACCCTACATCAGTTGGTATTGTGAGCATTGGCCTCATTTGGCTGACAATGGTTGTCAAGATGAAACCACCCCTCCTAAAGTTGCTTCAAATATCTATAGTGACTCTGAAGATGGCACTTGTTGGTTTCACAATTTATGATACAATTCCTTAAATATTATTTTAATGGACACTAGAAGGTCCAAGATTATCAAGTATTGTGGATTATCAGAAGTCGTTGACAACTTTTTGTCCTTCAATGACCCAGAGTGTCATGACAGGTTTGCTCTGCTTGGCCTTTTCCTTCTACTCCAAGATTGTTGTTTTTGTTTTAACCTAAATATCATGGTTTCTGGATTAATGGACTTTAGTGTGAAGGCGGTTTTACTTTTGTAAAAAATATAGTTGGTGAATCATCATCTTCTCATCATGGATTTTAGGTTTACTTATTTACATTACTGAATATCTTCCCTGTTCTTTTCCTTACTACATATCCACAAAGTTTACGTTGGCAGCAGTTCATCAGCTGTTCATAGACCACTTGTGTTACCATTGCCATTGTTCTCTGGTCGGTCTTGGACTAGAAAGTTTGGCAGCTGTTTGTCCCCAATGCATGCTGGGGATTATTGATCTCTAGTCTTCTATAGTCTGTTTAGAGGCTCCTGAGAACAGTATTTTGTTTTTAACAAAACAGAGTCCATTTTGAGGTGAACATTTTGCTATATGGATTTTGCTCTGCTGTACTATCTTCTGAAGGTCTGACCCATGATAGGAGGCTTTAGTCTGTCTGCAGGTTGTTGCTGTTATATTCTACTTGACTAAAAGACAATACAAGCTCCACTGTTGCTTGCCGGAGACGTGAAATAGCTTATCGGTCTCCTCAATAACATTCCCGCTCAGCTTGGCCAAATACGTTATTTCTAGGAATAGATAAGTGGCCCTTAGACATCTCTAGGTAGGATTGGATGGGTTGAAACCTAACTCATCCAATCTGTTTTCCCCTATGGTAAATGCCTGGCTATCCCCACCAACGTGAAATTTTTTACTTGAAAAGTGTCATCCACTAATTCCCCCACTGTTGTCTACTGAACGAAAACTGAAACTTGACCTTGACCATTTGACCAACCACCTATCAGTACTGTCATGGAAAATACTACAACTTGCAGTTATAGTATTCTCTATACAGTACATCTCCGAGGCTCGCCTTATGGTCGGCAAAGTCTTCTGTTGCAGCCTAGCAGAGCACAAAGGGGATCTACAGAATGGCAATAGTCAGGTAAGTGACACTTTTTTGAGATGTAGAACTCTACATGACTGCCCATGACCTGAATTTTCAGCTTAATCTTGGACATATCATTGCTGATAGATGCCTTGTTCAGTGCGGTGGAGTAACCAGGTGTGACCATTTGTTATATACACAGTATTTTAGTGTTTGATTCATGAGTGGTAAAAGCTCTCGGGCCTAAGTCCGTAAGATAATAAATGCCTAGCATTACATTATACAATACTGATTGCATGTGCCGCAGAGCTGAGGTAATCTGGTGATTCCGACCATGGTAGATCATGGCTGAACGATGTGTAATAACTCTGAGCAGGACATTTTTCTAATTCCCCCACACAGATGTCTTCTATGATACGCTCCAGATAAAAAAAAAAAAAAAAAAAAATCACAACAAAAATTTCACAAACAGCTGTGTTATTTGAGACGTGAATGGAAAGAAATCAGGCATTTGTGCATGTTATGATAGCGCTCAGGCCGTTTCAATGAGAAGGGGGTTGTTTTCTTGGCCTATATCTGACAAATCATGAAATTATCCTCCATTTCCTCCAATAAGTAGCCAATTCTCCTCACAAATATTTCCTTCATGCAACATCCGCCTTTAATTATCCAACATATTTTAGTTTTTTTCCAGCTTCCCCCTTTTTCCACCTCACAGATCCTATTAAATTTCAGATATTTCCTGTGCAGGGGGCAATGTGAGGCCTAGTAGAGGTGCTGAGTTTATTTAGTCTGTCCACTTTTTTCTTCACCTTCCACCTCTGATAGTTTGAAGAACATGGTTTGACTATGTTTACATGCCTGCCACAACATAGGAGTAGGCTAATGTCCTTAAAGAGAGTGTCCAGGATGGTTTTTTTTTTTTTTTTTTTTTATAGTTCACTAAAAGCAAGGAATACAATAAAATAAAAAAATAACTAGTACTTCATGATAAAGACCCCCAATTTTTTTTTTCTTCTTAAATTTGATGGGCCATGTAACTCTTCTTCTTCTGTAGGCCCCTTGGCTCTAGATGCTTTCTGCCTGCATAGACTTCTGTTACTATCTTGTGCGATAAATCGCATATCCGTCCTTTGGGTTGAAAAAATTTTGGACGTGCTTCAAAACATTTTCTGATCATAAGTAGATACCCATGGAAAATGATTTAAGGAAACATTGACTAATATTTAATTTTTTTTCTATTAGAACGGTCCCCACATCGGCCAATCCTCCAGGCTGGCCTACCAGCAAATAAGACGGTCACTGTAGGAAGCAACGCAGAGTTTCACTGCAAAGTCTACAGTGACCCTCAACCTCACATCCAATGGCTCAGACATCTTGAAATCAATGGGAGTAAAATAGGATCTGATGGCTTGCCTTTTGTGGAGATCTTAAAGGTACGTACGAACAAGTAATGTATAAAATGTGTCATAGATGGTGTAATCTCTGGAGGTTTAGAGGTTGATGCATCATCTTGACAATGTTTTGTGGCTGAGAAGCCATCAACTACGTGTGTGGAGCGTCCTGGATACAGTTAGCCAGGATATGTATTATTTATTAACTAAGGGCTTGCTAAATATAGATCCATCTATGAGCATAACCTAACAACGCACGGACTCTGTGATCCAGTGTATCAAGTGAATGACCTCCACTCCAGTTATTAAATGGCCTAACTTTTTCTGCCTTATGTCTTTAGTTTTGAGATTTATGAAAACTCTGAAATCCAGTTTTTATATACAGAATATGCTCTCAGTCTAGACAAAGAACTGATCAGGAACCTCTCATAAATTAGAACAATACCCATATAGTCTGTAACACGCCATGCTACTTACATTGAACTTGGGTCTACTCCATGTGTAAACACTTTGGTAGCATCATTCGTTGTTAGTATTTAAGGTAATGTTGCATTCGGTAGTGCTGAGTATACAGTACTATCAAGTTGGATACAGAAACATTGAGAATCATATACATATGAAAAAACAATGGTTTCCAAGCTGATCATGGAAATGTGGTTGCTATTGGTAACTCCATTGTTTTACTTTGCCGCCACTCAGGGTTTCATATATGTCTGCATTATACTGTAAGAAGAATCTTGGAGTGATCTTGCTGTGCAAAGTTCTCTTAAAAGGAATCTTTACTTAAACAAGAGATTCCTGATTCAGTGACCACTGCTGCTCTCCTGTGCACCATGTGGAGAATATATATATATATATATATATATATATAATGTGAACTAGAGCAATTGATTTGTTGCTCTGCCCATGTGATCACAATTTGACAAATATTGGTGACCATAATGTCCAGCAGAAGTCATTTAAAGGGGCTGTCCAGAATTAGAAGAACATGGGAGGCCTCCTCCAGACACCGCACCACACCTACCAATGGGTTTTGTTCAGTTTTACAGCTCCAATCCAATGAAGTGAATGACTGTTATAACTTGTGAACATGTGTGGCGCTGTTTTTGGAAGAAAGCAGCCATGTTTTTAATAAGGAAGTCTGAACTTTTCTGAGGAATCCTACAGCTTGGTGTCGATACTCTTCAGTAAAGTATGCTTGCACTCATACTTGACTACCTTATCAGTAGCTATGAGGTGATATGAAGTATCATCAGTGATGACGTTGCTGTGTTGACCTCCTCGTGTTATCGGTTTATTTCAGCACTCTGGGATTTATAGCTCAGACGCAGAAGTTTTGACCCTGTACAATGTGACAGAGGCAGAAAGTGGGGAATACATATGTAAAGTCTCCAATTATATTGGTGAGGCCAATCAGTCTGCGTGGCTTACCGTCACCAGACCCGAGATACAAGGTAAAAAAAAAAAAATCGGTGGCACCTCCTGAAAACACCAGAAAACTCAAGTGAAATTTAGAACTTTGGAACAATTGCTCTGCAAAAACTCTCAGCGGGCAAATTGTATTTCACCCCTTTTTTGTCTGCTTTATTTCCATGGAAAAATACTTGTGTGTGCAGCCTGGTTTAGTTTCTGATGGCTTTTCTATGTTTCTTCTGCTTTCTTTGCTGGACTAATCTATTACCGACTATCCAATGTTCTCCACTGCATCCAAGTTTCCGGAAAAGGACTAATCAAATGTTAATTCCATCCTATAGATCAGTGGTCTCCAGCTGTTAAGAAACAACAGCTTCCAGCATGCTGGGCGTTGTAGTTTATCGACAGCTGGAGAGCCACAGGTTGAAGACCACTGACTTGGATTGACAATTTAATCTTTCCTATAAGACTGGTTCGCGTTACCGCTGGAATTTCTTAATTATACACGTTGTAACAATCCATCTGGAAATTATAGATGTCTCTGTCTATCAAGAGTGGAAAATCTTCTCTTTTCCAGCTGAACAGCTTTTTTAGAACTTCAGATTGCTTGGCTACTCTCCTTGGCTCTTGGAGTATGTCTTAGTCATGTCGAGTACTGCAAGTGTTCCAAAATGGCTGAGCAGGAAGTAGTGGAATCTAGCCTGCCACTGAAGAAATAAGAGACTCATGACTGTCAATTTCCTTGAATTATTTACATAATTATAAATTGTCCGAGTATATAGAAGGCTTAGTCTTAAAGAACGTCCCCACCCAAAATCACAAATTCTCAGTTATATAACTAGGAGTCATTCTAGTTTTGAACAGTTTTCAAACTGTTCTTCTTTTTATTTGCTATATCAATCTCTAGAAAAATTTTCTAACCAATATGGCCATCATTACTTCTTTCGCAGTGCTTTCTGAGGGCCTATCTTTAGATGTAATCTTGCAGCTCCTAGACCCCAGTGCAAAATCTTTAACAGGGTCTCGCACCTACCATTTGCTGGGTTTAATACTGATGATGCATTACGTGGTAAAGCTTATTGAGCCCCCTCAGACACCGGGGCTTGGGTGCAATTGTTACCATTGCACTTCCTATAGTAGTGGTCCTGCCAGTTATCATGACTGACTGGATTTTCCCAGTTGTCCAGGAAAATTTTGAGGATTGAAATGATGGTTATATTGGTTGTCACCAAGCTTCCTCTATAGGTAGTAATTCTAATCCTACCCAAAATGTTTAGACTTATTTTTTTTCCCTCTATCTCCTTCTATTACTTCTCTTTCAACGGAAACAAACAAGGCTGTCACATCCGGGTCTCATTTTTCCATGTTGTCAATCTCAAGCATGTTTTTAAGTGGGCAGGAGGTCTCGATTTTGGTGACGGGTTTATCTAAGGTAGCCTCTCTTTAGGTCAAGCTTAAGGGAGAAGTATTCCTTAAATCTTTTAACCAGATTTCTTCCAGTGGTTTCTCTTTCTGTCCATGGCACCTTGCATGGTTCCAGGACAGCACCTGCCCACATCTCTTCTGGTTCTCATGGCATTTCGCTTGTCCATTTCCTTCCCTTTTTTCGATGCTGTTCTCTATAGACTGCAGGAGTCAACACCACCGACAAGGAAATGGAGGTTCTCCACCTGACGAATGTTACTTTTGAGGATGCTGGCCAGTATACCTGCTTGGCTGCTAATTCCATTGGGCACTCTTATCATTCTGCATGGTTGACCGTTCTTGAAGGTATATAAGGTTCTCTTCTGTCGTCTTAAATGTGACATGCATTTCACACCAAAAAGAACCTAGTTGTTATGTACCCACATTTTACACCCACACTGTTTTTTTTTCAGACTGAACTTGAAAGTCTAAATTTAGTTTTCATGATGGGGTTCTGCAACGGTACAAACTTTTTTTATTAAGCTGAATTACCCTTAGGTCCATATATGTAGTAAAGTGTTGCTTAAATTGTGCGACTCTGTATTACATATTGGATTAGTCATTTCATGGGGAGTAATTGCACCTTTCCCAGTCAGCCCAGCTGTATACAAACTTAGGTTTTAATTCCCTTTTTAATATCAGCTGAAAGCCTTGCTGTTGCCTACAGCCACATTTTTTATTAAAATCTACTTCAGTTTTGACAGTTTCATTCTCAACCTAAATAAATTACACAAACTAAAACTAATGAACACGAATTTGGATGACAAAATTTACTGCTTTGCATCTTATATGCTAGACCTGGTAGACAATGCATCTTGCTATACTACAAAATGCCACATATTCAGCGTATAGCCTACTCCTACAGAAAAAATAAGGGGACCCTACTGGCACAATATACACAGTGGCCTGTGGCTTGAACTTGCACCAATAAACTGTAATTTAGCAGCAGGTAGTCATTTTCCCTACAGCACCACCTTAGGTCAAATGAAGCATTACACCATAACCATAGAAATGAATGCGCTGGTCCTCCAGAGCAAGAACCACTGTCTACCAATCAATAGTCCGAAATGGAATACGTCCTTTCATTACAACAAAATTCCCAAATAGGATATTTTTTAACATAAGCCACACCTATAAATGCATTTTATAAGGTTAAAAAACATGGCCGCTATATTCCAAAAACAGCACGACACCTGTCCGTAGGTCGTGCCTGGTATTGTAGCTCCACACCTTTGAAGGGAAAGACACAGATATAGGTTGTGATGCTGGTCATGCAAGAAAGCTCCCTTTAAGCATACCTTAAGCAGTCAATTTGTAAGTAACCCTACACCCAACAGGCCACACTAATTGTAAACCGTGACTATTCTTATTGGTGGTAGAGTGTAAGTATAATCTGTGTAATTTTTCTGCATAAAATTAGCAAAAAGACCATAGTAAAATTAAAAAAACACATAAATATAAGATTAAATTTTATGTAAAAAAGTGACAAAACAAGGTTCCTCTCCAACATTTTTAATACATTGTTAAAGCCACCATGACTCGTCTGGCCGGCCAGTCTAATATGCGCTGTAGACTGCGACGTTCTATGAGCAAATTGTTTGATTTATTTACAGCTTGGTAAACAGAGTATTTACTGGGCCCATGTGACCTGTATTATCCTGACTTAACTCCCAGCTGGGGGATTGCAGCAAAATTTATAGATCTAAAATGTTTCACTTTCAAATGGCCCTAAAACTGGATTCTTTTTGGCTAATACGTAATGCATGTGTTGTATTGAGTACTCCAGTGTTTTTTTTTTTTTGTTTGCTACATTTTTTTTTTTTACTATATTTTTTTTTTTTAACAATTTTTAAAATTAAAAATTAGAAATTTGAATATTTAAAAAATAACAAGTTAAAAAAAAAGCACTGGCAGCCAGTTTTCTTGTTGTGTTCCTAACTTCCTTTTCCGTCTGTCTCGCACGGGTAATCTGTATATATGGCCTTCTTATTTTCCCTTATGCCATATATTGTTCCTCTCACTCTAAAGTTTGTGTTTTTCAAAAATTTTCAATGCAGTGATTGTACTATTTCCTATGTTTTATACAATGTTTTAGTTACTAGATATTGTGCATTACATGTACTTTTTGTTAATTTACATGTCAACCTATGCACTTTTACTATGGTAATACAATAAGTAATACACAATATGCAGATTTATGTGCAATCTGGTATGTTCATGAATAAACAAAAAACTTTAAAAAAAAAAGTTAAAAAATAATTTAATAATAATAACCTTCTTGTACACATGAGTGCAGCTGCGGAAGATAAGCCATCACTTATGACGACCTCTCTACATCTGGAGATTATAATCTACTGTGCTGGAGCTGCCATTGTGTCAGCCATGTTGGTGACCATCATCATCCTTAAGATGAAACATCCGTCCAAGAAGACCGAATTTAATAGTCAGATGGCTGTCCATAAACTGGCCAAGAGCATACCACTGCGCAGACAGGTAACAGAAAGTATATAAGGGGTTTACAATGCATTACCTACACTACACTTTTGAGACTGGTCTAGCAGATTGCAATGCACTAGATTCATAGACTGCCTTTATTTTCCTATTGCCATGTATCCCAGTTGTACTTCATTCTACCGATTCAGCCCTTTGCCATATTATGCCACGTATATTACTGTATATCTGTTGCATGTGTCCTTACTTCACCATTGACATTGTTCTGGCCCTTGTCATTTCTCATCTTGACTACTATAACTTCTCCTTAATTGTTCCTTCATTACCCAAACTTCAAGGTTCTCATCGCCAAAATTCTACAACCTTGTCAATGTCACATGTTCCTACATCTTTCCACCTGTCCTGTGCTTTGTGATCCGTTTGTGACACACCTATTGTCCTCTCTCATCACAGACTTTCTCCCTTTTTCGGGTCTTCTCACGTGCTGCATCTGTCCACTGGAATACTTTTACCTAGGGTAGTAAAAGCGTTATAAACTCAGTTTAAAGGGATTCTCCACTTTGTGATCAGCTTATTAACAGAAGACCTTTATAACAAGTAGGGAGTTTGCAAAGTGCCAGAGTTCCACTGCTAAAATCCCCAGCAGCCAAAGTGTTCAATTACCGCAGCACCACACTGATGAAATCCATTCACATCAGTGGCATGTCTGTATAATACAGGACAGGTCTTCTAGAGCAAGAGGCACTCATTGTATTGTAACTTCTCTCTGCTCTGGTCAAGAGATGAGTATCCTAAGAGAACCCCCTCTGTTAACCTAAAGTTTGCTAATAAGGTGTATGAGAATGTACACCTTTGGGAAGATATCATATATTTTGTGACAAGGGACTGGTTGCTCATACATTAGTTATATTAG
This sequence comes from Leptodactylus fallax, assembly GCA_947044405.1. Taxonomy (NCBI): domain Eukaryota; kingdom Metazoa; phylum Chordata; class Amphibia; order Anura; family Leptodactylidae; genus Leptodactylus; species Leptodactylus fallax. The sequence continues at coordinate 384,392 of CAMRHE010000149.1, read as the reverse complement.
GTCATTGTAAATTACCCACAAAGATTTCCTATATGACACAGATTTTTATTCTTAAAGGGATAATTAAGGGGTATTAAGGCGAATGTGTCACCAGAAATCCCCTTCCCCCTGCAACATAACGTTTTCCTAAATCCTGCAATTTTCACTCTGGTCTCTAAGCCTAATGATAGCCTGCCACTTCCCTATTCTGTAGGGGTTTTCTTTGCAGTAGTCACCTCATTTACATCACAGACAGTCATACAATATAAATGAACACCTCTGTAAATAACACCGCTGACCCATGATTATGTCCACTACTGACAATAGATGATGTCACAGCTTATCTCTACACCTTCCCCGCACAGAGTGTGTTGAGAAATCTCCCATAGACCTCAATGAGTTGGCTCCAGAATAGTATTGCCTATGGCCATGACTATGCTGTAAAGCATATCACTAGAATCAGCTCAGGCAAGGTGGCTGCCCCCAGAACCAGGTACAGGAAATAGAATTAAAAAAAAAAAAATCTACATTCAGAAAAATTTTATATATTTCACTCTCTGGTTTTTATCGTTTAAAAAAATTGTGATACAATCCCTTTAACAGTAACAGAGATAGAAGAAAATAACCCTGTAAATTTCTTTGAATATATAAGGTTTGTGCTATGCCTTTTGTTGAACCAAAATCTCCCTGCACGGCTGTTACTTAAAATATCTGCTTTGTTCCGTGCAATCCCTATACTTTCCAGCTTCCTCTGTAACACCTCCAGGTAAATACTATTATCTCTGACTCATCCTCTAACCCAGATGCCATTGACCGACCTACTAACCACAGTTTTATTTCCAGCTGCTTTTTCTGTGTTTGCTTAATAACTAGGCCATCTAGTCAAATTTTACTCTGCAAAGCATAGAAGATTTGGTGATACTGAGTTTGCAAATGGAGAATTTTACCCCAAACTGTCCCACAGTGAATTATTGGGGTGTTGACCCTTTAGTTTCTTAGTTTAAAGAACACAGTGGCTCTTTATTAAACATGTATATGGATCATGATCATATGATAACCTGCTGGTCTCGACATTCTGTTACAGGTGTCGGCAGACTCAAGTTCTTCAATGAACTCGGGAGTTATATTGGTAAGACCATCTCGGTTGTCATCAAGTGGTACACCCATGCTGGCCGGGGTGTCGGAATATGAGCTTCCTGAAGATCCCAGATGGGAAGTAGCGAGAGAGAGGTAAGACGACCCTAATCGTTGCATATTTCCATAGTGTCGTCCCTGCTTTAGGCTTCATTGTCTCTCTACAGATGGTTGACCTGGTTCTTTCTCCATAGGTTGATCCTTGGAAAGCCTCTTGGAGAAGGCTGCTTTGGTCAGGTAGTTATGGCAGAGGCCATCGGTCTGGACAAGGAGAAACCAAACAAGGTCACCAAAGTTGCAGTAAAAATGTTAAAATGTAAGTCTTTGCTAAGCATTTTCTATATAAGACTTTCTCCTTTTCTTTATTACCCCCTCCTTGTGGTGTGGTTCACACCACATGAGGTCCATTGAATCTATTCTAATTGCTTAAGCTCTGTGGGTGCGTGATGGGCTGTTCCTTGTGATATTTGCCCTTTAAAGGGTTTGTTCAGTTTAGTTAGCCCATGTTACAACATAATGAAGTATTCCCCCACCCACCCCCCAATATAGCCATACCTACCGTTCTTCACAGTGGTGCCGATCATTATGGTCCAACATTGTAGGATCTTCTAGGATTTTTTGCATGTAAATTGATCTGAAGTACTTGACGTGCTCATGAATTTGTGGCAACTTGGTTTGCTAATGTAATACAGTGTGATTGCATGGCACTATGGAAAAGTGTAGGGGGGGGGGGGTTTGTGTAAAGAAAAAAAAAATCATACTCTTCTGTCCCTGGTGCTTCATAGTCTAGGTCTGGAGCTGTGTTGCTGGAAGTCCTGAGGTCCCTGTGACTGCTGAGACCGATCGGTGACCTCATTGCTCGTTGTAGAGGGACTGGTGATGTCTATCGTAAATGTCAGCGGTTCCTTACCAGCCACTGATTGGTCTCTGTGGTCATGCGAGCCTCAGGGCTTCCGATGGTGGACATTGAAGCATGGGCCAAATTGCTCCACAGGTTGCTCCAGTTCCTGGACAACCCATTAAGGCTCTGTTCACAGCGTTGGAAGTATTGCTTGATGTAAGCCTCTGACTGAAGGCTCTACATAGACATATAGTAGCATACATCAATCAGCTCCCATGGAAATAAGTATATTGCTCAGCATAAAGTAAAGTTCAACAGAGGCTAAAGAGACAGGCCTTAAACGTAATCTGAACAGAGCCTTACTATCAGCCACTAATGTTAGAAAGATCTGAAATAGAAAGCTGGTGACGGGGAGCGAGGGTGATGGAGCGCTCTGTTTTTATTACTACTATACTCTATCATTACCTGTACTTTTCTTGTTTTAGCTGACGCCAGTGAGAAGGACCTTTCTGATCTAATTTCGGAGATGGAAATGATGAAAATGATAGGAAAGCACAAAAATATCATTAATCTTCTAGGAGCCTGTACACAAGATGGTAAGTTTTAGCAATGATGATTATACTAAAATAACATCTGACTGCAATTTTGGTGTGAAAAACAAGCAAAAACTACAAATTCTTGTAAACTAAAAAAATGTCAACCTAAAGGGTTCTCTGTTCTGCATACATATAGTAAGGGCATACTTGCTATAGGGGTAGCCCCCATAAGAAGAGAAGCTTCGAGCACAGTTTTTCTTTCCCAAAGGGAAGAGTAAACCTATAGAGGTTTTGCTGTATTCACAGGCAGCGTATGGAAATATAGAAGGGAAGTGGACAATGCCGTTCCTTTCCAAAAACAGAGCAGTGGGGGGGGGGGGCAAGCCAACACCTGGCAATACAGACTGGGAGTTGCAGAGATCCATGTATAGTCATTCTGATGAATAGAACCAATTTTGTTGCAGAAATTTTATGCAATAAATCTGACGTACGTGAATATATCCTTTAAGCTTAGGACTATTAACCATAACCTCAGTAGGGGAAAAGGAAGAGCATTTTAGTTTGATGTAAAATAAAATATGAAATGGGGTTGTGAGGTCTTTTGCAAAGTTTCAAAGACAAATCAAGGCAAGACGAGGAGTTTTCTTCCGGAAAATCAGTTCTAAGTATATCCAGATGGATCCGTCGTATGTTTCTGATTGCGTCTCATTTGTCTGGTTTTCTAGGTCCTCTATACGTGATTGTAGAATATGCCTCAAAAGGGAACTTACGTGAGTACTTGCGTGCAAGACGTCCTCCAGGCATGGAATATTGCTACAATCCCAGCTGTGCCCCCGACGAGCTGCTCTCCTTCAAAGACCTAGTCTCGTGTGCCTATCAAGTGGCTCGGGGCATGGAATATCTGGCTTCTAAAAAGGTATTTTACTCATTATTAGATCACTTAGTCAAAGCTGACCATTGCAGACATGAGAACTACTATGATGATCAGCTAATCTTCAGGGGTTCAGCTCTAGAGCCCTTTAGTAGCAGCTGGAAGTCATGTAGGTTCACCATTTCCTCTGCATTGGGCTCTACAATAATCAACATGTAGTATTACATGATAGGGGTTTATAACAGCTGGGGAGACATTAGACTTGTACTCCAGTGTACAGTATATCTATCATTGGAATGGCTCTCAGTAGGGAAGTTATGGGGAATACGCAGATACAAGCAAACCTAAGATTTAATAAAACTTTTCAACAGATGTAAAACAACAAAACCAAATAGTCAAGGCAGATTAAAAAAGTAAAAATTATGAAAAATTGATCATGAGCAGACTGACAGTTTGTACAGCTGGACAGCGCCTGAGGGCCCAGAGCCTTAAAGCGGTTTTCTGGGATTTCTTTTTTGAAGGCCTATCATTATAGTATGGAGCCCGGCAGTAGTCTCAGATGATGGGTGTGGGGGTCTAGCATTAGCCTACTATCGGTCAGTTACTGATGGACTATCCCAACAATGTCAACCAAAAAAATTCCGGAAAACACTTTAGAAGCAAGTCTGTCAACAAAACCCAGCATCTAACCCAGCCCTGCAAATTGACTCAGATGACCCTAACCTATCTAACAGTGTTTATGTGATTCGGCCCCTCTGTTGCTGAGATATCGCTCTTTTTGTCAATATGCAGATGAAGTCTTTGGAGCAACAAGGGCTTGGTCATTGCTCCAAAGAGGTAAACGGTAATGCCCTCATGGTGACACAGAGCTCATTTGCATTTTGACAACAACGGTGATATCTCTGCAACGGAGAACTGATGTACAAGGTGGAAACACTGTTTGATTCAGGTGATCCTAACCTATGTATCTGCGGAGCTGGGTTCTGGTGACAGACTCCCTTTAAGGGGCCCACAGCCAAACTACACTGTATAGTCCCACTGATCACTGCAATGAAGGAGCAGAGTTGTTTAGGCAAGCACTATCCCTCTTCAGCTCTGATCTGCTCTGTCCTTAGAGGTGATAGAGACTCTGAGCTGATACACCACTAACCCAATGTACCTAAAAGAACCAAGATGTTCCAATTACAGTTAAAGGGGCCTTGCTGAGCACTTCTGCCCCTTTTTTTAACTGATGGGGGTCTTGGCACCCAGATCACCACCAATCAAAGCTTATGACAAAAGTTTTACAAAACATTTCAAAGTATTAAACATGTTCATGGTAGACCATGGTTTTTGCTAGGCTATCGACCAACATATGCCTTCATTTCCATATTGTCTGCTTTATTTGATTCCTTCTGAAGGTTCTGCTTTGTTCATGCTTCACAACCTCTTATCAGTCACAATAATGTCTCGTTTCACATTGTTTTGTGCAGTGCATTCATAGAGACCTAGCAGCACGCAATGTTCTTGTCACAGACGATAATGTGATGAAGATTGCAGATTTTGGCCTTGCTCGGGATATCCACCACATTGACTATTATAAAAAGACAACAAACGTAAGTGTTTTTCAAAAAGCTTTCTTTAAAAGTATATATGTACTCGCTCTTCCCCATTGGTGAAATTGATCAGTCTCCATATCTTCAACCCCATCGTGTGCAGTGTTTAAGTAGTTGTAGAAGTTCTGAGGTAGTGAAGCTTGAAATGTTCTATGTAACCTGTAGATTGAGCTTCTTCTTTCCGGTCCCATTGTTTCCGTAAATGTTCATTTTATCTCTAAAGGTGCCCACAAACAGTTGACTAATTTCAGTCAAAACCACCGATTTTTGGGAGTGGTGGCCAATTTCCTGATCTATACGGGGTGTTTGGACTCTTCACCAACAGTTGTTGAGAAGAACTTTCTCGCAACAGTTGTTGCTCCTAAAGGTGTCTAAACAGTAGCTTACAAGACTCTCCACATTCATAACATCTGCAAATTCTGCCAAGCCTCCATTTTTCCAGGTTGGTAGGAATCAAGGTCAGCTCACTGAGCAGAGTAGGCACTTCCAGGTGAGGAGCTGAAGAGATGCATCTCACCAGTCAGCTGACCCCTTCCTCCCCTCTCACAGCACCAGCTTCACAGACAAACTGCATCCTCCTCCTCCTCTCTTTTTCTTCAATTATTGTGTTGCGCCTAATTTTATTTTTTTTTTTTCGTTTTCATGCTGACTTTATCTCTCTTTTCATAGGGTCGCTTGCCGGTAAAATGGATGGCTCCAGAAGCCCTATTTGATCGAATTTACACCCATCAAAGTGATGTGTAAGAATTCATTCATGTTGTCACTCAATATATTGTATCCAGAAAACAAAGCTATGGTTTAACTAATCCTGTAATATTGACTCTTCTATTAATCTCTAGATGGTCGTTTGGGGTCTTACTGTGGGAAATATTTACACTCGGAGGTTCTCCGTACCCTGGTGTCCCAATGGAAGAACTGTTTAAGTTACTGAAGGAAGGACATCGGATGGACAAGCCAACAAATTGCACCAATGAGTTGTAAGTATAGAACTGTTTTTTTTTTTGTTTTTTTTTTTATAGTTAAAGGATTTATGGATGTTTTTCTACTTTTTTTTTTTTTTCCCCTAATTGTGGCCATACACATTTGTCATACACAGTTGTTCGAAATGGACACTTTTAACCAAAACAGTTGTTCATTGGTAAAAATTAACAATGAAAGATCATTTTAGCTGAGCAATGACACGGTTATTGTTTGGAAAGAAGTTGGCCATGTTTAAATTTTTGTCTGATAGTCGCTAGATCATTTATTCATCTGGTGTCATTGTTTACCAGGTTATCATTTAAGTGGTCATTTTAACATCAACCCATGCTTAGTCAATGGATATAAGAAGCAAATTGAGATGCTGCTCATTTGTTTCTGTGGTCCACATCTTGCTGGAATTATTATTATTATTATTTTTTTATTTTTTTGCACAAATATCACTTTGATACCTACCTGAGTTATTCAGTTCTGTAATATTGGACCCTTTTGCTGTTTTCTCAGATACATGATGATGAGGGATTGCTGGCATGCAGTTCCCAGCCAGAGACCTACCTTTGTACAACTGGTGGAAGATTTGGACCGTATCGTAGCTCTAAGCTCTAACCAGGTAATAAGTCTGTGATATGATGGGGTTAGGAGGTAAGCCAAGAAGCATTTGACCATTGCATTGTGTGTGTATATATTAACTTGTGTCTTCTCTCTCCTTCAGGAGTACCTCGACCTTGTCATGCCAGTCAGTCAGTATTCTCCATGTTTCCCAGATACAAGAAGCTCCACGTGTTCATCGGGGGAAGATTCAGTTTTTTCTCACGATCCTTTACCAGATGAACCATGTCTTCCCAAATATGCAAATGGAGGACTTAAAAAGCGTTGATCACCTAATCCGAGGTCATCACCCCAGTTAATGGACACTTGGTTTTTATGCATTCCTGAAAAAGAAAAACATTCAACCTACTTCTCAATTTCCAAGACCTAATGGACCATTTGAGCCTGTGTCTTTAGTCTTACCTCATGCATGGATGGAACTCCTTATATTTCAGATGTTCGGGATAGAAACAAGACCCAAGTATTACTTAACTTATGGCCAGTGCACTTTTAGTAGTGTCAGTACCAGAACATCTAATAATCTCATAGGTACAACGTTAGACTTTTTCTGTGGAAAAACTTGTGACCTCATCATACGTATTCAGATTCTCAAGCTTATTCACATGCCATCTCAAGTCTTGGTTTTCTGCCTTGTCACCATACGTCTATGACCTGGAGTCTGTTTGGTGCATATTCATTTTGCTCTTTGGCAGTTTTTCTACATATTAAGAGCATGCCTTAGCCATTGAAAAGATACAAATACAGTTGACTACGTGCTGTGGCACAAAAAGTTGGGATAAGATCTTTCTCCAAAGAAGTTTCTACGCAGCTCTGTCCACCATTAGTTGAACTGAATCCTAAATGCAGACACACTGATATGGACGCCACTATTCTTCATATATTATGAATGTGTCATGTCTTAATAAATTGAAGGAATGTTAAAGCACTTACCACAAATGGACTGTGCTCAGATTTCGCACACTGATTTTTATTCCACATTAAATGAAATTCTGCTGGCCAGCTATCGGTACGGGATAAATTCCAGTTTACTGCTGGTTTTCTTGATTCTTTGAGCCAGGCCTATTTTGCAGCCTCCTGGTAGTGTAGTATAAGTATCGCTCAGACCTACACCCAGAGGCATAGTTCCAGAATGGCCTAGATTGGATTATCCTGAAAATATGGGGGACTTTTTTTGTTTTTTTTACAGGTTTCAAGCTAATTATGTAATATAAATATGGGCGGCAGAACGGTAAATGCTTTCCTTGTGTATATAGCTAGATAATGTATAAATATGAATTATATATTTACATGTCTTTTTAAGAAAAAAAAATATTATGAAATATATACCAGTTTGGTAGTAAATTGGCTGGTAGCTCTCAGTTGCTATAAACAAAAAAAAAAAATCATATATTTTGCTATGTTTTCAGTTTGTATTTTTTTAAATTATGTTCTAAAACTTTCATATTTCCAGTACAAGCCCCTTAATAAAGAGATTCGGCTTAATTTCATATTTTTATATATGGTTTCAAATTGGTCATTGTGGACCTACATCTGTAATTTGTTTGTTTTTTTTTTTGTTTTTTTTTATTTTATACATTTTATTTTTAATGAAATCATCAATGATATATAAAATGTAGCCATACACATTAGATGGATGTTGGCCAAACCTGGCAATTTTAGTTGGACCACCCGACCATTGAATGTATATAGGGGCCCAGCTGACCAGTTCCCAATAACTTGTTAATGGGGAGAAGGGGTAAGGTTCAGGCAGTTGGATTTCAACATACCCGGTCCTTTTGTTTCATATTATACAGACGTGGACAAAATTGTTGGTTCCCCTCGTGTAATGAAAGAAAAACCCACAATGGTCACAGAAATAACTTGAATCTGACAAAACTGGAATTTGCCAAACTACATGTTGACAAGCCACAAAGCTTCTGGGAGAATGTCCTATGGACAGATGAGACAAAAATTGAAATTTTTGGCAAGGCACATCAGCTCTATATTCACATACGGAAAAATGAAGCATATATTGAAAAGAAGACTGTCCCTACTGTGAAACATGGAGGAGGCTCTGTTATGTTCTCGGGCTGCTTTGCTGAATCTGGCACAGGGTGTCTTGAATCTGTGCAGGGTACAATGAAATCTCAAGACTATCAAGGGATTCTAGAGAGAAATGTGCTGCCCAGTGTCAGAAAGCTTGGTCTCAGTCACAGGTCATGGGTCTTGCAACAGGATAATGACCCAAAACAAACAGCTAAAAACACCCAAGAATGGCTAAGAGGAAAACATTGGACTATTCTGAAGTGGCCTTCTATGAGCCCTGACCTAAATCCTATTGAGCATCTTTGGAAGGAGCTGACACATGCCGTCTGGAAAAGGCACCATTCAAACCCGAGATAACTGGAGCAGTTTGCTCATGAGGAGTGGCCAAAATACCTGCTGAGAGGTGCAGAAGTCTCATTGACAGTTACAGGAATCGTTTGATTGCAGTGATTGCCTCAAAAGGTTGTGCAACAAAATATTAAGTTAAGGGAACCATCATTTCTGTCCAGGCCTGTTTCATGAGTTTTCTTTTTTAAAAATTCTGTTGAAGCATGGTTGAAAAGTAATGTCTGACTTTCATTTGTTTATTTTCATAGAATTTTTATATATTATTACTTTTGTCAGATTCAAGTTATTTCTGTGACCATTGTGGGTTTTTCTTTCATTAAACGAGGGGTACCAACAATTTTGTCCACGTGTTTATATGGTTTCAAGTTGGTTATCGCAGGCCTACCACTGTAGAGCAACTTTTTTTTTTTTTTTTTTTAATAAAAGGAGGCCATAGACCCGTGATGGCGAACCTATGGCACGCGTGCCAGAGAGGGCACGCAGAGCCCTCTCAGTTGGCACGCACGCCGTCGCCATGATCGCTCACTAACCGGGAATCCAGTATAGGATACCCGGTTAGTAAGCGATCGCTTCTTTCAGCTGTATGTGCATCCGTACATACAGCTGAAAGCTGTCACTGTAGGCCGCAGTCCGCGGAACCGCGGCCTACAGTGGCTGCAGAGTGTGACCTCTGCCCCGACGCAGGCGCGATGACGTCATTAATCGGCGCCTGTGAACAGAAGAAGAAGGATGAGGACGCTCTTCGTGGGACTGGGTAAGTAACGTAAACTACTGTGTGGGGGCCTACTGTGGAGAATAAACTACTGCATGGGGGACACTGAAGCATCTAATAATGTGTGGGGGACACTGAAGCATCTAATACTGTGTGGGGGACACTGAAGCATCTTAGATGCTTCAGTGTCCCCCATACAGTATTAGATGCTTCAGTGTCCCCCATACAGTATTAGATGCTTCAGTGTCCCCCACACAGTATAAGATGCTTCAGTGTCCCCCATACAGTATTAGATGCTTCAGTGTCCCCCATACAGTATTAGATGCTTCAGTGTCCCCCATACAGTATTAGATGCTTCAGTGTCCCCCATACAGTATTAGATGCTTCAGTGTCCCCCGCACAGTAGTATATGCGTCAGTGTCCCCCACACAGTATTAGATGCTTCAGTGTCCCCCATACAGTATTAGATGCTTCAGTGTCCCCCACACAGTATTAGATGCTTCAGTATCCCCCATACAGTATTAGATGCTTCAGTGTCCCCCACACAGTATTAGATGCTTCAGTGTCCCCCCATACAGTATAAGATGCTTCAGTGTCCCCCATACAGTATTAGATGCTTCAGTGTCCCCCACACAGTATTAGATGCTTCAGTGTCCCCCACACAGTATTAGATGCTTCAGTATCCCCCATACAGTATTAGATGCTTCAGTGTCCCCCATACAGTATTAGATGCTTCAGTGTCCCCCATACAGTATTAGATGCTTCAGTGTCCTCCCATACAGTATAAGATGCTTCAGTGTCCCCCATACAGTATTAGATGCTTCAGTATCCCCCATACAGTATTAGATGCTTCAGTGTCCCCCATACAGTATTAGATGCTTCAGTGTCCTCCATACAGTATTAGATGCTTCAGTGTTCCCCATACAGTATTAGATGCTTCAGTGTCCCCCATACAGTATTAGATGCTTCAGTGTCCCCCACAGTATTAGATGCTTCAGTGTCCCCGTACAGTATTAGATGCTTCAGTGTCCCCCCATACAGTATTAGATGCTTCAGTGTCCCCCCATACAGTATTAGATGCTTCAGTGTCCCCCACACAGTATTAGATGCTTCAGTGTCCCCCACACAGTATTAGATGCTTCAGTGTCCCCCACACAGTATTAGATGCTTCAGTGTCCCCCATACAGTATTAGATGCTTCAGTGTCCCCCATACAGTATTAGATGCTTCAGTGTCCCCCATACGGTATTAGATGCTTCAGTGTCCCCCATACAGTATTAGATGCTTCAGTGTCCCCCCCACACAGTATTAGATGCTTCAGGGCGCCCCCCACACAGTATTAGATGCTTCAGTGTCCCCCATACAGTATTAGATGCTTCAGTGTCCCCCACACAGTATTAGATGCTTCAAATACTGTATGGGGGGCACTGAAACATCTAATACTGTGTGGGGGACACTGTGAAGCATATACTACTGTGTGGGGGCCCACTGTGATGCATATACTACTGTTTGGGGGGGCAAAGAGGAGAATATAATACTGTGTGGGGGCCACTGTGAAGCATATAATACTGAGTGGGGCCCCTCTGGAGCATATAATACTGAGTGGGGGAAATTCTGGAGCATATAATACTGTTTGGGGGCCACGGTGGAGCGCATTGTACTGTCTGGGGGCCATGTCGTAGCACATTGTACTGTGTTGGGGCCCTTCACTATTTATATCACACAGTATCTGTTTTATAGCAGACATGTGATATTATTACAGGCTGTAATAACATTGCACGGTCAATATAAAACAGATCCTGGTTATTTTAAGGCTAAATTGCCGTGTTGGCACTTTGCGATAATTTAGTGGGTTTTGGGATGCAGTTTGGGCACTCGGTCTCTAAAAGGTTCGCCATCACTGCCATAGACATTAGATTAGTACCATCCAATTTTGGTGGGACTAGTCAACCATCAAATGTATTATAGGGGCCCTGCTGACTCTCTTTCCCAATAACAGATGTTGGGGGGGGGGGAAATAAGGGTCAACATTTTTTATATTTTTCCTTCATTTTATTATATATGGTTTCAAGTTGGTCATCGTGGGCCTACCTCTGTAGGTCAACATTTTTATTTATTTTTTTATTTAATACATTTATTTTGAATAAAAGGTTGTAAATGGTATATAAATGTTGGCCAAACCTGATAATGTTGAACTGTGGAGGGTCTGGGCATAGCGGTGATCTAAAACTGACTACATCTTGGGCCTCAAGCACACGAGTGTGCAGTCCAAGGCTCTTCCGATGGGGGAATCTGATGTTCCATTCCAAAAAAATATAGAGCAGGTTCTATCCTGCTCCGTGAAAATGGAATAAAAACCCCCATTGAAATTAATGGAGCATGGAAGGCACTTGTAAGACAACTCCAAGCCTTCCGTTTAAAAAAAAAAAAAAAAAAAAAACTATTTTAAAGGGGTTGTCCAAGTCATTTTTTAAAGTCTATGTGTGCTACAAATGGGGCAAATAAAACCAAAGGTGGCATCTGTTTACAGGTCCCCTGGCTGATGTCAGCAGTGATTCCCATTTGTGTAAGGTGACCGCAACAGCCAATTACAGACAAGCTTGTGTATATAACTGTTTTAGTTTATGTGCAATTTATAGGTTGTCTTGGATCACCCATCTATCTTTCCCTCTTTTTCATGATCCCATTGGCTAATCGGAAACAGGGGGCAAAATCTCCTTGCACAACACTTATGCTGTGAGGGTGAGCAATATGAAACTGCATCTCAGAAATACACTGGAGATTCTGCAGACAGCACTCACAGCAGAGTCAGGGGACATTTATAACATTTCAGCTGGTTACTGTATAAACTCACCTACTATGTCCCTGGATCTTATAAGGCTGAAATGATATCTTTAGTAGGAATGAATGGACATACAGAAGAAGAAGAGGGCAGAAATTGGTGAGAAGGGGAGTGGTTGGATAAGTGATGATTTAGGCTACGGCGCCACATTGCGGAAACGCAGCTTTTTTTTTTTTTGTTGCAGATTTTGTTGCGGTTTTTTGAGCCAAAGCCAACTGTGGCTACAAAAGGAATGGGAAATATATAAGAATCTCTTATACTTCTACCTGCTGCTAAATCCACTCCCGACATTGGCTCAAAAAACCGCAACAAAAAAAGCTGCTTTTCTGCAACGTTGGGCCGTAGACTTAATTTAGTTTTTAGGAACTCTGTCACACTGGAGAGACTGACCATCCTGTCTACACAGAAGAATAAGCTTTGGACTGGTTGTCGGACTGCAGATCGCTTGACACTGCTGCCCATGATAAAAGGGTTCAAGGTGTCCGGATGGCACTAAGCTGGAATGAGATAAATTATACTTCTGGAATAGTAGTAGTAGAGTTATCATTATATGTCCAAAATTTAGAGTGCTGCTTTAACTCCCTTTTTTTTTGTATAATCTGTTTAAGACCACCCTTACTTATTATGATCCCTAAAATTTATTTTCAGGGCCCAGATATAAACAGCTCCTCACCTGTCCATGGGTTGTGTGCATGCATTTAGGAGAATGGAGCCGAGCTGCAATACTGTATACAACCAGTGGAAAATTGTGGCACTGTTTATGGTATAAATTTAGCCATGTTTTTCCAATACTGTACAACCTCTTTAATCTGTAACGGTCTCCTTACACAATTATGATCTGCAGGTCCAGTGTTCATGCCACTGTGATCTAGAATTTTTGAGATATGGATTTGATGAAAGGTAGGCACCATTATACAAGGTCATGTCTACTTGTGGGGAAATAGAGTATTACATGGCAGCTATTCAGATGATATATGGTCAGATGAATTGCATGTCTGCCAGAACAGGCGTCAATCTTACAGAGCTGATTTCCAGTCTGGCTCATAGAATGGGTCCGTAGTAAGATGTCCCTCTACTTTTGACATCCATATGGCACAATCATTCATACTTTGCCTCACTTGCCATTTTTTGTGAAAGTGAGATGTGCGGAGAGCAAAAGGGCTGAGGCAGGAACACCTTGGCCCTACAAATTTATTATAACCTGGTGTGACTTATATATGAATTCCATGCCAGTTCATGCCTGGTGTAGATTCCAATTCTGGCCCACAATTGGGGACTTTTTTAAGACAGGCGCAGGAAATGCCAATCTTAATAATTCCCCCCAGTGTTTTCAAAAATGAATTTAGCATTTTTGAAAAAATCAGCATGTTTTTATCTGTGAAAAAACTCAGCGGCGTCCTGATAAACAAAAGCAGTAAAAAAAAAAAAATTTGCATTTTTTTTGTGCAGTTTTTTTTTGTGTTTTGCTACATATGGCTTTAACCTAAAAATATGAACTAGTCCTGTGTGTCATGATGATTTTTTTTTTTTTTTTTTGCCCATCAACTTAAAAAAAAAAAAAGTTCCATTATTATACCACTGTGGCCACAAAAATACTAAACTTTATCTGGTCATTAAGGTGTTTTTCAAACCTAGTCATTAAGAGAGAGAGGTTTTCTGTCCCCCCTCCACCAAAATTTTTAAACTGATGACCTATCCACAGGATCTGTCGGGGTTTGACTCCTAGACCCTGCATAAATTATCTGTTCTAGACGTCACCCGGCATCAGACACTTGCTAGTGGATGGACGACGTGTGCAGCATCATTCCTAAACAAGTAATAGAAGCAATTTTACAGCCCCTTTAATAATGATTATATTACCCAGGCCAACCATTCTATAGAACACAGATCAGCAACCTTTGGCATTGTGTCTGCTGTGAAACTACAACTCCCAGCATGATCCATTCATTTCTATGTAAGTTCCAAGAACAGCAGAGCTCGCGTGCATGTTGGGAGTTGTAGTTTCACAACAGCTGGTGTGACAAAGGTTGCTGATCCCTGTATATATTTGTAGACTGGCTGCAGGAAGTTTTCTGGTAACAGCAGATTTCAATACATTCTGAGATTTTGGAAACCTAGAAACAAACTTCACTAGAAAAATGGAAAATGTGAGTAATTTGTCTATAAATAGCCATAATGTCATCTTTAGCAGCCATGCAGAAAATAGTCTTTTGCTGGCATTTGGCGTTGGGACGGTTGATCAGGTAGAGGATAGACGGAGGGATGAGGTGCGTATATTTTCCATGAGCTAACTGGGCTTAATGAGTCATTTAGTTTTCTATGGACTCCTCGGGAAATTGCAGAGACGCACTTGTTTTGCTGTGTCTCATTACAGCTGTGGGTAGACGGCATTACACCATAAATAATCCGCCTGCGCCACATAAAATAAAAGAAATGCGTTTTACATTGATCTTTTATCATAATCCATTAGAATGGAGCCTGAACTGTCACGGCACGCTTCCTGCCACATTGAAATACATTATCCTTTATGGAGATGCCAGCTGGGCCATGTGCAGACTGAGGGCATGTAGGTGAGGCACTGCATCAGTTACTTAAAGGGGGTTGTCCACTTTTAGGTACAAGGTTCTCCTTATTATAAATTGGTCATAGAGTATCGTGATGCCGAGACTACAAAAAACATATACATAGAATAAGTAGGGAAACCTGGCAATGAGTGTTCAATTCCCCGAACACCACAACTCAATATTTTATAAGCTAAAATGGTATTTCAAATATATGTCACAGAACTTCACAGTGGAAATAACGCACAGGTTTTTGCCATGTGTGAACTAACACTTAAGGGTGGGTTCACACTTGCTCCGGCACTCCGTCCACCGCGAATCCGACCTAAATGTCGGAAAACAGGATAGGGACTGGATAGGGAAAGGTTTGTGATGCTTTGCTTAAAAACCCATTCACTTCTATGGGTTTTTAAAGCAATGTGCGGGTGTGCGCTTACACCCTCTGCGCCGCGAAGCCGTTTTTTTTTCGTTGGAAACAAAGTTGGACATCCACCTCTCCCCTCAGGTGAATGGGTTTTTAAGCAAAGCGTCGCAAACATTTCCCTATCCAGTCAATATCCTGTTTTCGGACATTTAGGTCAGATTCGCGGCGGACGGAGTGCCAGCGCAAGTGTGAACCCACCCTAAGTCTTAAAGATAGATAGATGGATGAATTGTCAGCTGAGAGAGAGAGATCATTAGATAAGAGACACTGATGTAAGAGACATAGCTATGATATATATATATATATATAACATATACACAAACACACACACACAGTTATGAGATATATATGATATAGATTGATGAGAGAAAGATGTGAAAAAGATTATAGAGCTATAGATTTGATACTGGGTAGAGATAGAGATGAAAGAGTTATAGATATGGGACAGGTAGTAGATGTGAGCGAAATATGAGAGCGATAGTCAATTTCACTTTGAGTAGCATTTCTCTAGCACATCTAGCCTCCTCTTTTAATATGGATATTTAAGAATACAATATTTAATATTTCATTATAATTATTGTAATATAAATATTTAATATTTCTGTGATTATTTGTTATCTTCTTCCTCTTCTCCTTCACATGTGAACGTCTTTATTAAAGGAATTCTCCAGTTCTTAATAAGTGCATAATTCATAGATTTAATACCCGGTGCACTCCTTTCTGATATGGCTCCTCAGTTCCTAGTCTCCTCTTACTTTCTGTAAAATGGTTGCTTCTTCTCAGACTTCTCTAAGCACACTATGGTTTGGTAGTTGCTTCCCCTATTTTGGCAAGCACATTCAAGAGCACAGGGGGGTTACTCAGCCTATCCTATGCAAACTGTGTTTTGATAGTCTGATATCCCCCCTGTTTTAGAATAGATCAACCCAGAGCTGGGGGGCGTGTGTTAGACTACCAAAGCACAGTGTGCGTAAAGTAGTCTGAGCAGCTGATGGCCAATTTACAGAGATAAAGAGGGGACTGAATTGGAGGAAGGGCACAAAAGATTACAAAGGAGGGCGCTAGGTATTTTAATCCTACATTATACATTTATTGGGAAATGATTGAGTTGCTTCAAGTGACAACACATAAAAGGTTATCATTTATGAAAAGATACCAGAAATATGAAAGGAAAATGGTAGTTTGGGCTCTCAGATTTTGCATTGGGGCCCAGGAACATAAAGATGTGTCTTTTTACGAGGGATAACCTTTCTATTTCGCTATACATACCCAAGACGGCTGTTAAGACAGGGCAGGACATCTCCATTTACTCAGTAGAATATGGCGGACGCCTTACTTATGTAGGATGCTTAAGAGGTTGACATACTGAAAGGCTTTCCTTCCTCGCTATTATGCAGCATCAATGAGCTGTCAATCATCCTTCCTCTATTATATTTATTATGATGCTATTACCGGGCCCTGGAAGGCCATCCCGCAGGGGATATGAAAGAAAATACCTGTAACATCTCCACACAAATGACTCTCGCCGGTATATTAAGAAGATGGATTACCCTGAACACGCTTGACATGTAAATGAGGCTGGAGAATGGTCATCTACGTGTGATAATCTGGATGACTTCATATGATGTACGATCCTCCTCTAAGAGCCACAAACAGCATATAAACAGCTTATTTACTGTTTTCCTCGCTCCCCCCGCGCCAGCAGGGATAATAAATTTCTGTAACGACTGAGTGATGATGTTTCTAACATTAAGGAGTTTATATATCACCACGTCCTGAGCGCCATAAACCAGCCGCGTGCTAAGTAAGGGAATAATGGCAGAATCATGAAGGAAATCAGATCTTGGCCAAATTTGCAATTGTTCTTTGGACGAAATTTGGTCACGTATTTCGTTGAAAGATTTTGTATTTCAAGATATAGAAGTGTTTGCTGTCAGTGAATGAGAAGACACCGGGTTACATTTAGAGGTGGTAATCTTGTACATAACTAGTCCTGCTCTCAGCTGAAAAGCAGGGGTTTAACTAGTAATCTGAAACTAGTAATCATAATCTTTCCCCCATCTCACCCAGTCATCCCACTAGACCTATCCATCACAGTTCATGACTCTACTCTCTCACCAGTCTCACAAGTTCAATGGCTCGAGATAACCTTTGATTCTGCCCTGTCTTTCAAGCCATGCATCCAAACTCTTAGGCCCTATGCACATGGCCAACTGTGCCATCCAAGGGGGGGGGAGAATTTTACAGCAGAATGCACTCTGGTGAGGCTTGGAGTGCCATCCAAGTGTCATCCGAATGCCCTCCTTGATGGAGGGTTCCCATCCATTATGTTCCAATGACATGCAACAGGATAGGACCTGTTCTATAACCATTGGAACAAATCGGAGCATCGGATGCCCCCTCTGGAGAAACTTAGCCTGCATACTTGGTCGTGTGCATTAGGCCTTACTACTTTCTGCCACCTACACCTCAAAAACATCTCTCATATCTGCTCCTTCCTAACCCTGAAATCTAGAAAATTACTAGTCTATGCCCTTATCATGTCCATTCTAGACTACTGCAACATCCTTCTCTGTAGCCTCCTAGCTGACTGTCTTGCTCCCCTTTAATCCATCCTTAACTCTAATGCCCAGTTGATCCACCTCTCCCCTCATTTCTTCCTCTCTCTTCTGACAATCCCTTCACTAGCTACCCATTGCCCAACAAATCCTAGTCATCCGCCACTACCTTCTCTCCTAATCTCCGATCCGCTTAAGACTTCCTTCTTCATGCTGCTCTTATCTGCTCTCCAAGACAATTGCCTCCAAGACTTCTCCTGTGCAGTTCCCATACTCTGGAACTCCCTACCATGATACATAAGACAGTCCCCAATCAAAACCTATAAACATAACTTGAAGACTCAACTCTTTAGCATGTCATACGTCACACAGTAAGCCTGCTGCCACTATACCACCAGATAAATAACTCTTAATGCAGCGTACTGATGCTCATATATTGCCTTGCAGTGCCCACAGAGTTCCCACAGAGCAGACATGCCAGTTTTTGTAGGTAACCATCAGGAGTTCCTTGCATACTATGAAAATTTTTGCATGGTCAAGCCCCTTTTGCATGGGCACAAAATATGCCCACATCACATTTAATAATGACCAAAAGACTGGTAAATGTGGGAGCGTTCCACTGCGCCTGGGCGATTTGCCCACTCTTCTTGGGTGCTGGGAAGTCTCTCCCTTTTGCGGAAATGTTCCAGTGAGAGTTGACAAATATATCAGAGAGTTCTATACTTGGTCAACATAGGTTCATACTTTAGATCTACACAGGGCATACATTATCCGTATATGGATATACTGTATATTTTCTGCAAGGCGGTGAGCTGATATATACATTTATTCCTTTGTCTATGGTCCATCTAGTCTGCCCTTATATTTCTATCATTTTATCTTAGGATAGACATTATACATTGTTTGCATTTTCATAGATGACCGTCTCTGCGCTTTTACAGCAGGATCCACTGAATCATCTATCCGCCAAATGCCCCAGGGTCTTTTCCGAACTAAAATTGGGACTGGAGCCATTTAGCAATTCCTTCGGAACAGCTGCTGAAAGCACAAAGCCACTTCCTCTCTGCGGCACACAGTGCACATTCTCCTGCCCGTTGCACCTTGTCAGCAGATCTCAATGTTTTCTTTATAGTAAAGGATCATTAACAGGTTTCCAGACTGAGCCTGAAAAGTCAGAGCTCATAAATCTCACACACAAACCCCACAAAGTCTAAAAAAAAAGTTAGTAATATTCTCTGGTGGGTGGCAAATGATCAAACCTTAGACGATCAGGTGGCTGCAGCATATAAAGAAGCAATGTGCTGCAGCCTTACGGGATGGAGCTAGTATATGAAAGGAGCAATGTGCAGGGCTGATGGCTTATAATAGCTGGCACTAGTATTGGAAAATGTTTTGCTAATCTTTGTATACTTTGCATGTACTTAAAAGGCTTGGTTGTTTGATTTATTCACTGTGGCTTTGATGAAAAGAAAATTCTGAATTTCCTTTCGTTTGATCACCATTGATAATGATATATAATATATACATTTATACATATACCCTCCAAAGTCTAATTCAACAAGGTTATAAATCGAAAAAACACTGCTAGTAAAGAAACCCCCATGTGTTCTGCAGCCACCATGTGATCATACATTAACTGCAGCGGTTTTCTCCCCTCCTCTCTCAGCAGGAAATCTCAGCAAATTTTAAGTAACATGGAGATCTGTTAAATCTAGATACTTAGCACTACTTATAGTTAAAGAGAATATTTTATCTACTGTTTAAACCAAGTTTTTATATTTCTTTGAAAAATTTTTGATAATTTTTGTATATTTTCCATGTCACTTTTTTTTTTTTTTCAAAAGTACTATTATTCTGCAATTTTTACACTAATAATAGACTGACACTTGCCAATTTTGTAGGGGTTTTTCTTTGCAGCAGTCACCTCATTTACATCACAAACAAGACAGATGGATCGTCTGATTGGAAGAATGGCACTTAGCGATCCATTCAATACTGTAAGTGAAATTGGGCATCATATTCCAAGCTAGACCGGCAAACTGCGTTGACACATACCATCAGTAGGCATTTGCACGACATTGAGTTACAAGCTACACGTCCATGTATAGGAGTTCCACTGCTCTCAAATATTATCATGGTGGACACCACAATGGGATTGGAAGTCTATCCTCTTCAGTAATGAGTCCAGCTTTTTCCTCGAAGGCAGTGATAGCCAGAGATTGATCTGGAGACCAACATGAAGAGATCTTTACAAGGGAACCACACCGGTCATACTCCCAGGATTATGGTGTGGGTCGGCATAATGTACAGTAGCCAGTTCCCTCTAGTCTTCATTTCAAGTACACTAACAGCTTGGTCATACATTAATTTGGTTGTGGAACCAATGGTATGGTCATTTCTCCAAAGTGTCTCAGGACAACGCCAGGCCACATGTTGCTATGGGCAGCCTTCGTGACCTGAACTTGCTACCATGGCCTAGAGCATCCCCAGACTTGTCTCCCATTAAGCACATCTGGGATGCCATTTTGTCAGTAATTGCAGAGGGAGCTGCCAGAAGACAATCTTGATGATTTGTGAGCCCAGGTACGTTCAGTGTGGCTCATCATTCCTCAGACAACCATTAATAACCTCATTGATAGCATGCCAAGTCATGTAAGTGCGGGTACTTCTGCACATGGCGATCATACTCAATACTGAATAAATCAAGAGGCTTTGTATAGTTTGTTTCCATTTTTTAATCATTTGCATATCATGAACATGTCTATCCATCCTGCAATTTCCATAATTCCAAGACTTTTCCTTCTTGGTGTACAATTTCAATGTTGAGTGTATATCCTGCTTAAGACAATCACTCGTCTCAGTGGTGTATGGCACGAGACTGCTGACTCATGTAGGTGTACAGGAAAGTCAGCGCTGCAGTCAAGTAAAGTGGAGTGGTCAGAGGCAAACTTTAGTTTAAAATGGGTTTATCGTGCTGAGACATGTCCCATTGATTTCTCTGATTTTCCCTGCCTCAAGATAGTGCAAGATGCTTTTTTCAGCCAACTAAAAATACACCGCTGAAGAAAGAAGCTAGGTGATTCCCACACAAATCAATGAGAACATTTTCAGGTATTTTTGAGGCTGCTTTAAGAGCTGTTTTTGACATAGAAAGGCCCCAAAACAGCTCCAAAGAAGTAGTGAGACCCCAGCTTAAGTCTCACAATCACGGCAACTGACAGCCAACCAGTAAAGCAAACCTTCCTCCCATGTAATGTCACAATGGTGAACAACTGTTGTATCACTGCAATTGTAGCACCATAAATATTGGACACTGGGTGCTCTGTACTGACTTCCAGCAGCATACATGTATAATCCTATCCACAGTTGTGTCTGGTATTGCAGCTCAGTCTTAGTCAATGGAATGGAATCTAATACCGGACTCAGCCCATGCACAGCTGTGGCACTGTTTTTGGGAAAATATGAGCCTTTCAAATAACCTTGCATAACATTAAAGAGGACCTTTCACCACATCCACCAACTCCAACTCTTTGCCTCCTTCAGTAGGCTCTGCACCACTGATTCTGGCACAGTTGGAATTTTTTTCTAGCCCTCACCATTCCTGAGCAATCAGTTCTGTTAGTTTCAGCACAATTAGGCTTTCTACTGTCAAGTGGGTGGTCCTTGTTCTGCTCAAGCCTAGGACCGCCCACCTGATAGTAGGGAGTATAATTGTGATGGAACTAACACAAATGATTGCTTGGGAACAGTTGGAGCTAGAGAGAAAATTGTAACTGTGCCAGAATCAGTGGTGCAGAGCCTATTGAAGGAGGCAAAGAGTTGGAGTTGGTGAAATATCCCCTTTAATGCCTATTTAGCTATACACCAGGATCCTACATTGGAGACTCTTGGCCCGTCCTTCATAGGCCATTATTTGGTATCTGGCAGTGGACTGGACAGAGTGCTGACAACCCTTGCTCACTGTCACTACACGTTGTCAACAGGATCTATGGATGAGGTCTGCATAATGGATCTTCTATGTCAATTCCATACAATGGTTCATTGAATGTAGGACAAGATCCTCTGGCATCAGTAGGTTCATTCAGTATTAAATCTTATTGACTATGACACACATCCTTGTAAGAGAATTTGCCTCAAACACAAAATTTTATTTTCGCTGCCAAGAACTTTCAGTTATTTTTGACAGTATTTTCTTAGGGGAAGGATGTGGTTGAAAGCAGGTTACTTGTAGGGTTCCTGAACAAACCTGGACTTGTGTAGCTTTCAGAAATGTTGTTTTTGAAATCTTCCCAATTCTGGGGCCTCGTTCAATAAAAACGACATCACTGCGGGTTCAATTCTGTATCCAGTTCAGCTGGGTCCTCTCAAAGAGAAATGCTGACATGTATATGAGAAGTCTCCGCACCCGTCTGGATATCCTAAAACTGGTTTAAATAAACATTCGACATCGCTCAACCTTAAACAGATGCAACAGCTATGGAACATGACTGTATTGTACTGAGGTCATGACTTCACCGGCGAAAGGGGAGGGGGGCTGTGGTCGGGTTGTCATAATTACATGTCTTATGTAGGCAAATAAATGGATAAATGACCATGTGTATCGTACTACAGGAAGCGCTGGGAATTATTTTATACCACAAGCCTCAGTTCCAAGCCACTAGACCAACACTACTATGACAGAGCAGATATTTATATTAATGTATCGGTGCCTGGATGAGTCACTATTAACATCTCAGCTCATACAGGTTGCAGAAGACTACAAAAAGAGGTTTGTCTTTTCCAGAAACTGCACTTTGTGCATAGGCTGCATCTGGTATTGCAGCTCAGTCCCATTTACTCAAATGGGGATGAGCTGCAATACCAGACACAACCTATAGACAAGAGAGGCACCGTTGCAAGGAAAATAAAACAGGCCCAGTATTTCTTGCATGTTATCGGGAAAGAAAAAAAATATGAGGCAATCATATGCAAGCACATTACAGAAGAATTTAATACTATTGAATTCTCTGATATCCGCTAACAACTCTTTGGTATTACCTCAAACCCGTAAGATCAAGTTTTAATCTATATCTCTAGGAACTGATAAATTATTGGTGAATTGGAAATCAGGGAGGTGAATTTGATCACCCATGCTTTCTAGATATCATAAGGAGATGACAACACGTTTTGCAGCAGGGTGTAAATTAAGATGGCTTTCTTGACTATAGTTTGTTGTGCTGACACCTAGGGGGCAATAAGAAAACTGCAATCTTATATAATTAATTTTGTATGTATTGACACAATATTAGACCGATTAAATATTTTTATTCTAAAATTATTTTGGGGGCAAGATAGAAAACAAATTGGTGCTAATGCAGGAAACACTTGTTTTTTTTTTCTACTTGAAGGAGAATTGGGAAAGTCAGCAACTACTCTCAAAGATCTAGTAGGAATATATTGTGCCCAGACCTAAAAAATGTATCTCAAATCAGGCCGATTTGAGACACTAAACTTATAGGCCCTTATGGACTGGAAATTTAGTGTCCCAAATAGCCCTGTTGTAGAACCATCCGCGCCAACAATAAAAATAAAAAAGCTCGGTGAAAGCCTTCCAATCTATTGGATCTCGGTGGTATACTTATTGAATCCTGAAAGGTCTCTGATACATCTCCCCCCTCCTCTCCACAACCCCTCTCCCCCTAGTCTTCTGTAAACCATATTTGCTGTTTTTTTAGAATTTATTCTTACTTGTCTTTGATAACTGTTTCTCTATCTCTTTATGTACATTTGTTTTTTTCTTGACAATTTGAAAAATTTATAAAAATTACAGTTTAAAAAAAAAAAAATCTTTATACTTACCCAGTGGCTCTACTCCTGTCTCTGGCATGTTAGTGCACATGCGCCAGACTTCAGGCGCATGCGCAGTGAATCTGGTGTGTATGTCTCTAGCTTCACTGAACAACTGCACAGGTGCAGAGTGCACCAGAGATAAGTCATGGACCGTTTTGCAGCAGAGCTATATGAGACACTAAACCCCTGATCCATTTAGTGTCCCAAATAGACCTGACATGTTCCCTTTAAACGTCATGGATGAAGCTAGACTTCCTTCTTTTCTTTCAAAAATTTTGATGTCCCTAACACACAATAGGCCATTTTCACAACAATTGTAATGTGATTGCATTTTTACCACCATAAAGTCTTATAGTCCAATGTTCTGGCCCAAATGTGAGTTTGATAACTGGAACTGGAAAAATAGCATGCTTATCAACTTGTAAGTTGGTAAAATAGGAAAGTTTAAGTTCCACCCTCAGCCCATCCCTGGATATGGGCCACCTGGCCCCTCATCTAAATTGGGCACGGCTATCAATTTTGAGGCAGTTTTATGAACCAAACCTCTTTTTTGGGTCAAGACTAGAGATGAGCGAATCGATTCTGCAGAAGTGGAATTCGATCCGAATTTCAGGAAATCTTCTATTCGCCATGATTCCGGATTTCCTGATGCTTCACAGTAACGAATATTTAGTAAGGACCTTTGTGACATCAGACGGTCACAAGATATTCTCTAGTGATGTGATTGGGTAGGCGTGTCTTTGCTTGTTAGCAGATCCTTCCACATGAATAAAAGTTGTCCATGCTGAGAGAGACATGACCGCGGCATCCAAGGGCTTCCGCCATTTTGCCGCCCACCCAGGCTCTCTTAAGCCCGGAAATAGCTGTTTATTCGCCACGAAGTAATTCGGATCAAAGTGAATTTTTTTGGAACTTCGAATCAAACTGCCGAATCGAACTTTTGAGAAATTCGCTCATCTCTAGTCAAGACCTTTGAGAAATTGGTGGAACTATCACCAAAAATTAGGGGTTGTCACAGGGAAGTCAAGTTGGCAACTCAGCATGAAAGATTCCTATGATGCAGCCAGTTCCAGTCATTAGACTCACTGTCAGGCCTAGACACTTTCTTTAATATAAGTGCAACTGCGCCCGCTATACACTTGTGTGACACTGGTCAACATAAGTGTACATACTACAGTGTACAGGTAGACCATGTGGCTGTTCTGAGGCCCTTGGAGAACAGGGGCCCCATCCTGTTTGCTATTGGGTGGTATGACTTGGGATGTGCGAGAGGAACTACATTTTAAGCAAGCAAGAGGGGTCAAGGAATGGGGATGAAGAAAGGAACAAACACCAGACCCTTCTCAAGTGGCATAACCCAGCACCATAAAGGAGGGGGCAAGTTTAATCTACTTTATACGTACATCCCTCTCTGACAAAGTAATATATATCCCATTATAATTTATTACTGCCGCTGGTATCAATGGTGTTCCCCAGGGGCATAACTTGAAGCGTTTCAGAGGGTACAGTTGCACCCAGGCCCTGTAACTTGATAAGGGGTCCCTAAAAGGGTGGTCCAGGAATTGGACAAAACTCTGTGGAGGCCAGCGATGGTATAACATTAAAAAACATACTCATCTGTCCTTTTCACTTCGTTGTCCGCCTCCAGTGTCCATGCGGTGTCATGCTAGAAGTCCTGTGCCCCACGTGACCGGTGAGACCTCAGCAGTTGTTGGTAAGGAACTGGTGACATCACTCTCCAGAGACCACTGAGTCTACTGATTGTTCTTAGCAGTTACATGAGGAGCAGGACATGGCATGAGATGTGAGTTTACTATAATTTTTTTTTTATTATTATTAAAGTTATACCCCGTAGCACCCCTACAAGGTCTCCTTCAAGAGTTTTTCCAATTCCTGGACAATATCTTTAAGGTATCTCTTCCCAAGACGAGGAGACCATTGCTATAAATAATACATTATAGTTGGGGGCCTGGTACAGTTTTTGCATTTGGGTCCAGGAACTTCATGTTACGCCTCTGCCCTTCTCCACCTAGACCTCAGGGTCACGCCAAATAACCCCCATCTCTACATGGAGGTATCTCAAAAAATGCACTTGTTCTAAGGTACGATAGGATAATTTAATAATTGTGATGTTGATGTCTGCATTGAAATATTTGTGTATTTACATTTTTAGTTAAATTGAATTATTTATATTATATTATATTATATTAAAATTCTGGACGGGCAGATTTATTATGCCTGCGCCAAGTGCCAACCTTTCACCTGATTACTTGACGGAGTGACAGCTGCCGGCAAGTGCTGGGAATTGTGGGCCGTCTACTCTACGGGACAATCTCATGAATGGACGGTATGATTTATGAACATGTGTATAACAGTGTGCCTAGGCAGGAAATCTCAGGGACCCGGGGTAGTAAAGACAAGACCTATCATGTAAAGGTCATTTTTCTACAGGAAAACATTGCATTCAGAATTTCAGAATCTGTGTGTACACACATTTGAGATGTATCAGTCACTCACATGGTCTCAGGCACTCAGCAGATTGTTTCCATGTCTGCAATATCATCCGCTTCAGGGTCAGGCCAAGTTAAAGGGAATGTGTCATCAGAAAATGACCTATTCATTTAGTCAACTGTTTATGTTAAATGTGTATTTTATAAATTGTTGTGCCTTTTTATAATATATTTCAAAATAATCCAGAAATTCTGCAGTTTTCACTCTGATTGCTAAGCCTAAGCCTTATAATAGTCTGAAACTCCCCCTTTATAGAGATCACTTTTCAGCAGTTATCTCATATACTGTGGTCCCTCAAGTTACAATGGCCTCAGAATACAATATTTTCAACATACAATCGTCTTTTCTGGGCCATGGCAACTTGAAACCAGACTCACCATACAATGCGCCTCTCTACAGTATAGGACATTACTACTAAAGATGGCCAGACCTCACAAGATTAGGTCACCTACAAGTTTCAGTTCAAACCGAACTTGTTCGGTCCAAATTATTATAATTATTATTATACATTATTACTATAACTCACCTTTCCTCACCTCTCCTGGGCATCTGGTCTTCTTTCCCGCAGGCTCATGCTGCCTCTTCCAGCATCTTCTTCGATGTCATAAGACCAGACACCAGGAATAAAGATTCACAAGGGAAAAACACTGATTCAGGAGACCGTAACCTATCTATCTGCAGGGCTGGGCTGATATGCTGGATTCTGGTGACCCTAACCTATCTATCTGCAGGGCTGGGCTGATATGCTGGGTTCTGATGACACACTCCCTTTAAATGATTCAGGCTGGAATACCCATTTAAGGCCTTACATACACTAGAAAGTCATGTATGCAGGGCCTGAAAGGAGGCGCACAAAGTGTCTGCAACTCTAAACTGCATATTCATATACACTCTATGTGTTGCCATATGCTGCCTGTATATCTTACGGTGTTACATAGATATTCTTCCCGAGCAGCAACACGTCTGATGGAGCATGGCATGTATGAGAAAGACAGGGGGTCAGTATGGCCTGATACACTTCAATGTTTGTCATTTTACGTGGGTCAGAAGGGGTAAGTATAGGGATTTATTAGACCATCCATGCCCTGCTAAGAATTCTGGGTAAGGAACATGCAAATAAGACCTCTCCTAGCGCCACCTTTTGGAAGGAACTCTCTATAGATTAATACTTGGTTTTTAAAGAAACCTAAGGGTATAATTTGAGAATAATAGCCAAGCCAGAATATCTCCTCCATAAGGAGGAGGGACCCATCCACAGACAGAGGTTATTGCCTCTCATTGGTGGAGCGCAGAGTACTGGCTGGGTGGGAGGTCTAGACGTGGGTCATATGCGATGTGTGGGGTTCTCCAATTCTGTCATCGGGTCCTTTAAATGGGCGCAAAATCCTTGCCCTTCTTTTTAGACATTAAGAATAGAAATAAAGAAAACTACCTAGAAATGGACGATAAAATTTCCCATAACCAGCTGCATTTACGGAGTGGAGGCGAATGCCAGCATTTCTTGGGGAAAGGAGTGACTGTACAATGAGCAGACGTGTAATCATGGTGTACGACAGCATTTGTAAATATTTTTCGGAAAGTACAAAAATGGCATCAGTCATCATGGCTCGCTTTGATCTCCCTGCTGGTGTTTACCTCTTCGGCTGCCTGGCAGGAACACTCTGAGAATCGCCATCTGTCTTCACAATGTTCAAAAAACGAAGAAAAATCCTCCCATGTCATTGTGAGTTAGAACTTAGTGCTCACTGTGTCATTAGGCGAGACCCCCTGATGGATCCTAATTGCTGTACCAGATTCAGTCACATATACACAGGGCAAAAACAACAACCGCCAAAGAAGTCCTGTCCTCAGTTCTCCAAAGACGTGAAGTTTTTGTTTCATGTTGTATTAGTTGAAAATATGTCTGTCAGTAAAGAGGCCGGGAATACATGTTGTTGATTTAAGACGCCATACTACTTTAGTATATATCTACATGGCTTGATTTCCGAATCAGGCAGACTTAACAACCTCAGATCTAAACCCTAAGTGTGTTCACAACAGTTGTCACCTCCTTCCAGCACATGAAAGTAAGACAAAGGGGTTATCCAGCTTCCAAAAATACATCCACAGCAGTGCTAAATCCTCACTGTTCCCTTTTGCACCCTTTGTTTGGCTTTATTTTACTTGATGCTCTTTGTATGACTGTTATTTACATGGAGTGAGTCTGTGGACAAACTACATTTCCCATGATTCATCTGCCTGCTCTCATTTGCTTTGTACCCCTTCCTTCTCCACGCTCCCCTGCAATTAAATCACAGGTAATAAATCACTCCCACATCTGAGGTCACATGCTACTGTGATGTTTTGTTTGCTGGCTGCACTGCTCACAGGGAGGGGTAGTGAGCTTCCAAATGAAACGTCACAGCTGAGTTCAATGACCTGAAAATAAATCAGATAAACAGTGTTGAATTTAAACAGGATATATATTAGGAAGTATTGATGCATCCTGTTATTTGGCCCATATTTAAAAAAAAACGGCTAACCCCTTTAAGATCAGCGTTCCTTAAATGTGTTGGCCAGGAATTTTTTTATGGTCTATCCTTATAAATATCTGATATTTGTGGGTATGTTTGATCTCTAATACTATACAGATCAGAATCAGCTCTGTGCCCTGTAAAGTGACTGTACTGCAGCTCAGCTCCCATTTCTTCTGGCTCCATTCTGTGTATACTAAGGGTAAGTTCACACAAGGGGAAATGAAGAGGAATATGAGACTGACATTCTCCTCAGATTTCTCTTCCCCCCTAATGGCAGAATGCTGAAGCAGAGCAGGTCCAAATCAGCGGGATATCTCAAACCGCATACTCTGCGGCTGAATCGGCCATGGAATTAGTGGCAAAATAGAGCAGGAAACTTATTTTTTTCAACATTCTCCTCCGATCTTTGCCTTCGATTGAATACTATGGGAGGCAGAATCAGGGCAGAATCTGCTCTGACTTTGGGGTGGAATCCTCCTCAAAATAAGCAGCAGATTCCACTTTTGAACATACCCTTAGGGGAACAGATGTATCCCAGTGATGTATCTCATAAGTTGAGCCTGCACCATCAGCAGTAAATGAAACCATGCTGCAAAGACCAGGATTGCAGTTAGTTCTGATCACGGCCATTTAATCTCTACAAAGCTGTACAGTTCCCTCTGTCAGCCCATTGTCCCTAAACTTAAAAAAAAAAAAAAAAAAAAGTATGCACAATTGGCCTCCCTGCATCCAAAATGACCAAAGCTATATAATGCACGCTGTAGAAATATAATAATAATAATAATAATAATAATAATAATAATAAATCCTGCCGGTTCACCAGCCACTGCCCTAAAAACCAAATCGAAAGGAATCAAAAAGTTGTGCACACCTCCAAATAGGACCAATGAAAACTTTAACTCATTCCCCCCCAAAAAACAAGCCCATCAGCCACATTCACAGAAAAATCATTAAAAAATACCGCTCTCAGATTATGGCAGCACAAAAACAAATAAAGTTAAAAAAAAATTCAATTGTGCAAAAGTAGTAAAATAAAACAGTATAAATTTGGTATCACTATAATCCTACTGACCAGCAGAGGGATTGCGTTTTTTTCCCCATTCTCCCAAAAGCAAAGTAATATACTGTGCCACACACAGGACTACGACTGCCTAGTTCTTGCCTTGGACGGTTTTTGTCCTAGGGGTCTTGTCAGTAGCCCTGCTGACTAGCTTTTGCCTTGACC
This sequence comes from Leptodactylus fallax, assembly GCA_947044405.1. Taxonomy (NCBI): domain Eukaryota; kingdom Metazoa; phylum Chordata; class Amphibia; order Anura; family Leptodactylidae; genus Leptodactylus; species Leptodactylus fallax. Next base: position 354,299 of record CAMRHE010000149.1, on the reverse strand, counting down.
AAGATCCTCTTAGCTCAGGCAGCAGTAAGATTATAATACAAGACGTCTGAGGCAGTGAAGCCGAGAAGGCCGGGACCAAGGAGGGAGGATACTGGTCTATAGGTTCAGGTGAGTGTAGTATTCCATGCACTGTTTGTCCATAGGGTTGGGAGCTAGGGGCCCACCTTGGCTTGGGGGCCCACTGAAGAATTCACCATTTCCCATGTGGGCCAATCCAAGGTTGGAGACTAGACTTGTACTCGATGATCTCGTCTACCATCCTACTGCATCTACTCAGTGCCATTTCCTAATCTCTGCCCCCCACGTGTTGTCCCCTCTCTGTACAATGACATTTTCAGTAAATGATAACCATCAATTATGGAAACATATTAATGGATGTTATTCCCTAAGTAACAAAACCACTTTCCATACAGGTAGGTACTTCAAGCTTCTTAGCAAACCAAATACCATATTGATCAGAGATTTATTAGCTCTGATGGACCCGGGAGCCTCTAACCCACCGTGAAATTGAGCGTCTTTCAGCCGACTGCTCCCAGCCGCCTAATACATAATTCATGGTAAATGCATGGCCTTATAATACTTTTCCATATTCACAATGGTGGCAGATAATAAAAGCAATTAGACCCATTTAACCTGGACACTAGTAATTCATTAAAGGTTTATTTATAGGATGACGGCATGGATATGATATTAGTCTGGGGATACGACTATTAGTAAGTGGTCGAATTTACTGTATATGTGAAAACATGTGTCTGTATCTATAAAGACAGATGCCCTATTTGGCTGGGGCGACATGGCGTCTTTACCATACAAGCATCGGCCTAGAAGCATTGTGGTAGTGTCATATCCAGTGTTAGTGGTCTTTCATATTACAGTATTGAATTCCATTTTTTTTTATATAATTTCATAAAATATCTGTCCACCACTAGAGGGAGCATAAGAGGTTACCGTATATACACAGACTTCTATGGTAAAATATATAGTATTTAGTATAGTATCTAGTGGTAGCCAAGTTTTATTATTTAAAGGTTTTTTCCAACCCCATCGATTTTTTTCAAAAACTGCTTACCACTTGGTTAGTAGACCCTAATTTGCATCAACACTAAGGCTGAGGCCCCACGTTGCGGAAACGCAGCATTTTTGGTTGCAGAGTTTACTGCGCAGAAATCCACTTTCTTCCCAGCTTCTCTATTGGCATTAGAAATTCTCATTGCTTTTGACAGATAGTGCAGGGGAGTACATAAATGTACTTAGAACCGTGATTCTGGTGTCACATGAAAGGGGAGATTCGACCTGTAATATATCTGGAGATACCACCACTTAAAAAACAGTTGGCATGTAGGATCTGTATACCTGTATATCCCAGGAAATCACAGCAGGCTGTAAAGCAACTTCCAAAATGTGAATATATGTGGCTGTAGTTACAGGTAAGGCTGAGTTCACATCTGTGTCGGGTGTCCATCCAGCGCAGATCCCTCATAAAACGCCAATCGTGCTCCTCCTCTGACTGACCAGAAGAATAGACACCTGACACAGATGTGATCTTAACATAATTCACTCTATGAACTGTCAGATAAATTATATAATCCTTCCTGTCACTTACTGGGTGTGTTTCTTTTTGATCCAATCTTGACTCTTTTTACAGAGGACTATGCTGTCAAAGGGGTGGAGTTACAAGAAAGTAAGGTCTGGGGAATATGGTGAACATATAATGCACTAGGTCATCTGTTATGTGACCAATTACAATGATGTATCTGATTTACTAAAGCGACCTAATCCAGAAAGAGATATGATATTTACTAGTATAACGCCACCTGGTGTATACAGTGTATAGGAAAGTGTATGTCCACCTAATGATCTGAGCGCTGGTGGACACTCATACTCAGTCCCTCTCCCCACAGTCAGGTCTCTGCATAGCGATCCCCTGTTCAGTGCAAGGCAACCAATAGAAATAGCTTCCTGCCCTGATTGTGAGGAAGGACTCTGTACAGTAGCATGGCGGAATAGCTATGACCTACATCTGAAGTGTGTAACATGGCTGCATGTGCTCTAAATTATGGACATTTTAATGAGTTCCTAATAAGGCGTTGAATTTTCTGAGAAGTTTACTATTGCTGAATTTTTGCTTGCTACATTTGGGACTACGTCTCCCCATCAGTGCATGTGAACGTTTTTTCCATATGCAAATTTAAATATAATAAACCACACCTATAACTCCACCCATACCCCCCTTTGGCACTGCCCTATCACACCCAATTCCTTTGTCCCTAATGTCTATAATCCCCTTATTGTGCCCCCCCACACAGTATAATGCTGCCTAATTGTTGACCACACACTATAATGCTCCCTCATTGTGGCTTCTACACAATATAATACACCGTCATTGTGGCCCTCACACTCTAAAGCCCCCTTCGTGTTGAACCCACACTATAATGCCTCCTCATTGTCACCCCCACACACTATAATCCCCTTTATTATGGTCCCCGCACAGTATAATGCTCCCTAATTGTGACTCCCACACTGTAATGCCCCCCATATTGTGGCTGCCACACTGTAATGTCTCCTCATTGTGGTCTTCACACTATAATGCCCCCTTCTTGAGCCCCCCCACCTATTAAATTGCACAGTCCATTCTGGTCTCTGCTGCTGACACCTTGGGAGCACCAGTTGTGATGTAGTCAACGGGAGAGACTGCGGCTGACTAGTGAAGCAGGGAACGGACATCTACGTGCTTCATTCAACTGCATCAGTGACCAGGGGATGAGATGATCCAAGAGGACACACATTGAAGATGGGACATACCATCCCATTGCCCGAAATCCTGGACTGTCCCATTGAATAAGGTATGCCAGCAGCAGCAAGGGGGGACGGAGGGCAAGACAATATTCCTTCCTTGGCACATGTAGCTCAGGAAACTGCAGTATTTCAGCTTGTGGACCCTCCAAGCAGCTCCTCATATCTCAGCTTCTTAAACCTATGCTGAGGAGGGGTATTGGGGTCACACCTGGATTTACAACTTGTCGGTGAACCTCGCTTTACTGCTGATTGGTAACGTGATGAGTGGAGCGCAGATGCATCAGCTCGCCGCCTTCATGGAGATGAATTGTTCACAACATCTGGGTTCAACCCTTAGAAAGGAACACGTCCAATTCATCACTTTAATTCACTTTAAGGGGCCTTTTCTTCTATTTCCACAGAGGCCGACCCCATGTGTTTCACACTGAAAGGCCTGAATTATTCATAAGTCTCTTATATTCTTCCCTCAGACCCTTTAGACAGATGAAGCTGTTACAAGATTTAGAAATCGATTCATACAAGTCTATCGCTGTCAGCCATCACTCATACAATGCAAATCCGAGGATGTTTTTCTGTACAACCTTGTAAGAGGAGTCTGCTGCCTGATGTACATTATAAAAGGGAGGTGCGGGAAGGGGGGCACACAATTGTGAATATTGTAACAATGGGAAATTATACAAAAAATGTATCCGTTAAAATATTACAAGAAATGAAGAAATTCATGGTTAGCCTGCACCTCCATTATATATATTTGCACAGAATATATAGATACGTACATATATACACTAGTGACATATATAGTGGTAGCCTCTGCTATGAACCTTGTGGACAGGGGGCCCCTCAGGTTGCCCACTCCATTTGGGCACTGAGCATCTGTGCACGTCTCTATACACAATGTAATGTCAAGGAGGGGTTGCTGACCCTCTTTATCACAAGAATAGGGTGCCCTCTTGACCTGGTTTGGTGTTTGCGGTGGTGCGGGTCCTGTTTTTGCTACTGGAATCCTTCTCCTATATTAGTCTGTGACTAATATCTATTTAATCATATTCTAGTCTACAGACAGGTCTACGGATGGCTTCTGCAGAAAGTTCCTTCTCTGTACCCATCACTCCTTAAAAGAGATTCTTCAGCAGCTGCAGTGTGTATTATACACAGATCCTGCTGCAGAACATCATAGTAAGCACCTCATAATACACTGCTATTATCCCGCAGAACCTCATAAGGCACCGCTAGTATCCCGCAGAACCTCATAATACACCACTAGTATCCCGCAGAACCTCTTAATACACCGCTAGTATTCTGCAGAACCTCATAATACACCGCTAGTATTCTGCAGAACCTCATAATACACCGCTAGTATCCTGCAGAACCTCTTAATACACCACTAGTATCATGAAGAACCTCATAATACACCGCTAGTATTCTGCAGAACCTCATAATACACCGCTAGTATCCTGCAGAACCTCATAATACACCGCTAGTATCCTGCAGGACCTCATAATACACCGCTAGTATCCTGCAGAACCTCATAATACACCACTAGTATCCTGCAGGACCTCATAATATACCACTGGTATCCTGCAGAACCTCATAATACACCGCTAGTATCCCGCAGAAACTCATAATACACCGCTAGTATCCCGCAGAACCTCTTAATACACCGCTAGTATTCTGCAGAACCTCATAATATACCACTGGTATCCCGCAGAACCTCATAATACACCGCTAGTATCCCGCAGAACCTCATAATACACCACTAGTATCCCGCAGAACCTCTTAATACACCGCTAGTATTCTGCAGAACCTCATAATACACCGCTAGTATTCTGCAGAACCTCATAATACACCGCTAGTATCCTGCAGAACCTCTTAATACACCACTAGTATCATGAAGAACCTCATAATACACCGCTAGTATTCTGCAGAACCTCATAATACACCGCTAGTATCCTGCAGGACCTCATAATATACCACTGGTATCCTGCAGAACCTCATAATACACCGCTAGTATCCTGCAGAACCTCATAATACACCGCTAGTATCCTGCAGGACCTCATAATATACCACTGGTATCCTGCAGAACCTCATAATACACCGCTAGTATCCCGCAGAAACTCATAATACACCACTAGTATCCCGCAGAACCTCTTAATACACCGCTAGTATTCTGCAGAACCTCATAATATACCACTGGTATCCTGCAGGACCTCATAATACACCGCTAGTATCCTGCAGGACCTCATAATACACCGCTAGTATCCTGCAGGACCTCATAATACACCGCTAGTATCCCGCAGAACCTCTTAATACACCGCTAGTATCCCACAGAACCTCTTAATACACCGCTAGTATTCTGCAGAAACTCATAATACACCACTAGTATCATGAAGAACCTCATAATACACCGCTAGTATCCTGCAGAAACTCATAATATACCACTAGTATCATGAAGAACCTCATAATATACCACTAGTATCCTGCAGGACCAAATAATACACCACTAGTATCCCACAGAACCTCTTAATACACCGCTAGTATTCTGCAGAACCTCATAATACACCACTAGTATTCTGCAGAAACTCATAATACACCACTAGTATCATGAAGAACCTCATAATACACCGCTAGTATCCTGCAGGACCCCATAATACACCGCTAGTATCCCGCAGAACCTCTTAATACACCGCTAGTATCCCGCAGAACCTCTTAATACACCACTAGTATCATGAAGAACCTCATAATATACCACTAGTATCCTGCAGGACCAAATAATACACCACTAGTATCCCACAGAACCTCTTAATACACCGCTAGTATTCTGCAGAACCTCATAATACACCACTAGTATTCTGCAGAAACTCATAATACACCACTAGTATCATGAAGAACTCATAATACACCGCTAGTATTCTGCAGAACCTCATAATACACCGCTAGTATCCTGCAGGACCTCATAATACACCACTGGTATCCTGCAGAACCTCATAATACACCGCTAGTATCCTGCAGAAACTCATAATACACCACTAGTATCCTGCAGAACCTCATAATACACCGCTAGTATCCTGCAGAACCTCATAATACACTGCTAGTATCCTGCAGAACCTCTTAATACACTGCTAGTATCCTGCAGGAACTCATAATACACCGCTAGTATCCTGCAGGACCTCATAATACACCACTGGTATCCTGCAGAAACTCATAATACACCGCTAGTATCCTGCAGAACCTCATAATACACCGCTAGTATCCTGCAGAACCTCATAATACACCACTAGTATCATGAAGAACCTCATAAGGCACCGCTAGTATCCCGCAGAAACTCATAATACACCACTAGTATCCCGCAGAACCTCTTAATACACCGCTAGTATTCTGCAGAACCTCATAATACACCGCTAGTATCCTGCAGGACCTCATAATACACCGCTAGTATCCTGCAGGACCTCATAATACACCGCTAGTATCCTGCAGGACCTCATAATACACCGCTAGTATCCTGCAGGACCTCATAATACACCGCTAGTATCCCGCAGAACCTCTTAATACACCGCTAGTATCCCACAGAACCTCTTAATACACCACTAGTATCATGAAGAACCTCATAATATACCACTAGTATCCTGCAGGACCAAATAATACACCACTAGTATCCCACAGAACCTCTTAATACACCGCTAGTATTCTGCAGAACCTCATAATACACCGCTAGTATTCTGCAGAAACTCATAATACACCGCTAGTATGCTGCAGAACCTCATAATACACCGCTAGTATCATGAAGAACCTCATAATACACCGCTAGTATCCTGCAGAAACTCATAATACACCGCTAGTATCCTGCAGAACCTCATAATACACCGCTAGTATCCTGCAGAAACTCATAATACACCGCTAGTATCCTGCAGAAACTCATAATACACCACTAGTATCATGAAGAACCTCATAATACACCGCTAGTATCCTGCAGAAACTCATAATACACCACTAGTATCCCGCAGAACCTCTTAATACACCACTAGTATCCTGCAGAACCTCATAATACACCACTAGTATCATGAAGAACCTCATAATACACCGCTAGTATCCTGCAGAACCTCATAATACACCACTAGTATCATGAAGAACCTCATAATACACCGCTAGTATCCTGCAGAACCTCTTAATACACTGCTAGTATCCTGCAGAACCTCTTAATACACTGCTAGTATTCTGCAGAAACTCATAATACACCGCTAGTATCCTGCAGAACCAAATAATACACTGCTGGTATCCCACAGAACCTCATAATACACCGCTAGTATCCTGCAGAACCTCATAATACACCGCTAGTATTCTGCAGAAACTCATAATATACCACTGGTATCCTGCAGGACCTCATAATACACCGCTAGTATCCTGCAGAACCTCATAATACACCGCTAGTATTCTGCAGAAACTCATAATACACCGCTAGTATCCCGCAGAAACTCATAATACACCGCTAGTATCCCGCAGAAACTCATAATACACCACCATTCTTGTCCATAGGCCATACCTGGTATTACAACTCAGCCCCATTCATTGCATTAAACAAGTTTCAGCTGTAACACCACACACAGCCAATGTATAAGAGTGGTGCTGTTTCTGGAAAAAGGCAGTCAAGGCTTTTAATTTCACACAACACCTTTAGGAATTTATATTATAAAAAGACGCTGAAAAACCTGGCAAGCAAAGTAAATATGACTTAACATGGCCTCATGTTTTGACTAAGGATGACGTGCGAAGAGACGCAGAGGTCCAGGCTTTGCATTGAGTCATCTAGCGAGTTGTTTCGTGGATTCATCATGACTGTGGTCATATTTGGAAGTTCCCGGAAATCTGCAGCTGGGGACACGGAAACCTCTTTAGGAATTGCAAGCGAAATGTGGACTACATTGTAATAGGGGAATGCGATTTACTAGGACAAAGACATTGTTGTCTTGCTATTGCAGGCAGGTAACGTGTCTGCTGTCTGCTCATAAATTACACCCTTCTCATGTTCCAGCTCTTAGAAATAAACATTCCTCCTCCAGCCCTAAACAGTATGGCTGCCTGAATTACAACACTGCCACCTGGTGACTCAAATCAGGTAATACATCTTGCAGAAAAATTTGGATTTTGACATGACTACGTGTACACATCCATCCAATGACTAATGTAACAAAAAATGCACAGTCACAGTGTCACATCTATAGAACGTGACTAAGGTGAGCAAAGGCTGAATTATTTCTCTGACTCCGTGATGAGTGTGATACAGAAGGTTTATAAAAAGACTAAAATGTCAAATTGGCCAAATATTTGCAAATGAGAAGTTAGAGTAATGGCCAAAGGATCTTCTGTTTGTTTTGCTTAGCCCTTACTAAGATATGTGTATTGTATCTGTGTTTCACTCTAAGTATTCTGGATATAACACTTTAATTCCCTGCAGTTATACTAGCAGGGTCACATCAAAGGAGAAAACTTGCCTAAGGTATGTGAATAACACATTAACATATATAAATGCATATAACCCCCTTCATCACTACCCAAACCATATACAAACCCCAGACCATCTAAACTAATACAGACCAAGTCCTGACCCTCTAAATAAATTGATCTCCTAAATCAGGGGTCTCAAACTTACCTGTGTAAATGGGCCGCACACATTAGCAATGTAAAGTTGATGGCCCACATTCCTTTCAGCTTCAATATAATGCAAAATGATAGTTAATATATTAGTTGTCTGTACTGCTATAACAATCATACATTATTAGAATAATACCGCTAGGTTTAAACTCCCCAGAAATTTGCATGTCCCCATAGAAATATACAGTGGGGAAAAAAAAGGTATTAGTCAGCCACCAATTGTGCCAGTTCTCCCACTTAAAAAGATGAGGCCGGCCTGTAATTGTCATCATAGGTAGACCTCAACTATGAGAGACAAAATGAGAAAACAAATCCAGAAAATCACATTGTCTGATTTTTAAAGAATTTATTTGCAAATTATGGTGGAAAATAAGTATTTGGTCAATAACAAAAGTTCATCTCAATACTTTGTTATATATCCTTTGTTGGCAAAGACAGAGGTCAGACGTTTTCTGTAAGTCTTCACAAGGTTGGCACACACTGTTGGCAAACACGACAAGTTGTGTTTCTACCAAACAGTTCTACTTTGGTTTCATCTGACCATATGACCAAATACTTATTTTCCACCATAATTTGCAAATAAATTCTTTAAAAATCAGACAATGTGATTTTCTGGATTTGTTTTCTCATTTTGTCTCTCATAGTTGAGGTCTACCTATGATGTCAGTTACAGGCCGGCCTCATCTTTTTAAGTGGGAGAACTTGCACAATTGGTGGCTGACTAAATACTTTTTTCCCCCACTGTATAGTGCCCCCATAGATATATATAGTAGCTCTGCCCCCTTATATACAGGCTGCTGCCCCCATAGACATACATAGTGACTCTGCCCTTATATACAATCCGCTGCCCCCCGCTCTATTACTCAGGCATCAGCGAGTGATGTCTGCTGAAGACCTGCTGCATCCATCTGCAAATAAGAAGCGGGAAGACCTCAGAGCTCGGGGACCGAGGATGGGTAAATGGTGCTTTTATTTATATAGTACTACTACAGTGTGGGGCCACTAGGGACATTATTAGGTGACTGGGGCGATTGGTGGACGTTATTAGTCATCTGGGGGCCACTGAGGGACATCATTACTTGCCTGGGGCCACTGGGGGGACGTAATTACTTGTCTGAGGGCCATTAGAGGACATTATTGCTTGCAGAACATTACTAATTGCCTGGGGCCACTGAGGATCATTATTAGGTGTCTGTGGGCCACTGGGGGACATGATACTATGTGGAGCCATTAAGGGAGCTTGGTGATGGTAAAAAGTGAATTTTTGTATGTGCTGGGTGGAAAGTATAGGATGGTGTAGCTTTGAGGGTGCGTTCACATGGAATGGAAAAATACATACAGTTTTGATGTGGTTTTCTAAATTTACAAGTGAAACAAATTTATGTTTTAACTGTAAATTCAGAAACTGCTAAAAAAAAACCCACATCAAAACTGTAGTTTTTGGTAGGGGTGCCCAAAGGAATTTTTTTTTCCCCAGAGATGCCCCGAGTCTGAAAAGGTTGGGAAACACTGGATTAGTCAATGGGCATCCTCAAAAAACTGTCCCTTTGTGTCCATTTGTGTTTGGTTTTGGTGGATCCATTTTTTTCCCTTCTTCATTCTGAGCATGCACAGAGAAGGATAGGGGATAACTTCATGATCAGTGGGGGGTCTGCCCGCTGGGATGCCACTGGCCATGGCATAACACACCTACATACAGAGGCGCAACTTGAAGCTCCAGGGCCCCAGTTTTAAAATCTGCAATTGGGCCCCTACCTACCTTATGCCATTTACAATAGTGGTATATTTTATGGGGCAGAGGGATCTTTGGGGCCCCCTCAAGGTCCATGGCCCAGTAGCGTCTGCTACCGCTGCACCCCCTGTACCTACGCCCCTGTCTACATACTAGTACCTGAACGGAAGTCGGATACATGGTGACGGATAGGCCTCTGCAGATCGGTGGAGGAGGTTGTCTGTAGAGGCTGGGCAAGTTCTGAGATGGGCGCAGTGTGGCTGCTTCACCAAACAAGGCCTTGGAGCAAAATTCAGATGACCATTACTGGTCTGGGGGCTGACAGTGAGATGCGATGTGGGAGGCAGACCTGGGTAGTGATGGCTGAAGTGCATTGCCATCTTGTGCAGGTAGCTCTAGGGAGTTCATAGGCCTGTGGAAATAGTCACCCTGATATAGGAGGCAGTGATGGGGAGACCGGTACCGTGCTCAAATCCAGGAAGGCTGTACTTGTAGTTATAGGGTGGGATCATACAAGTAGTAGATCCTTGTTTGTGAACCGGTAAAGCGATCTTCACATCTGCTTCGGAGTCCATCTGGCGCACAGTGCATCGGAAATTGCAGACGAAAAAGCACACTTTATCATTTGACAATGTTAGGAAATAATAGATAGGTGACAGACTCCATTCTAGTTAATGTGGTCCCCCGGGATCCATTGTTGTCCATCATTAGACAGCCAGTCTTTCTTGTTCAATCTGTTATAGTCCGTGGCAGGATTAAACAGCACAGGTGTGAACGCACCCTAAAGCTGTTTTTTATTGTAAATTTTGCTGCAATTTTTAAAGCCAAAGCTTGAACTGAATTTAGCAGAAGGGAGACATATAAGGGCACCCTATATATATCCCATTCCTGTTGAAGCCACCCTTTTGGCTCAAAAACCCGCAGCAAAATCTGCAACGCACAAAGCAGCTTTTCCACAGTGCGGGGCCACCGTCTAAGGCTAAGTGCTCAAGTAGCGAGCCACAGCCAAAAAACACTGCGGAAAAGACCGTGGCAGAAATGCCTCACGTTTTTTTTTCCACAGCAAGTCCACAGAGTTTTCCAATCTTTTTTTTACCCATATGGAAAACGCCAGCGTTTCCGTAGGTATAATTGACATGCTGCGATTTACAAAAACACAAGTTTTTGAGATTGCAGCATTTTTTCTGCAGATTTTTTTTTCTCCAATGTGTGGATGGGATTTGCCAGAATCCCATCCACTTTGCAGGTACTGTAATATGCAGCGTTGAAACGCCGCGGCCAAAATTCGCAATGTATTTGTTGCATATTCGTAACGTGGTTCCTCCAGCCTAGGATGTGCCCAGGTGGTGCAGTCCTGGATTGGACTTCTGCCTTTAACAGTGCCTACAAATACAACCATGGATATAATATACTAGAAAGAGTGGAGTGTGAGATCTGCAGCTTTAGGCCTCATTCACACTGTCCATATTACAGCTACATGACTTTAGCCCCTATGATGTTGACAGGCTCGGTTACTAGTCCAGATTTACAGTTGTAATATAGACACAATAATGCAGCCACATATACAGATGTCCAAATGTGTCCTCAGCAGGGGCGAAAATGGGAGAAGAACGAGAATATAGGGTCACCTGGCATCGAAAGTGAGTAACCAGGTTACAGAGAAGAAAGGCATAAGAAAAAGAAGGCAATGAGACCAGGGAAATGGCAGCTATTCAGAGACAGAGGACTGAAAGGGTCTTGTCTGCGAAATGCATTAAATGAGATGGAAAGGAGACGGCGGGGAGTCAGGAGAGGATAACAGGGAGCTCTAAGATCCAATGTACAGAGGAGTCGCAGGGGAGGAAGGCCTTATCTAATACAGCTGGGGGACATTATAGCGTACAAAAGGCGAATACGACATAGGGCATATGAAAGGAAAATAAAGACAACTACAGTATAAAGGGTAAAAGCTGAAGACCCAGAAGAATGAGCGAAAACGATGACAGAATATGGCTAAAGTTACACCAAGAGGAGGGGGAGAAAGGGGGGCCACGAAATTCCATTAAAGGGACACTAAGGCTAAAGAAATTGTCCGGGATTATGATATTGCTAGCTGCGGTTTCTTCACTACTTACCAAACACAGTGCGGTACATTGTGTAGTGGCTGCGCTTGGTATTGCAGCTCAGCCCCATTCGTTTGAAAGGGACTGAGCTACAGCATGATCATGTTATCAATAAACATAATGTCACAATGGTTTGAGAAGTCTATATCAGTGTCTCAGACAACCCCTTTAAAGGATAAATAGAAAAGAGTAAGTCCCCTTGATGTCCTCTATATAATTCTATCGCCACATCACAATGAAAAAGGGGGGGAAAAAAATTAAAAAGGTTTTTCACGCTGTCTCCCATATCCTCCTTCCTCCAGTGCTAGCGCATGTGAAACAATAAGGATATTATCACATAGTGGAAACAGAAGAGGAATTTGAGCCAGATTTCCAACTAAAATCCCTCTTCCATATCTGGCCCTTCGGCCTTTTCACCCCCTGATGGGGCTTATTCATCTGAGCCCAATCGGCGGAGTGCCCCGCAACGCGGGATTTGCTGCTGAGTCAGACGCAGAATCTGCCGCAAGATTGATCAGGACATTTTTTTTTTTTAAGCATCCTGCTTTGATCTGCACTTCCCATTGACAACAATGGGAGGCAAATTCAGGGCGGAATACCCTTACAGTATTAAAATGGGTGGGACTAGGAAGCTTTGACTCCAGGAGATGCAGCAAAAACACTTCTCTTCTGCAAAGGGGATCAAGTAAGTGATGTCACAAAACTCTGTCATTCGTTTTACAGTCATAGATGACCAGAATGTCCTGCAGGCGCCCCCTACTGTTCTTTTAATAACGCCTCTGAAAGCCCACTTAATGTGTCCAGTGCTGGTGGTCAGACATGTTTAGGAGCTCAGTCCTTCACTTACATTAGTGTAGGAGTTGCAGGGCGACATGTGTCAAGTTGCCATATAGCCCTAGTCTTAGGTCTGTCAAGGGCAGCTTTGGATGTGGCTAGAGTACTACACAAGGGCCAAATAAAGCAAGTTACGAAGTAGTACTAGTCATTTTATACTACAACATGGAGCACAGAAATCACTCACACCCAGAGGAAATAAAAACAGTAGATGCCATATTTTATTTTCAGGACATAAAGAACAAGACGGTGCCTCGTGGTGACTGGCACACAACATAAAAACAGACCGATGATAAAATAATAGTGTGCACCCTATAAAAACATATAAGAATGCACTAAGGATTTATGTAGAGATCCGATACCTGACTGTACAAGAATATAGCAAGTCCGAGCAAAACTGTACAGTGGTCTAAAATCCAGTATTCAAAGACGTATGTACATATTTACATAGCATACAAGCGGAGTATCGTACCTGGATAGTACAGTCTGTATTCTGGATACAACACCCAAACCTCTGTGGTTACAATGACCCGAACCATCAGCACCAACATAGATCCATAAGGTATTGCAAGTGGGGTTCAGCAAAACCACAGGAGGTAATAGGGTGTTACATATGGGATACAGAGTGGTAAACATGGGTGCGATACACCTGTCTGAATATGGCCTTACAGGTAAAGTGGGATTTTTGTGTACTCACCGTAAAATCCTTTTCTCGTTGTATTCACTGGGGGACACAGCACCATGGGTATAGACCTGGTCACTAGGAGACAAGACACTAGGAAAAAGCAAAAGCTGTTGGCTCCGCCTCCAGGCTATACCCTGCCACAGCCACTGTGCATGAATCAGTTTGTACCGTAGCAGTAGGAGAGAGACACAAAGGAACATGGAACCAACAACCACCAACAATGCCTGAACCCAAAAAGGAACCAACACAGTTCGGGCAGGAACACTGAAAAAAACAAGGGAGGGATCTGTGTCCCCCAGTGAATACAACGAGAAAAGGATTTTACGGTGAGTACACAAAAATCCCACTTTCTCGTCTACTTCACTGGGGGACACAGCACCATGGGATGTCCTAAAGCAGTCCCAGAGGGTGGGAATAACACGGCCATGCAAACCTGTAATACTCAACCGCTTCCAGAAACTTACAACCCAAATTGGCATCAGCAGAGGCCACAGAATGAATCTGGAGAAACTTAGAGAAAAAGGATGGAGGCCCAGTGGGATACTTACAGACCTGGGAAGCATAAGCCTGATGCCGGAGGCCCCGGGAACTCCAACAGCTCTAGAGGAGAGAGCCGTCACACGGGAAGGCAGAGCCGTACTCTTAAATCGATAGGTCTCCCTAATCTCAGACCAAAGCCATCGGAAGATGGGAGCTCTGGAAGCAGGCAGGCCCTGGCAAGGGCACTCAGGGAGAATGAGCAAAGCGTCCGAACAAGAGAAAGGATCCGTGAGGGACAGTATACACGCAAATTGCCCGGGCAACAACCGGGCAGGGAAGAGCAAGCACTCACACGGACGCCTGGGGATCGAGCAGAAAGAGGGCAAGACCAAGTTCTCGAAGTGGAAGCAGGAAAAACACCCTAAGAAAAAAAGACTGTGGCAGACAGAGGAAAACCTTTTCCTTGTGGAGAACCAGAAAGGGAGGCTGCCGAAAAAAAGGGGCAGCCAATTAGGGACCCCTGCGGATGGAGGTAATGGCCACCAGAAACTCATTCTACCAGGACAGAAGGCAAAAAAAGGGATATCATAGGCTCGAAGGGGAGAACCTGAAGCACCTTAAAGATGAGGTTAAGATCCCACGGATCCAAGGGTTCCAAAGGAGCACAGAGTGGCACTCCTGTAGGAAAGTCTTTTAAAAAGAAAGAAGACTAAGACCTTGATCCAGACCAGACTGGAGAAGATCCGATGAGAATCGTTACTCTTCAAACGGTGGACGTAAGCCTTCCACGTTTGATGGCAGATCTAAGCTATCTGGAATTTCTGGGCCTTGAGTATGTTAGAATAACAAACTCAGAAAAAACCACAATGCCTCAAACCTCGGATTGAACAGCCACGCCGTGAACGCAGCTGAGTCAAGGTGGGGAGGAACAGCAGTCCTCGAGACAGAAGGTCGACCAGCAAGAGGAAGAGGCCAGGAGCATCCGCCAACAGGAAAATGAGATCCACATACCAGACCCGGCAGGGCCAATCTGGTGCCACCAGGATAGCTTGAAACCCCTTGGTCTTGAGATTCTGGAGGACCCAAGGGAGAAGAGGAAGTGAAAAACCGAACTTACAAGAGCGCCAGCGGTGATGGCTCGAGGATCCAGAGACCTGGCAATTTAGCCGGGGGACCTTGTGGTTCCGGCGGAGGCTAAAAATGTCGACGATTGTCACACCACAGCGGGAGCACAGTGGATGGAAGATCTGCAGATAAAGCGACCCTCGCCGGGAGCAATATTTTCTCGACTCAAGTAGTCTGCCACCCAGAAAAAGGTTGACCACCGAAAGAGCTGGAACAAGGCGCTCCACCCAAGGAAGAAATTGTGAGGCTTCTAGTAAGGCCGCACGGCTCCTGGTGCCACGCTGAGGGTTCAAGTAGGCGACCATGGAGGAGAGGTCAGTCTGGACTGTGACAGATGTCCTTGGAGAAGAGAGGTCCAAGGAGTAAGGGCAAATAAGATAGCCCTGGGATCCAGCAGGTTGAACCAGAGGGAGGAATCGGCCCTGGACCACAGGCCCTGAACAATCAAAGCATCGAGGACCACTCCCCAGCCGGGGAAATTGGCGGCAGTGGGAATCACTTACCAACAGAGGGGAAGAAAGACTTCCCTTGAGAAATTCCTGGGGAGGAATATACACTAAAGAATCTCTCAGTGAACCAAGGTGGAAAGAGAACCAAGCAGATGAGGCTGTCCGGAGATTTGTCCCAGCAGGCCGTAATCTTCAAGAGGAGAGAACGACAGAGTGAATGAAAGGTACAGCCTAGATGGTTGAGGCGATCGTGCGCAGGACCCACATGTCGATTCAAAGACAGCAAGGAGAGTACCTCCAAAGGTGGGACACTCAGGATCTTGGCCTCCGGAGGGAGAATCACACCCTGGAGCGAGCAGAGGATCATGTCCCGGATTCCATGTGCTTAGAGGACACGAGACATCCTCATAGATGAGCCAACAGAACCGGCGAAGAACATCCAAGGTGAACCACAAGCTGGTCAGATTGTCTGACCTGGAGGGGCTTCACCAGGAGGTCGTCAAAGTCTGAAAACACGGCAGCACCTCTGGCGCAGAGGATGGCCATGAGAGACGCCATCACTGAGGGAAAAAACCCCCGGTGGCAGAGGCCAGCCTGAAGGGGAGAGAGACAACTGGAAAGGTCAAGGATCCACAGCAAAAATGAAGAAACCGCTGACGGCACAGCGAGATGATGTAGATGGACGAAGAATTCGCCCATCTCCAGGGATGCCACCACAGACTGCATAGACTACAACGGAGCCTGCAGGCATGGAAGAACCTGTGGAGCCCTTTCAGGTCCATGATGGGACAGAGGAAGCCGTCCTTCTAGGCGAATGGAGAACAGGTAAGAATAGTAACCCCAGATACACTCTGCAACGGGAACAGGGACGCTGACTCCCTGCCGCTGGAGATTGGAGACAGCCTGGATTGTCCGACATAGCGAAGGCAAAGAGACTCCAGCGAAAACTGGAGTAGCCGGACGACACCGCCTCTCAGGCCCAGGCTCCAGACGTCCCGCCATTTGAGATGCCCAGAGAGGGGAAAAAACTTCATGCCGAGGAGGCTAGGAAGAGGAAGACCTGGACGACCTAGTGCAGAACCGCCAGGGAGGCCTGGACTTGAAAGAAGCTTTCTGGAGCAGGAGAACGGCTGACACATAGGACGCCTCTGAGGGAGGAAGAATCTATTCCCCCGTGGCCTCAGGGATAAGCTTCTCGACGCCCTTAACAAAAAATTTGGCCCAGGACGACCTGGAAAGGGAGAAGGGCTGCGTTCGCCTTCTTGGAGGCGGACCCAGTATTCCACAACGGATCCCAACGGTATGGCAGATAATCACTGCATTGGCGGCCGCCTTAGCAGATTTGGGAGGCATCTCCAGTTATTGGGAAGCGTTCAGGATCTCAGAGACGAGCGGCTGGAGGGAAACTGCATCAGGGAGGTTTGACTGAAGCTGTTTGGCCCAGGAAAAGAAGGCCTTGATGACCCAAGAGGCAGCGAAGGAGAGCCGCAGGGAGAAACCAGCCACTACGAAGGCCACCCTGGTGAGGGAAGCCACCTCCTTGCAGCAATGCAATAGCCAGCATTTAGGGCAATGCAATGTATCAGTTCTGCATTGCAAACAATACAACAGATGCGATCCGATCTCACTCCGAGGGTCACTGGGTAGGTAAAATCTGCTGAGGCAGACTAGAAGCCTTGGAGAGCCTAGCTATCATGGGTCCACCGTGGGAGGCTCTTGTGATAGGAAGCGACACATGGGGCGGCTCGCTGACAAAATGTCAAGACAGGCCGCTTGCGCTCACTAGTTACTGATATCTAAGTACCGTGCGCTACCGTTGCACCACTGGGCAACCTGCTTCCCTTGCCTCGGTGTTCATCTTGCCAGCCAGGGAGAGCTAGAGACGTGTGTCACAGCATAGCCTGGCAGAACTGCCCGAGCTCACCTTCCACTTGGAGACACACAGGTCAAGGGAAGGGATGTCCGATTTCCTAGTCGAAGACAGAGGATGGTCCAGGGAGAAGTCACTGTGCCCTCAAGATGATATCAAACATCCAGTGGCAGAAAGAGATGTCCACTTGAGGGGATGAGTCCGGGTCCTCAGAGATCTGTAGGGTCTCTATCGCATAGATGACTCCCGCGTAGCAGCAGATATAGATGAGCCTAGCTGAAGCTCCGAGTCGGAGTCAGAGGCGTCCCCAGTTAAATAGACCGAGCAGAGGGAGGAAGGTATCCGCCTGTCGGAGTGGAGCCGTGAGCTGAGTTCCTATCTGGGGAGTACCCAGAGGAAGGGGTGGCGGACCGTGAACCGTAGGAAGACTTCCTGGTCCTTTTGAGGCTCCTGGAGCTGCGATGGGAACTATGAGGGTGTCCAGGGAGATCCCTAGAAGCAGCAGACTGAGCGGCGATCTGGGAAAGCAGCCCTTCCAAGTTTCCAGCACTGACTAGTTAAGTCTGGTAAGGACACCATGGCCAAGGTTTGGGAGGCCGCCCAATCCGGGGGATGGAAAAACCGGAGAGGGGCCAGGAGGTTACTGACTGGCTGAGGCGGAAGGCAGAGAGAGCACATGGGCTCGGGCTGTCCGCATGGCAACTGTTTTTGATACAGCGGGTGCACGCATAAAAACGTGACGCAACCAGAGGGGCCGGAGGGGGAGCCCAATAAAATTAGGGTAACCCAGGGGGTTAGCCTACCAGACTGCAAAAGATGGCCGCTCACAAACTGCTGCAGCAAGGGTTCCGCAGGTGCAATGTCTCCCAGGGAACTGGGAAGAATCCCTGCTGTCCCAGCAAGCCAAAAAATAAATAAATAAGCCAATAAATAAATAAATTGAGAATATGAGGAGAGCAAAGCTCTTCCCCTGGTAAAAACAGGCTCAGTAGCTACTGGGCAGGCTGGATGGCTTGCCAGGACAGCCCCCTGGCCAATGGAAGGCCCTAGGCGGAGTCTGGGTACCAGAAAAGCCCGGGAAAGGGACGGACCCGTTGCGGCCTAGTTCCCGGCCAGGCCTCGGGTACAACGCGGCCGACCGCGAGGCACCGTCGGCGGCGCGGCGCGACCGCGAACTCCGGAGGTTCCGCGGAGGCCTGGGAAAAGGTACCGGGGGGCCAGGAAAGGGGGTCCCCACACGAGGGGGGGGGAACCGGGTGCCCCCCCCCCGACGGGGGCCGCTCGGTAGGAGCGACCAGAAAGCCCAAAAACGCCCCAGAAAAAAGGGGCTTATTTACTAAGATTTAAGGCCCAGTTCAGGGGAACCCTGTGATGCCCCTCCTAAACAGGACCCATACTATTGTCCCCCTGGGAGATGGCACTAAGGGGCTGAGAGGGCCTGAAGGGGAGGTGGGAGGGGGCCTGGGGGAGATGGAGAGGGGCTGAGGTAACTTTCATACTCACCTGCCTTCTATTCTTCTCATACTCACCAGTCTGGCGACTTCAGGCGCCGCAGGGTCACCCCCTCGGTAGGACCTCGCACGTGGGAGTGGGGTCACCGGTACTCCGGCCGCTTTCGGGGTGCGGCGAATGGTGAGTGGGGACTGGGTGACCGGCGAGGTGCTCTTTTGCAGAGCGCTGCGCCCGCAGGAGGGTATGACTAGTGTGGCGTACACGCTGACTACCCCCTGCACCTGAAAGAAAGGTAAAAATAAAAACGATGCAAGACAGAAGACCTGAGTCAGGTCGTGTCTGCCTCCTATGACACTAGGTTTCAAACTGATTCATGCACAGTGGTTGTGGCAGGGTATAGCCTGGAGGCGGAGCCAACAGCTTTTGCTTTTTCCTAGTGTCTTGTCTCCTAGTGACCAGGTCTATACCCATGGTGCTGTGTCCCCCAGTGAAGTAGACGAGAAATGGAGTTTATCTACATAGTTAAAAAAAAACAACAAAAAACAGTAATTAAAGAGAGTTACTAGCGTTTCAGAACACCTTTGTCATGTCAGAGGTTTTGGGGCTCCAGGTGCTTAAAAAGGAAAAGTGTCCCCAGCACTGACCTATTGTTTAAATCACATTTTTATATTTAACATTTTTTTTTACAATTTTTGGTGATGTTGTTGTTAAATTTTCCATGTTATTATTTGTATTAAAAAAATTAAAACTTTTCCAACTCTTTCCACTAAGCCTAAAATAGCTTATGACTTTCTGTTTCCTGGAGATGGACCATGGGTCATACACATGCTGTGTGACCTGGGCAGAAGACATTGTGCAGAGAGGGAGTAGATAAGCAGCGAAATCCACTATTTGACTGGTGGGTTCTGTGTCTTATCTACATATACATGATAGTTTTCATCAGCAGAGTGCTGAGAAGTGAGGTGACTGCTGCAAAGAAATCTCCTACAGAAAACAGGAAGTCTCAGTATATTATTTAGCTTAGTGGCAACATTACAAGCAAAATGATTGAGATTTTGTTTAATCTCATCTACAGTGAAGGAAGAAGTAGTTAGCTGAAGACAGACTCAGACATCGATGAGCTAGTCCAGCGCTAACTCCATCTAGCAGAGCCAATCACAGCGATCAGTCGAGCGCTTCTGTCAGGTTCAGTGACTGGTGGGGTTCTCAGCACCTCTACCCCCGATATAAACTTCTGACATACCATATGTTTTTTGAAATGCAAGTGACTCTTTAAAAGGGGTATCCCCATCTGAAATATCTCAAAATACTGTGGCTCATTGTACCCACTTCTATGGCGTGTCCAAGAATAAGGAGTCTCACTGCTTGGCTAATCTTAGGAGCCCCATAGAGGTGAACAGAAGAGCCGAAAATGCACGGCATACTCAACTCACTGCAGCCACAAGACTGGGGTCAGGGACCCTCATTCTTGAGATAAATGCGGGTCCCAGATCTGTCAGACATTTATGGCATAGCCTGTGGATATGCCATAAATGTCCCAGATGGCAATACCTTATTCAGTAAGATGTTTTCTTAAAGTGAACACACATGCGCTCAAAGAACCAGGCCAAATGCTACATGAATCTGTATAACAACATGTCAGCGGTTACTATTTTCTGGTGATACATGCACTGTAAAGAAGATGTCTGAGAATAGGGAAAAGGGTCTGCCCTATATTATATTCCTGAAACAGCGCCACTTATTTCTATGGGTTGTGTCTGGTATTGCAATTGATTCCTGTAAGTTTTTGGGGCTTTGGTTTAACACCACACCCTTTTTCTAATCTCAGACTTCCACTTTAATACAGATTTCCAAGAACTATGCAAGCCCCTTGATGCTCCCCCCTTCCAAAAAAAAGTTATACTATTATACTTTGCTTTGGTGGTCTGCCCTCGGCCTCCATGGACTCTGCCACTCCAGTACTGAGATCATGACATAATAACGTGGTCAATCATGACATCATAAATGTGTCACATGACCACAATGACCAAGCAAGTATAACACAGGAACAGCAAGAACCTACAGAAGTCAACGGTAGGAGAGACTCCCTGTCAGCAGAACCTAGGCACAAAGATAGTTAGATTAGGGTTCCTTGTATCCAATGGTGTTTTCCCCTTGTGAATCCACACCTCTGTTGCTGAGATATTGCTGTTTTTGTCATTATGCAAATGAGGTCTTTGGAGCAGCGGTAACAACCTCTTTGGAGCAATGGCAATATCCTTGTTGCACTAGAGATCTCATTTGTATATTGCCAAAACAGCGGCAGTGGTTCACTGTATGATTCAGGTGACCCTAACCTATCTATCTGCAAGGCCAGGTTGATATGCTGAGTTCTGGTGACCCTAACCTATCTATCTGCAAGGCTGGGGTGATGTGCCAGGTTCTTGTGACCTTAACCTATCTATCTTCATGGCTGGGGTGCTGTGCCAGGTTCTGGTGACACTAACCTATCTGCAGGGCTGGGGTGCTGTGCCAGGTTCTGGTGACCCTAACCTATCTATCTGCAGGGCTGGGGTGCTGTGCCAGGTTCTGGTGACCCTAACCTATCTATCTGCAGGGAAGTGAGCAGGGAAGAACTACATTGAAAACAAATAATGTAAAACAGGTTACTGACACATTTCCAAGAAGAATAACAGAGGAACTCAAAGCAGAGAAATAATGCTGGTCTTGTCCTCTATAAAGGGGCCCTCGGCAAATGAATAAAATGTAAAGTTAGGATGAAATGATCAACCAGCCAAGGCCTGTCCTTGTTTAACTAAAATATAAGGCTTATGC
This sequence comes from Leptodactylus fallax, assembly GCA_947044405.1. Taxonomy (NCBI): domain Eukaryota; kingdom Metazoa; phylum Chordata; class Amphibia; order Anura; family Leptodactylidae; genus Leptodactylus; species Leptodactylus fallax. The sequence goes on along the minus strand of CAMRHE010000149.1, from coordinate 332,314 downwards.
AAAAGAGTTTGACCTTGCTGAGACTTGTTCAGTGTAAGAAGTGGTAACTAGCACCAAAGATAATGCTTCAGCTGCTGACCCAGTGCTGAAGGACAATTCTCATATATATGTGCTGAGACTTCCCACTGTGGTAGAGGCAGACAGCTGTCCAGATGCAGAGCTGTTTACATGGCTGCTGCAGATAGCTCACAGACTAGAACATAGTGAATCTAAGCTAGTCCCCATTACATGCAGAGATATATATATATATATATCTATATATTTTTTATTTTTTTTATTTTTTTTTGGGGGGGGGGGGGAGAGTACAAATCCTGTAATTATATAATACACTATAAAAATAAATCTGACTGCACATGGTGGGCCTTTGATAATTAATAATTAAACCCATTATAATAGTTACCATGTGGTATGTACTCCCAATAAAAGTCCATGATTAGAAGCATAAAAATCCCCATGTGTATTCAGCATAGCTTTCGAGTGCAACAGATGCCTTTGTAGAGGATGTCTCCACAGCTCCCTCACTGGTCCTCAGGTTGATGACGGTTCAGATCATACTGCAGGTCCCAAGGAGTGGTCTTTTTATATAATATGTCCGTGTTTAGACTAAGGACTGGTAAAGTGACACAACAGGACACAGCCGTCCTCAGTTCATGTTACACTCCATTGGCGCTGGCCTTTGCCTGTAGGATGAAGCACAAAGTGTCAAAAATGGAATAGTCCCTACCACACAGTAGTGGAAGCCATGATGACGGATGAGCAAGATTAACATTTACACAACATCTATAGTCACTATGAATTGTACTGAAACACAAGACATCACCGGTGACCAGGGGCAGTGAAGTGACATGACATCACTTATGGCACTGAATGGCAGCAGCGTATTAAAGGCATTGTGCCACTAAGGACACTTGCCCGGGGACTGTAATCTCCGGCATCCTATGTGAGGCTTGAAAAAGCACCAGTGAGTGCGAAACAATCGTTGCCTTCTTGCCTTATATGTACTACCTCCCTCCCAGGTTATCTACAGATGTTTATTTGGACAGTTCGGAATAAAGCCTAACTTAAGGAAACGCCTTGGCGAGTGCCCCCTACTTTTTGCTCTTCATTGTTGTGAATATACCTATTTTGCTAATTATACAGACATGGACAAAATTGTTGGTACCCCTCGTTTAATGAAAGAAAAACCCACAATGGTCACAGAAATAACTTGAATCTAACAAAAGTAATAATATATAAAAATTCTATGAAAATGAACAAATGAAAGTCAGACATTGCTTTTCAACCAGGCTTCAACAGAATTTTTTAAAAAGAAAACTCATGAAACAGGCCTGGACAGAAATGATGGTTCCCTTAACTTAATATTTTGTTGCACAACCTTTTGAGGCAATCCCTGCAATCAAACGATTCCTGTAACTGTCAATGAGACTTCTGCACCTCTCAGCAGGTATTTTGGCCACTCCTCATGAGCAAACTGCTCCAGTTGTCTCGGGTGTGAAGGGTGCCTTTTCCAGACGGCATGTTTCAGCTCCTTCCAAAGATGCTCAATAAGATTTAGGTCAGGGCTCATAGAAGGCCACTTCAGAATAGTCCAATGTTTTCCTCTTAGCCATTCTTGGGTGTTTTTAGCTGTGCTTTGGGTCATTATCCTGTTGCAAGACCCATAACCTGCGACTGAGACCAAGCTTTCTGACACTGGGCAGCACATTTCTGTCTAGAATCCCTTGATAGTCTTGAGATTTCATTGTACCCTGCACAAATTCAAGACACCCTGTGCCAGATGCAGCAAAGCAGCCCCAGAACATAACAGAGCCTCCTCCATGTTTCACAGTAGGGACAGTGTTCTTTTCAAGATATGCTTCATTTTTCCGTCTGTGAACATAGAGCTGATGTGCCTTGCCAAAAATTTCAATTTTTGTCTCATCTGTCCATAGGACATTCTAGAAGCTTTGTGGCTTGTCAACATGTAGTTTATATATTATTACTTTTGCCAGATTCAAGTTATTTCTGTGACCATTGTGGGTTTTTCTTTCATTAAACAATTTTGTCCACGTGTGTATAGGGTGAGAGCACCACCGTTGGAGCATGTCTATGACCAACAAAACAAAATACATAGAATGTACACTAAAATATAACTTTTAATAATGAATCTAAAAGTAGTCAAAAATAGTAGGCCATATTAAAAGGAGAGTGAGTACCCAAGGGAGGTCATAATTGATATCAAGCAATAGTAATAGAAGATAGAGCTGTGTCAACCCCACACTGTAGTTACACTTAGCAATCTCATAGTTTGGTATAGTGAAGACGATCTATAAATCCGGCAGGATCTCAGATAGGGGTCAAACGACACAGTAATAAAACTATGCCCATATCCAGTGTAATATATTATCCTCCTGGTCTCCTCACTGACACGTGTCTAGTAGCACACCCCCTGGAGCAATTCTTGATGCCGCTGTTGGTAATTCCATATAAACCCTACAGCATTAGATATAAAACATGTCCGAGGGATAACGATACACAGAGGAGACAGATAGAACAAGCACACTCTTGCTAGCGGGCCAGTAAAAGACCAGCACTAGCCACTAACTCGAGAGCTTACATCATAAGTAGCCATCTAGTGCCACACAAGACACACATGTAACACACATAATGCAGCCCATAACCCAGGCTGACGCGTTTCTGCTGGAAAAGAAAAGCCAGCTCATCAGAGGCAATATACATTGGGCATCCGCAGACTGCTACATAAATAACATACTACCGGCATCCATAAATTCAGTGTCCATTAACTGGTTGATTTGTTGGATGTCTATGACCTATCCTCCTAGCTCTAATCCATTGTGTTGGTAGTTATTTTGTGCCTTTGTATTTTGGAGCAGTGCTTTTATTTCTGCTTCTTCTTTTGTGAATACCCTTTAAAGAGGAGCTTTCACGCCCTCTGACACTGGCGGTAAGAGAAAGCTGAATTCAGTACTCTCAATAGACAAGAGTACTGTCAAGGGGGATGTTCCCCACACCTCAGCAATGACACTAGGCTGTAAGACCCGCCCTTCTGACAGTGGAGAGATATCTGTGCCGAAAATAATGACACTGATATCGCCGGCACCCGGGCGCATACCGGTAAAATAAGCAGTATATAGTTCCGATCTGCACGGACATAAAAGGTCCTCTTTAAATGAATTCTGTGTAATGCTTCTTTTCCCCTGTAGAGGCGCTGCAGCCAAACTAAACACTTTCCCTGCAATTTAAATCAATGGGTTTTCTATGTAAACACCGGACATGTCCTCCAAGCGAGAGATGCTTTGACATTGCTCTCCACTATGACAAGGAGATGAGGAACTCCCTATCAATTAATAGGGTATATGAAAATGAGCACCCCTTTAAGAGTGTCTTATTACATGAATGTCTGACAGTGGGACATACTATACACTTACATATACTATTACATAACTATACATGTATAATGCAGCTGGTGCTGTACCAGTACAACTTACACTTTCTTTTGCTTGGAGTGTAGACTCTTGTTTCAGTGATTTTGGGGCAATATTCTCCTCCTGTGGGAGCAGACAAAAACAAAAGATTTGCAGTCACCAGATATAGATATATTACTAGAACCTGCGGAAATGCGTGATTGTTACGGAGACTTGTGGGAAATCTGGCCCTATGTGAAAATGATGGTATCAGTGCAAAGCTGAAACAAAGGCGCTGCTATCTCCAGTGGCAACACATGTATGTCTGTTTCTGGGAAAGCTGAGTGACAAAACCAGTGGAAGATCATATCGATTATCAGCTAATCTCAAGAAAGTGACGTTTTGTACTTTTGGGACTAGATGATGCACTTTTTTAGCAATTTAAAAAACAAAACAAAACAGAAATCTGATCATAGAAAGCTCTGCCTGATCTATTTAAAGGGAACCTGTAAGGTGTATTTTCCGCCCAGTCATTGTACTAAATCACGGCCTGTGTGGTATGACAGACATATCCCCCGCTGTGTGATGGCAGCCTGATACCTTAGCTAACTCCCGGAGTCACAGAGTCTGCTTTAGCACAATGACTACATGACTAGATGAAGCTGGTCTCCACCCCTAATCCAACCTAAGGATTTAAAATCTTATAACAAATTTTCAGTAGCAGAAATGTTAAGGAGGTCAGAGGCTACACATGGTGGGGTCAGTCACTATATCTCAGTTGGAAAGATCCTATAAGTTTGTCTTATTGGGTATGTTGATGGACTGGGGGTGGGTGGGGGTTCGGATCAGTGTGACTGTTGTGGGTTTGCTTGTATTGCTGCAGCAGTTGTACCAGTTTGCCCATGTTTTGTTATACTTTTCCTTATTGTGCTTTTGTCTCTTTGCTCTGTATATGTCGCTTGCCCTGTTCTTTTTATTCCATGTAATGCTGAAGTTCATAAATAAAACCTTAGTTACCTGCAATTCTTGTAAGACAGGGGCTGGGTCTGTAAGAGTCTCTTTGGAGTCTGTAAGCTGTGCTGATGAAGAGCTGCTCTTTGGTACCTGTCAGATATATATATGATATAGTTAACATAAATAGGTTTACAGGGATATATATATATTAGCGTACTCACTACTGCTACAAGCCAGAGTGACCTCCATCTACTCAATAAATGATTTGCCAATCAATTGAGGATGTATAGACTGTTTACTAGTCTATAGATGGTCTATGGAGCGCAGACTGTCTACAGACTGTCCTCAGCAGGTCACTGTCTGTTAAGAAGTTAAAAGTGATTTTCTCACGTGGAACATTTCTGATAAATCCACAGGATATAAAATGTCTAATAGATGGCGTTCCCACCTACCTCAACAATGGAGGTCTCCCGACCCGTCTCCCAGCTATGTCCAAAAGACTGAGCAAAAAAATGATATGCCTGTTTTCTTTCAGCTGTTTGAAGAGGCTGCAGTGTTCAGGCGAGTGCCGCAGCCTCTTCAGTACTTACCAAGCACAGTGGCGTACATTTGTACAGTGGCTGTGCTTGGTATCACAGCTCAGCCCATTCATTTCTTGTGACATTAAATGTCCAGTGAAGTGGTACTCATTGAGCACGGCTATTCAAGCTGGTGAACCACGGGAGTCCCTGAGGTTGGAACCCCACGCATCGTCAATTGATGATGTGACAGTCATTTGTAAATGTGACAGTCTATGAGCGATACCATCTTGTCATATTACAGCCTGGACAGGGTTAGAAACAGATAGACAAGCAACTGACCCACCCACAGGCTGAGAAAAGCAGCAGCAACATCTAATATGAAGAGGACAAAGTAGTGTATACATTACTGGTGATAATATAGCTGGCACTGAGCATATTGAGGAAGATTTAAAGGGGTTATCCACTTTCTAACACTGATGGCCTATCCTTAGGATAGGCAATCGATATTTGGTATGCAAGGATCTGACAGCCAGGACACCTGCAGATCAGCTGTTCCAGGACAGCACAACTCCCAGTAATGTTTACATACCGGGAGCCACGCTGTTCACTTGCCATATGATTTGTAGTGGTGGGTGTAGGTACTGCAGTTTATGGGTCAGCACTGCAGTACCTAAACCCACCACTATACATTGTACAGTTAGTGAGCAGCACGGTTCTCAGCACGTACTGGAAGCTGCGCTGTCCTGGAATAGCTGATATGCGGGGGTCCTGACTGTTGTACCACCGCAGATCTAATATTGATGGCCTATCCTAAAGAATGGCCATCAATAATAGAAAGTGGACCCCTTAATTATTATGCATGGAATATGTGGAGGATTGCAAGTGATACTAGTTTGTGCATCTCAGAGCACCTTATTGGAGAGAATAACGTCCAAAGGTCACACTGCGAAACATGGTATCAGGTGATCACTATTTACTAGGTAGATCCTGGTATTAGTAGCACAGACAGGTGTGCCGACGTCAGTGTGTCACTGGTTTAATATAATAAGCCCTAAGCAGAAGCATCATTACTACAATGAATCCCTAATGTGGACTGTGGTCCAGTGTAATCCGCTGTGAGATCTCCCATAATAACCAGTTGGAGCAGGTGCTTATGGAGAGGTGCGGCAAGACATTTTTCATAATCCCTTTAAATTAGACCAGTGTTTGTCAAGGCTTAAAGGTTTAATCAAAGCTACAAACCTATAGCTCGAGGTCAGCCAGGCCTGTCAGATCACACAATGGCCAGCTCGTACTAAACAAAGACTGCACTGTAGTCTTGTCTATTGTAAGCAACCAGCAGGGAGATGCTCTAATATAATCTAGGACAATATACCTGCAAAACTACAACTCCCACCATGTCCTGACTAGCTGGAATGTCCCTATAAATATGATGGGGGGGGGGGGGTTGCACTCAAAAAAAGTGAAAAAGAAAATGGGTAACATAATATCGCTGTACACTGCAGTAATGAATGTGGCCTCAGCAGTGATCCCAGTGAGTACAGCATGTCACTGCCGAGGCCAGTGATTGGCTGCAGCAGTCACATGCCGCTGCGGTAATCTATTGCTCACCCTATGAGTATTGTTTGTTTTTTTCTTTATCATGTTTGCTATTTTTTTATCCTAAATTTTCAGCTTGTGATGTGACATTAGGGCCGGGCGATTAATCGAAAAATAACCGAAACTGAAAATCAACAAGGATAACTGACGTGATTTTGTTCATGTTGGTTATATCGGTTCATTATTACAATATTTGCAGTTTTGTGGCTTAAAAGGGGCGTGGTCTAAATATATCTCTATTAATCATAATCGAGGTAAAATGCCCGATTAATTGTTATCTTGATTTAGGTTAAAGTCACTGAGCCCCATGTGACATTTTATTACATACAGGAACTAAGACAAAATAGTAGGGGCACAGTGGTCGAGTGGGCACTTGCAGCTGTATAATATAGCGGACACTCCAATCGTGTCCTCTCACTAGCATCTAAGTGGCTAGACACAGGCAGACGGCTCCCTCTGTCACCCTATCACTGAGCTGCTAAGGGGTCTAACAGTGGCCCATTGGTCTGCCATGTATGGAAGTCTATTAGGGTTACTTTTTGAGGGATGTTTTAATTTTCACTGGTACCATTATGTAGCGCATATTATCAATGGATTTTTTGTCTTTATGTGAGGTGAAATTAAAAGGTTCTTATAGATGCAGTTTTTTTTTGTTTTTTTTTACTGTTTTTGCCATTACTTATGTCTTTGGAAGGGAGGGGGGAAAAAGCATCTTTTCTGGATTTATTATTTGGACTTTTTTATTAAACTTTTTTAGTCCTACTAGGGGACTTGAACTTCTGTTCTCCTGATCGCTTACAAGATACATGGCAACACTTATATACCGTATACTAATAATATTAAAAGAAAAGTCTCATGTACACAAACATGGTGGCAATGAATACAACAAGCTGTCCTGCAAAATACAGTCAGTGGGACAGATTTATTAAGACTGGCATTTCGTACACCAGTCTTAATAAAAGCCCTGACAGGCGCAAGGCACGGCTCATTTATTAAGAGGCCCATTTCGGATGATGAAAATCAAATGTGTATAGTCAGCTTTACTCACCTCCATGGTCTGTTTCACAGGCATGATGGGCTTAGGTTTGACATCAGTCAGATACAGGGCTCTGGAGAGCAGGAGGAGAGATGGAGGAACATTCTCCTTTAAATGTAGATCCAACCACTGGGAAAGAGAATAGGAGATATGTACGGTAATATAAGAGCACACAGGGCTGCACCACTGCTGATCAGGACTGAGATAAATAGGAGATTATTATACCTGATTTACTTGATCTCGAAGTTGCTCTTCCGTGAGACCCAGTGATCTCATACCTCGCGTCCTGCTGGCGGCCTGCAGTTCGGGAACAGTGAGGTTGTCCACTCCTTCTTTTGAGATCATCTTAAGAGAAAAGAGACATCTGTAGAACCAACTGACGTTCTTCTAATGTACCTCTATGTGTTCATGCATTTTCACTCCCACTCCACTGCTAAAGCTAATAGGGCAGACCTTAGGCTGTCTTTGCCATCAGATGAGAGGCAAGCTGCTTCACAAGAAAACTTTCCAGTCTATGATGCATCACTTAAGCTCCTACTCCTTTATTGGGGTCATTAAAGAAACAGCGGAGTGGTGGTTTACATGTGTTTCATTCAATATATCTATAGGAGCAACTGGAAACTCCGACATCTGTACCGAGACATCTCCTGTTCCATAGACTTAGAGTGGAAGGATAGACATTTGCCACCATCTCTCCACTCAAACCTCTCCGGAACAGTAGGGGTCCCAATGGCCAGACCCCCAACAATCATACATTTAATCACATAATCTCTTTGAGCCCCACCCTTTACAAGTATGAACTGACTACATAGAGTACCTCTTACCTCATCATCGGCCTTTATAGAGCGAAGCGTCATCAGTAGCTGGAACCGTAATAAGTTATTAGTGCCGATCGGTGGTAGTTCTAGCAGTCTGCACAGAGCCGCCAGCTGAGACCTCTCCAGGTGCTCCAGGGTCAGCTCATCCTCAAAAAGCTTAGAGAAGCGCACAATCTCCTGTGTGGTCGGCTGTTCTCCTGTGACCCGCACCTGGAACAACACAATGCAAAGGTCATGTTCCAAGTAATCGAGTGTTAAAGGGCGGTCATGGACTGCTCTTCTTTCCAGAATAGTTGTCATTCTTGAATTGTGTCAAGATGACAATACCAGACGAAGCCCATGGCAAGAGTGCCGCTATTTCTGGGACAAAAAAATAATCTCAAACAACTCCTAGTGAGCGTCTGCTTTAGGCCTTAAAGGGAGTCTATAATTCGCAAAAACAGTTTTAAGCTAATGGCACGTTGGAATGACCTTTAAAAAGGTCATTCTTCTCCTATCTTTCCTTGTTTTCTTCTCCCAGCCGATTCCAAGATAATTTGTTTCTACATATATGTAAATGAGCACCACGGAGCACCCGGGGCGTACCTTCTCTCTGGCGAGCACCGATCACGTCATCACTTCTCACCGCCCCTTTGGCCATTGCGGTGACTCCTCTCTTGGCCTTCTTTCTTCTCGCTCTCAGCAAATTTTCACGACTGCGCATGCGCAATCGGCTCTGCTACGCTCTTGTGACAGACCACCGGAAAATGGCGGCCGATTGCGCATGCACAGTCGCGAAAATTCGCTGAGAGTGAGAAGTAAGAAGAAAGAAAGACAAGAGGGGAGTCACTCCAACGGCCAAAGGGGCGGTAAGAAGCGATGACGTGATGGGTGCTTGCCAGAGAGAAGGTACGCCCCGGGTGCTCATTTACATATATGAAGAAACAAATTATCTTGGAATCGGCTGGGAGAAGAAAACAAGGAAAAGTAGGAGTAGAATGGGTTTTTTAAAGGCCATTCCAACATGCCATTAGCTTAAAACTGTTTTTGTGAATTATAGACTCCCTTTAAACCAAACCATTTTTGCGTTTTTCCATCGTCACACACCAAGACTTTTTATTTTTCTCTGTAACTTTATAAGTGCTTGTTTTTTTGCATGACAAGTGGTAGTGTTTAAAGGCACTGTTTTGAGGTAGATATGACATTAATGAACTTTTATTAACTGTTTTTGGAAAGGAATAGGAAAAAAAAAACAGCAATTTTGCCATTGCCTTTTTTTTTTGCCTTTTCAATTTTGTGACATTCACTGTGCAGCTCCAATAACCTGACAAATTTATTTACTGGGTCGATATCATTACATTGATACCAAATTTGTGTAGTTTTTTTTTTTTTTTTTACACATTATGGACTATTACTATTGCAATACTATGGACATATTATTATTGCAATACTCAATATGTGTGATGTACAGTATGTATGCGTGTATGTTTTTATTTTTTGTTTATTACTTATTACACATTTTGGGATGGGGGGCAAATGTGTTACAATTTTGCGATCTTCTGATCATTTATATAATAACTACCTTTAATAATAATAATATATTTAATTTATATAGCGCCAACATATTCTGCAGCACTTTACACATTGTAGGGCAGTGCAATGTATTATAACTCCTGTCAAATTGTGATAGGCATGCTATTGGGTCGATGCTTTGGCCTCTGGCTGCCATGTAAAGGCATCGGACTCACGTTATCTCATTCACAGGGGTGCCAATGCCTACAGGAGGGAGCCCCCTCCCTCCAAAACCTTTTAGATGCTGCAATGGCTATTAACCAAAGCATCTAAAGGGTTAAACACTGGGGAACGGCACTTTGCCGATCCCAGGCATTAGGAGCAGGTGCCAGGCTGTGGGTATACAGACGGACACCCATGTCGGACAGACAAAGAGACCCTGCACTATTCCCCTGCAAGTGATGTAGAAAGTCAATTGGAATAAGGCTCATAGAAAGTCTATATGTTGGTTACTAATGGGTTGAAGAGAACATGTCACCTCTCCTGTCATGTCCAGTAACAAATCATATTCTCCATTATATAACAACTCCAGTGCATATTGCTTAGAACACCATATTATGCTGTTCCTCTGTTATTCCACCTGGAAATTTGTAAATAAAATAGCAACTGCATGATACTAGTTGGGGGGGGGGGGATGGATATATACACAGTCTGATACTGTTCAGATTCACACATTACTCCTTCACGCAAAGAAAAGACAAACCTGTTGTACATAGGAAGAAAACTGCTGTTGTCTGTCTGCTCCAGTCTCTGCCTTATTCCTTCGGGCCATCTCAGAGATTGTCTCCTGAAGAAACTTGGCCATCTCCAATTTGGCTCCCAGCTTCTTTTTCATCTTTTCCTCCTGAGAAAAGTGAATATATGCATAACTATCATAGGATCACAGTTCACACAGTACAGGTAAACACGTACTGATACCTTTATTAAAAGGTACAAAGCATGACAGTCCTGGTGTGTAAAGGGGTATTGCCATCTTGTAAACTGTTCACACATCTCTAGGGTATACCATTACTTTATGATTGATGGGGGATTGATCTCTTGGGCCCCCATGGATCGATCCTGAAACTGAAGGGCCTTCCACGTAATTGTATTGTTGAATCCCCTTCTAAGTCTGCTTTGCACAGCAGCACTCCGGCTCTCCGATTGTGAAGGGTACTGCAAATAGTTCCATTCAGTTGAATGGGGCAGTGCTGGTGGCAGATGGTGAAGGGAAAGCACATCTATGCCACTGCAACACCCCATTCATTCTCAGGATTGTGGGTATCCCAGAGGTCATAAACTGAGGGCATATCCTAACTATATGCCATCACTCTGTATGATGGGGACATCCCCTTATAGCTACTGCTCCGTGGAGTCACTGAAAAAACAGAAGTAGTAATGTGATTTGAGGTTGCCTTTCCCATGAATGGGAGAGTTGCAAGTGACCCTGGAAAAACCATTGAGGGTTGCTTGGTGTTTTGCAACATTTTCCTTTAGGAGAACCCAAAAATAATTTTCAAGTTGTGGTTCAACAACAAACTTTGGGCAGGTCTGTGCCACCATGGAGTTCTAGCCTAACCACACAAGCAGCCAGAACTACATACAAGTACATTGAATATTCTATTATTACATTGTAAACTGTGAGATTTGAAGAATGTTCAGTCCTTTGCACAGAGCAGTTTGCAGACGTGTGGAGGTTGCAAGGAAGAACAGCCCCTCTCCTCTCCATTCATAGTGTGGAAACACAAGAGAACCTCCCCCTCCACACACTATGATCTTACTTATCTAATGTATCTATGGACAGACCTTGGTAAGCAACAAGGAGCAAACTGCAAATTAGCTAGAAGGTAGACACCTAGTGGCAGGAACTCCAGAAAGGTTTTTCAGGCAGAAAGCAGCCACAATTAAATTCGAGTGCATTACATTTTTGCCCAGAATCACATCTTATATTTAATAATACTACGTTGTCTGAAAAGTTAGTGACCATTTAAAGGGGCATGTGAGTTGATGACCTAGATTTTAGGATAGGTCATCAACTGAAGATAAGCAGGGGAATGGCACCTGGGACCCCAGCAAATCAGCTGTATGAAGCAGTAGCAACACTTCCTGAGTCAGATTCAGCTTCAAAGGCCATGTGATGTCACATTTATCAGTCAGTCCCAAGCACTTAGCTGAAAGGGCAGAGTTCTGCTAGCAAGCACAGCCACTGTAAAATGTACAGCGTGTGCTTTGTTTTTTTGTGAAGAGGCCACAGCATTTCTTAAACCAATTAATCCCTCACCAAAGGATAGGTCATCAATTAAGAAGCCCAGAAAACCCCTGTAACAGGACCAGTGCTCTACGTACAGATGTAGCAAAGTTAACCCAAACTTTTGCAACTGGTTAAACTGCTGCAGTGTGATATCTTATCACAGAAGACAACAGTAACCAATGAAAAGTCATTGAAAAATGTTTTTCCAATAACTTATCATTGGCTTTGTTGTGTTCTGTGATAAGCTATCACGATGCAGCAGTTTAACCAATTGCAGAAGTTCAGGTTGCAAGTGACCCTATAAAAAACATTGATGTGAACTGTCGTACATTTCCCCCCAGGCACACAGCCTGGAGGAGAGGACATGTGCCTCATCATATATGAGGCACACCGAATGCCAGCTCTGGGGTTAGTAATCTGCCCCAATATTTTTATATGAGTTATGTGCGGTGATCACTTTCCTCCACATTTCACGATAACTAACCTTTTTCGACTCCGATTCGAACGTGGAAGGTAACATCTCAGGGAAGAGCTTCAGAAACACAGGTAGCAGAAACTCCATGAACGGGACTATGACAAACACCATAAATGGAACCAGCCGGAACAGGTCTGCGCATGTCCGCATTAACTGGAGGAAACAAGGTAACACATCAGTATTACATATTGTCAGAAGACAGAAAACATGGACAACTTTCGCCAAGCCAAGCAGAAGAAAATGCAGCGAGACCTGCTGTCAGAATTATTAAAGGGGTTGTGCAGGACTTTGAAAACATGGCTGCTTTCTTCTTCTCAGGAAGTGACATCATGTCTTTTGGTCACATGACCATGCTGCAGCTCAATTCCACTCATTTTTAAGGGATGGAGATGTGGCATTGCCATGTGACCAAGGGACATAATGTCACTTCCTGAGAACAAGAAGCAGCCATGTTTTCAAAGTCCTGCACTTTTTAATACCAAGTCCCGAAAGACTGTTAATAGCTGTTATAAAGTGATGTACACGGTTTGTACTTTTTCATGTTTTTTTGCTTTTATGTGCTTCTTTTGGTGCTGCTGGTGGCAGATTCAGGGTAGAATCAGTTTCCTCCCCCCTCTGTAATAGCCCCTTCTTACTTGCCCTACAGGAGTAGTCTCCTCTATACATACTGTGACTCTGCTCCTTCCTGACAACCAGGGCACAGTTAGTTCCACCACTACCCTGGGAACAGCGCTGTCTGCTTCTTCCTCCATTCTCTGACATCAGCTGATTAATGGGGGTGTCGGTTGTCAGACCCCCACCAATCTGGTATTAGTCATCAATTATTGTAACTCTAAAAATTTCTTTAAAGAGAATCTTTCATGTACTCATAGATGCGCGGTATTGAATTCAGCGCACTGTCAGCTTTCTTGTTATGCGTCCCGGTGCTAGAGATATCAGTGCCGTTAGTTTCAGCACTGATATTTCTCCACAGTCAGAAGGGTGGGCCTTACTGCTTGCTCGGCGTCTCGACCCGCCTTTCTGACAGTGGAGAGCTATCAGTGCTGAAACTAACAGCACCATTATCTCCTGCACTAGGACGCATACCGGGAAAACTGACTACTTTCTAGCGGTATGTAATACCGCACATCTCTGAGAACATGAAAGATCCTCTTTAAGTGGATGTGCGCACTCATACACTTTGAACACCAGGTGGCGCCATACTATGTAAGTAAATATCTCTATTCACTGGATCATACTTCAACAGAATGTAAATGGCAAATTCTGTTCACCTTTTATGATCTATACAATGAATGTAATTTTTAATGGTGGGTAAACCTCACTAAGAGCAGCAGGTGAGGCATACAAAATGTTCTTTCATATACCTGTGATATACAACCTGTTCTCTATAAGGTCTTTATATGTGGATGTCCTTTTTAAATAACTGATAGCCGGGTCCATTGTCAGTAAGATTACAGGATATATCCCTTCTCCACAACCACCCATAAAAAAATGGTAAAGCAGTGTCCAACGTCTGGGACCTCACCAATTGTCACTAACAATGAGACCCCAACTCCTAAGATGGAGGTTTGGCTGCACATGTGTAATAATAGTGAACACGCTTAGAGTAACGGTAAGCGTAACAGGGCAGTATTGCGCACTGCATATCCACATACCCGTCTCCTCTCTCGCCTGGTCAGCACCTGGCCATGTAGCAGCCTCCAAACCGTGCGAGCAGCCACTTTGGTGTCTATCCAGAGCAGGCGAAAACCATGGTAGAAGTGTTTAATCTCATCCAGCACTCTTTGGCCTAGAGACTTGCGTATAACCTGCGGTGACTTCTCCGGCTCTGGCGTTGGAGGTGCCGGTGGAGGTAGGCTCTGTAGCTGTAACACTGAGGTGTGGTAATGCCGGCTGTTGATGGTCGGGTACGTGAAATTAGTTTGAATCGGGAATCCCGACATGGAGGACAGCCATCCATTTTGGTGATGGGATAAAGCTAAGTAGAGTGGACAACTGTTCTTCTGAAGGACAAGACGACAACTCCTGGAAATCATGGATTACATAAGTCATATTGGTACTTACTAAATGATTTTAGTTCACATCAAAAAATATCTCAATTCTACCCAGGAATATAAGATAGAGGCCCAAAGCCTGAGCATGCACTACTGAAGGTAATCAATATAAGTTGATAAAGTCTGTCAAGTGCATTGCTATCATGGAGACCTTGAATTTCACTTGTCAGAACTGATAAATGAGGTACCAGATCACCATCTACAGCAATATCTGCATCAAAACTGCCTTGTACGTTGGCAGGTAAAGTGAATACATCCACGAGAGGTCTCTGTGTCAATGCATTTGCAGAAATTGGAAGTAAATAAGATGTAAATCGGAATATTTCAGTAGTGCACCTCAGACTTTAGGGCTGTTTCTTCAGCCGATCATATCGAAGTAGTCTATCCATAGTCAAACATCCACAAAGCACTGGGTTGGGGTCAAGAGGGGGCTTCTCTTTAAAGGGGTTTTCTAATACTATCCACAGGATAGGTCATTGGTATCTGATCTGTGTTTGTCCGACAACACGACCCTGAACAGATCAGTTGTTCTGACAGCGTCCAGGCGCTGGAAGCTACTGCAGTGGACAGGGAGCCATCACTATATTGAATGGGGCTGCCGCAACACTCCCATTACTTGAATAGGAGCAGACTGCACCCACTTCTCGTCCACCGCTCTATCTTCCAGGTGCCGGAACAGCTGATCTGTGAGGGGTTTGAGAGTCAAAACCCCACAGTTCACATACTGATGACCTATCCTATGGATAGGTCATCAGTATGAAACATACATTATGGGCCAGAAAACCCCTTTAAGGTGTCCTATGCTTAGGTCAATGTGATCATCCATCATCATCTACACATCTGTATGAGTAGCAGCTGACTTACCGGGATCTGAGAGAAGCCGTAACAATACTGCAAGTGTATGTGGCCATGTCTTCTTAATTTACTTTGACCTGACAAGACAAACAAAATGGAAAAAGTTCACTTTTACTGTTTCTGACCAATGCGCCCACTGTCACAGGTCCCACAAAGGACTACAAAGCACCTCCCCCACTACTTCATGTAGTCTTGAGGCTTCGGCTGCATGATGACTTTTAGCCGTGCAACATGAATATAGCAAATGACCGTTAAAGAAGATCTTTCATGTCCTCCTGCACATGCGGTTTTATAAACCGCTAGAAAGCCGACAGCGCACTGAATTCAGTGCACTGTTGGCTTTCCTGTTATGTGCCCCGGGGCAGGAGATATCGGTGCTGTTAGTTTTCTGCCCATCATCAGAAGGGCGTTCCTGACAGTCTAGCTGGGCTGTGAGGAACGCCCCCCTGGCAGTACTTGTCCATAACGCTGTATTGGGGGGCGTTCCTTACAGCTTAGCGTCATCACTGTACTCGTCCCATAGCCCTGTACTGTCAGAGGGGACATTCCTTACTGTCCAGCAATGACACTGAGCTGTAAGGAACAGCCCAGCTAGACTGTCAGGAATGTCCTTCTGACGATGGGCAGAAAACTAACGGCACTGATATCTCCACCACCGGGGCACATAACGGGAAAGCCGACAGTACACTGAATTCAGCGCACTGTCTGCTTTCTAGCGGTATATAAAACCGCATGTGCCTGAGGACATGAAAGTTCCTCTTTAAATCCCCCCCTAGGAAATCCTACAGGTTATGATGACCCTACTTGAAGTGTGGTGGTTATAGGATATAAGTTGCAATGACCCCAGCAATGTAACACATATTATAAAACACTTGGTAGCGCTATTGAAAAGGATTTTTGAATTCTCCATTCATCACTATGGGACAGCTAGAGATAGGGAGATTTGTCTGTCTATCCCTTCATGCAGAGAGTAACAGGACCCCCCATATTGAGAATTGTGGGGTCTTGGGTCATGTCCTCACTGATCAGACACATCTGCCAAGCCGTGGATAGGGGATACGTGCCTATACTGTGACAACCCCTTTAAGGGACTTTGCTTCTAGCATGTACCGTGCAATTTAAAGAGGACCTTTCACCAACTCCAGCTCTTTGCATCCTTCAATAGTCGCTGTTCCACTGATTCTGCCACAGTTGGAATTTTTTCTTTAGCCCCCACCGTTCCCAAGCAATCGTTGCTCTTATTTTCAGCACAATTATGCTCTCTGCAGACAGGTGGGCGGTCCCTGTCTTTCTGCTCCAGCTAAGGACCGCCCACCTGACAGTAGAGAGTATAACTGAGCTGAAAGAAACAGAAGTGATTGCTCGAGAATGGTAAGGGTCTATTGAAAGATGTAAAGAGTCAGGGGAGGTGGTTAAGGGTCCGCTTTAAAACAGCTGGACATAATACAGCTATAAGGCGCTGTTCACACATGTATCAGAGCCTCTGTCGCAGAATATGTCATTTTTGACAAAAGAACTAGGTCTGCATGTGACACTATCTTTCCTGTCAATACGACAGGCATCTTGGCAGAATTTGAGGGTCAGACACCAACAACGCCCGATAGGCATCAACAACAGACCCCAATACACTACTGAAACTTTTACTGGGGTCCGCCTGGATCTGTCACTACAAGCTGTTTTTCTGGTTTACAATGATAGAATGTGCAATGGGGGCTCCAAAAAGGGTACATGTAATGTGTGTGTACCAGAACCCACTGACTGAGCCCAGGGGGTCATATACAGACCCAACTAATAACCCCCCAAAAGGTGACCCACTCACCCAGTGGTAGGACAGTGGTGGCTGTCCCAGTTCCCGTAACCCAGTGACGTCATCAGCACGTCCAGTGATGTCAGCAGTCTGTATAACATAGTATAGGAAGAACCTGACAGCCTAGTAACAGCTACATAATGCAGTATATACCTCGCTAGGTCTGTAGTCCATTCCCTGGAGGATGACGTTACTTCTTCCCTTGGAGTCCTCGGTGTCTCCTGACTCCTCTTCCCCGGCCTCTTCTTTCTCCTCTCCCTATCACCCAGAGAGCCACAGGCATCAACAACCAGGCCACCGGCTGACGCGCCTCAGCCAATCACAAGGCGCACAGAGCTTCCACGACCTCTTTTGTCGACCAATCCTTGACGAGCAGGGGCGGGGCGTCTAGCTCTCCGTGACTAGCTAGGTGATAGTCTGAACTCGTGACGTCAGTCTTGCCCTTAATAGAAATGGCCTCAGTGACCGAGCTGCGCATGCTCGGAGAGAGCGAAGTTGCTGTGCGCTGTAGATAGGACTGACTGACTGGACTGGACTTATGTATGTGTCGTTGTAGATTGAGGACATGTGTACTGAGAGGATACACGTGCTGTCACGTCATATCTATATAATGCATCACTGCACTAAAATGTATGGGAAGAGCCACATAACAGTATCTCACAGTGATATCATAGCAAAAGGGGATAACAGTGTGCAGACACCTCCCCCTGTGTTATTGGTAGGAGAGGAATGGAGAATGGCCCCTATAATCCACTAATATATGGAAATTGTACAAGTGTACTATAGGAAAAAGTATACAGTGTAGTTTGTTATTAATAACACCATATAGTCCTGACAGTATATCACCATAAATGTACAAATAATGTACCGTACAGCGCTCAAACACTATCACCATACAGTGCTCAGATATTACTGTTACACAGAGCTTACACCGTATATAGTGCCCAGATATTACCATTATATAGAGCTTACACTGTATATAGTGCCCGATATTACCATTATATAGAGCTTACACCGTATATAGTGCCCAGATATTACCATTATATAGCGCTTACACCGTATATAGTGCCCAGATATTACCATTATATAGTGCTTATACAGTAGTGCCCAGATAGTACCATTATACAGAGTTTATACAGTAAATAGTGCCCAGATATTACCATCATACAATGCTTATACAGCAAATAGCGTGCAGATATTACTATCATGCAGTGCTTGTACCACATACAGTTCTTATACTGTATATAATGTCTAGATATTACCATCATACAGTGCTTATACTGTACATAGTGCCCAAATATTACCATCATACAGTGCTTATACAGTAGTGCTCAGATATTACCCTCCTACAGTGCTTATGCCATATATCGCACCCAAATATTACCATGATACAGTTCTTATATGGTATATAGTGTTGGGTTTTGCCCAGATATTACCTCTTAGAGGTGCTTATACAGTACCATTAGTACAGTATATTATACAGGTTTATACAGTAAATAGTGCCCAGATATTACCATCATACAATGCTTATACAGCAAATAGCGTGCAGATGTTTTGGTTTTAGTTCTTATACTGTATATAGTGTCCAGATATTATCATCATATTACTATCATGCAGTGCTTGTACCATACCACTGTATAGTGCCTAGATGTATCCATCATATGGTGCTGAAACAGTAGCCCCCAGATTTTTCTATCCTCCAGTGCTTATACCGTATATACCCCCCAAATATTACCATTATACAGTGCTCATACAGTAGCACTCAGATATTACCATTATACAGAGCTTATACAGTAAATAGTGTCCCGATATTACCATCATGCAATGCTTGTACCCCATATAGTGCCCAGATATTACCATCATACAATGCTTAACAGCAAATAGCGTGCAGATATTACTATCATGCAGTGCTTGTACCACATACAGTTCTTATACTGTATATAATGTCTAGATATTACCATCATACAGTGCTTATACTGTACATAGTGCCCAAATATTACCATCATACAGTGCTTATACAGTAGTGCTCAGATATTACCCTCCTACAGTGCTTATGCCATATATCGCACCCAAATATTACCATGATACAGTTCTTATATGGTATATAGTGCCCAGATATTACCATTATACGGTGCTTATACAGTATATAATGCCCAGATATTACCATCATACAGTGCTTATACAGTAGTGCCCAGATAGTACCATTATACAGAGTTTATACAGTAAATAGTGCCCAGATATTACCATCATACAATGCTTATACAGCAAATAGCGTGCAGATATTACTATCATGCAGTGCTTGTACCACATACAGTTCTTATACTGTATATAATGTCTAGATATTATCATCATACAGTGCTTATACCATATACTGTATAGTGCCTAGATGTATCCATCATATAGTGCTGATACAGTAGTGCCCAGATATTACTATCATACAGTGCTTATACCGTATATAGTGCCCAAATATTACCATTATACAGTGCTCATACAGTAGCACTCAGATATTACCATTATACAGAGCTTATACAGTAAATAGTGTCCAGATATTACCATCATGCAATGCTTGTACCACATATAGTGCCCAGATATTACCATCATACAATGCTTATACAGCAAATAGCGTGCAGATATTACTATCATGCAGTGCTTGTACCACATACAGTTCTTATACTGTATATAATGTCTAGATATTACCATCATACAGTGCTTATACTGTACATAGTGCCCAAATATTACCATCATACAGTGCTTATACAGTAGTGCTCAGATATTACCCTCCTACAGTGCTTATGCCATATATCGCACCCAAATATTACCATGATACAGTTCTTATATGGTATATAGTGCCCAGATATTACCATTATACGGTGCTTATACAGTATATAATGCCCAGATATTACCATCATACAGTGCTTATACAGTAGTGCCCAGATAGTACCATTATACAGAGTTTATACAGTAAATAGTGCCCAGATATTACCATCATACAATGCTTATACAGCAAATAGCGTGCAGATATTACTATCATGCAGTGCTTGTACCACATACAGTTCTTATACTGTATATAATGTCTAGATATTATCATCATACAGTGCTTATACCATATACTGTATAGTGCCTAGATGTATCCATCATATAGTGCTGATACAGTAGTGCCCAGATATTACTATCATACAGTGCTTATACCGTATATAGTGCCCAAATATTACCATTATACAGTGCTCATACAGTAAATAGTGTCCAGATATTACCATCATGCAATGCTTGTACCACATATAGTGCCCAGATATTACCATCATACAATGCTTATACAGCAAATAGCGTGCAGATATTACTATCATGCAGTGCTTGTACCACATACAGTTCTTATACTGTATATAATGTCTAGATATTACCATCATACAGTGCTTATACTGTACATAGTGCCCAAATATTACCATCATACAGTGCTTATACAGTAGTGCAAATTATAACTAAATTTAATAAAACAAATATTACATATAAGCTCTTATTGGGGCAGATTTTTGTTTCAGTTTAGATATTACCCTCCTACAGTGCTTATGCGTCAGATATCCTCGTTTTTTTTGGGTTTGGTTTTTTTTTTTTTTTCATGTTTTTATGTGCCATATTCTATGTGTTTAAGTAGTGCTCAGATTTCCCTCCTACAGTGCTTATGCCATATATCGCACCCAAATATTACCATGATACAGTTCTTATATGGTATATAGTGCCCAGATATTACCATTATACGGTGCTTATACAGTATATAGTGCCCAGATATTACCATCATACAGTGCTTATACAGTAGTGCCCAGATAGTACCATTATACAGAGTTTATACAGTAAATAGTGCCCAGATATTACCATCATACAATGCTTATACAGCAAATAGCGTGCAGATATTACTATCATGCAGTGCTTGTACCACATACAGTTCTTATACTGTATATAATGTCTAGATATTATCATCATACAGTGCTTATACCATATACTGTATACCACTATAGTGCTGATACTGCTTTTGTTGTCGTTTTTACGGTGCTTATACAGTATATAGTGCCCAGATATTACCATCATACAGTGCTTATACAGTATATAGTACCCAGATATTACCATCTATACAGTGCTTATACAGAGTCAGATATTACATCATGCAGTGCTTGTACCCAATTTATATTACCATCATACAGTGCTTATACCAGTATATAGTCCTCATACGTGTTTACCATCATACACGGTTTGCCCAATGTCCATCACGTGCTATATTACCATCATGCAGTCCTAAACAATATTAACACTGTGCTCAGATATTACCAACACATAGTGCTTAGTGCACGATATCACTGCCATACAGCAGTGCTCAGATATGACCCCCCTACAGTGCTTATACCATATATAGTGCCCAAATATTACCATCATACAGTGCTTATACAGTACATAGTGCCCAAATGTTACCATCATACAGTGCTTATACAGTATATAGTGCCCAGATATTACTATCGTACAGTGCTTATACAGTATATAGTCCTCAAATATTACCATCATGCAGTCCTAAACAATATTAACACTGTGCTCAGATATTACCAACACATAGTGCTTAGTGCCCAGATATCACTGCCATACAGCAGTGCTCAGATATGACCCCCCTACAGTGCTTATACCATATATAGTCAAATATTACCATCATACAGTGCTTATACGGTATACAGTGCCCAGATATTACCATCATACAGTGCTTACACAGTAAAAAGTGCCCAGATATTACCATCATACAGTGCTTATACAGTACATAGTGCCCAAATATTACCATCATACAGTGCTTATACGGTATATAGTCCTCAAAAATTACCATCATGCAGTTCTAAACAATATCACCATACAGTGCTCAGACATTATTGTCACACAGTGCTTACACTGTGTATAGTGCCAAGAAATTACTGTCATACAGTCCTAAACAATATCAACACACAGTGCTCAAGTGCTCAGATGTTACCATCACACAGTACTTATACCTTACCAGATATAGTGTCCAGAGATTACAGCCACATAGTTCCTCACAGGCATGTGTATGGGGCCATAGAGAAGAATGGGTTAGTATGTTGGCCATGAAAAACATGGGTGACACACTGGCAAAGCACATGATCGTGCGCAGAGCCTAAAGCCTTACTGCAGTTTGTGGACACGCAAGGTCCGTGACAATCACGGATTGCATGTAGACGTGCTCTATTTTGGACCACAGAGCCCCACATTTGGTCTCCGCTTTTCATGGACCCACAGACAATCAAGAATATGTGAAATCATAAAAAAAAAAAAAAAGTTGATCTGTTATACACAGATGTGAATAACGGATCAACCACGGACGGCACACCACTGGAAAATTTGTGGGTGGGTTGTTGTCTGTGAATATCAGGGACCTCATGTGTCCGCAGATTGCAGTCTAGTTTGGGTCAGATTAAACCCCCTTGCAGACGACTGTATGTCTGGTCAGTGTGCTATCCGGGTTTTTGCCAGATAGCACACTGACCCATTCATTTCTATGGGCCCGTATGCATGACCGTGAATTATGTGGGCCAACAGTCTGGGCCACAAAATATGGAACAGGTCCTATTCCTTCTGATTTTGCAGCCCTGCTTCCATGGCTCCTATTCATTTAATGGGCCGCCCGTGCCGTTCATTAATGGCAGCCAGTTAGCACATGGTCGTGTGCAACGGACTTAATTTAGAGGTCTGATGTATTTAGAGGTGTGGTCTGTGTTTTCAATTTATATAGGGGTGTGGTCAGAGGGTCAGATCAGATCAGATCAGGGGGTCTGACCTGGAGTCTCACTGGTTAAAGGTCTAGTTCATGTTCTGAATTAATTTAGGTCTGGTGAAAAATGTAACTATGTGGCCCCAGAAAAAAGATTGTAATGGGGCCCCACTCCACCTTGACTACCATCAGCAGCACATTCTGAATATGAAAAAGAGAGATAAAATACACAAGCAATATCACAATATACAAAGGCAACACCGTGTCATCTCAGACTATATGGATAGAGCACATTGCAAAGTGGGATAATGTTACAACACTGTGATAATATGCACATGGAGGTCACAGAACAGGAGTAACATTCAGTAATGGATAATAAACATTATAATGTCAGAGACTGGGGAGAATAAACACAGTGATGTCATATAAGTATAATAAGCTCAGTGTGCTACAGTGCTGTGGAAATAAACATAGTGATGTCACACTACATGAATAATAAATAAAGTGAAGTCACACTACATGAATAATACACACATTGATGTCACATTACATGTATAATACACACAGTGATGTTATGTTACACTACATGGATAATACGCACAATAATATAACAGTACAGGGATGATAAACACAGTGTTGTAACAGTATGTGTATAATAAACACAGTGATGTCACACTACATAGATAATAAACATATTGATGTCACAGTACAATGATTATGAACAGTAATGTCACAGTACAGAGATAATAAACACAGTGTGTCACAGTACACAGATAATGTACACAGTGATGTAACAGTACAGGGATAATGCACACAGTGATGTCACAGTACAGGGATAATGTACACAGTGATGTCAGAGTACAGAGATAATATACACAGTAATATCACAGTACAGGGATAATACACACAGTGATATCACAGTACAAGGATAATAAACAGTGATGTCACAGTACATAAATAATAAATACAGTGATGTCACACTACATAGATAAACATGTTGACGTCACAGTACAGTGACTATAATCAGCAATGTGACAGTACAGGGAGAATAAACACAGTGATGTCACAGTACAGGGATAATATACACAGTGATGTCACAGTACTGGGATAATAAACAGTGATGTGACAGTACAAGGATAATATAAACAGTGATGTCACAGTACAAGGATAATATACACAGTGATGTCACAGTACAAGGATAATATACACAGTGATGTCACAGTACAAGGATAATATACACAGTGATGTCACAGTACAGGGATAATATACATAATATACACAATGATGTCACAGTACAAGGATAATATACACAGTGATGTCACAGTAGAGGGTGTGGCAGTGCAGCTATCTAAGGGCAGGTTTCTAGCGAAAAATGTGAAAATAAAAGTGTTTTCATGAAGAAGGTGACTTTTTCCCTCTTCTGGAAAATGGCTGATTTGTTGGAGTGGGAGGAAAAGAGAAGGTTCCACTCCATCTAGCAGGGCGGTCCAAGGTTTGGGTTGCTTAATAAACCTCATTAGGTGTCAGCTGAGGAGGCTCCTGAATAAAGGTGTTCAAGACTCAGACAGGTCTTCTCAGCTTGGAGTAGGGGAGAGTATGCATCGCTCTGAGAAGACGTTACTGAAGATTCATGCAAGTATAACAGGTTGCTGTTCACATTGTGACTGTGTTTGACTGGCTTTAGATGAGCTCAGCCTAGTCCAAGTAGTCCGGGACTAGTTTGTTTAGTCAGTGCCTGGACGAAGCTAGGACTTTGTGCTTATGGCTTATTTTTGGTTTGCAACTAGGGGAAATAAACAAGTTGAAGAGAGTTTAAATCAGAAAATGTTGGGCTGAAATATGTGAACCCCCCCCCCCCCCAGTGGGCACCCAGCTCACCCTGGCATAGCGTAGTGCACTCATTGTACAATATGTCACCCAGGCTATATGTCCGTATCATACGCTGGGCAGCTCAAGAAATGGCCCAGTTTACCCAATGTAGACACCCTGGATGGCTGAGATGAGTTCTAAGTACGGAGTCAGACCCTTTCTCCCTGGGCCCCATCTTCTCAATCACACTGTAGGGGCCCCGATCTCCAATAAACTAAGCGGGTCCTAGTTTCAGGCAAGAGCCATAAAGCAGGTTACTGATAGGACCCCAGGAGAGAATCAGAGGCAATTGGCAACTACTGCTGAAAAATACCCTTAAGGCTAGGTTCATACCTACGCTGGCTGGGCCTTCAGTCGTTCGGGTCTGCTGGGGAACCTGAACAACGAAGAGCCCGTTTGCTAAAACAGCAGTTACCTGCAGACCCCATAGACTATAATGGGGTCCATTGGGTTTCCACAGTCTTTATACTGAAACCAGTGGAGAGAAGTCCTGCACGGATTTTTGGCGGTGTCTCCAATGGAGACTGACACAGCTGTGAACCTAGCCTTTGTTGGTGACGTTTTAGGAATTTGTATACAAGTGTTAGGTAGTTTTTGTATGTATATAGACGGCCCCCAGAATGTCAGTCTGACACTGACCAGATGTATCAAAATAGTGAAAGGTAGATGACAATTGTGGTGTCTTTTTAGACCTCTTACACCACTTAATATTATGCTTATTCTGTGCCAAAATTTTCGCCCACACTAGAGCTTCTTAAACCACACGCTTAGTCATGTGTCTTTTCAAGTCAGACGCAAAAAATGTCTAACTCTCATAATAAAGCCAGTTTTCTGGGGCAATCTAAGATCAGGCCCCACATTGTGTTGGCTGATGTGGGGAAAAAAAAGCGCAGTAAGGCTAGGGGCCCACGTTGCAGAAACGCAATGTCTTCCGCTCCTGAGGGCAATGACCGGCCACTGCAGTCACACGAGCCTTAGCATTTCCGATCAGGCCTGGCCAAGCATCAGAAGGAACAGGGGAATGGAGGACCTGGGGTAGGGGTGGTTATATAGTGTGGGCTCCAATAAGGGGGATTTTGATGAACTGCACATGGGGGAGCAAAATTACATGCTTGCCCCCTACAGCAAATCTGACACATTTGAGTATGGCCTCGTATCCTTCAATGTTTATAATCACTAACAGGAAAGAGATCTTGTAATAGATGACTAAGTGTGCATTTTGTTTTATCAGCAGTTTTTACATGAAATCTGAAAACCGCCTGTGAGGGATCTCGAAAATGCTGCAGAGGATGTATTGGCCATGATGCACTTCACCCTCCAGCCACTAGATGTCCCTCCACACTACAGCCTTTACCTTATCACAGTTTCCAAGCTTTAATAACAGCAATTTTTACAGACACCTAAAAGAGAAACTACAACTCCCGGCATCCTCAGCGAAAATTTCCAACCAATCGGCGTATAAGGATTTTTTTTTTTTCACTGGCGCTGCCGGGGCGCGCGGGCGGCTTTTGTGTGAGGAGGAAGCGGGCGGTGGTGACCCGGACACACCCGGAAAAAACCTGGAACGTACCGGGGGGGGGAGGGAGGGGGGTATCTAGTCACCCGGGAGCCGATATCCGGAAGCCTCGCACGACGCCAGGAAACCCTTGGGCAATAAAAAAAAAAAAAACCTATCACCCCCCGCAACGCCCGAAACTGAGGCCCCGCATCGTCACATCCCCAACTGGGTGTCCACCTGCCGGAGACGTCGTGCAAATTCTATAAACACCGGAATAAAAGAGCAGTCGCCATTTTATGTCACCCGAAAAATATAAGGAACTATCTAGTCGCCCGGATTTTTCTTCTTCTCAGCCGTAGGGGGGGTGAAGCCCGGATATTACGTCAGACGCCCGGTTTTCCTCCCCTCCTTACGGCCATCCGCGGGTTCCTGTCGCTGAGTCCGAGACACCGGGATCTAGAATGGAACAAACTGAAGGTGATGTCGGATGTAACGGGAGGGGGGGGGGGCTGGGCCCAGGAGCTGACACTCTACTGGGGGATACTTGTATATGTGGAGCTATAGACTGGCTGAGGGTTTGTTTATGTGGGGGAGGGGAGGTGTATGATCTGGGGGCTATAGGTTCTTGTCCCAGGAGCTGACACTCTAGTGGAGGAGCGGTGACTAGATAGCCAGTCTATATCTCTATATACAGTTGTCAGTGGGGGTGATGTATGATTTGGGGCTGTAGTTCCTTGTCTCAGGAGCTGACACTCTAGTGGGGGAGGGTTGTCCCCATGTATGTATGGGGGAGGGGTGTGTCTGTATACAGGTATGTGTGGGGATGGCTATGGATCAGCGGGGTGGGGGTGGTGTATGATCTAAGGCTATAGGTCCTTGGCCCAGGAGCTGACGCTCTGGTGGGGGATGGTATATAGACTGGCTATGGATCAGTGGGATGGGGGCGGTGTATGATCTAAGGCTATAGATCCTTGGCCCAGGAGCTGACACTCTGGTGGGGGATGGTATATAGACTGGCTATGGATCAGTGGGATGGGGGCGGTGTATGATCTAAGGCTATAGATCCTTGGCCCAGGAGCTGACGCTCCGGTGGGGGATGGTATATAGACTGGCTATGGATCAGTGGGGTGGGGGCGGTGTATGATCTGAGGCTATAGGTCCTTGGCCCAGGAGCTGACGCTCTGGTGGGGGGAGGGGTGCCCCTGTGTAGCCAGGTATATAGACTGGCTATGGATCATTGGGGAGGGGGTGGTGTATGATGTGGTCCTTGTCCCAGGAGCTGAGTTTTCTTGATGTATAGGTAGAGCAGTATATATGTATACTACCACACTCCGGAAAGCATTGAGGACTACATATGGAATAGATATGGGCAGCCATGAGAACTTGGCCACAGAGCTGACACTCTAGTGGGCAGGGGTTTATGGGTATATAGGATGGACATGGGTCAGTGGGGGAGGGGTGTGTCTGTATACATGCACACATGGGTATATGATTGGCTATGAGCAATGGTGTGTGATCTGCTGCTGTAGGTCCTTGTCTCAGGAACTGACTCTCTACTTGATGTGCATGTATAGATAGAGGTGTGTACAATGGAGAACATAGAGGACTGTTTACATAGGGTAGATATGGACGGCCATGAAAACAAGGCCAAAGAGCTGATGTTATGGTGTGGGGGGGGGTGGCCGCCATCCAGGAGGGGGTAGTATATACTGTATATATGTGTGCGCTCACATGGGGGTATATAGGTCCTTTTCTATTTGTGTGTATTATATCTAGGCGGTCGGTACGGTGTTTGAGCCACATGTTTCTGGTTTGCATTGTAGAAGTGTCTGATACAGTGAATCTGCTGCGTGTTCAGTTGCGCTGAAGTGTCGTTACTATGTATGCAGCATATTATAGATCAGTATATTGTATTGGTTATAGTATCCTTTATAGGGGTTCTCTGACTGTTCCTTCCTGTGTACGATAGAGCAGATACTACTGATCTGAGGTGTAAACACTGCTGAGGGGTTAGACGAGTTTACAGCTGCTTTAATCCCATTCATTTTATTTTCGTTCCAAATTGTTTTATTTTAATGACCCTTAAAGGGATGTTCCAGTTCCTTTTTTCTTTTTTTTTTTTAACCCCTGCGGAGATGTAAAATAGTGCAGGCCAGGTATCAATGGAAAGTCTCCTTTTGGGTCCCGAGTGCATTGGCAGAATGTAAACACAGCCTGGGGACCCGACAGAGACTATGCCGTGGATCTGCAGCCCAATGGACAGGTGAGCACGGTTTATTACCTTAAGCCTCTCTGGGGGTTAAAAAACAAATAAACTGATGACGCTCTAATCTCTAGAGGCCGAGGCCACACAAGCTGCTTTTTTTTTTTTTTTTTCTCTTTCCTAAAGCCAAGGAAGGGCTCTTATACTTTCCCCTAAGTCAAATCCACGCTGTTCATTGGCTTTAAATAAATGCAGCAAATTCTGCAGAAAAAAACATGGGCAGTCTATGGAATGTGGCCTCAGTTCCCCAGGTTAGGGGATTGGTGTCTGACTTCTGGTGGTTGTTGCTATAGTGCACGTTTCTGACTACTGTCAGTCGAGCGGTGCTTCATCAGCCTCATAGAAGTGAAGGGAGTGACACTGCTGTGTCATTTACACCCTTGATTTGGCTACAGTGTCTTGAGTCCAGGCTGTTTAGCTCACAGAGCATTGTCTAGGCTGTATACAATTCAGGGAGATCAGGTGTATTCCTTGACTAGGAGCTAGCCTGCACATGGGGGGGGGGGGGGGGGCCATCCGCTACACCGGCTTCTGGCAATTACAGGCTGTCATAACATGTGGGGTTGCGGTCCCCCACAGATCACATACTGAGAACCTGTCCTGTGAATGGGTCATAGGGCTGAAAAAACCCCTTAAGTTATCTACTCTGATCAGTCAGGGTATGTTAGCTGGGGGACCCACACCGATCACAAGCGTGGGGGTTTCCTTTGTAACACCATGCGCTCTGCTGTCTTCAGCTATATAAATGATAGATGTTGGACCAGCTCCTCCATCCAAAGGGGGTGCAAGGACCCCCAATCTCGTGATCAGTGGAGGTCAGAGTGGTCGGCATGCATCTTTTACTGTAAACATGCACTGGGTGGTGGGTTCAAAGACTCCCTGATATGATGAACTTTTAGGCTAAGACCCCACGTTGTGGAAACGCAGCTCTTTTCGTTGCAGGTTTTGCTGCGTTTTTTTTTTTTGAGCCAAAGCCAGGAGTGGCTACAAAAGGAATGGGCAATATATAGGCAGTTCTTATACTTCTGCTGTCTGCTCAATCCACTCCTGGCTTTGGCTCAAAAAACCGCAACAAAATAAAGTAGGTGAAGCCTCCGCCTTGGGGTGTCTTCACACACAGCATGTTGTGTTGCAGAGGCTTCTGTGGCTGGAAATCTCCGTTCATGTGAATGAGGTTGTTCCAATGGCGGGCACCAGGATTTCTGATGTATGGAACTGATTTTTATTTGCGAAAAAACTCTGCCACAAAATCTGTGTGTGAAAGCCCCCTTATACCTGTCCCTATAAGCCCAACATACAGCGTGACAAGGATTTTACCATCAATAGGGACAGGGACATGTTGCTCGCCCCCTGTGTCAGTCAAGGCTGGAATTTCCATGAATGATTTGGGGAAGTTTGGACAGTCACTTTCAGGGGAATCTCTGCTAGAATGCATGATGGCAGTGGTCAGGGGATCGCTAGTCATCCCTCATGGGACTCCAGGCACTGATCTGTTACTGTTTTTGCTCCCTGTATTACTAGACATGGCCGCATAGTGATTGGGATTCTTAGAAGTCATTGTTAAAGGCTATGTTCTCCTTTACAGACTATATATATAAAATGTAAAGTTAGAGGTATCACGGGGCTATAATGTTGACTTCTGTGGCCCTTTTACTACTTAGCAAGCACATTTTATAGAGGCTGTACTTGGTATTGCAGCTCAGCCCCATTCATTTGAATGGGACTGAGCTGCAGCATGGCCATGTGACCAATAAACGTGATGTCACTGGCTTAAGAGCAAGTAGAGCTCAATATTCTATTCCTGGAGAACCGTTTTAAGTAACTGGTAGTCTTGTCTTGACTATGTACTGTGTAGTGCTTAACTTCTCCTGTGGTGGCGCCGCAGGGAAATCTGGTAGCATTCACCAGGTCTCTGAAGCCCACTGACTCACATCATCAGAAAGCCGATGAGTATTTTGGTGTTTTGTTCATTCTGCTATTCCAAAGCTATAAACCCTTTTAGTGATGTGCCATTCCTAAAAAGGAATGGTGTAGGAGCAGCGGGTCTGTTCAAGGTCTGGTTGTCTACTTGGGCCTACTAGACAAGTGGGTGGTAACTCTGCACAACATGGAGCACCCAGGCACCCTGCCCCAGGGAAAGTACCATGTTAACACCCATTTGGTTGGTAGACCCTAATCTGTACCAACATTAAAAGGGCTTATATCTGTGGAATGGCTGAACAGATGTCTATAAAGAGAACCTCCAAATGCTCAGGATGACAGCTTTGCTCACATGTACGTTGTTGGGCTTCTCACACCTGTTGACGAGTCCTCTTTAAGGTGCGTCCACATGGATGTTGTAGATGGGCGGCCTATTACAGTACAGTCTGTGTGGATGAGGTAGCGGAAAAATGACAATATGGTGGTTTTTGAAATCTGCAGTATGTTTGGCGTCATGGATTTAATATGCGGCACAGTCCCGATGTTACACACACAGGCTTTGCTGGCATCAAAATTCCCTCTTATGTGGACTCTTGTCAGTGTTGTGGTCTATGTGACGGCCTCATTTCCTGACGCACCTGAAAGGGCCCACTCCCCGTATAATACAAGGTCAGATAGATGGAGGTACTGCTGAGTGACGCATCCCCCTCAGGGATTAAAAGGGTTTTCTGGTCCCGTATCAAATTTTCATACTGGTGACCTATCCAAAGGACAGGTCAGTCATAAGTGGGAGCCGACACCTAGACCCCGCAGCCAAGTAATGGGAGCGGCACAGCAGCCCCATCTGCTGGCCAGTGGTGGTTGTGATGAATTATTAGTTGTATTGGAGCAGTGCTGCACTAGCTGCCTTGGGCACCCTGGGGCTGATGGAACAGATATGTGTGGAGTGCGGGTGTCAGAACAGGTCACATACCGAGGATGTATCCTGGGGATAAGGCCATCAGTATTAACCTGAAAGGGGTAATCCAGGTCTTTCACGTTACTACCTATCCACATGATGGGGGGTAACTTGCTGATCTGTCGGGGTTCCTTTAGTAGGGGGTGAGAACAGGGGTCCCGTTCTCCCAAGTGAATGGAGCCAGTAGGACAAGCATGTGCATTGTTACTCCATTCATTATCTATAGACTTGGCTATCTCCAGCAGTCCCATAGAGGTAACCGGCACATGACAATGACCATAACTTGGGGGTACAAGGGACAATCCCTCTACTGGTCAGATGGAGGGGTAACAGGAAACAACTGGAATACCCTTTTCCGCCTCTTTAACTCCTTCCCGACATCCACTGTAGTAGTACTGCAGATGCCGGGTCTTTAAAGATGGCGGCCGCCATAGCAACCGGGCCTCCGCTGTATCCTAGAGTTCAATCTGATCGTGGGCATTGCAGGCCAGGACCCCCCTCCCCCACCCACCAAATAAAAGAAAAATGCCCTCTTACACTTGTATTGCAGTCTATGGGACTTGCAATCAAATGATTGCAGGTTCAAGCCCCCTAGGGGAATGATAATATAGTGATAAATGAATGAATTAAAAAAAAAAAAATAAAAACGCAAGTTCAAATCACTTTCCCCCCCCCCCCCTTACCTAGAATACATATAAAAGTGAAATATTACTCAAACAATATTGCCTAAAAAAAAAAATCTAAAGTGCCAAATCACCATTTTTTTTTTACTATTTCGCCTCTGATAAAAATTTGAATAAAAACTGATCAAAACAATAGACTTTCTCCCAAATGGTCCTACAAAAAAAAGACTCCATTTTCATCCCCATACACAGAAATATAAAAAAAAAAGTTACGGGTGTCAGAATATGATGACTTTTAGGAAAAAAAATAGTTTGCAAAGTTTGATTTTTAAGGGATTAAAATGTAAATAAAACTATATAAATTTGATATCCCCAAAATTGTACTGAAACCTAGAATACAGGTGACATGTCATTTTGGCTTCAGAGTGAACGCCATAAAAACGTAACCAGTAAAAGTCATGCAAATGCACTTTTTCTTCAAACATTAAGCCCTCATGGCTCGGTATGCGAATGGAAAAAATATTGGGGTTTGCAAGGCAGGGAGTCAAAAAAAAAAAATTTAAAAAATCTCCGGCGGGAAGGGGTTAATCTCCTCGGTTCAGGTCGTAGGGACTACAGTGGGCTGTCCGAATGCTCATTACTCTGATTATATTAGTTTGGATACCTTGTGGAGACCCCATTACTCCTTCACAGGAATAGGTGAAATTCTTGGTATTTGCTCAGTTCTTGTGTAGAAAAATGGGAGGTGTCAATATCTGAAAGTTAGAATTGTAAATGCGCTGCCTGAATGTTTTATTGTAGATCACACTTGACAGACTTTGGCACTGAAGCAGTTTGTGGCAAATCTCCAAGTGTGCTCAGTTGTCACTTTCTCAGGGAGAAGGCGCTGCACATACGCAGTCAATGGAGCGTTCACACCCACGGGTCAGACCTCTGACAGATCTGGTCTTGCAAAAGATCATTGGAGAGCCTAACCATTATTGTATTGCACCTAAAATCAAACCACTTGGCAAATACATCGTTAGACATTGCTCTTTGTCTACAGCGACATGCAGACCTATGTGTCTCTATGGTAACAGACTACAAACCAGCCCCCTGTAGTCCCATCCTGGAGCCGTACTCTTCCTGCTGTCCCCTACTAAATGTAGATTAGCAAGAGGTAGGCCACAGATATAAGGCAGGATCAGACTACGCAGGGTTGGTTTGTGGTCTGTTACCATGGAGACTTAGTTCTGTACAGGATCTGTAACCATTCAGTCTGTCCTATACTTGATGAGAACTCTCTTCTTGGATCTTTTGGCTTTGCTGTATTGTGCTCTTGGTTTATTGGGATATTGATCTGATATCTTGAGGGTTTGTGGAGTATATTGTACTGTGTGTTGTAAGGAATCACTCCTTTATGATATAGCTCGCTGCCATTGTATTTGCTTGTTGGTTTCAATAAAATGCACCTGTTGTGTAAAAAGGGCGACTGCCAGATATCTGAGCAGCGGTAGACACCCATTGGCCCTCCAGCTGTGGGGAAACTACAGCTCCCAGTATGCATACTTGCTTTGGTCTTCATGGAGAATGCTGGGAGTTGCAGTTCCATAGTAGCTGGAGTGCTGAAGGTTGCTGATCCCGGTCACTGGGGTCTAAACTATCTCAGTCCTTCCTTTATACAGCTGTAGATGTGTATTTGCTGGTGTGTATATACTTCACGTTTTGGGCCTTTATCGTATCTTATAGACTACTAGGCAAAGTGCATCTTAATAACACTTATGCAAACTCTCAGGCACACCATTAAAGGCATTTTCCAGGTTCAGAGTATTTATGGCCTGCCATTAGGATAGGTACTCAGTATCAGATTAGTGGGGGTCCCACTCCGCACCCCATGCCATTCAGCTGTTTGTAGGGGCCTGTCACTCAGCCCAGCACTGCAGCCTCTTTGTTGTTAGCTCGGTCTGCCTGCAGGCCATGTACTTGGCGGCCGTTCTGGGTTTTGTATAATTTAGGTGAATGAGATGAAGACGTAATATCCTGTATCTGCGCTGCTATGTGGGGGCGCACAGCAAAGTGGCAACGAAGAGGCTGCAGTGTTTGGCTGATCAATGGGGGGTATGGACAGTCGGACTCCGCTGATCCTGAAATTGATGGCCTATCCAAATGTTAGGATTACCCCTTCTTAAAGGGGTTTTTCAGGCTTTAATTGATGATCCTATCCTTAGGAGAGGTCATCAATTGAAGATCAGTGGCGGTCTGAGTCTTGGGGTTCAGCTGTTGGAAGCGCTGCTCAGGGAACACTGCTCCGTCTTCGAGCCACGTAATATCATTCATCGGCTACACGTCCTGTTCCCAGCTCAGTCCCAGTCCAGCAAATGGGCTGAGCTGCAATACCAAGTGCATGTGATGCTTGGGAGGTAGTGAAGAGGTCCCAGTGATCTCGCCTGAATGCTACAGTAACTGATCGGGTGGTCCCCGGGTGACAGACTTGTGCTGATCTTTAATTGAAAGATAGGTCTGGGAAGCCCCTTTAACGCTAGAGGCTGCTGAGCACTCCCACTGTATGGTGCCCTGAATCTGGTGCATAACCGCATAATCTGTGCAGCTTTATGACACCCTCCATGTAAAGCTAGCCATTCACAGGAGTAGCTGTGTACATGAGGTCCTCACCATATGTACGTTGCAGATGAAGGCTATATGGGTAACACTGATAATGGCTCCTGCCAGCGGTGATCACAGAGGTGTGAGAGCCGGAGAGAGATAAGAACACAACATGCTTTCCAATATGTCTGCTGCTTATGAAATACTCCTATGTCCCTCCAGCCCACAGCAGTGCAGGCGAGGATGTTGTCACGCATCGCCCATAGTTGCACCAGATGACCACATGCTCTGGATGGTGCATCCTATGATGTCAAGCAGATAACTCTTACAGTACACTGACCGCTGGCTGTTCACAGCTTTCTCAAGCATAATGTGCTGTGGGTGCCAGCACCCGGCTCCGATCCGTTGACTAGCCCTGACAGCTGCTTTTTCAAAGTGGTTGTCTCTAATGAAATGCCCCTTTTAACTTGGCATCCTATAGTTCTTGTTTCCAGCACAGAACTGAATGATAGTCTTCAAAATTCTCAAGACCAGAAATGGCCTGTCTGGCGGTCATGCATTTTGTGACAGGTCTGGGAGCGCTTGGGGGACTGTTGAGGAGCACTGCTAAAATCTGTGGGACCTCCAGTGGCCCTGGGCAGCTAGGCAATCTGTTCTAGTAGGGTACTGACATGGAATATGGTGTATAGCACTAGCGGGCACTATTGATGTGACATTAATTTTCACAC
Source organism: Leptodactylus fallax (assembly GCA_947044405.1). Lineage (NCBI taxonomy): Eukaryota > Metazoa > Chordata > Amphibia > Anura > Leptodactylidae > Leptodactylus > Leptodactylus fallax. Next base: position 296,816 of record CAMRHE010000149.1, on the reverse strand, counting down.
AAATGAAATCTGTAATTAAAATCATGAATTGTTTGTTTACGTTTTTGCATCTTTCTTTTCAGGCCCTATGAGAGAAAGGGAAAGCTGATGATGCCTGAGCACGACAATGGATTTCTCCTTCTCTTTCATGCAAGGGATCATGGGAAACACAATCCAGCAACCCCCTCAACTCATCGACTCCGCCAACAACCGGCAGGATGATGCCAACAGCAGTGATCAGGCCGATGAGGGTGGGCACACACCCTACGATTCTGGCCTCCAAACGGACTTCCAGTACCCCACGCCCACCACAGAGGACCTGCCGCCTCTCACCAATGGCTATCAGTCCTCACTGGGGTATGACTCACAGGTCAAATACGCAACCTATTCTCAGTATCCCAATGGCTCAGCTAATGGGTACGGCACAAGGAGCTACAGCACCCTGGAGTATTACCACCACCTGGAAACTGCAGCCATGCGCCCTCACGAAGGAGTGCTCAAGTCCTCGCCCCCTCAACCCACATCCCCACCCAACCTTCTCCAGGCACCTCCATCCTCAACAATCATTGCCCAAAAGAAGACCGGCTCCCCCGAGATAAAGTTAAGAATTACAAAGACTATTCAGAATGGACGGGAGATGTTTGAGTCCTCACTGTGTGGGGATCTCCTTCATGAGGCCATGGAGATGAGCAGGAAAAAACATGAGAGGAGGAGAGAAAGGAAGGAGAAAAGAAAGAAAAGCAGACACCATCATCATCACCATCACCACCACCATCATCACCACCGAGAAGACCTGAAGGCAGAGGAGCCACAGCCACACGAGACGCAAAAGGTGGAATCTCCCGAGGAGGAAATTGTGAGTTCTGCTGCACTTGTACTTTGTGTTAAAGGGGTGGGCTCCTCTTGACAGCCCCCTCTTATATGGACTTTTAGGGTATATGGGTGTCAGGTCCCCTTCTGTGAGGATAGCTTGTTCTTCCAAGTATTACATGAAGGGTGTTCATTTCCTTAGTCTTTACAGGAGAAATGGACCACACAGTGGCAACCCAAAGGGGGGTGGGGGGAGTCTTTGTGATATGAGGCAAATCTTTTAAGTATAGGTGACTAGTGATGGCCAGAGTTATTGTGGTGACCTCTCTTGCATACTGTTTCTAACACATAGTATCCCGGAGCTCGGGCGCTTTTGTATCTTTTACCTGTGTTCATTTCCTATTCCCTCCTTTTTTTTTTTTTTTTTTCCCCTAACATTTAAATAAAGCCATGCATGATGCTTTTGTCTTTTTGATTTACTCCTCTTTTTTTCTCTTATTTTTATTCGTTTGACTTGCTTTTGGCTTACACATTCAGGTAGTGCTGCTTAAGGCTTTGTTCACACTTAAATAATCACTAACCTTTGGCAAACTTCACATAAGTCAATAGTTGAAGCAAATAGAAGAAACTTTGTAATATGAAAAAACATTCAATCTACAACTAAGGGCTACACACAGGTGTTTTTTTTTCGTCGTAAACAAAGTCGGACATGCAGGACTTCGTGTCCGATGAAAAAAAAAATCGGCTTCACAGCGCAGAGGGTGTAAGTGCACACCCGCGCATTGTTTTAAAAACGCATTCAAATGGGTTTTTAACCAATGCGTCGCTAACCTGTCGGTATCCGATGCCTATCCCGTTCCCCGAGACTTTCTCTCGGATTGGCAGCGGACGGACTGAAGCGCAGGTGTGAACCCACCCTTAGCTAAACTGAACATGCATGTTGTATTCTCTTCAGCTCAGCCATAGTCGCCCAGACAGTGTTTCCTGGCCTGGAATGACCATGGGAATTCAGCTTTATCTGGTTACTTCTCCCTCTGCTGAACTGACATTCACTCTGAAATCCCTGCTGAATCTCTTGCTCTAGACTGCAACTCACAGAAGTGTTAGATCACATGGAGGTCTTTGGAGAGAAGTGAGCAAGAACTGAGGAGATTCAGGTTGCTGGTGCTAATAGGAAGTTTCTATCTTAGTCCAGGGGCTTTATTCACATCCGTACAGGTCAGCCCTTCTGTATGATCTTGCTGCAGCATTAAAGGGAGTGAGAGAGATAGTTTTGGAGCAGATTTTTCTATATATTCTCTGTGCAGTGTATGGAAGACCTCATAGCATCTAGTCTGTAGGCATAACTGAGAATGATGGAGTATACAAGTCATATATTGACCATAAAACTTGTTACTCATACACACTGTAGAACTGATTTATGCAAGGCTTGTTGCGTGCTTGACCATATACCTTTTAGCTTTTGACTGCATGTTCCTTTGGGCTGAGCCTGCTAGTGTTCTCAGTGGGGAGTAGAATAAGATGCTAAACATGCTTCTGGTGGCCACCTACCACCTAGAGCAAATACCTTGGCCATGTTTAAAGAGGATCTTTCACCACCAGCTCCAGTCCTTAGCATCTGTAAAATGGCGCAGCTCCACTGACTGTGGGGGGGATAGAAGAAAAAAAACAAAAAAAATTGCAGTTGCTGGAATTGGTGGAGCAATGTGGAGCAGCGCCTTGATGCAAAGAGCTGGATTTAAAGCAGGGCTGTGGTGTTGGTACGCCAAAGCCCCAACTCCGACTCCCATTTCCCCTGACTCCGACTCCTACTCCGATTCCACCAAAATAGACTCCGACTCCGACTCCACAGCCCTGGCTGCTAAACCTTATAGGTTCACTCAGAACTCAGTCTCATCATTATATGAGGATAGACAGACATTTCATCATTTTCAACATTTCATCATTTTCCCAAATTCTTATGAAAATATATTCAGCACATACTGCATTGTACTACTAACTGTACCAATTTATTATATATTTTGGGTTTTTTTCTGTTTCTTTTTTTTCCCCCCCCCCCCCCCCAAAATAGGCACCGGCTCCGACTCGGCCCCAGCCCTGAATTAAAGAGGACCTTTCACTAACATGCATGACTATAACCCAATTCAACCCCCCCCCCACCATCAGGACACCGGCAGGTTTGACCATCTGTCTGTGCATGGCCTTATTTAGGCCACATTCACACTGTTCCCAGCATATACGTCTGCTTTAGATCCAGCCAAACCCACATGAATCGCTGTAATTCTAGTTATTCATGTCACATTGTTTGACAAGAGGCCAAAAAGTTAAAGGGGCATTGGGGTTGAGGTCTATACAGTTAGGTCTATGGCCAGTCTCTCTGCTACCATTTGTAATGTGAACCCTACCTGACTAATATCGTCTGCTTGTGCTTTTTGGTCCTCTGTTTCTTGCTTTTCCCCTTGTTCTCTTCCTCATTTCTGTTCTTGCTTGTTTTAGCATCACATCTAGGCTCCCTTTGGTGGAGGTCCAACCTCTGGGAGGATGAGGGGGACACTGGTTTAGCGCTGCTGCCCCTCACTGCTTTTATACACACTGGGCACTTGTACACCTGTATTACTCTTACCATTCATGTATAGGTTGCCTGCAATTCCATGAGGCTCAGAGCACCGAAATGCGGGAAGTACTTGCATGATTCCAGCAGCACTTTGCCCCCTTCATTCTCATGATTGAGGTCCCTTTAAGGATATAAAGTGATAGCATGTACTGTTACCGTATGAGATAGGAATAGCTCATTGAAATATTTTTATTTAAGACCTTTCACCTCCTTTATCAACTTGACATCTTTTCATTCTTTAATTCCAGTGATTCCAGCACTGTTGGAATTTTCTCTCTTGCCCCTGCAGTTCCTGAGCAATAAGTGCAGTTTGTTTTGGTGCCTGATGTTACCTAGACTCTAATGTCAAGTGGGTGGTGTCAGGCAGAAGAAGGCAACAGGGGTGTGACTTAGAGCTCTGCCACTGTCTGCCTTTGATTGGAGCAATGAGTCAGCCCCAGCCCGGCCTGACACCACCCATTTGACATTAGAGTCGAGTCTGCATGTCAGGCACATAAACTGGCTGTGCAGATTGGCCAGGTACTATGGGGGCTGGAGAAAAAGTTGCAGCTGTGCTGGAATCAGAGGAAGGGGCCTAATAAAGGATGAAAAGCCCTGACATTGGAGGAGGTGAGAGGTTGTTTTTAAAATCTGTGAAAGCTCCTTCACCTAAATTGTACCAACCCATTTGACCACTTATAAGATTATTCCTCAAACTGTGTCCTTAGAGGACCTTTCACCACCTCCACCCATTCAAGTTCTTAGCATTTAAGTATCTCCGCTCCACTGGCTCCAGCACAGTTGGAATTTTCTCTAGCCTCCACCATTCCTGAGTAACAAGCACAGGTAGTTTTGGTGCCTGATATGTTATGCAAGGTCCGTAATGTCAGAAGGGTGGTGTCAGGCAGGGGTTGTGATTCAAAGGCAGCCAATGTCCGAGCTTAGAATCGCACCTCTTGGCTGCTCTTACTGACACCATCCTCCTGACAGTACAGAACCTAAATAGTATATCAGGCACCAAAACTGATTGTGTGAGAATAAAAGCTGCGTTTCTGTAATGTGGGGCCTCCCCACTAATACTCCGGCTGACATAAAATGGGCAAGTGTCTGATCGCTAAGGGTTTGATCCCCCAGTGATCCCAGTCCTCTGGACCCGTGTTTGGGGTGGTTGGACATAGCTGCACGTAGTGTTCCCAGTTTCATTGACGTGAATGCAGTGGTGGTCACACATGTGCACTGGGGACTCTGGGACCCCCGTTCTTGTGATTGCTGTTATAGGTTAAAGGAGTTCTCTAACACAACCCTTTTAAGACTTCTAGGCTCTCTTGTCTGGTGGTATTTTTAGAACGTAAGAAATGTGTGTTTTCTTGAAAAGCTGCATTATACCCTCTGTAGCTCCTCCTGAAAAAGCTGAGAGAATCTAGCATTTTCTAGGAATATTCCGATACTATATTCTGTATAACTGAACACACTTATGTCTGTAGGAGCTGAGTTGGAAATCTGTGGAGTCCTGGAATTGTAGTTTATAAATGAGGTTTCCAGTGCCACGTTCTTGCCATTCCTCCATTATTCCTCCTGGAAATGTATGAATAAATTGACATTGCCAATAGCAAGGTAGTTGAAAAGTGGTACGATGCAATGCAGAATTCTAAGAAAAGAGATTTATTCATTTAAAAAAAAAAAAAACAAAACTAAATTTTATGGCCATAGACACACACATATACATACATAACATATATATATATATATATATATATATATATATATATATATATATATTATTTATTTATTATTTTTTTCTCTATATGGGTGTCTTGGTAGTAACTACCATTAGCTAGGTGCAGGGGGTGGGGTGACCGTCAGACATGTGGTCTTGTCCATGTGAATGCCTGATTTACCAGCCAGTACATTATGCCGGGACAGTGACTCCTAGCATTGTAGTTCTGTATGGTGCCTCTCAGTGCCATACTGTCGCATAGTGACTACAGTACTGGGCATTATGTTGCAGGGACTTCTAGCATGATCCGGCATGCACACAGACTCACGTCCAAGACTCCGTAGTGTAAAGGTGTAGCATCCGTGAACACTGCTTTATAATGAGCAATGTGTGCGGGAAATCGGCAGCCAACGAGGAGTTGCAAGCAAACTAACTTCTGTACATAGATCCCAGCCATGGCGCTCCTCATTGGCTGCCTCTCCCTGCAAACAAGCTTCGCTCCATGGGGTAACTGTTCAGAATTAAGAAAAAGCACCCATCGGTATTGGGCTGAGGCCCAGTGGTTGGGGACCCTTTTATGGCTATGGTTTACAACCCCTGAGGGCATATGGAAAGATGACTTTTTTTTTTTCATATCTTCCATCTCCACCTTCTAAAATTCCTAACTTTAAAAAAAAAAAATAAAATTCTGTTGACCTAGCCATGAGGGCATTTTCTTTGCACAACAAGTTGGACTTTTGGGGTATCTTGAGAGAGAGAGAGAGAGAATCTTCTTTTTTTTTTTTTTCAAACAAATTTTTGAGTATTTACAAAAATATTAGAATACAAACAAGGTAATGTAAACAAAATACAAAAATAGTTAAGGAAGGGAGGGGGAATCTTAGGAAAAAGCATCATAAAATAATCAACTAAAAAAAAAGTCTGAATGAGGGCAAACAGAACACAACATACACAGGGTGCGGAAACAACAAGGGAAGAGGGAGATCAGAGCCCATGGAGAATGCAGTACATATACCGTGGGGACCAGACCGATTAGAAGGCATCCCTTGTATTGAGTGTGGCAGTAAGATATTTTGGGGTACATTTGAATGGCTTTTACTAAAATGTCACTTTTCAGAAATAAACAATTTTCCTCGGGTCATCGTATTCTGACGTCTAACATTTTTTTACTGTTTTGTTGAAAGAGCTATGTCTGGCTCTTTATTTCTGGGGTGTGTTGCAGTTATTAGTACCAATTTTTCGTATGTCTGAGTATTTTCTTAGTCCAGCAGCTAGTCTTGGTTCCTGGCCGTGTAATGCAGCCACGACCCAAAAGTCTTGCTGCCAACACCGCTCTTGTGGTATGACTGTGCTGTGTACTACTATGGAGTACTACTATATTACTGAGTTTTCCTTTTTATGTTCACTGTCGTTTATTGTACGGTGCAGAGAGGAAAAGGGTTAAACAGCTTGTGCAGGACTTCAAAAACATGTCTGCTTTCTTAGCAAGTGACATCAGGGCTGTTCCTCATATGGAAATGCTACATCTCCGCCTCATTAAAATGAATGGGACTGAGCTGCAGCATGGCCATGTGACAAACATGATGTCATTTCCTGAGAAGAAGGCAGCCATGTTTTCAAGTCCTTCACAATCCCTTTAAATTGGGACCTTCCACCACCTCCATGAAATTGAGCTTTTATCTTTTAGTAGGCTCTCCTCTGCTGATTCTGGCACATTTTGGAGTTTTTTTTCTCTAGCCCCCACCTTTCCTGAGCAGTTTTGTGCCCTGTCAAATGGGCAGTATCAGGCAGGACCAGGCAAGGGTGCTTGAGAGTGAGCCCTGATTTAGAGTTGTGAGTCACTCCTCCTTGCTGACTCCACCCACTTGTCATTAGAGTCTAGTTAACATATCAGGCACCAAAACTAACAGCACTGATTGTTCAGAGATGGTGGGGGCTACAGAAAAAATACTGTGCCAGAATGATAGAATCAGTGGAGCAGCAGCTGTTGTTGTAGGAAGAAAAGTATTGGAGGTTGGAAAGGTCCTCTTTAATCTTTTATGGCCTATCCCTAGGATCGGTGGGGGGGCTTTGTTGGCATTAGGAAGGGGCTACAGCAATCCCCTCCTATTAATGATAAAACCATAGCTCCTCTCATTCAACTCTTACTGTACGCCTTGATGGTGCTAAAGAGTATGATCTACCAGGACCACATACTTGTACAGGCTCTGCTGGCCCATGTACAGTGCAGGGGTTGCTACAGGCACACGTCAGGCCCTCGTCTGTCAAACATTTGTGACCTACCCTAAGGATACGCTATCAGGGGTGGCAGCAGTCACCGGTTACAGCAGTGATGCCGCATGGAGGGCCATTGACGATAATGGATGATCCTAGCTCCTGACTTCTGAAGACTCCACAAAGCTTAGTCTACCCTCGTACTTTCTCCATGTGTCAACTGCATTGACCTATTTTGGACGCCTCCTTAAGATTTAACCTGCAGAATAAAAACCACTTCACTTGCTCCGACAAGTTTGTGTCTCAACACCACATTTCGTAATTCTTGGCAGAATATTGGGTCCTGTGTCCATGATCCAGCATGACTCGTCATGTGGCGTACTGCTGACCGGGCACGTTTATGAAGCCAATCTGTCAACCCCCAAGGTCTGTATCAGACCACACGCTGCACTTAGTATTAGGAAACTCCTTCCTTAACCCCTTAGTGCTGTTGTACGGCTTTTGGGCCTTTATTACCAGTTTTCTTCTGGGACTAGTTAAAGTGGTAGAACTTTTTTTTTTTTTTTTAATTCCTTTTTCTTACCATGAAAAAAAACCACCATTAAAAACCCTGGGCAGATTTTACAGGTTATTAAACCCTTGTGTGTGTTTTTTTGTTTTTGTTTTTTTTGTAGCATTTTCTTTGTGTGACTTTTTTTTTTCCCCTTCAGGTGCTTTCCTATTGATTTCATGATAGGGAAAAATACTGTTAATTAAAAAAAAAAAAAATATATATATATATATATATATATGTGTGCCAAGGACTAAAAAAAAAAAAACCCACAAAGCAGTACATTGACACTAGGTTCACACCTGCGGTGGGGTTTCAGGGTTTTGGGTCCCTGGGGAAAAAAAAAAAAGGGAAACCCACGGACCCCATAGAGGTCTGCTGGGTTTCTGCCCGAAAAATGCGGAGAAAAAAGTTCTGCTTGCAGGATTTTTCTCTCTGCCTTTTTCAAGTGGAACGGGGGACGGAATCCCTGAATGGTCACCAAATGAAGGTGTGACCCTAACCTTAGCTACGGCCCCATGTAGTGTTTTTATCTCTGGTTTACTTCCCTTTATAAACACTTGCAGGAGCTTAAGTGTTAGGCTAAAGCCCCATTTTGCTAAAAAAAAAAAAAAAAAAATCACACACACACTGTGCTTTACAGTACCAGCAAAGCTATTGAGATTTCCTTTTATCTCATCCACACATTGCAGGGACAAAGAAGCTGAAGATACTTACCCTTACAGGGGAAAATCTGCCCTGATGATGTCACAAGCTGGGCTTTGCTTGGACTAGTTTGCCAGTTTCTGTGCAGTCACAGGGTTGCTGGGACAGATAGTTAGGGGCTGCTGTCACTCACAGTATAGCTGAATTAAAAATGGGTGGTCAGCATTGGGTTAATATTGCATGCAATGATAAACTATATCGGGGTCGGGGGTCCATAAGGTGTCTGTTCTAAATATGAGGCGGCCAATACTATAAATGATACATCAGCATTGGTGGGGACGGGGTACAGATTTTTGCATTGGCTTCATGTTACACCTCTGAGGTTTGTATTAGATGTTCCTGGCTTCCCTTTTTCTTATGATTTGATCATCGGATAGCAATTCTATGTATCACACGTCAGTGGTTTTTGGAAGATGCCTTTATGAAAGATACCGGAGGCTGCACTCTCTCCATATTACAGCGTCAGTATCCCGATCAGCTTGTATTCTGGGTATTTGGCCATAATTTGGACTCTGTAGACCCGTATAAAGCGGGCCGGGCCATACACATAAGAGTTCAACTGACAGCTACTTATTTTTTTTTTCCCTACAATAAACAACCAAGCACTGCCAAGAGTGCATGTCTTTTCTGTGGATAGAGGGGAGAAAACTGCTGACAGACGACACCTGACAATGGCGCATTTACCCAAGAGCAAAAGTATTGTTTGTTACAATTCAGTGTGCCCACACCTTCTCTTTCCTGACATTCCCCCCCCCCCCCCATATATCCCTTCCAGTTTGGTCCCCCTCAATTCAGCCCACATTCATGTAATAGCACTGCAGCCTTGCAGCGCTGGAGTCCTGGGTTCGAATCCAGCCAAGGACATCTGCAAGGAGTTTGTATGTTCTCCCCGTGCTTGTGTGGGTTTCTTCTGGGTACTCCGGTTTCCTCCCACACTCCAAAGACATACTGATAGGGAGTTTAGCAATGACCTTATCTACAAGGTACTGCGGAATATGTTGCCGCTATTTAAGCAAGCTAAATAAACACGATGTGTATGGGCTGTTTTACCCTGCCATTGTCTTCTAAAGCTGCCTGTAGGTTTACTGTTTATTGAAGCAATAGACAATGGTTCCTAGGTGCAGGTAGCTTTTACATCCCCCTTAGTGTCGCTTTCAGTATATTTAATCCTTATAACTCTATATTTGATGATGTGGGATCAGTTTTTCTTATACTACATGTCTTGGGTATTTCCAACTTATAACCTAATGTCATGTCTTTAGGATCACTGTGATCTGTGGGGTCTGATCTCCGGGAGCTGACTTAGCGCCGTGTCCCTTTCTGCCTGTCCAGAATGGTTGTCATGTTCTTACAGACTTAAGCAAATGAATGTGTTTGTGTGGGTTTCCTCCGGGTACTCTGGTTTCCTCCCACACTCCAAAGACATACTGATAGGGAATGTAGATTGTGAGCCCTATATGGGACAGTGACTGACAATGTCTAAAGCGCTGCAGAATATGATGGCACACTATACAAGTAACCATAATAAATATTAATAATCGTGCGTTGTCAGTGTGTTGCCATGTTTTTAATGGCTACCACACTGACCTAGTATTTTCTCTGACGCAATACAAACACCCATGTATTATCACAGGTCTGTGTATAGGGCAGTAAGTCCAGGGGCAAAACTCAGAACAGATCGTATAACGGTCTCATTTTGTGGCCCAGGCTCACTATATGGATCAGTGGGTATCCCAGTGATCATAAAGTGATGGCAGATCTTGGTGATGTCATTTTGATGACCATGTGGACATAGTAAAAGTTAATATCCGTAATCTCACTGTGTTCTGTTCTCTAGGTTCAGCACTTACCCATCTCACCGCTCCCCTCTGAGGTCAGGACTGGCGTCTGGTTTCATGTGGGTGACCTTGTTTGGTCGAAAGTGGGAACCTATCCCTGGTGGCCCTGTATGGTGTCCTGTGACCCACAGCTTCATGTACACAGCAAGATCAACTCCAGAGGTAAGGCATCGAGTGTGCATGTACGTAGGTGTGTGACCTGTCTGCACTGCCTCCTAATGTACAAGCTGTTGTCCCACTCTGCGCTGTGTATTTGTGGTGAGAATGTTGGTGAGTTTCACTCCTGATATGGTTTCGTCTCCTCCAGGTGCTCGTGAATACCATGTACAGTTTTTCAGCAATGAGCCAGAGAGAGCCTGGGTACACGAGAAGCGTATGCGGGAGTATCGGGGCCAGAAGCAGTACGAGCAGCTGGTGGCCGAAGACTCTGCCAAGGTTGTCAACCAGTCGGAGAGACTTAAGGTGCCTGCAGCTTTTTTTTTTTTTTTTTTTTTTTTTTTGGCCGTTTACTATATATATTTAAAAAGTAAAAAATTAAAAATGATCTGAACTAAATGCGTCCCTATTTTAGAAAAGACTGTTGTAGCGTTGCCTCTTAACGGGTAGTTTTTTTTTTTTTTTTTTTTTTTATAAAAGAAGTCTAAATGATGTTGAATAAAAAAACAAACACACAAATAAAAAAAAAAAAACACCTGATTCTCCGATGCTCGAGTTCTGTTCTGATATTATAGAGCTATGCTTTGTATTATTACAGCTCATCCCCATTCACTTGAATGGGACTGAACTCCTGCCATATCATGTGACTGATAAACATGACATCAGCACAGGGAAGAGGCTACAGCCTCATCAAACAGCTGATCAGCAGGGGTCCTGTGTGATGGACCCCTACCGATGAGATATTGATGACCTAACCTAAGGATTTGTCATCAATATACAAGTGCCAGAAAACCACTTTTAAATGGTACCTAGATTTTCATCAGAAGTTGAAATATCTGCAGGGACTTGCTTGGCCCTCTGTTCTCTGGCTGTATAAGCCTTCATACATCGTGTCCTATCGGTTTTTGTGTTAACATTCCCATTACAGCTGCAGCATGTTTTGCTTTTCTCTCTGAGAAGGGGAGAGTGTACAATACAGAGCAGTCTGCTCCACCATCGATTATTACTACTTCTGGTTTCTTCACATGTAATTCTGCCAGGAGTAATCGTACAATAGAACAATTGTCCAAGAGAACTTGGAATTGAAGATCCAGGGCCTGCAAATATAGGTTATGAAGCGGCTAAAAAGATCCCTGACACAGGAAAAGAGAAATCTGAGCACAATAAGGAAAGCTGCATTCTTTTTATGACTAAAAGCCTATCAGGAAGAACACCAGCATCTAGTCAGAAGTACATAGACTCATGAAAGCTTTAAGAAGCTGTAGACTCTTGTCTGTACAGTGTACAGGCAGGGAAAACTGTGTAAAGATATGGAGAGGCTGTGAAGATAGACCTGCTCCTTCCCCCTCGACTCACTGAGTTTCTGTCTTGGTCTGTGAGTTTGCTGGTTTCTACAGACGGACTTTCCCTAGTAACAGATAGTGAACAGCAAATTAGCTAGAAGGGAGACACCTAGTGGTAGGAACTTTTAGAGAGGATTTACACTCAAAACAGCCATTTTTAAATAGAGTGCATACATTTTGCTCCTGTTGAGACTAAGTTGTCTGAAAAGGCCTGTCCTCAGCCATCAGTATCAGATTGGAGGGGTCATATTCCTGGCACCCCTGCTGGTCAGCTGAAGGGACTGCAGTGCTCTGAGCGCTGCATTGTCTTTGTTTACCAGACCCAGAGCTGTATTTGGACCCTTTTATTCAGCTGATCCATTGTTCTTTACCCCTGTTTCATAGAGATCTTACTGTCCTATTTGTCCTGTTTTTTTTTTTTTTTTTTTTTTTATAGATGCGGAAACCTCGCCCTCAGAAAGAGCGTATCCAGTGGGACATCGGCATTGCTCATGCAGAAAAAGCCTTGCGGATGACTCGGGAGGAGAGGATAGAACAGTACACCTTCATCTACGTAGACCCAGAGACTTCTCCTGAGCCCAAAAAAACAGTCAGTAACAAAAGGAGTCGGAGGTCCACCTCTAGTAATGAGGCAGAACCTGTCCGTCCTAAAGAAGTCTCGTCTCCGGCTTCTAAGCACTCTGCTCCATTACAGTCCCCTTCATCCAAGGACATTAAAGACTCTGTACCTGAGACCCGGAGGCAAAGTCAGAGGAAACAGGCTCAGGAAGAGGAGCCAACGCCGCCTCAGCCCCCTCCAGTAAAGATACCATGGAAGACAGCAGCCGCCCGCAAGTCCCTTCCTGCCTCCGTTCTATTGCACAAGGGCACAATCGACCTTCAGAAGTGCAACATGTCACCTGTGGTGAAAATTGAAAATGTCCTCGCTCTCCATAATGCTTCTTCTGATGGATTTGAACAGTTCATATACACAACCAAGGTAGGTATGACATCTGATGGCTTGCTATATGTTCAAGCTAAGTCTAATTTTGGGTATGTCCTTTTCATACCATATGTAATGTCCCATTAGGAGGACAAGGGGGTTTCTGGGCAAACGATATTGATGACCTATCCAACGATCATCTGTTCTCAGCAGCCGCTATACAGAGAACAGAGCTAGAAGTAGATGGCTGTGTACTCCCTGTTACCTATTCACTTCTATAGGAGCTAATCGACACTTAACCCAGCCACAACATGGAGTACAGAGCCATGTACTACTAAGGCTACTAAGAATAGCTTATCGGTAGTCCCCACTGATCTGATGTTGATGACCTTGTCCTAACAATAGGTCATTGGTATCATTTGCACAGAAAACCCCCTTAAGGCTTGGCCGAATGCTCATTTGGTCAAATAGTATACCTCCCTACCCCCATACACATGCACGCTGGGCTCTGCTGGTAATACATGCCTGCTTATAGCAAGAGGATAATATAGCAGACTCCTCTAGTGGTGGATTGTTAAAAAAAAAAAAAAAAAGTCTGCCATTAGGGGACAATAAGGACATCTCTATATACATGAGGTGGTTGTCCGATCCTGGTAAAATTGCTGGGTTCAGCTGTCAGCTGACAGTCATTTAATTCAGTACTGAAGGTTGGTGGAGGCAACGCCACAGGAATATTAAATATCGGAGCCCCCTTTGCTCCTGAGCCCCTGTCACAGCCAGCGATAGGAGAGTCAGCTATGCATGCATCTGGTACTATGGGTATGGGAGCTATGGATGAAGCTGAGCAGAAACTCCCTTAGGCTGGATTCAGAGGGCCATAATATGTCTGGCTGTGGGTTAAATGATCCCAACTTACAGCAGCATAAGTCCCTATAATGCTGTACGTACGAGTCGTCAGACATGTGCCTGCGACGGGGTTTGCGGCTGTATTACGGGCTTATAATTTCCGGATGAATTCTAAGACTTCAGAACCATCTCTCTACCTCTTTTCTGACCACTGGTAGGTTGTCAGGGTCTCCCCCAAATAACTGTCTGCCCATTGAGTTGAGTTTACCAATACGAAATGCAGTGAAGTGTTTTTTTTTTTTTTTTTTTTTTTTATTATTTCTTTTTTTTTTTTTTTGTATGATTTACATCTAATCTTTACATATTTCTTTTCAAGGGAGTTGGCAACAAGACAGAAATCACAGTTAAAGCTCCAGAAAAGACATCTGTACCCTCCCCCAATTTGAAGGCGGAGAAAATGTCAGCACAACACACGCCTGCTCCCGAAACCTCATCGGGGGCCACAGGTAGGCAAACTGCACGTGTCAGCCCCTAACACATACCTCCCTACTGCCAAAGTGAAAGGGGGAGGGGGGAAGAGACTGTTGAGCCCGCCGACAAGATCTATAAACTTAACTAAACGGAGAGAGGACATCCCTCTCCCTCCGAAATCAGTATTTTATCAAAACTGCGCTGTCACCCCTTTCATATTTTTGTTATATGCTGCTTTTTGTGCAATAAACGATACAAAGACGTTTGCATTGTTCAGTGGGTTTTCTGTTGTGTTTTACTCCGTGCAGGTGAGATGGGGCTGTCTGCAGGTCTTTTTCATCCTGCTATATGCCTGGCTGACAACAGCTGACATCTTACAATAGCTTGCAGCACATTTGCAGCAGGTATGAAATACATCTGCAAGACAAAACAATCCTGTATAGAAAAGTTTATTTGACATACTTGGATCCTTTTTTTTTTTTTTTTTTTTTCCGTAACGTGCAGGTAGTGGTCAGAGTCAGATATTGAAGAGAGAAACTAAAGTGGTCCCCTCCCCCGAATTAAAGTTGTATCAGGCTAAAGGAGGTCTGAAATCTGAACACACAGTATTTGTGCTCCATTTATACTATGAGCTGAGCGCTCCAGGCTGCCGTAGTGTTTGTGCGGGATACAAAATTACTGGGTATTCATCAGTATAACCGAGAATACATGTGATTATATAACAGCAGCCCTCTTTCCTTGTGAATGTTCAGAGACCTCTTCAGTCCCCAAAATGTGTCTAGGGAATTAGTGTCTCAATACAAGCTTGCCTGCGCCTTCTCTCTACCTTTAGAATCAGTGTCTCAGTACAAGTGCTCTCTGGTGCCCTTTTGCGATTTCTATCTTTCTCTTTCTGTCTTGCGCACTCTCTCTCTTTCTGTCTCGCGCTCTCTCTCTCTTTCTATCTCGCACTCTTTCTCTCTTTCTATCTCGCGCTCTCTCTCTATCTCGCACTCTCTCTCTGTCTTTCTGTCTCTCTCTTCTCTCGCTCTCTCTCTTTCTGTCTCGCGCTCTCTCTCTTTCTATCTCGCGCTCTCTCTCTTTCTATCTCGCGTTCTCTCTCTCTCTCCTCTCTCTCTACTCGCACTCTCTCTCTTTTCTATCTCGCGCTCTCTCTCTCCGCGCTTTCTCTCTTTCTGTCTCGCGCTCATCTTTCTATCTCGCGCTTCTCTCTCTTTCTGTCTCGCGCCTCTCCGCTTGCTCAATCTTTCTGTCTCGCGCTCTCTCTCTCTCTCTCTTTCTCGCTGCTCTCACTCTTTCATCTCCGCTCTCTCTCTCTCTCTTTCTGTCTCGCGCACTCTCTCTCTGTCTCTCTCCTCTCGCTCCTCTCTCTCTTTCTGTCTCGCTCTCTCTCTCTCTCTCTCTCCTCTCTCTCTCTCTCTCTCTCTCTCTCTCTCTTTCTCTCTCTCTCTCTCTCTCTTTCTGTCTTGTGCTCTCTCTCTGTCTCGCTCTCTCTCTTTCTGTCTCGCGCTCTCTCTCTCTCTTTCTGTCTCGCTCTCTCTCTCTCTCTTTCTGTCTCGTGCTCTCTCTCTCTGTCTCGCTCTCTCTCTCTTTCTGTCTCGCTCTCTCTCTCTCTCTTTCTGTCTCGCGCTCTCTCTTGTACACTTTCATGAAATATTGTAGAACATATTTAGAGAACGAGCCCCTGTTATTGTTACTGATGGTTTTAATGTAACGTTGGTTATGTGCCTTTCATTTCTCACTTCTGTTCATTGATACATTAACTTTCTAAGTGCCCATGAGTAGTTACCCCACACATTTTTAACTGCAAACCGTGTTTAGTGTTTGTTTTTGTTTTTTGTTTTTTTGCAAAAAAAATCATTTTAAAATATTTAATCCAAACTGTCCTCTCAGTTGTTTTCTCCAAGGATAAATAATAATTACTGGCTTGTCAGCCCTCTTAATACACTACTAGGCACTGCTTGCCTCATTGCAGAGGCTGCTGTAATCACAGCACTTTGATAGCTAGCAACTTCCTCTGCTGTCAGTCAGCTGCCAGCGAACAAGGCATTAACATACCTGACTGTCGGACAGAATTGGCGATTTCGGCAGATTGTTCCAGCAGATTGGAGCCATCCTTGTAATACTTATAACTCTTTAAATATATTGCATCCATTCTGGTTGGAGATTACACCTGGTTAAGCGTGAAAATGTTTCCTTCTGGCCAAGAGCTGAAAACTGCCCTTTGAAGGGGGCACCTGTAAGAGAGAAGCAGAAAGGGATCCATTCCTACCCAGGTTTCCTGTACATGCTTTTAAAGGGCTACTACAGTAAGGCTAATGGTTAGTGTTTTAGTAAAGGACATATTCTTGCATGGTCCACGGACCTCATACAACCTCACTACAAGTGCTGCGTCTACCGTGGTACTACATCTACTCAGTATCATTCACCATAAGATAATGGTATACATTCATTCATCTCAGCCAAGGCTTTTATATGGTAACAAGGAGGTACGACTATTGGTACAACTTCCATAAAACATTATATATTGACCGGTTATTGTGTGTCTTAAAGGAACACTAAACCTAGAAATGAAAAGCTAAAAGAAATGTAGCTATGCTCACAGCTTTCTGCATGACCCTGACACAGTCTTGAAGAAATCCTACAGACTACGTGTCATTCTCTTGCTGGTCTGTCACATCTTTAGCTGGAGAGCAACTGAGAGGTTCTGTTAATCTAAGGGAGTGGGTTTTAAGGAAGTTAAACCTCAAATATGTATCCTCTGTCCATAAGATGGGGACTAAATTGCTGATCAGTAGGGGTTCCACAGCTGAGACCCCCACTGATCCCAGGAACGGGAGTGATTTACCCCTGTTCTGACAGTAGCGGTGGACGCAGAATGTGCCTCCCCCCACTTACACTCACTCTAATGGGAGCACTGAACATACCCAAAGTGTGGGGCTCGGCTATCTTCAGCACTCCCATTGAATTCCCATTCTGTGTCCACTGTTTCATTCACTACGTTATGGGGATTGGTGGAAATTTCAGCAGCCAGACCCTTACCATTCAGCTACTTATTCTTGGGATAGTTGATAAATTATATATTTTTTTGTGATTTAACCCCTTTAACAATATTTCATCCTTTTGCCGACAGAGGAGTGGGGGAGGCTCCTGCTGCATCACTTGCCTTACAGCATGTCACACTACTGTGAGGAGAAGGAGAGACATGGCTGATCTCTTGGGACATAAAACTGAGAGAATATATAAAGAAATCTTCTAATTGTTATACAAGACCAAAATGGGATCAAAAGAAATGAGATGAAGGGAGGAAGTGCTGGGATATTTTATTTATTGTGAATTTTTTTTTGTTTAGTGTTCCTTTAACAACTACCTGTATAATGTTAGATTTGGTTTCGTTGTTACAGGAGTAGTATTGAGCATTTATGTGATACATAGACTGGTCCATCCTTTATTTATTTCCCCATATTAAGGTTGTCTCTGTTCTGGTAAGTTCATAGTCTAGTTAATGTCCTTTGGTTACAATGATAGTGTGTGGCTGGGTCCCAGAGATCCCAAATATGGCACCCATGGGTGTCTCTGGACCTGTACTTTTTCACTTCATGTTTCCAGTTTCACAACATTTCTTCTAAGTGGCACTATGGTGCTCGAGACAGCACAAATTGTTTCTACAGGTCCATGTGACAGACCCCATCATTTGGTCCATGCACCTATTGGTTTGTGGTTATAGGAGTTTCTGCCTGCACTTCAAGGGTGTAAAGACTATAAAGTTTTCCATACACTGAAATGGCCAGTTGGATACTAACCTGTCTAATACTTTGCCTGGAGCACAATAAGGAAAATTGCTTAATGTCTGTGACTTACAGCCCATCAGAAATAACACAAGCAGCTGGTCAGAAGTAGATAGACTCTCCTACACTCACCTGAGAAGCTGCTCTGTGGTCCCTGTCTGTAGACTGCACAATGTGTAAACATGCTGAGCCTGTGAAGAGAGACCTGTTCCCTCACCCCGCCTTTCACTTCCTGTGTTATCTTGAGCCTGTTGGTTCTAAAGAGGAACTTTCCCTAGTAACAGGAAGTGAACAGCAAATTGGCAAGGAAGGAGATGCCTAGTGGCAGCAACTTAAAGCTAAAGCCTCTTTTTTTGCAGATTTTGCTGTTTTTTTGAGCCAAAGCCTGGGGTGGATCGAGCAGAATGCATTTCCCATTCCATTTCTTGGCACTTCTGGTAAAAATGCAACAAAAAACTCTGCGTTTCCGTAAGCGGGGCCTTATCCTTAGAGAGGTTTTTCAAACAAAGGGCAACATTTTTAAATAAAGTGCATTATGTTTTGATCCAGAATCATATGCTGTGTTAAAGGGGTTATGCCATGAAAAGTATTTATCCTCTATCCATAGGATATTGCGTAAATACTTTATCAGTGAGGGTCTGAGTGCTGAGACCCCCACCAATCCCAAGAATGGGGGGTCCTTTCCCTCCACTGCACATTCTGCCTGACCTCAGTCGGGCCGAATGTTGGCATTAGTGGTGGTGGACGGTGCTCCCATTCACTTCAATATGAGAGCCACAGATGGATGATGATAAAGGGGCTATCCCATAAAGAATGTTTATCGGTAAATCCAGCTTATAAACATTTTTCATTATATACACTTTACATTTAAACACACTAGATACCTAGATATTCCAGAAATTACTTTAGAAGATCAACACCTGCTGTTTCTATTGAACATCCATTGTGCCCAATTCAGTAAATGTGCTGAGACGGACTTGCATGCTAAGTCGTGTTCCTCTCTCTGTTACACCAAGTATGCAGAGGCGTTTATTGTGCTATGGTGACTTTTCTGCTTGTCACAGGAGATTCTGTGGAAGTAACAAGAACTTATCAGCCAGTCTATGGCAGTTTTCTGGCATAGATTGGTGATAATGTTCCCCTTTCTTGCGCCAAAGATGTGCCACTTAACCCATTATGTGCCTTGCTTGCTACTTTCTGCAAATTTGGGTGGCACACAGGTCCGGGCAGTGATGTCTCGGCCCAACATTTAATAAAATTGGCATGATATATAACAAATTACATCATATTTCCATTCTGAAGCACGAGAGTCCAGAGCCTTTTAAAATGTAAGTAAATTTTTTTTTTTTTTTTAATCCAGTGGTGCAGGTGAAGGGAACAAACTTTGCAATATACTTCACTAAAGAAAAGTGCCTGTGTCTTTAACTACAGTCATGGCCAAAAGTTTTGAGAATGACACAAATATTCTATTTTCACATGATCTGCTGCCCTCTGGTTTTTATGTGTGTTTGTCAGATGTTTTTATCACATACAGAAATAGAATTGCATTCATATTATGAGTAACAGAAGCTTATATTGACAGTTAGAATGAGTTAATGCAGCAAGTCAATATTTGCAGTGTTGACCCTTCTTCTTCAGGACCTCTGCAATTCTCCCTGGCATGCTCTCAATCAACTTCTGGACCAAATCCTGACTGATAGCAGTCCATTCTTGCAGAATCAATGCTTTCATTTTGTCTGAATTTGTTGGTTTTTGTTTGTCCACCCGTCTCTTGATGATTGACCACAAGTTCTCAATGGGATTAAGATCTGGGGAGTTTCCAGGCCATGGACCCAAAATCTCTATGTTTTGTTCCCTGAGCCATTTAGTTATCAACTTTGCTTTATGGCAAGGTGCTCCATCATGCTGGAAAAGGCATTGTTGAGCGCCAAACTGCTCTTGGACGGTTGGGAGAAGTTGCTCTTGGAGGACATTCTGGTACCATTCTTTATTCATGGCTGTGTTTTTAGGCAAGACTGTGAGAGAGCCGATTCTCTTGGCTGAGAAGCAACCCCACACATGAATGGTTTCAGGATGCTTTACAGTTGGCATGAGACAAGACTGGTGCTAGCGCTCACCTCTTCTTCTCCGAATAAGCTGTTTTCCAGATGTTCCAAACAATCGAAAAGGGGATTCATCAGAGAAAATGACTTTACCCCAGTCCTCAGCAGTCCACTCCCTGTACCTTTTGCAGAATATCAGTCTGTCCCTGATGTTTTTTCTGGAGAGAAGTGGCTTCTTTGCTGACCTCCTTGAGACCAGGCCTTGCTCCAAGAGTCTCCGCCTCACAGTGCGTGCAGATGCACTCACTCCTGCCTGCTGCCATTCCTCAGCAAGCTCTGCACTGCTGGTAGCCCGATCTCGCAGCTGAAACACTTTTAAGAGACGGTCCTGCCGCTTGCTGGTCTTTCTTGGGCGCCCTGGAGCCTTTTTGGCACCAATGGAACCTCTTTCCTTGAAGTTCTTGATGATGCGATAGATTGTTGACTGAGGTGCAATCTTTCTAGCTGCAATACTCTTCCCAGTTAGGCCATTTTTGTGCAGTGCAATGATGACTGCACGTGTTTCTTTAGAGATAACCATGGTTAACAGAAGAGAAACAATGATGGCAAGCACCAGCCTCCTTTTAAAGTGTCCAGTGGTGTCATTCTTACTTAATCATGACAGATTGATCTCCAGCCCTGTCCTCATCAACACCCACACCTGTGTTAATGGAGCAATCACTGAAACGATGTTAGGTGGTCCTTTTAAGGCAGGGCTGCAATGATGTTGAAATGTGTTTTGGGGGATAAAGTTCATTTTCTAGGCAAATATTGACTTTGCAAGTAATTGCTGTTAAGCTGATCACTCTTTATAACATTCTGGAGTATATGCAAATTGCCATTAGAAAAACTGAAGCAGTAGACTTTGTAAAAATTAATATTTGTATCATTCTCAAAACTTTTGGCCATGACTGTATTAGTCCTGTTTTTACTTCTTATCTGATTCATTCTATCTGTACTCTGTACCCAAGCAGTGTCAGTTTACATTAAAGTCTATGGAGAGGAGAGAAGGAGAGAGGCTGTCTACTGCATTAAATGAGTCATTCCTGTCAGGAGAAGGCTGGATAGTAATTCCTGATAACCCAGCTGTGTTGTTAAAAAGAACTGTCTCTCTATAGTGCTCTGCTCTTCTTCTTCCTCCTCCTCCTTCCATCTCCGTAGAGTCCTGTTGTACAGATTTAAAGAGGACCTTTCGCGTCCTCATGCACATGCGGTTTTATATACCACTAGAAAGCCGACAGTGCGCTGAATTCAGTGCACTGTCGGCTTTCCTGTTATGGAGATAATCAGAAGGGCGTTCCTGACAGTCTAGTTGGGCTGTGAGGAACACCCCCTTAGACAGTACTCATCCATAGACTTGTACTGGGGGAAGGGGTGGTCTGGTCTGGCGTTCCTCACAGGTCAGCATCATTGCTGGGCGGTAAGGAACACCCCCCCCCCCCCCAGTATAGCGCTATGGACGAGTACTGTCAGGGGGCGTTCCTCACAGCCCAGCTAGACTGTCAGGAACGCCCTTCTGACAGTGGGCAGAGATCGGTTTCCAAAACTAACGGCACCAGTATCTCCAGCCCCGGGGGGCACATAATGGGAAAGCCGAATTCAGCTCACTGTCGGCTTTCTAGCGGTATATAAAACCCGCATGTGCACGAGGACATGAAAGGTCCTCTTTAATCAGTGACTGAAAGAGGCAAATTGGTGAAATACATACACTTTTCTTATATAAAGTATATAACAAAGTTTATCTTCACCTCAACTATGGATTTATGTAAAAAAAGTTTAGTAACATTTTGATAATTCAGGTGTCCTCGTGCCAGTCTTTATTATTTCCCTCCATTATTACTGCAATTGCTCATCATCTGCTCTGACAAGCAGAGAACACTCTGACAAGCAGAGAATGTACCTGGGTCTTACCATTCCACTGTCAGCGGGGTGTCTATACAAATGTTTCCTATTGATTTGCTACATTGCAACCACTGGTTCAGCATTACTTTTCATGTCTGTTTACACATATGGTTTCTGTATAAATCATATATTTGGGAGCAGTTTTTGAGATCTTGGAAGATCAAGGTGTTTAAGAGCCATTGTTTGGACTGGCAAAAATGGTCTTTGTATTGGCTGGGCTTTCCAGTCTGAATGCGGCTCATCTGAACTGACTTGTTCACTTCAGCTGAGCCATGTTTGGACGGGTAAATCCAGCCAATACAAAGACCGTTTTTTTACAGTCTCAACATGGCCATGCAAAACTGCCCTATCAGTCCTCATTAAAAGGGGCAAGTTGAAAGAGAGTTAAAGTGCAGGTAACCTTTCAAACAAACTTTGCATAAATAAGTAGTACAGTTTACATGGGGAACAACACAACAATTTCTGGCCATTGTATGACATACAGTATATGCTGCCTTATTTAGCAGTTTTCTTCTCTGTAGTTTGCAGTCCTCTCTGAGCTGGTGCCATGCACAGCACACTATGGGGCAGAAATACTAATACTGTCTAAATTTTAGATTGTGCAGTGTTAGAAATGACAGTCTTAAACTGCGCCAGATCAGTATGTTTGATAAATCTGGCATATATTTTTAGACTGCCAGCCCCAAATCAAGTTTTCATCCTGGAGACTGATACACAGTATGGGTCATCAGTATGATCTGTTGGGGGTCCAACACCCAGGCCCCGCACAGATCATCTGTTCTAGTAGCCTCTAGGTGCCGACAGCTGCTAGTGGACAGGCAGTGTGTGTAGCATCGTTCTTATACAAGTATATCAAGAGTAGGCAACCTTCAGCACTCCAGCTGTTGTAAAACTACAACTCCCAGCATGCATACTTGCTCTGCTGTTCTTGGAACTCCTATGGAAGTAAATGGAGCATGTTAGGAATTGTAGTTTTACAGCAGCTGGAGTGCAGAAGGTTGCTGACCCCTGACCATAGGTCACCAGTATGAAAATTTTTTGCGCACGGTAAGTTAGGATGCAATCTCTTTCTGATGAGCCTTTTTGTAGAAGTTTTGAATGTGACTAAAACATTTGAAAATTTGTCACAAGGCATTTTATTTTAGCTTACTTATATAGCGCCATCATATTCCGCAGCACTTTACAGACATTGTCAGTCACTGTCCCATATAGGGCTCACAATCTACATTCCCTATCAGTATGTCTTTGGAGTGTGGGAGGAAACCGGAGTACCCGGAGGAAACCCACACAAACACGAGGAGAACATACAAACTCCTTGCAGATGTTGTCCTTGGCAGGATTCGAACCCAGGACTCCAGCGCTGCAAGGTTGCAGTGCTAACCACTGAGCTGTTTTATTTTGGTGCAGGTTATGCCAGAATTATGGCACATTTTGCTTTTGTAAGTCCCCCCAGTCTATCGAGGAGAATCTGCTCCATATCTGTCTCACTCAGAAACAGCCCCAGGAACACGCATGCAGGACATATATAGAGAAATACTGATTGTACTGTTGGGACGAAAGTACTTTGGTTGTGATAGCTTGTGTTTAGCTGCAGCATCACACCAAGGATAGGACTACACGGCAACACATGCGCAAATAAAATTTCACGCATGCAGCTTTTTTACCATAGGTTTCAATGGAAGTCCCATGTGAAATGTCTGTGAGTTGCATTTTTTAGGCAAGGGCTAGACGGCAACATACATTTCTATTTGCCTCTGTTGTGACATGCGACGACATGTGACTGTGATGGAACAGTCACAGAAAATCCTAGCCTGTTGGATCTTGGCTGCAAGCTCTAAAATAGAAATCATGCAACAGTAAGTCACACAACTGCTTGTCATGCAAGACATGTGGCCGTGTAGACCTAGCCTAAAATTGTTTCTGCTGCTATCTTCCTCTATATACTTTCCCCTTTCCCTCTCCATAGACTTCTGTAGACATTTTGTCATCTGAGTCATGTGACCTGCAGTCCATCTCAAGACAGATATAGCAGAATTTTTAGAGGGAGGGAAGGCAGAGAAACAGCCTGACATCAAGGAGAGAGAAGCATTTTTCTCTAAGTATATAAACTTATCCCCTATATCATTCATTTATGCAAAGTTTGTTGAAAGTTTTTGACCATTTGACATTTTTTGGTTATCTCTACCAAGGCGGGTCGTTTGCAGTCCTTAGACCCAATGATGGATTAATGCACAACACAGTTTCTTTTTACTAGGAACCTCTGAGAAGAAACACCAGAGAAGGTCCAATCGGACTCGTTCAGAATCTGAGAAGTCCTTGGACTCCGTGCCAAAGAAGAAAGTGAAAAAAGAGCAGGTGGGTTGCATGAATAGTTTGCTTTCTCTTCTTACCATCAGTGGTGTCCATGGATTGTGGTTACTTGTCACATTAACCAGTACTTTACAACTCATCTCTGACTAAAATGTGTGGTTGACTTCTCGTACGATTGGAAGAAATTGCTTGTACCTAATCTGTACTATTAAAGCATACAACATGTCTGCCTTGCATTTTTCTTTATCGGTTACCATTGTTGTTAAGACAACTTTGCCACGACGATGAGATCCGTTAGGGGCAGCCTAGAGAACCTATCTGTGTGTGTGGGGGGGGGGGATTTGGACACTCGCTGTCAATCCTCCAATGTGGACTCTCACTGTTTCTCATGGGAGTCCTGTCAGTTGTTTTTTTTTTGTTTTTTTTAACCTAAATCCCTAAATCATTTAAACCTATATATCACAGAGCTCAGCTTCGTTCTCTCAGATAGGGCAACTAAAATTTCCTGACAGATTATCTTTAATGGGGTTTTAAAAACTCCTTGGAAACTGGGGTGGGGTAAAATAAAAAAAAAAAAATGAAAAATCATACTGGTCTACCTGCAGTTCGGGTGGCATGTCCTCTGTTCCCTCCAGTGCTTGGACTGCTGTGACTGGAAGTTCAGGGACAAGTTTGGGCACTGGTGACACCACAGCAGGCATACTAAAGTGACCACTGAGGTCAGTATTGAAATCCAACTGCCCGTCCTTCTTTGCCCTCAATCTATTAGGGGAGAATTGCCCCTCTAACGTCATGGCCACCCTAAAGGAACGTTAAACCTACAACTGAATAATAAATGCAGTCCGAAGTAAAAACTGCCTTGCTGGCTTGTTACCTCCATATTACAATTATTACAGAGGAATGGAGAAGAGCAAGACAAGTGGCTGCAGCAGGAGCCTCTCCCCCTATTAATCTATCAAACTTACTTTTAATAGAAAACTCAATGTAGTATGCAGAGCCGAAGCATTTACCAAAGGGGGTTAGTCACTTCAAATGGCTGTATCTCTGGTTTTAAACCACCTAGAAAAACGGTTCTGGTATAAGAAACTCATCTTTCTTATGATACCAGAACCATTTTTCTAGATGGTATAAAACCAGAGATACAGCCATTTGAAGTGACTAACCCCCTTTGGTAAATGCTTCAGCTCTGCCTATTCACAATACAAATGTGTACGGACTTTCCTTAGTAACAGCTCAGTTAGAGGGTGGTTAAGGAGTATGTTACAGCCTGCTCTATAATAAAAAGGAAGCTAGATACTTTATTGTCCTATATTACAAAAAATGGTCACCAACACCTGCCGATACAATAGCAAAAAAAAAACCCCCAAAAACCGGAGTTGCATGTTAAGGCCTTATGGACATGACTTCTGTTTTTAACGGACCTAACATCCATGAAAAACAGACGTACGTAGCCATTGCGCAGCCATTCCTTGTCCATTTTGCATCCGTTTTTTAGCTGTACCCCTTATCATATGTTTTTCCCCCCTCCTGTCAAGATGGAACAAGTCAAAAGGAGTTTAACCTCGTGTTCTCTGCAGTATTTCTACACGATTGTTTCAGAATTGTGCAGGACTGGCCAACAGGAGAGCCAGACTGCGAGTGCGAGAGCTCAGGGCCTGGGAGGGGGATTTCAGCCAAGCCCCCTGCCCGTGTCAGATAAGGCAGGGACAGAGGGCAGTGGGAGGCGTAGCTTTTTGGAGCACCAGTGATGCCATCATTGCAGCAAATCTATAGAAATCTATATCTTGGAAATGGAGGCATGAATCAACATGGGAAAAACGCTAGATTCAGGTGAGCCTGACCTATCTTTCACAGAAAAAGTATGGCTTTTTGGTATGAAAGTATAGTAAATGGCCACCCATGGATGGATGCCGATTTGGAAATAAAACAAAAAATCTATACTTTACATAGCTCTATTTACAGGGAGAGGAGAAATCAGAGGTTAAAAATATTGCAGTGTAAACACAAGCTCAGCAACATGACATTTGTCAGAAAGAGAATATAACAGGAGTAAAAGTAAAAGCTATAAGGGTATTCCTATCGTATAAGGTGATGGTGTATGGCGAAGATATTGCGTCACTTGATAAAGTGCTGACATAGTGATGTGGTCCCTTCACCGCCAAGTGATTGGCTGCCACATATCCCAATTTAAGTGAATGGAACTGGCTGTAGTTCCCTGTGCTGCCACAGGACCAAGAGCACTGCTATGCATGGAAAAAATTGGGGAAGGGTACACTATGCTACACCACTACTGCATCCTCTTCATTGTCATTGATCCCCACTGATCATAAAATGCATGCATGTGTCTAACCTGTGTTGTCTTTTATTCCTACCCCTTGCATGCTTTTTTAAAAATGCTATATCTTCTCTCTTGCCCTTCCTGTTGATATAGGGGCTTACTCGTTAGCATGCAGTCCCACAGATACAGAGAAGCTGCAGCTGCATCTCCCTCCTCTATTGTTTACCATATTACCCTACTGGGAGTTTTATGACTGAACAGATTTTGGAACGTTTACAGCAATCCAGTAGGATTCATAGCAGTGTATGTAAACTTTAAAGAAAATACTAGGGAAGCA
The DNA here is from genome assembly GCA_947044405.1 of Leptodactylus fallax. Lineage (NCBI taxonomy): Eukaryota > Metazoa > Chordata > Amphibia > Anura > Leptodactylidae > Leptodactylus > Leptodactylus fallax. The sequence continues at coordinate 269,976 of CAMRHE010000149.1, read as the reverse complement.
GGACACAGAGCTTATAAATCAGCAGAGATGACACTGTGTGAACCCCCCCCCCCTTCTTACTTCTCAAGTATATCCTTGTAACAGTGGGACTCTTCTCACCCAAGGTAAGAGTCCTGCATAACTTTATCAAGCAGGAGGCAGCAGATGGCTGCAATGACCAAGACGTGATAATCCACATAGTCTGAGGTCCTGGGTTCCACAGAATTGCCTTTGGAGAGATATTGAGGTAATCTAAACCTTGCCATACACATTAGTTTATCTGAACCTACTGATGTTGATAGGACTAGCCAACCGTCTAATGTGTATGGGCGGCCTTCTGACTCTCCTCAACAATATATGAGCATCGGACAGTTGGAATTCAGCTGTGGATCCTTTACATTTAGTGGGAGAATAAGCTAGCACCATAGGGGTCTGGCAGCTGCTTTCTCCCCTCTCCTAGTTTGGCAGACATGCATTACTCAGGTGAGCGTGTATGTACAGTATATGGAGTTGTGGAAGACAGCTGTTTTGCCAACTTGAGATACATGGTGATTATAAGTGCTGAAGTAATTAAAAGTTTCACAAATTTGAACGGTGTAGAAGACATTGATTTCAAGAGTAGTTTTAATTTACTGTAGTCCTTTACTTCCTCCCTGCTGAGATATAGATTTTAACCCAAACTAAAAATAACAAGCTGTTCTTTTCTTTAGATAGAGCTTGCTGGTTATTAATGTGATCACAGCAGTCTCCAAATTTCTTCCAGTGTGTAGGGCTGTACGAACATGGAAAGGAACAGACCGATGTATGATTAGTTAGGAGACTGGATCACAGCTCCGTAAGGATGCTACCACACAATATATACTGCTGGTGCTTTCACTATTTAGGAAGTGAATCTCTTATTAATTTCAGCACGGTAACTGCAAAAACTGCACGGCTGGTAAAGCTACATTCACACAAACGTGGTATGAAATGGCCATTCTGCACATGAGGGGTGCATGTTTTTACGGATCCCTCCTATATTTGAGTGTATCGAGGGATCCGTAAAAATGGGGAAAAATAGGACATGACGTGTTAAAAGGGACTATCAAAAAATCAGCTCCCGTTCACATACAGTGAATTCGATGCAGCCGTGTTGATACCGTTAAAAAGCAGTCACACACCCGATTATCACTGTTGTGTGCATATAGGGTAACAGCTGAACTTAATCGACGTTTCACTTACTAAGAAGTGAAAGCATCAGTGGCCCGGGGATTGAGAGCAATGGTGAGGCCCTCATTGCACCAAACAGCTCATCAGCATATTAGGGGGGGGGGGAGCTAATATCTCAGTAAAATTATACACCTTGGTTATCTGACTGCTTATTGTTCAGTAGGGATTGTTCTGGTGGCAGATAATAAACCATACTCATTGACCACAAAGATGGTGGACAGACCTGAGATGGGGCACATTATTGGATGGTCATTTGATGAATTGCCTGCTATCTAGGCTGTTCTGACCCAACTGTTAGGAGCCTGTGTTTACATGAGGGCACATACACATCGAACAGGATTTAGATGGCCCAGACAGATCACCGATACAGTGGATAATTTGATCCACCGACAAGCGTGACCAGCTCCCTTATCCAACATCCAGACAAGATGGTGCCTTCATTACACAGCCCTATCTGTGCCCAGAAGGCTCCAGCTATCCACCATTGCTTTTGTTTGTATTAGGGTCGTGAAATCTGGACTGCTATGGACTGGAACCATATCTTTAGTGACAAATCCAGGTTCTTTTTGGGATCCGATGACTGTTGGATTCAAGTATGGAGGCTTGGTAGTGAGTGCTTCAATCCTGCCTCTGCTGAGCAGTGACGCTCTGCCCCCTGCTGGTGTGATGATCTTGGGAGCCACTGCATATGACAGTCTGTCATTCCTAGTATTGATACAAGGGACACTAACAGCTCAGAGATATGTGCAGATATATGGCGGCCACATGTGTTGCCTCTCATGGCAGGGCTTCTGACTGACATTTTTTAGTAGGATAATGCTCACCCACACACAGCAAGGGTTTTCCAGAATTGTTACACTTCCTTGGCCTGCCTGGTCACCAGATTTATCACCAATCCAGCATTTATGGGACCAGCTGGGATTACAAGTGTTCAGGATCTACAGGACCAGCTGTAACATCTGTGCAAATGTACCACAGGGTACTGAACAGAACCTATATACCTCCATGTCCAACCGTATCCAGTCCGGAGGTGCCCAGCAGGGTCCTAAAGCCTCCGCTCAATTGTACAGTTTTCCCTGATCTCTTACATATATCGTCATTACATTCACACTGAGAAAGTTTCATTCTGTTCCGATTATAGGACATATATGCTCTGTAGTATAGAAGTTCTGCAGACCTGACCACTGGATATGAGTCTCACTCCTTAAAGCCCAGTCAGAGGCTAGCTGCTTCGAAAAGCCCATCCCATACTGTAATGCTAAAGACAACCATTTGCTGTGCAGTAACCTCCAATCTCCATGGCCAGTCTTAGCGGTGCCAACAGGTGCAGACGGGCACGGCAATCTGAGTGTTTACTTGCACAAGGCCACATTACTAATCTATTGCAAAGACCGTCATATAGCACTCCTGGCCATGTATGGGCCAAACGTTTGCACATGGTAGTCCATCCAAGAAGGATTGATTATAGGGGAGAATACTGATGCCTCATGAAGACACTCTCAGGGTCTGTGCGCTTGGTGGTCCTAGATCCTTAGGCATTATTCACATCAGCTGTGTGTGTGACGGATTTACTGGCCTGAACAGTATCTTGTGGCTGTCTCTGATACTAGGAGTCCCTGCCTCACCGTGTAATACACCCCATACTATATTCACTACAGGACAGTATGTAGGGATTCCTATAATATAATTAGGAGTCTCTGCATACTGTTCATGCCGGTAAATTCAGCACACACGGACCAAGTTTCACATCCGAGGCTCAGTAGTGTGAATAACACCGTAGGATAGGGATATGTTGTGTGACAAACAAGTCAACACATTTGTGTGCTTTGTAGTCATACGGGGGGGTGCCCAAGGGAGCAGTTTAATGGTTAAATCTGCCTCTTGGCTGACCCTGACCAGCCACCGCTCTCCTACATGACCATCATCGAGAGAGTGGCAGGTCAATGGTTAGCAGGCCAAGGTTACAGGTGTGGCTGAGCAGCGGTAAGTATGGTTCTCAATAGTTACCACTCTTAGGGCTGCTGGCGACACCAGAACAAAGACGTAAGGAGCATCTTAAGACTGATGAATATTGACGAGGTTGTCCAGGCAAAATTTTTTATTTTTTTTTTAAAATAAGCCGGGAGAGCTGGGAAAAAAAATCATACTCTCCTGTCCCCGGTGCTCCGGTTTCCTCTCAGCATGGTCCGGTCCTGCTGCTCAGCCTTCTTCTTGAAGTAAAATTCCTTGCCGGCTGTGACGTCCTGGATCCCTTCCACTGAAGCCGCTGATTGGCCTCAGCGGTCACGTGACCACTGAGGCCAATCAACGGCCTCAGGAAGGGACCTGGGACGTCACAAGTAGTGACATCACGTGCCCTCGCTAAGGCCGCTGATTGGTCTCAGCAGTCATGTGTGGCAGGGACTTCCATTGGAAGACAATAATGGACCGCCTGCGCTGGGAACTGAATATGAAAAGGGGAAAGGTGAGTATGATTTTTTTTTTTTTTCATCTCCCCCGGTCTATTTAAAAAAATAAAATTTTTGCCCGGACAACTCCTTTAAGGATATTTTCCACTCGCTCCCTGGCGACAATATACTGTGCATGAGGGCTCAAAATGGGGCATTATAGCATATGGGACACTAACAGGGCATTATACTGTGGTGAGCTTGGCCAACAAGCTCCTCAGGTGCTGTGACCAATTAGATTGGGTTCACAAGGCCGATTTTACAGTCTGATCTGCCTTACACAATCCTCCACGGAAACATATGCTGTCTCCTGTTCACTTCACTGGGAGGTTCGGGCAGAATCCACCAGAAGCTAACTTTCCCATAAGCAAGCATTCCGGCACAAAATTACCGTGTCATCCTGGCCTTATGCTAGTTGGAGGACCAGAACAACAGACAGGCAAGCCCCATTGACTATAATGGAGTCCGCTATTTTAAAACAGAACGGCGGATAAAAAGCCACACGTGCAGGACTTTTTCATGCGCCGATTTCATGCGGACAGTGCGACAGCGTCTACTACATAGGGGAATGTAGGCTTAGACTGCGGCATCTGAGCAGTTACGTAGAGGGAAGCGGCGCTCTCTGTGCTCACATCTTCTCACCCCTTCATAGTCGCATTGCATGGCACCTGGGAGGCCAGTGAAGACCACCCAGGGTGACCTATCCTATGGAGCTGAGCTGCAATACCATACACTACCTGTGGAAAGAGGTGGCACTGTTTCTGGAAGGAGAAGCCTATCTTTTCCAACCCCAGAAAATTTCTCAGCATTTCATTAGCAGTCTCTATACCTGCACCATTCACCACAGTGCTTGGATGTCATATTACACTTACATAATAAGGTATCACATTGCTCCAAATCCCCTGCTTCCCTTCAGTTCTTGCTGCATACAACCACCACTAGGGGGAGCTCACTGTATTTAACTGGAGGCGAGCTGTAAAAATCTAATGCAGTGAGCTCCCTCTTGTGGTGGCTGCTGCAAACACCATGACTGTTTGGAAGGGTAGGAAGTCGTTCTGTGTGAGTGCCCCGCCCTTGTGGTGATACTACTCACTGCCTGCCCTGGTCTTGGGTGTCAGCTTTTTAAGGGGCATTTTTACAATACAGTTAGATGTGAGCTGGCTTTGACCCCTGAGGACATTATACAATGGTGAGTAGTCCACAAATAACCCTGACAAGTCCCAGGGGCAGATTTATGAAACTGTCAGAAAAAAGCTATTTAGTTGCCCATAGCAACCAATCACCTTGAAGCTTTCATTTTGTACTAGTGCTCTGGAAAAGTGAAAGCTGCATTGTGATTGGTTGCTAGGGGCAGCTAAGACTATGGGGCAGATTTATTATTGTGCACTCATTTTTGGGGGGTAAATCTTGCACTTTTTTTTTAGCTTTAGTTGCTGTCTAAAATCATAGGTCTGCTTTTCATGACCATTAGATCCATCAAAAACGGCACTTTCATGCGTATAAGGCCGTAGGTTTCTTGTAAAAAAAAAAAACATGAAAATGAACTATAAATGTGGTATAGCACTGACCGGCGAAATAAAGAACGTGGTGAACAGCGCAAAACTTGTAAAAGGGTAACAAGATAGTGGCAGAATTGCTGGTGTTTTACACAAAGGGTTAATACAAGTTAATAGTCAGTGATATGTTCCTCAAAATGGTGGCCTTGAAAAGTACAACCTGTCCTGCAAGATAAAGAACCCTGGTACGGCCACCTCAGTGGAAAGATAAGGAAGGTTATGGCTTTCGGAGTTCTCTGCGTCCTAATGGGCTGGAAAATAACATTCATTTTCACAGGAGCCAGAATTTAGAGCAACACTTTTTATGTGACACTGTCACCCATGTCTAGTACCCATACGGTAGATCATAGAATGGAGTGGTTAATATCAGGGGCTCCTTGGCCTGCTGTGGATCCAGTAGGTGGCGCTGTTAGTATAAGGCACCACCTGCTGTGTTCACGTCAAGTCAGGCGGGTTAGGGTTGCATGTAGGAGAGGCATAGTTAGTTTTTGCAAGCTGAAAAAATCTGCTTCAGGAGTTAGGAAACAGTTTTTTGATGCGTTTTTTTTTAATGATGCGTTTTTTGTCGCTTTTTTTTTTTTTTGCTCCAGCACACTGTATGGATCTGGAAACTTCTCTTTAAAAAAAAACCGCTAGTGGTTTTTGCAAAAACCCCGTTGAAAACTGTGTCAAAAAAACGCTAGCGTTTTTTCCGCCTCCCATCGATTTCAATGGGATTTTTCAAGGTGGAATCTGCCTGAAGATAGATCATGCCGCTGATTTTCAGCTAGAGGAAAAAAAAACTGCTACTGACTCCCATTGAAATGAATGGGAGGTGTTTTTTGAGGCAGATTTTGAGACAGATTCCGCCTCAAAATCAGGGTGGGTTCACACCTGCGCTTGAGTCCGTCCGCTGCCAATCCGAGTGTAAATCTCGGGGAACCGGATAGGCATCGGATACCGACAGGTTAGCGACGCATTAGCAATGCGCGGGTGTGCGCTTACACCCTCTGCGCTGCAAAGCCGTTTTCTTTCGTCGGACACGAAGTCCTGCATGTCCGACTTTGTTTCTGACGAAAAAAAAGGATTCGCAGCGCAGAGGGTGTAAGCGCACACCCGCGCTTTGCTTTAAAAACCCATTCAAATGAATGGGTTTTTTAACCAATGGGTCGCTAACCTGTCGGTATCCGATGCCAATCCAGTTCGCCAAGATTTTCACTCGGATTGGCAGCGGACGGACTCAAGCGCAGGTGTGAACCCACCCTGAGTCTGCAAAAAACTCTGTGTGAACATACCCTTAGTCTCTACGTGGACCATGCTGCACCCAAAAATACCGAGAAGGAGAGTGTTAGCTATGACGGGCTGCACAGTTAACTCTCCCGGAGCCGAGACAGCGCCACCTACTGGATCCACACCACACCTTATTTTAACCATTCCAATCTTGTCTACCATGCCTTTACCCATGTCTACATCCTGTTTCTGCAAAACACTGCAGAGCTCATAAATACCTGCCAGGACCTGAGACTATGAGTAATGTGTCACCATAGGTCCTGGAAGCTGCACCAACTGCTGCTTTATAACACTGGAAAAGGTAATGGGGGCATGGTGACCTGACTGTGAGAAAAGGTGGCTATACAGAGAAGATTATGTGAGAACCAGAGCATATAAAGGCCTTTGCACAAAAGAGGAAGGGCAGAAAAACACGAGGGTAGACTCTGATGAATCTGAAGTCACATGGTAGTTCTCAATAGTATCTGCAGGTAGCAGAGAGAGACTTCCTGTTTACACAGCAACCCATGCTAGAAAGAATGAGGTCACGCTGGGCTCATGTGATTTATTGAAGAAGGAAAAAGCAGGATAAGGAAAGACATTGTGAGGGGATGGTCTTTCAGACAATATAATAAAAATTAAAAATCACTGGAGTATCCCTTTAAGACGTTTTACACAGACCTCTGTTGGATTGTGACTCGTTCAGGGATTATCGCTACAGTTTTGCCTACAGCTGGTGATCGGTGACGTCACTTGTCCGTGTAGTTCAGCCCTTACAGTAATGTGTGATTTTTCAGGCTGGGGTGTTGTCCATGGCATCCATTGCTATACGCTTTTCATCTGTATAAGAAAGCACAGCAGATTGCACTTTCCTGAACAGAGAGGCACCATGAGAACCTATTCCATAGGGTATAGGTTTTTGTAATGAGACCCTATGGAAAATTGTATGCCACTGTACTATACGTTTGTATTCATCAGAGATTTAAAGGAGTTTTCTGGCCCTAAATAGATTTTTCATACTGATGTGATCTGTTTAGGGTCCGTCTCCCAGACCCCACACAGATCAGCTGATCCAGCAGCCTCCAGGTGCCACTAGTAGCTAGCGGCCGCAGTTTCCCCGGAACCACTGCTGTGGAGGGGATGGGGCTGAGGTACCGCTCCTATTGCTTGAAGAGGAGCAGTGCTGCCAATCCACTAGCAGATTCAAGCACTCGGAGGCTGCTATAACATGATCTGTGCGGGATTTGGGTGTCGAATCCCAACAGATAACATACTGTGCATAGGTCATCAGTATGGAAAATTCTTAACAACACCGGGGCCCCACACGGCATTTTACAGTCAATGTATAGTGGATGGGATTCTAGCGAATCCCATCCCCACAGTGTGGGAAAATACGGGCTGCGGACATGCTGTGATTTCCAAAACCATCGCAGCTTTGGAAATTGCAGCATGTCAGTTATACCTACAGAAACCTCTGCGAACTTTGTGTGAAAAGCCGCAGTTTTTACTGCAGTGCTTTTTTGCTGCAGCCCGTGGAACCTATATTTTATCTTTTTAAATGTTTTTTATTAGTCAGTAGTACATATGGATCTATTAGACATTATGATATACAGGTCAACTCTATGTCTGCTTTAGTAAATACTTGTGTTCCCCAACAAATAATAATTCTGGAGCATCTGTGAACATTTCATATCTTCTGACATTGGCGGTATTATAAACCGCAAGAAAGCTGATGCGCTAGAGAAACTAATGGCACTGATATCCCTGCACTGTCAGCCATGTCACCTAGCTGTAAGGCCCGCCCTTCTGACAGTGGAAGGATATTGGTGCAGAAAATCACAGCACCAATATTTCTGACACATGGGCACATACCGAAAAAACTGACCGTGAGCTTAACTCAGCGCACTGTCAGCTTTCTAGCGGTATATAATACCGCCAATGTCAGAGGATGTGAAAGATCTTCTTTAAGAATCATCCTTTTCTCTCTGCAGGATCTCTGCAGAGATCATGAACCTTTAGGCGGAGGTCACATGTTGCAGATTTTGCAGCGCTTTTTTGAGCCAAAGGGAAATATATTGAAAGTTCTTATACTTCTCCCTTCTGCTAAATCCACTCCTGGCTTTGGTTCAATAAACACAGCGAAATCTGCAACTAAAATCACATCTTTTCCACAGCGTGTGGCCTCAGCCTTATGGTGGAATCAGACTGGGGAGAGAAATTTTTGGCTCTTGTCATTCACTAGAAGGGTTTTGTAGAAATCCATGTGCATGCTTCAGTGACAGATTTTCAGTTGGAGAAATGTTTACAATAAATTTGCCTTGTGAATATATCCTGTAGTCACCAAGCCTGTGGACACTAATAGAGTAGCTAGCAGATGGGAGGAGGGGGATGCAGCTGCAGAATCTCTCCCTGTCTGTGAAAATGCTGCAAGAGGGGCTGCAGCAGTGGGAGACATGGGGTAGGCTCGGAATCAGTAGTATAAGGGTCCCCTTTATGTTTCCATTCATTATTTCACATCTTCTCCCGCAGGTTGACGTCACTCCATTAACCGCAGTGCAGACTGGATTGCAGAAGGGTGAGTGTTTTTGACTGGTAGAGGACTGATGTCTGAGCTTGTACACTTGTATTACACTGAAGACCTCTCATTTCCAAGTTCTTCATAGTCCTTTGATCCTTTTGTTTGGTTGGCATCCACATTACAAACCAAGTCCTGTTGTGGGCACAGCAGATGCCTTGACTTGGCACGTCTCTGTATTAGATGCCGTAACTTCATACCCTAACTGTTACCACACATCCGCATTCGTTCTCATTGAAACTAATGGAAGTTACCACATGGTGTGTTAGTGAATCCTGACGCTCCTTGTTTCAAGGGGCCAGTGAGATATCAGACGCATGCAAGCCCTTGAAGAAGAGAAGCCGAGCCTCTACCGACGTGGAACTTGCCAACTCCTCCTACCGGGATGCTTCTGACTCTGACTCGCGTGGCCTGAATGATGCACAGGTGGGATTGGCATGCCATGTCTTAAGTTGTAGAAAGGTTAAAGGGGTTCTGCCAAATCTTACACTTGTCACTTATCCACAGGAAAGGTCATAGGCTTCTAATCCACCAGTCACCAGAACATGTTCTACCCTTGTATGAATGAAGTGGCGGTCCTACATGCACGCAGCCGCTTCTTTCATCTCTATGAGGCTGCCAAAAATTGCCAAGTTCTGTACTTTACTTCTCTTCAGCAGTCCCATAGAGCTGAATGGAGTGGCAATGACCACTACTCTATTCAGACAGGGATACGGGGAACTAAGTTTTTGGGATTGGTGGGGATCCCAATAGTCCGACCTCCAGTGATCAAACACATATCACTCATCCCGTGGATAGGTCATAAGTTGAAAACTTGGCACAACCACTGTAAATGTTAATAGCTAAATATATTTAAGCAAATGTCTGGTTAAAGGAATACTCCGGGTAAAGCTTGTGCACTGTTTTAAGCCTAGTGTAGGCCCAATATGGCACGGGAATTCTCTCAGCCAGTCAGAAACTCTCAGCAGGACCATATGATGGCATGGTGGAGTGTGTGTCACATCGCCCTTTACAGATCTGCTGAGAGGGATCATGTAATGCACAATGTGATCCAGGTCCTCTCTTCTTCCTCCACTTCCTCTCTCCCTTCTGCCTTCACTTCCTCTGTCACTCCTTTGTTACTTCCTACTCTCTCTCTTACTTTCACCTTTATGTTCTTTTGCTCTAGCTTCTTCACACCCTTCCTCCCACCTTCACTTCCTCCCTCACTTCTTTTATTTCCTGCCCTGCTCATTACTTTCTCACATCCCTCCCTTTTCCCTTTACTACTCCCTCGCTTGCTGCTGCCTTTATTTGCCTCCTTGTTTTCATACACTACGTTCACATCTGAATCTGAGTTTAGTGATGGACCTGTGATGGACCAGAAGAATGGAAAATCGGTCCATCCAATCAATGACAGAAACAGATCCTGATGGACGCCATTGGCTAAAATGGGGTTCATTAGGTTTCTGTTATTTTTTAACATACATCACCAGACAAAAAAGTTGGGTTTGCAGGACTTTTTTGTCTGGGATTTCTGTCGGACTCTGTACCCCTGCATTCACTTCCTCTCTTACTCCTCCTCTTCCTTTTCTTCACTTTCCATTTCTTCTTTCCTCACTCCTCCCTTCTTCTTTCCTCACTTCTTCCTTCCTGCACCATCTTCCACCTTCATTTCCTCCCCCACACTCCCATTTACTTTCTTCCTGCACTCTTTCCCTTTTCTTTCCTCCAGCATTCTTTTCCTTTTCTTTCCTCCCAGCATTCTTTCCTTTTTCTTCCCCTCTTTCCTTTCCTCCAGCACTCTTACCCTTTTCTTTCTTCCTGCACTCTTTACCTTTCTTTCTTTCCTCCCGCACTCTTTACCTTTCTTTCCTCCCACACTCTTTACCTTTCTTTCTTTCCTCCTGCACTCTTTCTCTTTTCTTTCCTCCGCACGCTTTCCCTTTTCTTTCCTCTTGCATTCTTTCCCTTTTCTTTCCTCCCACACTCTTTCCCTTTTCTTTCCTCCCGCACTCTTTCCCTTTTCTTTCCTCCAGCACTCTTTCCCTTTCCCTTTTCTTCCCTTTTCTTTCCTCCCGCATTCTTTCCCTTTTCTTTCTTCCCGCACTCTTTACCTTTCTTTCTTTCTTTCCTCCAGCACTCTTTCCCTTTTCTTTTCTCCACACTCTTTCCCTTTTCTTTCCTCCAGCACTCTTTCCCTTTTCTTTCCTTCCGCATTCTTTCCCTTTTCTTTCCTCCAGCACTCTTTCCCTTTTCTTTCCTCCAGCACTCTTTCCCTTTTCTTTCCTCCAGCACCTCCCTCTTTCCCCCTTTCCTTTTCTTTCCTCCTGCACTCTTTCTCTTTTCTTTCCTCCCGCATTCTTTCCCTTTTCTTTTTTCCTGCACTCTTTCCCTTTTCTTTCCTCCCGCACTCTTTCCCTTTTTCTTTTTTCCTGCACTCTTTCCCTTTTCTTTCCTCCGGCACTCTTTCCCTTTTCTTTCCTTCTGCTTTTTTTTTTTTTTTTTTTTTCCCTTTTCTTTCCTTCTGCACTCTTTCCCTTTTCTTTCCTCCCGCATTCTTTCCCTTTTCTTTCCTCCTGCACTCTTTCCTTTTTTTTCCTCCCGCACTCTTTCCCTTTTCTTTCCTCCAGCACTCTTTCCCTTTTTTTTTCTTTTTTTTTTTTCCTCCGCACTCTTTCCGTTTTCTTTCCTCCAGCACTCTTTCCCTTTTCTTTCCTCCCGCATTCTTTCCCTTTTCTTTCCTCCAGCACTCTTTCTCTTTTCTTTCCTCCCGCATTCTTTCCCTTTTCTTTTTTCCCTGCACTCTTTCCCTTTTCTTTCCTCCCGCACTCTTTCCCTTTTCTTTTTTCCTGCACTCTTTCCCTTTTCTTTCCTCCGGCACTCTTTCCCTTTTCTTTCCTTCTGCACTCTTTCTCTTTTCTTTCCTCCCGCATTCTTTCCCTTTTCTTTCCTTCTGCACGCTTTCCCTTTTCTTTCCTCCCGCACTCTTTCCCTTTTCTTTCCTCCAGCACTCTTTCCCTTTTCTTTCCTCCCGCACTCTTTCCGTTTTCTTTCCTCCAGCACTCTTTCCCTTTTCTTTCCTCCCGCATTCTTTCCCTTTTCTTTCTTCCTGCACTCTTTACCTTTCTTTCTTTCTTTCCTCCAGCACTCTTTCCCTTTTCTTTTCTCCGCACTCTTTCCCTTTTCTTTCCTCCTGCACTCTTTCCCTTTTCTTTCCTTCCGCATTCTTTCCCTTTTCTTTTCTCCAGCACTCTTTCCCTTTTCTTTCCTCCCGCACTCTTTCCCTTTTCTTTCCCCTCTCCCTCCTGCACTCTTTCCCTTTTCTTTCCTTCTGCACTCTTTCTCTTTTCTTTCCTCCCGCATTCTTTCCCTTTTCTTTCCTTCTGCACTCTTTCCCTTTTCTTTCCTTCTGCACTCTTTCCCTTTTCTTTCCTCCCGCACTCTTTCCCTTTTCTTTCCTTCTGCACTCTTTCCCTTTTCTTTCCTCCTGCACTTTTTTCCTTTTCTGCTGCACTCTTTCCCTTTCTTTCCTCCAGTCTTCCCTTTCTTCCTCACTCTTTCTTTTGTTCCCTCCCACCTTCCTTTCCCCTCTCTCCTGCTTCACTTCCTCCTGCCCTTCCTTTCCTTGTTCCGTCTTCCACACTAGCTTTTCTCACATTTTGGAGAAAAGTGGTTTCCTCTTTAGTTCTGTGCCTAATTCATAATCCTGGTACATATCTAGAGTTCGGAAGATGTCTGTCTTTTTCCTCTGTGATTTGCACATGTTATCTTACTGAATTGTATGACCTGGGATGTTAATTTTGGCTACAGATTAGCTTTGAGAAGCAAGTGGACAGTCCGTCAGCCGCTGGTGATGCAGATGCCTCTGATGTCCAGTCAGTGGATTCCAGTGTTTCTCGGCGGTCAGCCAAGAGGGACACTGTGTGTCAGGTAAGTTTGCATGTCATGAATATGCCCTCCCTATCTTATAAAGTGGTGGCAGGGAGAACATTTCAGCACTGTGACCTAAAAAGCGGTTACAAGCCAGGAGATTGTGCTAATGTGACATTTTCCATTCTTTTTAGATCTGTGAAAATTTTGGGGAGACACTGGTGTCTTGCGATGGAGATTGCTCTCGACTCTTCCATCTTGAATGTCTTGGCATGGATACACTACCAGAAGGGAAATTCATCTGCATGGAGTGTAAAACTGGTGCGTTAATGAAATGTTATGTCAGCGTGGCACATGTTTCTATATTTGTGTCTAATAAACATTTCTATTTATTTGTATGTGTGTATATACAGTATGTTTGGGTGTGTAATAAATATATTTGTGTGTGCATATTAGGCTGTGTTCACACGGAGGAATTTGCTGCAGATTTGGGGATGGATTTGCCCACGAATCTGGGGCATATTCCTCCTGGAACCCGCCTCCCATTGTTTTCAATGGGAGGCAGAGATCGCAGCAGGACGCGAAGAAAAGAAGCGTCCTGCGCGACCTTGCCGCTTTTTCAGCCACAGAGTCCGCAGCCTGAGACTCCCTGCTGATTAGACCCATTCATCCGGGGCCTAATCAGTAGGGGGATGCCACGATGGAATGCCAATGCACTGCATCAGCATCCCATCGCGGCTAGACTACGGCGAAAATGACGACAGCCTGTGAACATACCCTTATAGATCTATATGATGCAGACATTTTACAAGGCTATGAAACGTAATCTATAAATTTAGTATGATTCCTGACTTTTTTGCTTTTTTTTGATAGGCCTCCACACCTGCTTCTCCTGCAAAATCCCCAGCACCAGTGTAAAGCGTTGCGCTGTCCCTTCCTGTGGCAAGTTTTACCATGAAGCCTGTGCGCGGCAGTATGCGGCGACTGTCGTAGATTCCAGGGGCTTCCGGTGCCCTCACCACTGCTGTAGCTCCTGCACCGCTGAAAAGGACATGTACAGAGCCTGCAAAGGTGACTTACAGATTTATGTAGTTCATAGCGGCTGTTTGTGCGCCAAACAGATGCGCCACTTCCCTCTTTCTGAGCCCTGCCTTTGACTGAAAGTGGACGGAGCCCAGAGCAGGGACACTTCGGCCTGACAAATTTACTATAACTCATGGCAGAAAACTGCGGTGAGTTATATAGGGAGTCTACACCAGTTCATGGCTGGCTTAAATTTCCATTCTGGTGCACAGGAATGCACATGAATTATTAGGAAGATGGAGGCTTTTGATAATTTAAGCATACCTTGGGCATTCTGGGCTCTTCACTAAAAACTGATATACAAAATCACGAGTTTTAATAAATCTGTCCTGATGTCCCTTCATTAACTTGGTTAGACAGTATGTGCATGGACTCCATCGATTCATCAGATATTTGCTCCATTCAGGGATTTCATTAAGACTGGTGTACATAACGCCAGTCTTAATACATCCCCCCTCCCCAATGTATATGGGGGTTTCCCATCTGTGCCCCAACAGCAGATGTTGAGAAAAGGAAGAGAAGTCCGACAGCAGATTATTCACCGTCTTGCAAACCAGTCTTAGCATGTATATGTGTGGGGGTGTCGGGAAGATAACCCTTTCACTTCTGTGTAAAGTATGGCCACCTTTTTAAAGGTTTTTTTTTGGGGCTGAAATTAGAATCTGATTGGTGGGTGTCCAACATTCAGCATCCCCACTGGTGAGCTGTATGAAGAGCCTGCAGCATTCGGATGAGTGTGGGACCCTCTTCACTACTTACTGAGCACAGCTCCGTTTATTGTATAGTGGCTGTGCTTGGTATTGCAGCTTGAACAGGATTGACATGCAGACAGGTCATGTGAACAATGGATGTGATGTCAAATGGCCTATGAAGTAGAAACTGTGCTTACGATGATTTTTGAAGTGCTGGGTATCCATGGATATGTAGATATGTATAGAGATATGTATATTTATGTCCAGGTATAAAGCTGTAGATAGTGAAAACACTATGTAATGCTCTTCTATATGTAACCGAGGACATTGTCTTCTCTTTTCCAGGACGCATGTTGCGTTGTGTGCGGTGCCCTGTGGCGTATCACAGTGGGGACAGCTGTGTGGCTGCGGGCAGCCTTATCCTGTCTTCAAGCCTGATGATTTGCAGTAACCATTCCAAACGCAGCGGTCATTCGTCCTGTGCCGTCAATGTGAGCTTCTGCTTTGTATGTGCGCGAGGTAAGCAGCGTGACATGTGCAATCGTTTATTGTGCTGATTTGTAGGTGACTAGAGGTCATAGTGGAAGGTAGTGGGCCTTCATGTACACTCCTGCCTTCAGGATACTGGACATTAAAAGCTTGACTGCTTCAGTTTCCAACTTGGTGTACTGTATCCGATAGTTGAAGGGGTTTCCCCGCGCTTTGGGGAGGTCAGTATTGATGACTTATTTGTATGATAGCTGATCAGTATCAGATCAGGGGTCCATCACCTGGCCACCAAAGCGATTGGCTGCTTGTGGCGTCAGAACTATACAGTGTACAGAGGCAGAAGCAGAAGGCTGTGTAGCAGTACTGCAGCTCTACTTCCGTTCATGGAAGCTGAGCTGCAGTACTCCGCTACAAACCACTACAAGGTATACAGAGCCTTCTGCTTCTGGCTCTGTACACTGCATAGTCCTAGAGGCAGCCCAGAACAGCTGATCACTGATGCTGATTTGATAGTGACCACTTATTGTAAGGGCAGGTCATCAATATCATCCCCCTGAAGCCCGGAAAACACCTTTTAAAATCAAATGAGTAGCGCTAGAAAAAGTCTGTGCAGCCTTAGCTGTAAACATCCAACTGGGTTAACAAAGTACAGTGCAAGCCATTTTGCTCACTAGAGGGCAGCACTTCTGCAATGTGAATCCAGGTTTTACCTTCTCAGCTGGTGCCTTCTCCTACTAAGCAGACCAGTCACTTGCAGAAGTAAGATCCAAAAACATGGATTGAACCTGAGTATAACCCTGTACATGACTGCCCTGCAACCTGCGGTTTCCAGCTGTCGTCAGTCTACTACTCTACCCATACAGCAGCATTTGCTGAGAGTTGTACTTTCACAACAGCTGGGGGACCACAGATTGGTGATCTAAATGGCAATAGTTCACTATCAGATGGCTGTAGGATCTGGTAACGCTTGGATGGCAGTGGGTATGAGGATATCTATGGTGTTCATGTAGTGTCATTTAAATGCCCAGCAGACATAGTATATAGAGCTATGATCCAGGACATTTGCTATCTATGTATGTAATGTACGACCTGATCGCACATGATTGTCGGCCAGAATGTTAACGTGTTACTATTCTGTATATCCAGCCCATCAGATTAGACCCCCAACATCTGTATGACAGTCCCTGACCAGATGAAGCCTGTAGAGTCTTTTATTCTTATTTATTCACATTTCCTCTGTTCTTTTTGTATTTTTTTAATCTTTATTTATATATATTTTTATTTATTTTATAAACCCATAGTTCAGACAATGCTTTACTAACAGCCATTACACTTGTTAACTGCAAGATAAGCATGTGTTGTGCGTCTGGTAAGTGTGGATAGAAGGATAGAGGCTGCTGTGGATTCAGCAAATATGCTGGAACGTAACACAATACAGTGGCGCACATTATCAGCCCCCTGAAAGAAAAAAAAAAATTATATATGTATATCTATACCATATATATATGACTATCAGTATCCTGACTATGGTTTCTAGCACAGCATGGTTGCAGAATTTTCAGCAGCAATCATAGCAAATTGGGATTGTCCTGGCCCAAAACGGGGCCGACAGTGTGCAAACCAGGGCTGTGGAGTTGGTAGGCCAAACCTCAGAATCCTATTTTTTCACAGCCCGACTCTGACTCCTTCACCAATGCCATGGCCAGTCAAAAACAGTAAAGATCCTTCACGAAATTCACAAAAATTCCTATGAAAGTGAATATGTAACAAGCTATACATCTACTTAATGATACAATATTAAGAATTCTATAATATAATTCAAAATAATAATTTTATTTTGATGCCAGAGTCGGTAACTTTTTTCCGACACCGACTGTGACTCCAACCAAAATTGGTCCCAGCTCCGATTCCACAGCTCTGACTTTGACTCCAACTTCACTGCCCTGATGCAAACATTTCTTCTTAGGACAGAGGTCAGGTAATAGAGCAGGATAGCCATGGAGTATTTATCTTCATCAAGGCTTCCCTGCCAACCAGTCATTAGACATCAACAGTTTTGCAAAAGCCAGTGGCCAGTGTGTCTCCATACACTGAATACAGTCTACTGCCCCCAAAGTTGTAAATTCATCTCTCCTATCTATAAAGGAGGGTGAACTTACTTAAACTGGCTGGACCTATTGAAACAGTCCCTTGTTATTAGAAGCTGATCGTATTATGTGCCGCAGTTATAAGCTGCAGTATAATCTGTGTGAGAACCCGACAGCAGGTGTTCAGTTTATCTGCAGCACCCCCGCAGGTAGAATGGGGCATTACACAGTGCCTTTGGAAAAAGGAATTGGCAGTCCTTATGCAAGGGAGAATGCCTGGAGTGGCAATGCAGGAAATCAGTCCGGTTAGCTGAGCTGGATTTGGGCTGGTAAATTTCCCAAATTCAGGCAAGTTAAGCCAGCCCAAGGCCTTATTCACATGTCCGCAAGCGGACGTGTGATGTCCATGATAATCATGGACAGCATACAATGCTTCTTATTTTTGGGTCCTGTGCTATCAATGGTTTTTTTTTTTTTTACATTTTCTATACTTTTATTGTGTCTTTGGCTCCATGAAAAACAGACCCAGATGGCCTGTGTGTGCTGTTCAGGATTTTTACAGACTCATAGACTTTATTGGAGCTCCATGGTCTGCAAAATGGACCAAAATATAGCATGTCCATGGTAATCATGGGCGTCTGCATGTGCCCATTTAATATCAATAGGTGCATGTATAGTCCACGATTACCACAGAGATTACAGAATGCAGATGTGTGAATAAGGCCTAAGGTTTTCCTGCACAGCAGTACCCACGCCCAACCAATGGGGGAAGCTGCATCTTCCTGCACAGCAGGGTAGCTGGAGCACTGTTGAAATGGAAAACTCCATCACTGTTCCACCAATCATAGAGTGACCCCATTTCCTAGTGACATATCCTCAATTTTTACAGTGGGACTATCTATTTAATCCCTTTAAGGCCATTTGATTTAGAGGGTGTCACCACAGTCAGTCAGCGAGTGTCTGGAGCGTTTTATGCTGTAAAGTCTATGGACACCTTCATCTTCCAGAGCTGAAAGACCCACTAGGACATGGCTAGGAACACTCCTCTATTATCTCAATGTGTTCAGCAGAGGAACGTGATACTCCTCCACCCCATGAGTGTCTTCAGCAGTGTTATAGGAAGTTCTCAGGTATTATAAGAGTTAGCAAGTGTATCGGCTGTTTTCTTGGTAAACCTTACTGTAATGGCAGATAAATTGGGTTATCCTTCAGCATGTCCATGTGGCTCTCGGTTACCTCCCACAGAAACTTTTCAGGCCCCGTCAAAGAATCACACGGGAAGAGAAGTGCTACTCCTCGATGTCATAAAGTCTTCATGGCAGTGCAGAGATGCCCTTAAAACTGCTAGATGGGTGCCCACTTCATCCACTGCCCTTACATACCAGGTAGCTGGCAGAGAAGCCTTGCCAATGGTTCTCGATGAATCTGCGTCAGTAGAAGAAAACAGTGATATCTCGTATATGTATGACGTTGCCCATAAAGCCCCTTGCCCCATGGCTTGAGTAGTCCTGCAATGGACGATCCTAAAGGGCATCTGGCAGACATTTTGATCTGCATGCCTTAAAGGGAGTCTGTTACTAGAACCCAGCATTTCACCCCCAACCCCGCAGATAGATAGGTTAGGGTCATCTGAACTATACAGTGTGAATCGCTGAATACATTGCTAAGATATCAATATGTAAATGATCTCTCTATAGTAATAAAGGTGTCGCCAGTGCTCCGAAAAGGTAAATGGCAACACCTTCATTGCTCCAAAGAGCTCATTTGCACATTGACAACACTTTCTGATTCCGCTGACCCTAACCTACTGTATGTGCGGGGCTGGATTACTAAAACAAAGCCTTCATCCTTTTTCTGTCTGATCTTTAGATATGACCATATTTAACTCCCACCGGCTTCAAGTCTGTACGCACTGACCTTCCCCCCTATTTAAGTGCTGTGGAACTTTTCCCTGCACAGCTCCTCTCCTGTCTGTTTAAGGAACTACAGCCAACCCCATGCACTGGGCTGCTTTAATGCGAATAACGGTGAAGGGGATACAGTGCTAAAGTATCGCTGTGGCCCGTCCCTCTCAGGATCAGGGGCAGTCCTATAGGTCAGACCCCTATCAAACATAAAGTGAGATTGCAGACATCTCACAGTGGACCTGCCCTGGCATAAAAGTAGTCAAAATTGGTTTTCATGGTGTGCCTTGTCATGTGGCTGGGCCGTTTTTTCAGCCATTGCATTGGAAAGGTTGAAAACCATTCTGAACCCACAGCAAGAAATTAAAGGGATTACCCAGGGGGAGTAATAAAGCTTATCAGTGCATTAGCTATATATACTTCATTCCTCCAGAGCCCCATTTATTACTTTTGTAAGTCGGGGGAGCCAGGACTCTTGTCCCACTGGCTCTCCCGACTGACACTCTCACTCAGTCACATGACCAACTTCACTCCATTCAGTAGTCCTGTGGCCTGAGTAGATGGGAGTCAATGAGTGTCGAAACAGCTGCAGGAGAGACAGGAATGAGAGTTCTGGCCTCCCCCGCTGTGCTCCTCAAAAGTAATAAATGGGTTTCGGGGGACTGGGTTGTATATTACTAATAAAGCGTAACCAGCTCCATTACTCCCTGTGACCTGCTGCAGGTACAAACTCACAGTGCAAGACACTATGTGCTGCTGTTTTTTTCAGTTTTTCAGGTTTTTACACTGCTCTTTTATATCACAGCGGGATAGCCATCACCGCTTCTGCTGACAGCTAACCCACTGAGATTATGGCATATGTAGCCCTCAGCCTAAAGGGGTTTTCCAGGACTTACATATTGATGATTTAGGATAAGTCATCTTTATCTGAATGGTGGGGTCCGACACCTGGGACCCCCCACAGATCAACTGGTTGAAGAGACTGGAGCATTCTGTTGAGTCCTGTAGCTTCTTTACTACTTACCAAGCACAGTGCCATACATTGTATATTGTCTGTGCCTGGTATGGCAGCTCAGCCCCCATTAACTTTAATGGGACTGAGCTGAAATCAGTCCATGTGACATCACTGGACTGTGTGCCGGGAGCTGTGTTCTCCTGAGTAGCCGATCTCAGGGGATCGCCACCGATCAGATATTTGTGACCATTCCTAAGAATCCCCCCTCTCCCCCTCTCGGTTGAATCTAGAGCCACGTGTTTCTGCTGATGTCATCGTTTTCTTCATGTCATTCTTTTGAGTCATGTTTTCTTTCCATTTGCTCATTGTCTCTTTTTTATTTTATTTTTTTATTTTTGTTTCCCCCCTCCCCCCTTCTTCCCCCGAGCCTCCACCTCCCCCCACCCTGTGTTGATCCTTGTGGAATCATGGGTGCTTTCATTGACCGCATCTCTCTGTTTGTTTTGTATAGGGCTGATAGTTCAGGATTATACCCTGGTCAGTTCTATGTCCTTTAAGTCCCACTATCTACTGAATGACTCAAAGCGTGCAGAGTTGATGAAAATACCTATGATTCCTTCCTCCTCGCCAGCTTTCCTAAAGAAATCTGAGAAAGGTAACTGTAAAATAGCTTTTCCCCCCGTCTACTGAAATCCCTTATATCTGCATTTCATCTTTTACGTTCCTAAAGCCATTAACTCTGTCCTTGCCTGGTACCTGGCTGTGCCCGCTCTGCCTCTCCGCTTTGCACGCCATGTGACGTTGTAATGAATGGCATACGTTTTGAGTGGTTTTTTATTTTTTTTTGTCCTTTTTGTGTGAGTTTTGAACAGCTTTAAAGGGCTTAAAATAATTCTATCTATCTGTATCTATTAGACTCATGTCTATCAATCCTATAGTAACGTCAACTTATCAAAATTTCCACACAGAATTACTAATGGATGGCTGGATTAGTGTTTAGACATATATGGCGTAACCACAGGATTTATGTAGGTGAGATCAGGGGTTCAGGGGTCCTGTGACCCCCCCGCCCTATGTAAACCAAGGCTGCATACAGGAAGCGATGTCTGCGCATGTACTGCATATTGCAGAATAACTTTCAACTTACAATTATGAGGATAGTAAAGAAAAACTACTTCAGTAAATATATAGTTCACGTAAATTTTTAATAAACTGCATATAGATATTAAAGGGTGCAGAAATTTACATATACATTGGTCCATATTCACATGTACATTTAGTATGTATATATTCATATATGTACATATATGGTACAGATACATATATTCTTGCTTGGTAAAGTGCATTAATGGGTGATTATATACATACATGCATATATAAGTGATGGATACATACATTTATTAAAGGGATTTTCTAGGACTTACATATTGATCACCTCTCCTTAGGATATCAGTATGTGGTCGGTGAGACACCCAGGACCCCCACATATCAGCTGCGCCCCCTTAACTTAATGCCAAGCACAGTGCTGTACATATCATAGCGGCTGTGATTGGTTTTGCAGCTCAGCCCCATTCACTTGCATGGGACTGGGCTGCAAACAGGCAAGGTGACTAATGAACGTTACAACACATGGCCTGTGAAGCGGAAGTGACACTCACCAAAGCGCTTTTGCCGCTTTGAACAGCTGATCTGTGGAGGTCCCAGGTGTCGAACCCTTACCAATCAGATACTGATGAGTCTGGACTGAGATTATGGTAAATTATAGTTGCAGAGGTCAGGTAGTCTTTGCACTTAGATTTGCTTCCTAACCTTTTTGCCTGCTTTCTGTTGGTAGAAAAGGCTTGCTGGTTCCTGTAGTCCATAACGTCTTCATGAGCTGAAGGCAGGCAGTCATAGTACAATATATTCCTATAGCCATCCCGACACCCTTTGCAGACACAATTATTTTCAGCCCTCTGCTTGCGCTCCCTGCATCCGGCTTGACGCTGAATCGTTACCTGTACGCGGTTTTGATGTTCGTTCTGTGGCTTAAACTTTCTATATTTCCTCTGAAATCTGGATCACAAGGTCATATTGGAGGAGAACCTGTCACATCCTAAAGCGTTGAGAGGAAATATAAGTTTGCTGGTTTTGGTTTGTTGGCATTTGTGCACAGAATTACTGGAGAACTTGTTTGTGTTCGGTGGGAGGTGGTGATGGCATCTTACGTGGGGCTGGTCAGAAGATGACTGACATGAGGGAATCACTGCTGTCGGGCAGAATGAAATTGGCCAGTATGATGCCTGGTGGGACCATTATTTAATAATACAGATTTTTGCTGGTTGCCATTAGAAACAGACAGCAGTTTTGCTCCAATTTCCTGTCAGAAAAATTTGTCATATAATCTCTCACAATTTTCTGCTATCAAATAACCACAAACCAGCAGAATTCTGAATTTACCTTTATCTGTGAAACTAAATGGTTAAACAAAGGGGCAGATTTACTAATCCTGTCTAATAGTTAGTGTGAATTTAGGCTTGACCGTCTTAAAATTCTCCAGATTTATCATATGATAAATTCGGTTTATCTTTAGACTGTTCAGTCTAAGTTTATACCACCTATTAGATGGCGTACATCGCGGCAAAATTTTGGCACAATTTTTCTGCACATTGTTCCATCTTAGCTACCCTCCTTTTCTACAAGCCACTCTCCATTTTCATATGCCCCTTGTTGGTTGAGATGAAAAATGTACCTTTAAAGGTTTTATCCAAGATCAAAAAATATGGTTGCTCTCTTCTTCTCAGGAAGTGATGTCACATCTGTTGGTCACATGGCCATGCTGCAGCTTAGTCCCATTCCTTCGAATGGGACTGAGCTGTAGCCTAGACATGTGTCCAGCATATGTGATGTCACTTCCTGAGAAGAAGAAAGCAGCCATGTTTTCCAATCCTGGCTAACCCGTTTAAAACAGGCAAGGCATGTACACCAGAATTTTGGGGCACATTGTGCCAGAATTCCGGCGCCGTTGGACAGGTAAATCTCCCCCAAAGTATTTACAAAGATGCCCAACTTTTTATATAGCTTAAATAACTGCAGAATGTTACAAATCTGTCTAAAAGTTTTTTTTTTTCTTTAAGATGTCCTTCTTGGGGGGAAATTGAAACACTCCATCACTATCACCATGGCATCATATAGTCTTAAAGGAACACTAAACATAGAAAACTTGCAAAAAAAAAAATATATACAGTATATATATATATATATATATATATATATATATAAAACCCAACTCTTCATCTCCTTTTTTTCCTTTTCTCCTATTTTGTCTCATATTACAACTAACATGGAGAAATATGTAAAGAAATCTTCTCTGTGTGTCCCAGGAGATCAGCCATGTCCCTGTCCTCCTCTGGTCCTATATTGGACTGTAAGACAACTGGCTGCAGCAGGAGCCTCCCCCCCCCCCCCCTCAGGCTTTTTTTTTTTTTTTTTTGCAGAAGGGCAAAAAAATTGTTCAGCCCCGCCCCCTCAGCTGTTTGTCAGCAGGAATCTAACCCTGAAACATGCATACACTTATTTCAGGAAGATGCAGAAGATCTTACAGACTGACAAGCAGTGAGGGCCTTCATTTCTAGGTTTAGTGTTCCTTTAACCTTCTATTTCCTATCACAGCTTTGAACGTTCTGAATTGGCTCCCTGTTTATTGCAGGTGTTTTTTGCTTGTGTGTATTGTATTCTATTTTCTTATTGTTTTTGCCTTTGACTGGAGGCTACGAGTCTATTGATGTCACAGGCTCACCAAGGCATCAGCATGTCACGTGCACAAAAATGTCACCTGCAAATGCCTCTTGAGCTCGTGGCCAAATCCTCCAGTGTGATGCACCTTGTAACACCATTTTACACTCCTGATGTCAACTGCATAAAAGTTTGAGAAGTTTTATAAATTCTTTACTTTACTGATCCTCTACTGATCTGGTGTCCATTCTCATGCAGAGCTGCAGTCAGAATATACCAGAGTCAGAATATTACAGGTTACTGAGCTCACATCTTACAGGGTGCTCTGCTCGAGAGAACTTTCTATGTTGAATTGTATTCTTTGGGGGGGGAATGTAATCTGTAGTTAAAGGATTTTTGGGGATTTTTTTTTAAAGACATGCAGCAGTGGCGTAACTAAAGTCTTGTGGGCCCCGGTGCAAACTTTTGTCCGAGGACCCCTACCTCATCCCTACAGCGAATTCTTGATAGTGATGGTTATGGCTGCTAAGGAGTTTAATCATCCTTAGTGGGGTTAGGGTAATCTGTGGGTCTCCTTGGTTTATGGGACAGATGGAAGCTGCAATCTCAATACTGATGCCAGTGCTTATGTGCCCTCTAAGGCTCCTGGGCCCCGGTGCGACTGCACCCTCTGCACCCCCCTCAAGTTACGCCCCTGACATGCAGTCAGGAGGGTAAAGCTATGAGATAAATATGCATTTATACTTACTCCGCTCCTGTTGCTGGGCCGGCCATCAGCTCCACTGTTCTGCTTGTATACAGGGCGACTGTATACAGCTGAGAGCAGGGCTCCGACGTTACATCACTGCTGCAGCCGCTCTGTATACATAGAGAGCAGAGGAGAAAATATCCAGCCCAGCGCAGGAATGGAGGGAAGGATACAGGTAACTATAAATGCATTTTTATATTGTAGCCCTCCCCTCCTGACTACATGTAATTTCTTAATCCTGGCCAGCTCCATGAACAGAGACTGCTTTCTTCTTTTTGGGAGCAGAACTATTATGTATATTTTTTTCCATAGCTGAATCTCTCTCTTCAATGAGTACTAATACCCCCCAGAACTACATATCCCAGAATGCACATTTAAAGGTGCTGTGATACGCTGTCAGGGGTGTCTGTTATTGCGTTGTCAATTCCAGTAGTAACTAATGAGTACAGTAGCAACCAACCAAGATGGTGAATATTACTTGGTATCCGCACTAAAGTTAAGCAAAGTATTTTCAGAGTTACTTGACTTTTTATGCAGATTTTTATCTCGGTGTCAGATGTAAAATGGTGATTAGCGGTGAGCCCCTATGTTCTGACCACAGCATAAAACACCTGTATGAACAGGAAGGAAGATAAGATCTCCATTCTGTTTATGGAGAGTTTAGATATTCTTTACAGGGCGGCCATTACTGAATGATTTTCAGATCTGCCCACGTAGCAGTAAATTTTATCATCTTTTGCTGTGCAACCCTTTTGTTGATTGGGTGACCCAGACACCAAGATGGTTGCCATTACACCTTCATCAGAGGTCTTAATAAAGTTGTCTGTTTATCCGAGGAGGCGGCAAACTCCTATGCTGTGATTCATGTCCAGCCGCCTTCCACCCCTCCTGTCTCAGCATGGAGATGCCACAAGGGTCCTGGAGCTGCAACGACTGCAGGACTGGAAAGAAGCTGCACTACAAGCAGATCGTATGGGTTAAGCTAGGGAACTACAGGTAAGTGCATAGCAGGTAGTAGTGCCATGGTAGAACTGTGCATGAGTATGTGATAATGTACAGAGAGTCAGTCTACAGTTATACAGAACTGCATTTAACATTTTGCAGACTTCTGAGCTCACATCTGTAGTAAGCCCTGCTGGCTCAGTGTCTGTACAGAGCTTGCTCCTTTGATAAGTATTTTTAGGCACCTAAACCTTGTTTCCTTCATGGTATGTAATGCCAAATATTTTACCACTGCATTTACCTCTGAGATCATTTCTGTAGTAATCCCTGCTGGCTCAGTGTCTTTGTCTCAGTGAGCTTGCTCTATTGCTAAGCATTCTAAGGTATCTAAACCTTGCTTCATCCATAACATGTACCATGAAAAGTTTGCTGACTACTAAGCTTACACCTATAGGAAGCCCTGCTGGTTCAGTGTCTGTATTTCTCTTTCTCTGCTGTTAAGCCTTCTTAGGCACCTAAACTTTGCTTTCTCCATAGCATGTAATATTAAGTACTTTAACCTTGCACCGAGCTCATATCTGTAGTAATCCCTGATGGCTCAGTGTCTTAGTTTCATTCAGCTTGCTCTGCTGATAAGTGTTCTTGGATGCCTAAACCTTTCCTCCTCCATAGCTTGTAATGTTTAATTACTTTACCACTGGATTAATCTCTGAGCATCCATCTGTAGTAATCCCTGTTTCTAGGTGAGCTTGCTGCGCTGATAAGCATTCTGTTGCATCTAAACTTTGCTCCATACGTAGCATGTAATGTCAAATACCGCCATCAGAATTTTGCAGACTATTGAATTCACCTTTGTAGTAGGCCCTGCTAGTGCAGTATCTGCATTGTGCTTGTTCTTCTGATAAGCATTATTGGACATCTAAATCTTGCTTCCTCATAACATGTAATATTAAACACATAGCAAACTTTTCATTGCAAAGGTAAATTGTTTAATATTACATGTTATACAGGAAGCAAGGTTTAGATGCCCAAGAATGCTTATCAGCAGAGAAAGAGAACTAAAGACACTGAACCAACAAGGCTTCCTACAGGTGTGAGTTTAGTAGTCTGCAAACTTTTCATTGCAAAGGTAGACTACTAATCTCACACCCGTAGGAAGCCCTATTGGTTCAATGTCTTTGCTGTGTGTCTGTCACATGTACCACTGCATTAACTCTGAGCTCACATCTGTAGTAATCCCTGCTTGCTCATTGTCTTTGTTTCAGCGAGCTAGCTTTGCTGATGAGCATCATGGTGCAGCTAAATTTTGCTTCCTACATGGCATGTAATGTTAAATACTACTATGAAAATTTTACAGACTACTGAGCTCACATCTATAGTAGACCCTGCTGGTTCGGTGTCTGTTTGCACCTAATTTGCTGATAAGCATTCTTGGGCATCTAAACCTTCCTCCATAGCATGTAATGTTAAGTACTTTACCTCTAATACTTCCAGGTGGTGGCCAGCCGAGATCTGCAATCCAAGGTCTGTCCCATTAAATATCCAGGGACTGAAACATGACATAGGAGACTTTCCAGTTTTCTTCTTTGGTTCACATGATTACTACTGGGTGCACCAGGGTCGTGTTTTTCCCTATGTAGAAGGAGATAAAAGCTTTGCAGAGGGCCAGACCAGTATTAATAAAACTTTCAAGAAAGGTGAGCACAAAGCTTGTTGGACATGTCTAAGTTCATGACATACGTATCTTTCACACCATCCTTTTATGTCATTGTCTGTCTTTCTTTAGCTCTTGAAGAAGCTGCTAAAAGATTCCAGGAGTTGAAGGCACAGCGAGAGAGTAAGGAAGCTCTGGAGATAGAACGAAACTCCAGAAAACCTCCTCCTTACAAGCACATAAAGGTGCGTGTCTAGTGCGGGTACCCGAGTTTACATGAGATATTGAGATATCTGCAGGGTCTTTCTGGACAGTCTTTTCTCTGGCTGTATAAGCCTTCATACATGGTATCGTGTCAATTTTTCTGCTGCTACTATCCCCATTATGGCTGCAGCACATTTTCATTTCTGTCTAAAGCAGGGATGGTGTAAAATAAGGAGCAGTCTGCTTCCCTCCCCTATCCATTATAACTACTACTGGTAGTAACTGGTTTATTTACATGTAATTCTGCCAGGAGTAACAGTAAAATAGCAAACAAATAGCCCAAGTGAGCATAATATAGGAGCTCCAGGAACACTAGATTGAAAATCCAGGTTATAATGCCCCGACACAAAAAATTTTTAAATCTGAGCACAGTAAGGAAAGTTCCTTACTGCCCATGACTAATATCCCAACAGCAATAACTCAAGCAGCTAGTCAGAAATAAATTTACCCATTTTGATCTATGAGAATCTTTTTGTGCAGTGCAGAAGCTGGGAAAACTGTGTGGAATCCTCCCCTCTCTATTGTTTGTGTAAAGAAAGACCAGCCCCTCCCTCCTGCACTCACTGTGAACCAGTCTTGCTTTTTTATTGGTATCTATGGACGGGACTTCTCTAATAACAGGGAGTGAACAGCAAATTAGCTAGAAGGAAGACACCTAGTGGCAGAAACTTTAGAGAGATTTTTCATGCAGAAAACAGCAACATTTGTAAATAAAGTGCATTACATTTTGGTCCTGAATGGAATGTAAGTGACCATTTATAGGAACGCTAAACCTAGAAATGGATGGTGGAACAAAACAGGAGATAATCTTGCCTTCACTGTTTGTAAGTTTTGTAGCAGCGTTTTTTATCTGGTTTACACCCCATTGTTGGTACAGTGCAAACCCAGCCTTACTTTGTTTAAATGGTTCCTTTTTATATGTCTTTTTGACAGGCCAATAAAGCTGTGGGGAAGGTTCAGATCCAGGTGGCGGATGTCTCTGAAATACCTCGTTGTAATTGTCGTACCACTGATGAAACCCCATGTGGCCTGGACTCCCAGTGCCTGAACCGCATGTTGTTGTACGAGTGTCATCCTCAGGTGTGCCCTGCTGGGGAGTACTGTCAGAACCAGAGCTTTACCAAGCGGCTCTACCCCGAGACCGAGATCTTCCGAACAGAGAGAAGAGGCTGGGGGCTCAGGTGCAAAAGAGACATCCGCAAGGTATAGTCAAGCTGGCTATAGAGCAAAAAGTAAAGCAATACCACTTTAATATGGTACGTTTAAAGGGATTGTCCACTATGATTTAAATGAATTTTCTTACAATGGACATTACAATGGATAGGCAATATGTGTGCAACCATTGGAGGTTTTGCCAGTAAATAGAACAGGAATTTTGAGAATTCCATTCTAATGACTGGTTGACGGTCTCTTTCATCAGCGATCATACATTTACTATGTATTCTGTAGATAAATGTCATTAAATGGTTAGAACTTTATCAGATATGCTAGAAACATTACTATAATCACCTTACTTATCATATAAGTCCACCAGGGCCCAGATCTTTGCCTAAAAAGTTCTGTCTCCTTGATAAGTAAAATCTCTTCACTGACTGTATGGCTTTACAGTCCTTACAGGGGCGTCCATCAACGGCCTCCATTGAATATTGCTGTGCATGTGCTAGCTTTACAAGTTGTGTACAGTGTTATTCAGTGGAGGCTACTGATGGACAAGTTGAGTCACATGCCTCTCCATCAACGGCCATGTTGTGTCTGTAATGATGTACAGACTGTACTTGTCAAGGGGGCGGTGCTTGTTAGACCATGATCTGTTTTGCATTCTTTTATCAAGGACACAGCTATCAATCTGTATAATACACAATGCCCCCAAAGGGACCGCAACCAGACTCTATTATGAGAGACGAATGACATCCATATGTGATCATATGTTCATAGGGTGAATTTGTCAATGAGTACGTTGGGGAGCTGATTGACGAGGAGGAGTGCAGACTACGCCTAAAACGAGCCCACGAAAACGGAATCACCAACTTCTACTTGTTGACAGTCACAAAGGTGAGAAAATGTTTGGTCTGCCTAAATTCATACAGGATCTCTTTGTAGGATATGGTGCTAAAGTGGAATTTAGGGTGGCCATACACCTTCAGTAACTGTCGAATGAGCATGTATGTGTACTAAAGGGAGAGACGCCTTGGGCAACCACTTATCTCCAGGCAGAACGAAATTGAAGCTCATCATGACCAATCCTTATTTATCCTCACATCCTCTGTTGGGGGAGAGTCAGGAGGCCCCGATACACATTACCTAATGGGACAGTCCCATTGAAATTGTCGAGTTCAGCTGATGAGGGCCATAATTCCAAACCCAAACACATATAAGGGTATGTTCACATGGCAAAAAATGAAGAGGAATTCCTCTTCATTTTCTGCCACCGGTATTTTTGCCACGGTCTAGCCGCGATGGGATGCCGATGCAGTGCATCAGCATTCCGTCGCAGCATCCCACTCCTGATTAGGCCCGGATGAATGGGCCTAATCAGGAGGAAGTCTCGAGCCACAGACCCCACGCCGCGGAATCCGCGGCAAAATCGAGCAGGACGATTCTTTTTTCCGTGTCCTGCTGCGATCTTTGCCTCCCATTGAAAACAATGGGAGGCAGATTCCGGGAAGAATTTGCTCTGGATTCGGGGGCAAAATCCGCCCCCAAATCCACGGCATATTCCTCCATGTGAACACACCATTAGAACCCTCTGCTCAGACTAGCTTTATATAACTTTTACTTAATATAATATTTAATGTGATTGCTTCATTTCAGGATCGCATCATAGATGCCGGCCCTAAAGGGAATTACTCCCGCTTCATGAACCACAGCTGTAATCCAAACTGTGAAACACAGAAATGGACGGTAAACGGGGACATCAGAGTTGGGCTATTTGCCCTTTGTGACATACCTCAAGGTACAACCCTCCCTTCTCACTAGATGTATTCTCTCTGCATTTTTATAGAGATAGTCAGTATGTTTAAAGGGTTTTTTTCTGTGATTTACATATTGATGACCTATCCTTAGGATTGATCCTCAATATGTTATCCTTGGAGGTCTAATACCCAGGATCCCTGCCGGGTATTAGACCTAGCTGTATTAGCTGTATGAAGAGCATTCAGCGCTCTTGAGCACCGCAGCCTCTTGCCTGTCACATTTATCAGTCATATGCTGCAGCAGCCAAGTCCCAGTGTGCTTAGTATTCAGTATGAAGAGGCCACAGCGTTTTCCCAACAGCTGCAGCTTTTTCAAATGTGTTATCTGTGGGGGTCCCTGGTGCTTGATCCCCACTGGTCACATATTGATGATCTGTCCTAAGGCTTATATTGCTGAGGGTCCGACTGTAGTCACCCCCGCTGTTCAGCTGTTTGAAGGGGCTACAGTGCTCTGCTGACTGCTGCAGCAGCCTCTTTGTTGTTTCCATTTCTCTGTACACCACCACACCATACATTTAGTAGTGGCTGTGCTATGGGTATTGAAGTTTTATCCCATTTACTATCACAGTTACTACAGCTTGCTGGTGTACAGAGCAGTGTAAACAATGCAGCAGGGATACCCGCAGTCAGACACCTACTAATCTGATTTTTGTGGCCTATCCTAATGGTACCCAACCAATTAAAAAAAAAAGGAAAAATATTCGTAAATAATTACTTAGCCTTGTAGGTGTAAAAAAACAATCCACTTAAAAACCTCTATGCTAGATATGCAGCATGTGATATGCAGTGTGTGAAGTGCTAGCAAATAAAGCCATGTGATTACAGCAGCCTCTGCATTATTTAAGCAAGCAGAAGAGATAGAGTAGGAGTGTGAGTGCCAGAGAGGAGGAGGATGATTGGTAAGTGTAATTTGAGATAGTAGACTTGTAGAAGCAGTAAGCGGTGACTGAACATCAGCTTCCCAGTAACATGGCAGATAGAGATAATACATGCCTGTTGGGGAATTAGGAAGGAGAGGTCGGCAGCATTAGCAACTGAGCTTTAAAGGGAAATTCTCTAAAAAGTTTTCTGTACATGAGGATTTAATAGCACTGGGGTTGTATTTTTAAAATTTTCACGAGAATTATGTTTTAACCCTTTTCTTTCCAATAATGTATCTCATATACCCCGACAGGAAAGCTCTTCAGTAGCCAAGGATGTGTCTTATACATGCTTGCTGCTTACGGGCATCCTTCTCTGTTTGGGTCCGACTTCTGGCTATAGATATGAATTACGTATGTTCCTGTTTTCTTGTATTGTAACTGGATATTCTCTCATGTAATGTCTCTAGGAACGGAGTTAACATTTAACTACAACCTTGACTGTCTGGGGAACGGCCGGACAGAATGTCATTGTGGGGCAGAGAACTGCAGTGGCTTCTTGGGGGTACGACCTAAAGTAAGTCAT
This sequence comes from Leptodactylus fallax, assembly GCA_947044405.1. NCBI lineage: Eukaryota > Metazoa > Chordata > Amphibia > Anura > Leptodactylidae > Leptodactylus > Leptodactylus fallax. The sequence goes on along the minus strand of CAMRHE010000149.1, from coordinate 238,160 downwards.
ATTTATTATTTCGAGAAACAGATGTATGTATGTTATGGAAAATTTCTCAGAAGCATAGGCCTTTTGTTTTGACTAGATGCTATGCATGACTTTTCTTATACTCGGACCCTGCACAGATCAGCACTTCCAGTAGCCGAAAGTGGGCATAGAAGTAATAGAAGTAACACAGCAGTGCCATCCACTGTATAGTGGTGGTTCTGGAGAATTGCAGTGCCGCGTCTATTACTTGAGTAATAGCGGTGCTGCACGCACTTCCCGTCTACTAGTGGCTTCTGACACCCAGAGGCCACTGCAACAGCTGATCTGCGTGGGGTCCAGGTGATGGATCACATACTGGTGGATATATCATCAATGTGAAAAATCAATTTTGGACTGGAAAACGCTTCTAAGGAGATGTTTCCTTTATCAAACAACCTTGTCGTGCCCAGGGACTTATTACACCATGCATACCCTACAAAGAATTCTGGGAAAAGAATATGCAAATAAGTCCTCCATGGTGGAATAAGAAGAACTTGCTCTAGCACCACCTTTTGGAAGGTAGTTTTGTATAGGCCAATGCCTGGTTTTCCTGAAAACTAGTGACATAATCTGGGAATAAAGCCAAGTCAGGGACAGCTGTTTTGACGTTATTGCCCCTATCAGTGTGAAGCAGAGCACTGTACAGGCTGGGTGAGAGGTCATAGATGTGGGTCAGAAGGGGTACTGTGTCCCCATAGTTTTTATGGATCCCTACACAGCACCCTTGGCTCTGCAAGAAAAACTGATGATCACAGCCAAAGGGGCACGGTTATCAGCTGGGCAATTCTGCCCCTTTATTTTGGCCAGCAGTGGGGGTATCTTCTGTATTTGAAGAGTCCTCGTGATGGCGGTGAATGTGCACCCACACTTATGGAATATTTGTATCCCCCATATCCCCCTTTGAATATTGTATTTGAAGAGTGCTCGTGATGGCGGTGAATGCTCACCGCTCTTGTGGAGTGTTTGTATCCCCCATATCCCCTTTTGTATGCTGTATTTGAAGAGGGCTTCTTATGCTGGTGAATACGCACCCGCACTTATGGAGTATTAGTATCCCCCTTTGTATACTGTATTTGAAGAGTGCTCGTGATGGCGGTGAATGCTCACCGCTCTTGTGGAGTGTTTGTATCCCCCATATTCCCCCTTTGTATACTGTATTTGAAGAGGGCTCGTGATGCCGGTGAATACGCACCCGCACATGTGGAGTGTTTGCTTTTCCACAATGGTACTAATATGCTGTATAGTCCACATTTCATTGACTTTCTCCTCCCTGTCATTGATTCTGCAGACAGCTTGTGCGACAGCAAATGAAGAAAAGGCCAAAAATGCTCGTCTGAAGGCAAAAAAGCGGAAGATCAAAACCGAGCAGAAGCAGATGCATGAAGATTTCTGTTTCCGCTGTGGAGATGGAGGAGAACTGGTGATGTGTGATAAGAGAGACTGTCCAAAAGCTTATCACCTCCTCTGCCTTAACCTGACACAGCCTCCCTATGGTAATATATAGTTTATAGATCACATCCTCCGTTCTATGTTAAGATTGTAGGGGGGCTCAGTCCACAATTAAAGGGACACTCTAGGCAAAACTGATATAGTGAGGTATGCCTAGTGCAGGGTCTGGCTGATCCTTGTGTCATGACACAGTATATTATATTTTCCTTTAAGGCAAGTATCTCCTGCATTTTGGCTTTTACGTTACACAGCCTGCTGACACCGAGTATTCTATGGTAGCCTGTTATCAGATTCTGCATCAGAGCGTTTAGGGCATGTTCACACTGCTGATTGTCAACAAGGAGTTTGACAAATATCCTGTGTTGAAATTTCCATGTGCGTATTCCACCTACTGATGTTTACAATGGGAATCTGAGCCAGAAAAGACACATGTCAATTTTTAAGGTCATTTTTTGAGGTAACTGCGCATATATTAGTAAAATTATAGTGAGGGTCAGCCTCAGGATTGTGCTAAGAATTTTCTTTCAGGCATACCTAACCTTTCACCAGACTTTGCATTAGTAAGTAGTACAGTGTATGTACATAGGAATAACTCTATTACATAGCATTTTTAGCAGTTTTCCCCTCTGCATGCTCCTTCTCTAATTTTTAGTTCTCCCTGAGCTGGTGGGTGAGGACTAGCTGTTGTGATGTCTCCCATACATGGATGTCGAAGAGATTCTGCTCCATATCTCTCTTTTGCTCAGAAGCAGCAGGATCATAGGATATTGTAGAGAAGTACTGACCTGTATTTAAGTTATTAAAGCACTTGGAATAGAACTTGAGATAGAAACTTCTTCTATAGCTGCAGCCACTTCTGTCGGTGCCCTTGCCTCTCCTCTCTCACTCCTCCCCCTCCATAGACTTTTATGCAATCTGATACCTCTATGAGCTGTACTCCATTTTGCCCTCGCTGAGATTTCTCAGTCAAAGTCTATTTTAGGGGGAAAAGAGCCAGATAAGTGGAGAAAGGAAACTTTCTTTTTTATACACGTAGTTTAGTATACAATATATATTACATATTTACAAAAGCAGCAATATCTTGGAAACGGAGGCAGTGACCCTAACCTATCTGTGTGTGGGGCTGGGTAGATTTACTGGGTTCTGGTGACAGACTCCCAATTTCATTGCTTATATAAAGTCATCATATGCCATAGCAATGAATAAGAAGTTGACCTGTCACCAGGGGTCTCTCAATCTGATTTACCCATCACAGACACATGCAGTGGTGACGGTTCATAGCAGTCCAGTTAACCTATCAGTATATTTTGGGGTAAGAGGAACCCAACAAAAATATGGGGAGAGCATACAAACAGTACTATCCACTGAGACACTGTTCTTGCCCTTAAAGAGAGTCTTTTGGGTCCAAAATGCTTCCCAAACCAATGATAGAGCCGTGTAAGGGTCTTTTATAGGACCAGAGATAATCATCTGTTCAAGGATATGCAAATTAACCTGCAAGTGCCTTGGGGGCGGGCCCATTTTGCCTAAAGAGAATCGCAAGTGTCCTGGCTTTCCCCTTGAATCACTTCCCAACGCTGACCCTTTAGCTGTCTGTCTGTTGGTGGCCTATAGACAACATTGGCAAACCAGGCCCGCCCTCGGTGCGCTTGCATTCTGAGCTTGCAACTTTTTGTCCTTCACGTTCTATAAATGCTGTTAGCTTTTTATTCATTTTTTGTTTTTTTGCGTAAAGGAAAATGGGACTGTCCGTGGCACCAGTGTGACCAGTGTGGAGCTGCTTCTTCGTCCTTCTGTGACTTCTGTCCATCCTCTTTCTGCAAAGAACACGAGAAGGGAGCACTGACGGCCTCAGCCCAGGAGGGAAGACTGTACTGCTCGGAGCACGACCCCCAGCACTTGTTGTCCTATGGAGACGAGAAGAAATTTAAGTGTAAAACAGAGAGCGAGGACTCGTCGTTTCCATCCGAGTTTTAAAGGAGACAATGCACTTAGAACAGAAAACTAGTCCTGTCAGTACACCACGTACACCCCCTCCTCCTCCTCAGTGTGTAGCGGGGGCTTGTAACACACACATCCAAGTGTTTTGATGCCAGGATTAGATGGTACATGTCCTTTTAGTGTCATTTTGTTGTTCCTGGGAACTTCTTTTATTTTTATTTTTTTTTAATAGTGATACCAGTCCCCGCCCTCTTTCCTCCACCTTTGTGGTAAGCAAAGTTGTATTTATTCTATTTATTATTATTTTTTATTATTATTATTACTATTGGTTTTTTTTGGAATTACAAAAACAAACGCAGCTCCGGGCAACCAGTTTCATAGAAGCATCGAAGAAACGGCAAGTCGAAACTTTGCAGCTCCTAATGTGTATCGACGGACGGAAATTCAGCATTATTCCTGGGTATCTTCTCGAGTATTCCTTCAGTAGATTTCGGTAGGATTCAACGGCAGCTGTTCTCTCTTAAAAGGATGTATGTTGAAATTCGACACGTGATTAACTCCTTGTGTGCCGATTTTAGGGAGGGGGAGAAATTTCAAGAAGAAACTCTTTTTTTTTTTTTTTTTTTTTTTTTTACCTCCCTGCGGCATTTTGGGGGAGGACTATGAGGTGTATGGTACATCAAGTCTTCTGAGGCACCTCAAGGGGAACATATAGCGTCTACCACATGCCATGTATATGTCATACCTCCTGGAAGGAACATGGAAAGAACAAAACAAAAAAATGACAATGTCATCTCTCATGTCCTTAAATATGGTGGATTGAAACCAACTGTCTTGTGAACCAGCAAACCGCAATCCTGAATTACCAATGTTTCATTCCCGGCAAATTGGAAGGTTCCCAACAGGATGCAATGTTTCGACCATGGATTCCCATTAATAAGGGATTTCCTGCCATGTTATCCTAGACAGATGCTGAATACACCTGCACGCGTTTTGAGTTGTGTATAATGGGTCTGGTAGGACATGAGATATTATGTACGGTCACGTGTAAGCCTCCTTCACCAGTTCCCTGACTATATTTGCTAAAAAAAAAAAAAAAAATTAAGCAAAAATATGACTGCCCTTCACCAAAGATATGACGTCCTTTCTTGAGAGTGCACATAATGGGGGGGATATAGTTATAAAACCATTGCCATATTGGAACAGTTACCATTGAGGGTGTTGCTTTTCTTATCCCAAACTGTGAGAATGTGAGGGATTGGTTGGCGTGGACAATTGATCCACCTTACCATATTTTGGTACGTCCCCCCCTACATTTATGGCTGGAGAGCTGGGTTCGCTTATTAACCCTTTCTCACTTTTTGTGCTTTTCTACAGTACATGTAGTAAAACAAAATATAGTCCGGATCCTGGTGAAGGGCGCAACCTCAAGCAGGTTCTGTTTTTTGCTATTCTAATGATGTACCTAGTTACATCATCCCCTTACCCCATCACACTCCACTTTGACACTAAGGGCCTCAAAAGGTCTTCACGTTGCAGATCCCATTATTGCCCCTGACTTCATAGGTCCTGTCTGTGAGCATGCTATAGAGAAGGAGGAGCTGAACAGTTAATATATATAAAATATTCCATTCTGGTTAGGAGTCCAGTGGGCGGTCTCTAACTCTATGCCTATTAATATGGGAAGGCTGTCAGTCACTTCATAGGACCACCCACTGGACTCCTAAGCTGGGGTTTAAGTAAATAAAAGTTTTACAGAATTTTTGTCTCACTAGTCGGCATCAGCACTCCTGCTCTATACCATATTCAGTGTGAGAGGTTCCCTTTAAATTATTTTTCAGACTGTTGACATCTTCTAGTATTATCTGTAGGTTATCCTACATTTCTAACAGGTGAGAGTCCTGCCTCTGAGACCCGTCCTGTCAGAAGAACGGGGGTCCTGTGACTCTTGTTGTGTCTAGAAAAATAGCCAAGGAGAAGGCTTACTTGCTGTTATGTCCATTGAACTCTGAGAGTTACGGGAACAGCTTACAGGACCTGCTCTCTCCTCACCCAATATTGGCTGTTTAGGATGATACAGTGAGGGGCTATGGGACCCCCACCTATAACGTACCCTCCATAGATGTCAGTGGTCTGAATTTATTGAAGGTCCATATTTCCATATTTACAGCCTGTTCCAATCTATTGCGATGTTTGCAAGGAATACCATAGGATTTCTATTTGGCCAGCCTACAATCCACATGCATGCAGATGTATGCATACCCCTAAATATGGACAAGGCACCGTGCTGTGCTCTGGGCTTCAGATATACATTCCAAAATGTGTGTAGTGGTCGCTTCTCTTTCTTGCCTGGATGGATCCTTATGTGCATTTTAACACTGTATTTGCCAATGGAAGGAATTGGTTGTCTTAAAGAATGTACAGTTGTGTTTGCCATGTATCCACCACTGTGGAAAGTGTATAGGAGTCCTATATATCCAGGTTGTTTTGCTAAATAGGTATTCACCCACATGTTCAGAGTAAAAGGGTCTTCAGGGCTTAGTAATAAAAAATTAAAAAACAAACAAAAAAAAAAAAACAGCGCCACTCTTGTCTATTGGCAGTGTCTGGTATTGCAACTCAGCTTCATACATTGCTTGATCTCAGCTGCCATACCAGACAGCCTATGAACCAGTGTGGCACTGTTTCTGGGGTGAAAAAAGAAGACCCTTTATTTATTCCAATTCTGGATAGCCCCTTTAAACTTTGATTTGTGTTAAAGGGAGTGTGTGACCAGAACCCAGCCCCGCAGATAGGTAGGTTAGGGTCACCTGAATCAGATGGTGTTGTCCCCTTGTGAATTGCTGTCTCCGTTGCGGAGGTATCACCGTTTTGTCAATATGCAAATCAGCTCTTTGGAGCAATGAGGGCATCACCATTGCTCCAAAGAGCTAATTTGCATAATGATAAAAATGGTGATATCTTGCCAACGAAGGCAGCGATTGAGAAGGGGAAAACACCATCTGATTCAGGTGACCCTAACCTACCTATCTGCGGGGTTGTGGGGACACACTGCCTGTAAATCTGTTCCTGGGAATGAACCATCTTGAAAGTTTTTACCCATGTTGTGCCAAACACACCAGCCTGTTAATTCACCCTTTTGTCTTGTGTACACAGGGCACAAAGAAGAAAAAGTGAATACTAAGAATTCTGTTGCTAAAGTCTCAGTTTTGTGCCAATGACCTTTTGTATTTGCAGTTTAACTGTATGGTTTTTACATATACTGTTCTGATTGTTTTGTGCTGTTTTTTAGCAGTGTTAAGTCTTTTTTTCACTTCCTGTATGGCTTTATCCAAATCGGTATCCTGTTCATGGTCTGAAAACAAGTAGATGCTGCTATTTTAAGGCTACTGCCAATTTTTGTTTTCAGTTTTTTATGTTTTTTTTATTTTTTTTTCTTTCTCACGGTTAAACCTTAGACATTAAACTTCCACTTAACCACACTAACTCTTTGCTCTGGGCTAGACTGTTGAGGAGATATATACATGTCTATATGTATACGTGTGTGTTGCACATTTACTTTTTAGAACGGCCATGGTGACTGTAGAGATTCCAATGAACGGTTTTAGGAAGTCGGTAGTTGGTGGACCAGTCAATGGAGGATACGGCAACTGACGGGAGAAAGGCCGTAGATGCAAACTTTTCAGACTTTGATGTCACACCAGTACACAGACAGAATATGTCCATGTGACGTGTCCTATGTGTATACTGATGTGACAATAAAAGGCTAAGACCTGAGAGTTTTTAGGACACAATGGGGCACATTTATCCATACTGTCCAACTTTCTATAGTCTTAAACTATGAATCCTCTTTGTAGTTTTAGACATATTTATAAATCTGTCGTACGGACCTTCATAAATGTGTCTCACTTCATGACACGTCATAATTCTGTCTCATTTTTCCAAAGCGGCAAAAAAATCTGTCTCCATTTGTGCCAAAAAAATCAAAAGAATCTGTCTCCATTGAGTCAAAAAAAAAAATCTGTCTCCATTGCCCGTGCGCCAAAATGCTGGCTCGATTGAATTTTCAACTTGGTTTATACCGTTTTAAACTTGGTATACAAAAAAATCTGAGGGAGACGCTTCTAAACCGCGCCCATTCTGGGGCACATTTTTCAAAAATACCAGTGGTATTTTTCTGTTGTTTCTGGTGCACACTGTACAGAAATATGTCGTAATTTATTATGGTTACTTATATAGCGCCATCATATTCCGCAGCGCTTTACAGACATTGTCAGTCACTGTCCCATATAGGGCTGACAATCTACATTCCCTATCAGTATGTCTTTGGAGTGTGGGAGGAAACCAGAGTACCCGGCGGAAACCCACACAAACACGGGGAGAACATACAAACTCCTTGCAGATGTCCTTGGCAGGATTCGAACCCAGGACTCCAGCGCTGCAAGGCTGCAGTGCTAACCACTGAGCCACCATGTTGCCCCTGTCGTAATGATATACACCACAAATTTTGGCACAAATATAGACAGAAAATTGTTGTACTTCTGTTCATAAATGTGCCCCAATGTTGCTCAATTTTGGCTGCAGACCAGGTTTTTGTAGCCAACATTCTGTGTAAGGAGCAGTTCACATCTCATTTGTTTTTGCACATATTTGGTATATGAGCCATGAAAGTTCTCAGCACATGTACTAAAGGAGTCCTTAGACCCCCCCATACACCCAGTGTAAGCCCAAAGAGTGTCCTTTTGAATATGCCAAACCCATAAGCGTCCGCATACCTTTCTGTTTTCACTGTATTGGAGTATAGTCTACTATGCTTTGTTATATAGAGAGAAAAGGTAGAGTAACGTATAGACACAGTGTACGGTTTTTACTATGGGAGCCAATGGTCAGTGTGCACCACTTTATGCCTCTGCAGTGGAATACTCCGATTGTATACCTCCTGGAAAAAACAAATGTGAACAGAGTCGTACAAGGACATGCAGTTTCATAATGAAAACTGTAAAATAAGTACCCAAAATAAAGTATGAGAAGGTAAAACATACGTTCACCTTGAACACCATTTTGCATTATATGTATAGAGTTAATTCTACATGAATACATGAAACACAGATCTGTTCTATGACAGGAACAGAAGAATGGGCTTAACATTAAAAAAGATCCCAAGGGCCCCAATTGACTATAATGGGGTTCTTCAGGTATTCGGTGTTTTGGCAGTTGCTTCGCCAAATGAAAAAGTTGTGCTTGCAGGACTCTATCTTCTGTGATTTTAGACCGACTCTGTATCGGGCAGAACGGATGCAGACGTGAATGTAACCTTAATTTAGGACTATAACAAGATTGCAAAAGTCAATGGGGCAAATATATTACTATTTATGTATTAAGGGATATTCTCTTCTCAGGCATTTATGTCATATCCACAGGATATGCCATGAGTGTCCCATAGATGGACTATCTGGATTGGCGAGTTGAGGACCGTCCTGTGGCCACTGGGAATGGAGAGGTGGCGACACGTGCGTGGCTCTCAATTCCAAAAACAGCCAGCCAAGAGTAGAAGTGAATAGACTTGTCATGCACATGTCACCTCTCGATTCACAGTGGCCATAAGTCCTACACCCCCATTCTCAAGATAGAGACAGATGTCAGAGGTGGGACCCACATCTACAAAAACTTTTATCATTTATTAAATTTGTGTTAATAGACGATCAGTTACCTCCAAATCCTCATTTACATCATGGAACCATATGGTCGACCACGGTGTAGTAACCACATTGGTACTATCGCATTATCTCTGTCAGCACTGACCTACACACCTAATACAGCTCTAGCTGTTGTAATCCATTTACAGTGACACACAGACCGAACACATGAGAAAAGACATTGGACAAAACTCCTATTTCTTGTATGCAGCTTTCTTTACAATGAAAGGGGTAGGTGGGGCGCCCATGACGGTCCCCTTTCCACCATATACTCTGCTGCAGCATCAGCCAGAATGTGTGTTGATACAGTGATAATATTGACAGAAATTCTACCTTTATTATGACATTTTATCTATTTCTCAAAAACTTTTGCTTAATGTTACCAAACCAAATTGGGGTGTGTTGCAGATGTAGTGATATACGGTATACATTACCCAAGACACAGTTTCACAGTAGTGTTCAGAACTTTATACAAGTAATATTCTGATTGCTTCTCTGGTTATCAATGAATGAGAAGATGGTTGTGGTGGAGAGAAGGGGTTGGCTATAGAACTTGTTTTTGCATGGCCTTAAAGTGAATCTCCGCCATTTAACACTTATAGGGGCTATACACGTTAAAGAGGGTCTTTCACCAACTGCAACATCCTTTAATAGCTGCTGCTCCCCTAATTCTGGTGCCTTGGAATTTTTTCTCTAGTCCCCACCATTCCTGAGCAATTATCCTGTGCAGTTATTTTTGGTGTCTGATATACTAATTAGGCTTTTGCTGTCAAGTGGGTGGTGTCAGGCAGCAGCAGGCAAGAGGGTGTAATTCTGAGCTCTATGACACTGCCCAATCGGAGGCAGAGGATATCACAGAGCTCTGAATCCCAACCCCTTGCCTGCTCATCCCTGAAAGAGCCTAAATATCATATCAGACACCAAAACTAACTGCACTTATTGCTCCAGAATGGTGGGAGCTAGAGAAAAAATTTGAACTGTGCTGGAATCGGTGGAGCGGCGACTATTAATAGATGTTAAGAACTGGAGTTATTGGAGATGGTGAAAGGTCCTCTTTAACTGAATGTTAACCAAGCCCACCAATCGGGTTGAGCATAAGAAAGATAAGAGGTGTCAGGTAATGGCTTATTTCCCTCTCCCACTAGATATAAGCTATCTGTTTAAGGGGTTGTTCACACCTAGGAATTTGAGGCTGAATTTGTCAAGCAGAAAATTTCTGCTTCAGGAATCTGAAGCAGATTTTTTTCTGCTTGTCAAAAACAGATGAGGATTTTGACGCTGAATTTGAAGCAGAATTTGGAGAAGCATGCCTTTATTGGACAAATGGACAAATTCCGTGAGCGGATTGTTACAAATTCCAAGCCAACAGAAAAGGTGTATTTTCCGCCTCCCATTCGTTTCAGTGGGAGTTTTCGGATGGAATCCGCCTGAAGAACAAGCAGGACACCTGTGTTTTTCCGCTAGCTGAAAATATTAGCTAGCATTAAAAAACAGCTACTGCCTCCCATTGAAACGAACAGATACTGCCACAAATTCGGCGTCAAATTCCTATGTGTGAACACCCCCTTAAATGTATGACCGCCTATAGTTGGTTAGAAAATCTGAGGTCTGATAAGATACCAGCTGTCCACTACAAGCCAACTCCTTACTTTTTTATTGAGTTCAGCAGTTTGCAGTACGGCCCCTCTAGGGGTGACTATGGACAACCCAAATGTCCTTTTTTTTTTTTTACTCTATGTCTATCCATGAGATTTGCATTAAAACCGGGGACGCAGGGTTACATGAATAAAATTATTTACAAAGAATTTTTTAATCTACCTATATTTAAAAAAATAACAAAATGGTGTTCAAAGGTGGATATTTGTCTTATAGCGGATCTTTTGTAACACGGCAGTGTATAGTCCTTTGTGCTTGCTCATGAACTCTTTAGGCTAGGTTCACATCTGCATCGGAGACTCCGCTGAGAGAAAAGTCCTGCACAAGAGGACACCCGGCGGACCCATTTATAGTCGACAGAGAGCCGAACGTCGTTCACGGACCCAAACGACAGAAAGCCTGGCACAAGTGTAAACCTAGCCTTAGATCGGATAACACTTGGTAGCCTTTGGCATATGCTTCGGCTTCCTCTCTATTTGGAAGGGGGTGCTCAGAGACGGACAGATCCAGTATTGCACACCCATGTGATAAGGCAAAGGGTTTTGTATATGATGTTTATTACAACTTTTTGTTGCCTTCGGCCTTACATTTCACTTATGTTGGATTCTATATTATAGGCCAGGATAAAGAAACACATTCTAGGCTAATGTATATAAAGTTCTTCTGAGGTGTAAATTGTACATACAGATGGGCAAATACTAGACATGAACCTGCTTTATCACTGCAGTCCCAGTATAGCCGCACACTATTTTTATAGACTATATGATAAGGCCCTGTACACATTGTGTTTCAGCTTTATGATAGACACATATGCCGAGAAGGCTCTCAATGTATGTATGCACCGGGCTCCATTCACACATTGGGCCAGTATACATCAGTATATACTGTAAAAACAAATATATATATATATATATATATATATATATATATATATCATGTAGAAAAGCAGTTAGACTTTACTGTATGATATATATTTTTACATGCACAGTATATACCCATACAATGGCATATATAGGAGCCTTCTGTAGAGGTAGACTTTGGTCAATACTCCTGATGTGTGTCTGACTGAAGACTTACACGTGATGTGAACAGCGCCTAAGAAATGCTTGCAGGACACAACAAGTTAAACATGTACGAGAAGTACAGTAATGCCCATAGTATGATCCGATAATCCTGTATTGTCTTGCTTTTGACGCTAGGTTCCCCCTAGCATTCCAGTTTCTCAAGCGGACCCGAAAAACGGAAACTCTATACACTTAAAAAGCGGTTATCCGCGGACTCCCTAGACTATAATGGAGTCCGCTGAGTTTCCGCCTGAAATCGATGGGAAGAAAAGTCCTGCTTGCAGGACTTTTCTCTCTGCCTGTTTTAAGTGGAATGGGAGTCCCCAAACGCTAGTGTGAACCATCCCTGAATTATGTCATCCAGCCCTTCTGAGAGGTAAAGGCAGAGGATTTAGCGACTCCCCAAATGGATTTTGCATACTGATGTGACAGTATATGATCTGTTGGGGTCTGACACCCAGACCCCGCACACATCAGCTGTTCCTGGTAGCTGCTGCAGTGAACAGGGAATCCTATTCAAGTAATAGCAGCGGAACAGGAGCCCCATCCACTGTATAGTGGTGGTTCCTGGGAACTGCAGCACCAATTCTGTTTGAATAGCAACAGGCTGCACGTGCCCCCATCTACTGCACCAGCTTCTGGCACCCCGAGACTGCTGGAACAGCTGATCTGTGTGGGGTGTGGGTGTCGGACCCCCACAGATTACATACTGATGACCTATACTGTGGAAAAGTCTTCTGTAAAATAATCCCCTTTAAGATTATATTTTTATAAATTCACTGCAAAGATCAGGATTTTTCCCCCCTCCAGTCTGATTTGGATTGTGCTGTTTGTTTGTAGGGACGTTTGACAATATGAAAATCGCAAAGTGTCCCCCTGCCGGGACCCCCAGCCATTGGGCCTAGTGTGTGTGGAAACCAGGTAGTAAGAGCTCAATTTCTATGTGGTGCCTACTTAGGGGACGCAAAGCCTTACACAATGTCAATGAGCAGGTTGTCTTTGTCTTTGTCCTCCAGAGGGGGAGACGCTCTTTGTAACAACTCTTTTATGTAAATGATTCCACTGCCTAATACTTGTGTAAATGGACCAAACTTCTACATGTCGTCTGGTTAACATACCCAAGTACCTTATTATACCATTCTGAATTTGCTCATGTGTTTGCCCAGAAATGTTGAAGAAACCAAATTATATGTGAATTACATGGATGGCTCATTGATTTCAGTAGGCACTGTGTAATACTTTATTTCTCCTGTGGCGGCACTGTAGGGAAATTTAACACTTATTACCAAGTTCCTCCACAGATTAGAGCTGATCACTGGGATCCCAAAAGCAGGACATCCTAAAATCAGTTTATTATCCAGAAACCTTTTTCAACAAAAGGGATTTCCTAAGCCGACCCCCTCTTTAAAGTTCGGCTACTGTTTTCCACACATGTCCTTGGCTGCTTCACTTCTTATGGGCTTGTTTGTACAATGCTGTGTGAAGTATACAGTCCCTTTTTGTATTTTTTATTTTTTTTTTTTTTAGGAGTGGGGAAAGATTTTTCTACTTACTTTTGCTAGAATCCATTTCCATCTCGTCAAAATGTCAAAGAGAGAATGTATATTACGTATAGGGTGTGCAGATACACTATTAGGATTAGGAAAAGATGTGTCCAATGCACTCCTGTGTTATTTTCCTTGTGTTTTCACATTACTTTCTACAAAACTGATTTCGATAGTTGTGTCCTACCGCTAACACTTGTTCCGGAAGGAGAGATGGCATACACATTGTGACATTGGGAATTTTTGATCAAAAAGTTTACTTGGGGGCCTATGAGGTCCTATCAATGTGCTATTTGTCATAGTGCTTTATCTTTATTGTATATGTTGCTTGGTTACATATAAGATTTAGTGTATTACACTTTATGCACTACTATTCTTGGAGCGATGTGTTTACGATGCCTTTGGTCTATATAACATGGTTGTGACTTCCTTGGATACCTGTCTAGTTTACTAGCTTAGTCTTTCATTCCCAGTAGGACTAGTAAAAAGGGGTTTTTTTCTGGCCACCGACCTTTATGTCTTTTTCAGGCATGTTTTATATGTCACATTGGTCGGGGTCTGTCAGCTGGGACCCTCTACAGTATGTTCTGGCATTGATTCATGGAGTGACATACCGTATGTACATCATTGCAAAGCGCCTTCAAAAGGGTTCTATAGGAGTACAAATACTGTACATGACTGCTTTCTTACAGAAATAGCGTCACACCTGTCTATGGTTTGTCCCTGGTATTGCAGCTCAGCTTCATTGAAGTGAATGAGGATGCAGTACCACATCCAACCCACAACCTATGGACAGCCATGTTTTTGTAAACCTGTACAACCCCTTTTAAAGTTGACTTGTCTGTTGCATACATGGGGAGGTTACTTTATAATAGTTGAATAGGTATTCTCCTCAACAGATCACTAGGAGCTAGATACTGGGTTAAGGCATGCGACATAAATTACCTTAGGCCTCATTCAGACTGTTATGTTGTATCTGTTTTAAAGGGCTTGTTCCAAGAGTTAAACTTACCACCTATTTTCAGGATAGGTAAAGTGTCTGGTGGGCCCCAACCATCGGGATGCACATTGATCACAAGAACAGGGGTCCTTTGTCCACCTTTATAAATGGGGCAGTGGTCAAGCATCTATATGGAGTTGCCACGCGCTGTAGTCATCTTCTTTCTAGCAATCCTATAGGGATGAATGGAGGGGCCTTGCACATGCTCGACCACCACTCCATTTCTACGAGGGGACATAGAATCCCCATTTTCGATATAGTAGTAAGGTTAAATCTTGGGAACCCTTTTAACTATTACCATCTCTGGACTTAATTCCCAGACTATGCGCAGGTCTACCAAACCAAGTCTACGGCATGGTAGGCCCCTTTATGGTGTGATGAGTTTGGTTCGGTAGAACCAATGGAGGGAGTGGGGGAGCCTGTTTTGCGCCTGGACTACTTCCTGTTAAACATGGGTACTGAATGCCCGTGTGGCCTTTTGTTAGACTGATGTCCCATGTTTCTAGCTATGAAGTCATAGGAATAGTAGTGTAGCTTGCCCAGAGGCTGCCTACACCGTGAGTTGCCAGTTGGATGATGTTCAACTGTACATGTATAGGAAAGATCCATTCTTCTCTACCTTATGATAACGCTAAGATTCGGTTTCGTCTTTTACTACGTTCTGCGGTCTTCTTCTGTTGAGATGTGTACATATATATATTTTTATATTTTTCGGAATCATATTTTATTTACTTTGATATACATTCAGATTTTTTTTTCCCTTTTTATCACTGGTGGTCAGGAATACAAAATAAACTACCGTTTTAACGTGAGTAAACCAAAAGTCTGCCAAGTGTTAGTAATTTCCATTACTCTGTACCATTGTTGCTATATATTTTTTTTTTTTTTTTAAGCGGGTAGCATTTCTGAAGCCGCAAATTAACAAAAAATAAAAAGACAATAAAAAAACCTTTTTAAAGTTACGCATTGAATTGTACATTTATTTTTTATATAAGTATTGTAAGTAGTGTTGGAATTGTTCTTTAAAATGCCTCCACTGCTCTACCATGAATTCGACTATCCGGGAAAGTTTGAGAAGTCGGTACTGTCAAAGCGGTTGGTGTATAGAGAGTCTAGTTTCGATGATCTAACCCAAAATAGTTCACAGATTCACACAGTATAACTGAGCGTCTTCTGTATTTTTGACTTGATATGACCACATTAATATTTAACTATATAGTGTACGAGGTGTGTGGGATTATTACCGTTTTGCCTTTTTTTTTTTGTTTTTGGATTTTTTTTTTTCCTGTTTTTTAAAGTGTAATTCATCCGCACTTATATATCTATTTTTTTAAAAGGTCAGTCCCACATAAGATAGAATTAGTGAAATTGATGTGATGTTGGTGATACATGTCGGTAGGTAATTCAATTTTATTTTTATTTTTTTTTGTGTCTTTTTGTTTTTTTAAATTGTAAATGTACTGTACATTGGAACGTTAATGTTCGTGTATTGTTTTATATATATATATAATTTTTTTTTTTTCATCTGCCTTCAATGTACTTTGTATATAGATGGACGGCTAGTTACAAGCACAACCTCAGATTTGACCTAAAGTATAATTTTTTTTTAGACGTGACACTTCTTTGAAGGATTGGCTGCCGCGTTTAAGACTGTGACCTCAAGATGAAATATCACCATCGTGAAACTCATTGCTGTTAATGGTTCTCTCAGGTCAGGTCGATTCATGTCATTATACTGGAATAAAGATATCTACATGCATCTGCCATTTTATTTTTGGTATTTTGGGAAGGGAGGGGGGGATTGTAAAAGGCACTTTATTCCAAATAGTCACGTGTTCGATGCTGGATGTGTTTCATAAACTTACTATGGAGATTGCACTTTAATGCTTGTAGCCATTTCATCTCGTCTCCTGTACGATACGGATAGCAGACAGTATGTATACATTTCTGTATAATGAAAAAAAAAACCAAGCAAGTAGTCATGTTAAGTGCTTTAAATATATGGCATTTATGATCAAAGTTTACGTATTCAGACTGAAGAAGTCATTTGCTAGCGAGTCTTAAGTGGGACTGACCAGTTTATACTGTAAATAGAAGGAAGTATTACACTAGTCATTTTAGAAATACCTGTACCACTTTAGTTATCACTGAATGTCTGTGCATATACATTTTGTAAATTTCAATGCATTGCCTATAAAGGTTTTTTTTTTTTTTTGTTGAATTTTTTTTTTTTGTTCATTTTTGGTTTTGTTTTAATGTGTGTTCTAGTTGTTCAAATATTAACAAAGAAAAATGAGAAAGTGTTTTTTATGACATTCCGCTGATTTGAAAGTTTGCTTGTTGACTTCAATAAAAAATTGTTCTGAATGTCCCATACCCCCTCGTGATTATTATTTAATAACGGATTTAATTCATTAGTCCTTGGTGATATCAGAGGGCTTCTACCAGATGGCTAAAAGGAATATATCGCCATTTAATTAAAAAAAAAAAAGAGTGAAATATATCATTTTTTTTTAATCCGTATTTATTTTCAGATTGTAGATTTTTTTTCTTATTATATTTTCTGTATATGATTATGGGGGCGGCCATCTTGCACTGAGCTTTTCCTCTGCTGTATTTGCAGCATTTTACAGCATAGTTATGGCCATAGGCAGCAATAGACCGGATCCGACTCATTGAAGTCTATGACAAAGTTTCCTAGACATGCTTTGTGCAGGGAGGGAGAGTAGATAAGCTGTGACACCAAATATTGTCAGTAGTGGGCGTAATGATGGGTCTGTGGTGTTATCTTCTATTGCAATCTTGACTGTGACGTAAAGGAGAACCACAAAGGGAAACCCTACAAAACTGACTAGTGTCAGACTATTTTAGGCTTAGTCGATAGAGTGACAAATACAGGATTTAGTGCTAAATATAGATAAATTTAAAAAAAAATCAGATTTATACAGATACATTTTAAAAAGAAACAGAAACTGCTAAAACAATTAAATTTAAAAAATTGGTATAAAAAAATAAGTCATTTTCTGGTGACTCATTCCCTTGCAATCTCTACAGGTGCTGCAGTCAGGGGCGTAGCTGTATGGAGTGCAGAGCCTGAGGGGGCTCCAAAGCCTCTATACAACATAAGACACTAATATTATAGATAGTACATTACTGATTTTGCACTGGGTCCCAGAAGCTTCATGTTAAGCCTCTGGTTGGTGTTGGCAAACAAGGATGCCCAAAATGAAACCTGAAGAACTAGAACCTCCTGTTGTGGATGGTTAGCAGTGTGATGGTGCCAGGCAGCATCTGAAAGGTAGGTAATTCTTATCATTGCTATTAGGCCCCCATGACTATATGTACTCAACTATTAAGCCCTTACATGCCATTGGGCATTTATGGGATTTCAATGGGCCAGTGTGGAGTTGGGTCAGATTCAGACTGCACAATGTTTCTTGAAATCTGACAACACCTGGTGACCAGAAAGGGACCTAAGAAAATGTTAACAAGGGTTAATGCATAGTAAGATTCGGGAAGGGGGGTTGTTCAAGAATATAACAAAAAACACTGCTTCTGAACACACTGCTGAAAATAAACCTTAGTGTGATGTCTCTGGCACTCCAGGGACTGAACTTGTAGCAGGTCAATTCTCACCTTCGATTTGGTGTGGTTTTGAGCCATTGCCATACATTGTAGGAATGGTTAAGCATGCACTATGCCATAGCAGTCTGTATGTAAGTTATAAAAACAGCAGAGCTACCTGCAAACAGCAGATAATAAGAAGACTGTTGGCCAAATTCCCTACGTCAAAATGCTGAACAATGAAGTACAGAAAGAGGAAATGTCAGCCTACTGGGTCTACTTTGGTGGTTAGTGTGAAAAGTGCAATATTTCCGGATAGTTCTATAAATAATAACTACATGATAAAAAATGCTTAGAATAAAAAAATGTAATAATCTGTAATTATTTCTCAGAACCCTTTCCTTAAAGGGGGCTATATAGTATTTGAAAAACAGTGCTATACCTGTGGAAGAAAGCAGACATGTTTTTCCTGATCCTGTACAACCCCTTTAAAGATGCCATTTCACCAACTCCATCAACTCTAGCTCTTTGCAGTCTTCAATAGATGACGCTCCGCTGATTCTGGAGCAGTTGGAATTTTTTCTTCAGCCCCCACCATTCCCAAGCAATCAGTGGCATTCACATGTAATGGAAAAATAAGCATACTGCAGACTGGTCTCATGTAATAGAGCATGTGATTGTGGAGCAAAATGTAATGCGCTTTATTTAAAAAAGTTTCTGTTTTTTGCCTCAAAAACCTCACTAAAGTTGCTGACACTAGGTGTCTCCCTCCTTCCTAATTTGCTGTTCACTCCCTGTTGCTAGGGGAAATCCATCTTTAGAAACCAGGAGACTCAAAAAAACAGAAAGTGGAGAGAGGAGGGATTGGTCACTCTTCACAGCCTCTGCATGTTCACACATAGAGCTGCACTTCCTGCATGTACACTGCTCAGAGAGGCATCTGCAGCTTCGCTTCTGACATCTCACAATAAGTATAAGGGGAGTCTACTCTCTGACTCTCTCAGAATCTACTTCTGACCTCTGCTTGTGTCATTAGTGATGGGCTGTTAGTCATAGAGAGTAAGCATCTTTCCTTATTGTGCTCTTTTTCTGTCTCAGGGATCTTTTTAGCCTCATTATAACCTGGATTTGGAATCCAGTGTCCCTGGATCTTCTACAGTATGTTCACTTTTCTCAGCTATATGATAGCTACAGGTATTTTACAGTTACTCCTGGCAGAGTTACATGTAATGAAACCAGTAGTAGTCATCGTGAATGCAGAGGCAGACTGCTCTGTATTGTACATGCACCCTCACACATAAAGAAAGTCTGAGTCCTGCTTCCCGCACCCACACATAGAGAAAGCCTGTGAGTCCTGCATCCCGCACCCACACATAGAGAAAGCCTGTGAGTCCTGCTTCTCCTCCATACATAGAGAAAGCCTGTGAGTCCTGCTTCTCCTGACCACACATAGAGAAAGCCTGTGAGTCCTGCTTCTCCTCCACACATAGAGAAAGCCTGTGAGTCCTGCTTCTCCTCCACACATAGAGAAAGCCTGTGAGTCCTGCTTCTCCTCCACACATAGAGAAAGCCTGTGAGTCCTGCTTCTCCTGACCACACATAGAGAAAGCCTGTGAGTCCTGCTTCTCCTGACCACACATAGAGAAAGCCTGTGAGTCCTGCTTCTCCTCCACACATAGAGAAAGCCTGTGAGTCCTGCTTCTCCTGACCACACATAGAGAAAGCCTGTGAGTCCTGCTTCTCCTGACCACATAGAGAAAGCCTGTGAGTCCTGCTTCTCCTGACCACATAGAGAAAGCCTGTGAGTCCTGCTTCTCCTCCACACATAGAGAAAGCCTGTGAGTCCTGCTTCTCCTGACCACACATAGAGAAACCATGTGAGTCCTGCTTCTCCTCCACACATAGAGAAAGCCTGTGAGTCCTGCTTCTCCTCCATACATAGAGAAAGCCTGTGAGTCCTGCTTCTCCTCCACACATAGAGAAAGCCTGTGAGTCCTGCTTCTCCTCCATACATAGAGAAAGCCTGTGAGTCCTGCTTCTCCTCCACACATAGAGAAAGCCTGTGAGTCCTGCTTCTCCTCCACACATAGAGAAAGCCTGTGAGTCCTGCTTCTCCTGACCACACATAGAGAAAGCCTGTGAGTCCTGCTTCTCCTGACCACACATAGAGAAAGCCTGTGAGTCCTGCTTCTCCTGACCACATAGAGAAAGCCTGTGAGTCCTGCTTCTCCTGACCACATAGAGAAAGCCTGTGAGTCCTGCTTCTCCTCCACACATAGAGAAAGCCTGTGAGTCCTGCTTCTCCTGAACACACATAGAGAAAGCCTGTGAGTCCTGCTTCTCCTGACCACACATAGAGAAAGCCTGTGAGTCCTGCTTCTCCTGACCACACATAGAGAAAGCCTGTGAGTCCTGCTTCTCCTGACCACACATAGAGAAAGCCTGTGAGTCCTGCTTCTCCTCCACATATAGAGAAAGCCTGTGAGTCCTGCTTCTCCTCCACACATAGAGAAAGCCTGTGAGTCCTGCTTCTCCTCCACACATAGAGAAAGCCTGTGAGTCCTGCTTCTCCTCCACACATAGAGAAAGCCTGTGAGTCCTGCTTCTCCTGACCACACATAGAGAAACCATGTGAGTCCTGCTTCTCCTCCACACATAGAGAAAGCCTGTGAGTCCTGCTTCTCCTCACACATAGAGAAAGCCTGTGAGTCCTGCTTCTCCTCCACACATAGAGAAAGCCTGTGAGTCCTGCTTCTCCTCCACATATAGAGAAAGCCTGTGAGTCCTGCTTCTCCTCCACACATAGAGAAAGCCTGTGAGTCCTGCTTCTCCTGACCACACATAGAGAAAGCCTGTGAGTCCTGCTTCTCCTCCACACATAGAGAAAGCCTGTGAGTCCTGCTTCTCCTCCACACATAGAGAAAGCCTGTGAGTCCTGCTTCTCCTGACCACACATAGAGAAAGCCTGTGAGTCCTGCTTCTCCTCCACACATAGAGAAAGCCTGTGAGTCCTGCTTCTCCTCCACACATACAGAAAGCCTGTGAGTCCTATGGGTAAAAAACACAGTATTTTTGCTGTGAAAAGTGACAAATGTTTTTTTTATTGCATTTTTTCTTCATTTTTTTCTGCAGTTTTCCACAACATGTGGCCTTATGCTAAATGTAAGGCAAGTCAATAAGCAACTCTGCAGTTTCTGTACAGCTGCAGTTGACGGGTGCCGACAGTCAATTATAGCCAGAGTCTCCATACATAAGGCAGAGATGGTTTATTACTGTCTCTGCCTTGCTGGTAGGTGTACACACAGTGCACAATAAGAGATAACAACAGATAACAAAGCCACCCTGATATTTCCTCCTCCCTGCCCCAGAGATCATGTCATTGCCGGGTAGTTGTAGGAGCTGCTACGTCTGACTCTTGGTTCACACTTGAAGAACAGAAGGAGTGGATTTAACAGAAGGGAAACATCTAAGAGCTTCCTTTATATTTTCCATTCCTTTTCAAGTCATTCCTGACTTTTGGCTCAAAAAGCTGCAGCAAAATCTGCAACAACAAATGCTGCGTTTCTGCAGTGTGGGGCCTCAGCCTTAAAGGGATTTTATAAGAGTTAAATATTGATGACCTATTCTGCGCTTGGTACTGCAGGTCAACTACTTGAGAAGAACTAAGCTGCAAACAAGCCATGTGACAAATAACGTGGAAGTAGCGCTAACCCGAACAGCTGATCTGTGAGACTTGTGGGCATTGGACCCCACTGATCAGATACTGTTGATCTAACCTAAGAATAGGTCATCAATATTTAATTGGATACTGGTTAGTTAGTATCTGATCGGTGGGGGTTGGACACCTGGAACCCACACCGATCAGTGTGATATCAGCTGTATAGCAGTGGTGCTTACTTGAATAGGAGCATAGATGCTTCAGGCCCCATTTGGTGCTGAGAGGCAGCTGGGTCACCTGTGGATAGGTCATTGGCTCAGTGGTTAGCACCGCAGCCTTGCAACGCTGGAGTTGTGGCATCCCAGAGCTGGCTATGGCTGGGCTGAGGGTGATCTCTGTGCATTGTATTATTTCCTGTTGCTTCATAGCCTGTGTGACATAGCAGGGGGTCCTGAGTCTCACACAACACAGCGCCACCTAGTGAGCCTCACACATGCATTACACCTCCCATAGGATTGAATAGTAACCAAATGTCCAATGGGAGGACATCGCCTGGGAAAAGGGGAGGAGTCAGCTGATCACTGGGTCCCCATGGTAACACCCCTGGAGGAAGGTCCTGCGTGTGAGGAGTTAGAAGTGTGGAGTGTTAGGAGGAGGAGGTGAGGAGATAAGTGTGATGTCCTGTGAAGAAAGCAGTGAGTTTAGTGCAGGAATCTCAAGTCCTAGACAGGCCCAGGAAGGTTGGAGAGCTGACATACTCCAGCTATTCAGAAGATCCTGTCCCCTGTCTGCCTAGCCATCGCCCTGAAGGAAGTCAAGCATCATTATCTTGTCAGCATGAGACTGTGGAGAGAACATTCTGGAACACGTGCTCCATAGCAAGTATCACAGGATCCAGGGGCCAAGGCCAGACCTGTGGAATATCCTGCCACCCTGACTATTGCACCCCGAAACTCTGAGCTATCAGGACCACATAACGTGAGTGGGGAATATTATGTACTAGTATCATGGTGGGCATCCTCCTATGAGCCAAATAGGAGCCCAGACGCACCTTAGGGCTGTAACACTGAAGTATAAGGGGCTAGGAACACCTTTCATCAAGTCTACCCTGCACCCCAGGACTTTGCTGTGTCACCAGGCGTACCCCGTTGTTTTGTATGGAAGAAACTGTTTAAGCATTTGTGCCTCCACACCCATGGAAGTAAAAGTTCAACTTTACAACCGTTTCTGTGTCTGACTCTGCACCGACAACATCAGGGCGCCCCAAACACCACCAGTCGGCACAGTATAGGGGAAGCGCCCCGGGGGAACAATCACCACCAACATTTGTGCAGCCCCCTCATCACCGGTACCAGTGGTGGTAACGTGGGACAGCACCAGCGCTGCGCCCTCGTGCCCAGAGACCGTGACAAGTCTGCGCTGTTTGCACCCCGCAATCCCAACTGCAGCGTTACCTTCCATCTGGTCACCGCAAGAAAAACTGGCGTCACGAACAGGATAGGGTGTGTGCCATTTTGAGAAAGTCGCCACGAAAAGTGCGCCAAATTGTCTCCAGAGCATCGGTCTTTATTGTGGACTTTGCTAAGATCAAGTTTATTCCCTGAGATTGCTTGCCACAAAGAGGGGGAGCCCTATACCCCTGAAGTAAGCCCTAAAGACTGTCCTCTCAGTGTGTTACAGCCCTGGAAGAGTTAAAACGCCCAGGACTTGTTTGCTGCGCCACATCGCTGTGTAAGAACGCCCACAAAGGGTTAACTGTACCTTGCAAAAGTGCGGGAGATTTTTAGCACTGCCCATGAGGCCAGGAGACCCATCTGCCGCCATCTTAGGAGAGCCCAGAATGCTGAGCGCAATGCTCCAGCGCACCCATACAAGAAAGTGAAAGGCGAACGTGCCAGCGCCATTTCTGACTCTCCGGTGCCGCATCACCGTCCCTGCTGTGCACCGCTGATCTCTGGTCCACGCTGCAGTTGCTGTCAGTGAGTACTGTGCCTCCCTGTCCTTGTCTTCAGTCCTCCCACGGCCCCAGCGAGTGTTTTCCGTGTACAGTGTCCGTGGGGAGTGCCACCATTAAAGAGGGGGAGCACACCGTCAGCCTGCATCACAGTGACTCTGTTAAAAGCTACAGCATTCCAAGTTGTAGTCTCCATTCCCTGCCAGCAAGCAGTTGAGTTTCTTAAAGAGACGGCGACCTAATTCCAGTCATACCTGCAAACAACATGACTGAGCAAAGTGACATTGTGCCATCTGTTTCTAGTGATCCAGCAGTGCCCATGGCGAGCAGCCTACCATTCTCCATGCCATTTTACCCTGGCGCACCATGGCTGCCGCGCTACAAAGGGGAGGCGCATACCCTCAGGGACTTTCGTGAGAAGATGCTGTCTCTCTTCCAGTTCTATCCTCTGAATACAGAACAGCAGATACAGATCCTGCTGGGCCAGCTTGAGGGTGCTGCAGCTAGGGAGGTCAAATCCTGGCCTGCCTCTGACAAAAGAACCCCTGGGCAAATTCTGGACAAACTCCAGGTGAACTTTGACGTGCGATCTGTCTCCGAGGTAAAGATGCGCTTCTTTTCCAGACGACAACTACCTGGTGAGACCCTGCGGGACTATGCTTTATCCCTCCAAGAGGCGTTCAGAGCTGTGGTGCAAGTGGATCCACGTGAAAATGTGGACTCTGATAAAATCTTGCTTGACCGCTTCATAGAAGGGGCGGGTACCACATTGCTCCAGAGTCAGTTGCGAATGCTTGCTGCACAACATCCCAGCATCACGTTTGCTGACTTCAAGGCCTTTGCCATCCAGGTCTTGGGACAGGAGCAGCCCCAGCCGAGCCCAGTCATCTGTGCTCCCTCACCTGGACCCTCAACAAGCATTGCTCCAGTTGTCCTGCCACTACCTCTGGGTACCTCACCTGCTGCCCAAACTGCGCAGACTACACCAGCAGACTCCAGAGATGACCTCCTGGCCCGAGTGGATCATCTGACCCGTGCCATGGAACAGATCACCGTCCGTCTAGATCGTCTGACCCAGCCGTCTTCATCGTCCAGTGATCCTTTGCGAAGTCTCAACATCTCACCTGAGTCGCCACCCAGACGTCCGTCTTCAGTGAAACCTCCGCAGAGTGAGAGGCCATACTGTACCTATTGCCATAGATATGGACACACCAGGCCTCAGTGTTTTCAGTTAAACGGGCCACCCCCGAGGCAGCGGGCCGCCCCTCGGGAGGAAAGAAGAAGGGCCCAGGTGAATCTTCAGTGCCATTGTCACGCTTCGTCTCAGCCTGCCCACACATCACAATCCGGGTGAACGGCGTCCCTCTGACAGCGTTGGTGGACACTGGATCTCAGGTAACAACCCTGCGCAAGCAGGTGTTCCTTGAACATTGGGACTTAGGTGTGTTGAATAGAACACCTGACACATGGATAAATCTGTGTGCCAGCAATGGACAGCCCATACCACAGCAGGGTTATTGGGAACCCACTATCCAGATTGGGGACTTGAAACTGCCTAGACAGGGTGTAATTGTCACTGATGTAGAGGATGATAGGTTTGCAGTTGTAATATTAGGCATGAATGTTTTACGCCATTGCTTTGCAGAAGTGTTGGATGCCTTGCATGCCTCTCTCCTTACAGCTTCTCCCAGTGACCAGCAGACCATTCAGCGGGCCATTCGTGTACTCAATGCCCAGCACAAGTTCGCCAACAAACAAGGTGAAATTGGTCGAGTCCGGATCCAAGATACCCGTCCAGTAACCCTACAGCCTGGAACAGAAACTATGGTGTGGTGCCGTGCCCGTCCGGGCATAGAAAATCAGGACTACGAGGCCTTGCTACAACCCATACAGGTAGATGGCCAACCACTTGTCATGGCTGCCCGCAGCCTTGTCACAGTTTCCAATGGACGTGTTCCTGTCCGCTTAGTCAACTTGGGCGATGCTCCAGTGAACCTCCACAAGTTCCACTCTGTGGCCCTGCTACACCGGTTAGCACCAGAAGACATTCTCTCTGGTGATTCTACCGCCACACAGCGTTCCACCCAAGCTGCTGAGAACATTCAGAATGGAGCCACGAAGTCCTGGTGGGATGAATTGAACGTGGGAGACGCCAATACCCCTATAGAGCACATCAATGGGGTTCGCAATGTGGCCAAGCGTTACCAACAGGCATTCAGCAAACACCCATTGGACTTTGGTAAGACCACGACCATACAACATTGTATTCTGACTGGCAACCACCATCCAATCAAGGAGCGTCACCGTCCAATACCACCAGCGATGTACCAACCGGTGAAAAAGTTGATCCAAGAGATGCGAGATGCTGATGTCATCCGGGAGAGTAACAGCCCCTGGGCAGCGCCACTAGTCCTTGTCAAGAAGAAAGACGGAACCCTACGATTTTGTGTGGACTATCGTAAACTCAACAACGTCACGCACAAAGACGCATACCCATTGCCGCGGATTGAGGAATCTCTAACGGCTTTGGGATCAGCTACCTGTTTCTCGACCCTGGACTTAACCAGTGGATACTGGCAAGTCCCTATGGCGCCTGAAGATCGTGAAAAGACTGCGTTTACGACCCCGATGGGACTCTTTGAATTCAATAGTATGCCATTTGGGCTATGTAATGCCCCAGCCACATTCCAACGGCTTATGGAGAGGTGCCTCGGCCATGAGAATTTCCAGAGTGTGCTACTGTACCTGGACGATGTTATTGTATTCTCCCGGACATACCAAGAACACCTTCGTCACCTGTCCGAGGTATTCAAGGTACTTATACAGCACGGCCTAAAGGTGAAGCCCTCCAAGTGCTACCTGTTGAAACCCCAAGTTCACTACCTTGGGCATGTCGTGAGCGCACAAGGCGTCCAACCTGATCCTGAAAAGATCACTGCAGTCCAGAACTGGCGAAGACCAACTACCGTCAAAGAAGTCCGAAGCTTCCTTGGATTCGCAGGTTACTACCGGCGTTTCATACCACACTTCGCCCAAGTAGCCGAGCCTCTGAACGAGTTGTTGCGCGGTTGTCCCAGAGAAAACTACAACCGAAAGCTTCCGGTAGACTGGACAGCGCGTCAAGAGGAAGCCTTTCAAGCGCTTAAAGCACTTCTGACGCAACCACCAATTCTAGCCTATCCCGACTACAGTCAGCCATTCCGCTTGTACACAGATGCAAGTCACCAAGGTTTGGGTGCAGTGTTGTCCCAGGTTCAGGACAACAAAGAGCGAGTCATCGCCTACGCCAGCAGGAGTCTGAGAGGCGCGGAGAAGAACGACCAGAACTATAGTTCTTTCAAACTCGAACTTCTGGCGCTTGTCTGGGCCGTGACAGAGAAGTTTAAAGACTACCTGGCTGCCACACCCTTTACCGTGTACACAGATAACAATCCGTTGGCGCATCTGGACACTGCTCGACTGGGAGCCCTTGAACAACGGTGGGCCTCAAGACTCGCGAATTACAAGTTCTCTGTCAAGTATCGCAGTGGCAAGTCCAACGCTAACGCTGATGCACTCTCAAGGTTGCCTGTGGGAGAAGAACCACCCCGAGAAGACATCTGGGAAGAGGTGGAGATGCCACCATTCTACAACAAGTTTGCCCAACAGGTTGCTATTGGTGTCCCTGTAGAAGGAGAACCTCTTGCGAAAACAGCTGCCGAATCCCTCCAGGAGCCATCTCTGTGGAAAACGTTCCAAGAAGAGAGCAGAGTTTTAGGAGAATTGTCAGATTTCCTGCTTACAGGAAGAATACCAACCCGTGTAAAGAGAGGTCTTCATGAAGTGGAATTAAAACGCCTTTGGCGACAGAGGAAGCGCCTGTTTGTCCAACGAGGCCTTCTACTTAGAAACACTCTTGATCCTGTCACAGGTGAAAGGCTTCATCAGATCCTCGTACCAAGAAGAGACGCACAGATGATACTTGAGGCGTATCATGACAGATCCGGCCACTTCGGGGTACAAAAGACCGAAGCTACCATCCATCGTCGCTTCTATTGGGTTGGGATGAGGAGTGACATTGAGAGTTGGTGCCGAGAGTGTCCCGCCTGTAGTATCACCAAGGAAGGTCGAAGAGATCAGAAGGCCCCTCTACATCCAATTAAGACTCAAAAGCCGTGTGAAATTGTTGCTCTGGACCATGTGAAGTTGGGTCCCACACGTTCCGGCTACAGCTACGCTCTGACAATGGTGGATCATTACTCCAAGTTCCTTGTCATCGTGCCTGTCAGAGATCTTACAGCAAGAACTACGGCTGAGACCTTCTACGCAGAGTTTGTCCGCCATTACGGTTGTCCTGAGCATATCCTCACCGACCGTGGATCGGCGTTTGAATCCCAATTGTTCCGTGAGCTGTGTCAGTTCCAAGACTGCAAGAAGTTGCGAACCACAGCGTATCACCCTCAAGGGAATGGTATGTGCGAGAAGGCAAATCAAGTGATCATCGGCATGCTAAGAACAGCCGCAGTTACACCTGGTGTTGAGTGGCCTGAGCGTATCAAGGACTTGGCCTATATTTACAACAACACACCCCAAACATCTACGGGATACGCACCATTTTATCTAATGTTTGGAAGACAAGGTCAACTTCCTTCAGACTTAACCCTTGGTGTGAAGGTCCCTGACACCATCAATCCACTACCCATAACAGACTGGGTTGTTGAACACCGCCGACGTATGGAGGAAGCTAAAGACATAGTTGAAACGCGCATGGATGAGGTTCGTAGGAGACAACAGGAGGATTACAACCATCACGCCCATGCAGCGCCCCTGAAAGTTGGCGACCGTGTATGGTTAAGGAATAACCATCGAAATGGGAAATTGGATCCATTCTGGGAGAAAGAACCATACAGTGTCATCTCCATACCATATCCTGAATCCGACGTGTATGAGATCTCTAAACCTGGGAGACAGCCCCAAGTAGTACACCGAAACCGTCTGAAGCTGTGCCTTAAAGAAGGACTACCCACAGAGGTGCCCCCAGCTGAGACAACGAGTACAGAGATCTTGTCACCTTCTGAAGCGAAAGAGAGACCCCCAACGTTAACTGAGCTTATGTGGGCGCCTAAACTACTACCATTTAGCTGCTATCCACCAATTGCTCTAGTGCAAGAGAATCCTTCGACAGATGATTTAATTGATTTCAGTGACTCTGTTCCTGATTCAAATCTCGTTCCACTTAGGCGTTCTGAGCGTACCACAAAAGGCATACCTCCAACACGCTATAGTGATGCCATGGCTGTCCTTGGGTAAAAGAGGTTAACTGTCTCTGCTTCGGTATATATGTTATTCCTGCTCTGATTACATTAATGTTTTTCCTGTGTGTATATACAGTATATATATAATATCTTGCCATGTAATATAGTATTTACATTTATATGCAACAATCCAAGCCATAGTGCCTGGCTCACCGAGCCATGGAAGTTCTGTTACCCCATTGCGGTATGGACATTCGTGCTAGAGTGCCTACTCTTCCTTACAGAAAGGACTGTTTATTGTTTCTCAGAGAGACTCTCATGATAATGGACACTCACAAAATTTGTGCCAGAGAGCCTCTGGATCCATTTGCACTACTGTTGTTTCTATATGGACTGTCTGATGGTACCGCCAAAAGGTTCCATAATTCTGAGTTTAATTATCTCTCCGTTACCCTTCAGACTTCTCATGGACATTCCAGGACTATGCCGGGAGGTCTTACCTCAAGTTTCTAGGTATTATATTTTTCTAAACTGTTAGTGACATTTGCACTTTATTCGTATTTATTAACGTTAATGTTACATTTCTCACCTTCACCCCAGCCCGTCGCCGAGGTCGGCTCAGTGAAAGAGGGGGAGTATGTGGCATCCCAGAGCTGGCTATGGCTGGGCTGAGGGTGATCTCTGTGCATTGTATTATTTCCTGTTGCTTCATAGCCTGTGTGACATAGCAGGGGGTCCTGAGTCTCACACAACACAGCGCCACCTAGTGAGCCTCACACATGCATTACACCTCCCATAGGATTGAATAGTATCCAAATGTCCAATGGGAGGACATCGCCTGGGAAAAGGGGAGGAGTCAGCTGATCACTGGGTCCCCATGGTAACACCCCTGGAGGAAGGTCCTGCGTGTGAGGAGTTAGAAGTGTGGAGTGTTAGGAGGAGGAGGTGAGGAGATAAGTGTGATGTCCTGTGAAGAAAGCAGTGAGTTTAGTGCAGGAATCTCAAGTCCTAGACAGGCCCAGGAAGGTTGGAGAGCTGACATACTCCAGCTATTCAGAAGATCCTGTCCCCTGTCTGCCTAGCCATCGCCCTGAAGGAAGTCAAGCATCATTATCTTGTCAGCATGAGACTGTGGAGAGAACATTCTGGAACACGTGCTCCATAGCAAGTATCACAGGATCCAGGGGCCAAGGCCAGACCTGTGGAATATCCTGCCACCCTGACTATTGCACCCCGAAACTCTGAGCTATCAGGACCACATAACGTGAGTGGGGGAATATTATGTACTAGTATCATGGTGGGCATCCTCCTATGAGCCAAATAGGAGCCCAGACGCACCTTAGGGCTGTAACACTGAAGTATAAGGGGCTAGGAACACCTTTCATCAAGTCTACCCTGCACCCCAGGACTTTGCTGTGTCACCAGGCGTACCCCGTTGTTTTGTATGGAAGAAACTGTTTAAGCATTTGTGCCTCCACACCCATGGAAGTAAAAGTTCAACTTTACAACCGTTTCTGTGTCTGACTCTGCACCGACAACATCAGGGCGCCCCAAACACCACCAGTCGGCACAGTATAGGGGAAGCGCCCCGGGGGAACAATCACCACCAACATTTGTGCAGCCCCCTCATCACCGGTACCAGTGGTGGTAACGTGGGACAGCACCAGCGCTGCGCCCTCGTGCCCAGAGACCGTGACAAGTCTGCGCTGTTTGCACCCCGCAATCCCAACTGCAGCGTTACCTTCCATCTGGTCACCGCAGAGTCCTGGGTTTGAATCCTGTCAAGGACAACATATGAAAGGCGTTTGTATGTTCTCCTCGTGTTTGTGTCCAAAGACATACTGATAGGAAATGTAGATTGTGAGCCCTATATAAGACAATGTCTGTAAAGCGCTGTGAAATATGTTGGGCTAAATAAATACAACAACCAGGGACCAGAAAACACCTTTAAATTTAAGGCCACTCCCTACCATTTATCAGAATTTTCAACACAGCCCTATTCCACCCTAACCATATCCATCCTATTAATACCCCATCACTGCTTGTAGTAGTGAACTCACTACGGTAGGAACAACTCTCCTGCAATGAGTCAGAATGGAAAAGGATAAGGTGCAGTTTCCTCGGCGCCTGCCAGATGGCAGCACTTCCCAGCCTCAGTCTCCCGGACTCGTCTATGTTCCGCCTCCTCTCCATGGTTCTGTAGCGTCTATATAAATAGCGGGCTGAGCCAACAGAGACAAGACAGAGGAGTAGCGCCACGTGTGCAGGTAGGTGGGCGGTGCCGTGACGTCACCCGCAGAGCCGCTGTTGTCAGCTGTGTGTATGGGGTGACGGCTCAGGGTCCTAATGACGGCTAATTAGTGCTGATAATGAGGCACGGTCAGCTCTGCTATACTGGAGGATGGAACAGAGCTCATGTAGTAGTGTGTGTCATTCATAGTATTACTACTTCCCATGTAATGCACATCTAGGGGAGGGCTCCATAGATTATCACAGGCTCAGGGCAGATAAATGTTCATATAGCTATAATATCACATATAATCTGCCTATATGTAATTTGTGTATATGGCTATATACATGTATAGTGTGTGTGCATATGGAATGACTGTATATACATATATAGTGTGTATATATGAAATGACTGTATATATACATCTATAGTGTGTGTATATAGTATGGAATGACTGTATATATAATAGTATGTGTATATATATGGTGTAGTTATTTCATCTCACCTGACTGCCATGGTCTGCTCAGCCAAATACACATTACCATAAAACTCTATACTGAGCTCTGTCAGATTTGACAATAGTTTCATCTATAAGGCTTTGTTCACATTTACCTTAGGAGTCCCCACGCATATTACATCACATTTGACAAGAACAGTAGGGACGTTCAGAGGACGTCTGTAAGTGCTCCCCGTGTATGGAGCAGTGGTGTCCATGCTCAGCCATTACTCCATTCACTGACACTTTTGAGACTATCTAACAGTCCCATAGATGTGAATGGAGACGAAAATGTGCGCCACCACACCATTCACATTGGGCACAACATCAACGATCAGACATTTAGCTCCAACTTTCTCATCCAGCAAAATGAATGACACGGGCAGCACAGTGGCTCAGTGGTTAGCACTGTAGCCTTGCAGCGCTGGAGTCCTGGGTTCAAATCTTGCCAAGGACAACATCTGCAAGGAGTTTGTATGTTCTCCCCGTGTTTGCGTGGGTTTTCTCCAGGTACTCCGGTTTCCTCCCACACTCCAAAGACATACTGATAGGGAATGTAGATTGTGAGCCCTATATGGGACAGTGACTGACAATATCTGTAAAGCGCTGCGGAATATGATGGTGCTATATTAGTAAGGTTAATAAATAAATAATAATGACACAATAAATAAAATCTGATGGCCCTGCTGGTGTTGGCCAGGACACATCCGTCCCAAACTTGCATGCCGTCTTTCAGGAAACTGGTGAAGATAAAAGCTGAACTTTAAGCCAGTCCCCAGCTGGTGCAGTTTTTAGGGTCTACCTGTAATGAACCAATTATTAAAGGGGTTTTCTGTCCCCAAATGGATTTTTCACAGTAGCCGATTCACAGGATAGGTCATCAATATGTGATCTGTGTGGGGTTCAGGTGCTGGACTCCACAGATCAGCTGTTCTGGCAGCCTCTGGGTGCACGTTCTGGCTCCCCTATTCAAGTAATGGGAGCTGCTCAGCAGCCCTGTCCACTACATAGGGGAGCTTCTGAGGAATTGGAGAGCCAGCACATGTTTCCTGTACACTGCTCCAGTCTCTGGTGCACAGGGGTACCAGTACATCTGATGTGTGCGTGGTATGGGTGTTGGACCCCCACAGGTCAGATACTGATGATGCATCCACCAGATAGGTCATCAGTATGAAATATTGACTTTGGGCTGGAGAATCCCTTTAAGAGGCTCTGAATTATAATTTTAGCATGTCTCTAGTGCAGACGTTCCTTAGGATTGGTGTACTACAATACATGCCAGTCTTAATAAATCGCCCCAATAACTACACCCCTGTCCTATTCCCTTGATGTTTCTGGGTTACCCATCTAAAATAATCCCCTGTGTCTGATTATTGGCCCTGTGGCCCCCCCCCCCCAGCCATCATGAGAATTGGGGTCCATGTTACAATTGTTAAGGGGGGATTCCCAAACACTTATAGCAGTGTTTATACCCTATCTACTCCCATTGATCAGAGTCGGGGATCCCGAGGCCCTAGTGTGACCAGTGCTTTAGTCACTTCTGTGGGACTGATAGAGCTCTGTACTAGGTAATCTGTCTCTTAATGGTAAATGGAGCAGTGATCACACTACCGACCCATTCACACAGGAAAAACAGGGGAGTCCTGTTTCTGTGATCACTCTTCCCTCACAGTAAAATATCAACCATTTTGGGAATGTGATCTTTGGATTGTAGCCAGCACACCTTCTTCTATGTGAATAGTGACTACAAAGGCATGGCCGGTCTGGGGACTGTAGATGCTGAATATATTTACTGACTTGCCGTTTCTCCTCTTCTAGAGATCAATCTTTGCACTAGGATGGACAAGAGGATTCTGGAAGGCTTTGTGGCTGAATTCATTATCCGGGTGCTGCTCCTGGGGATATTCCTGTAAGTCCCTGGACACCATGCTCTGTGGGATAATGTGCCCCCTACTGTCAGGGGAATCTGGGTGTATATAACTTGGCAAAGAGATTTCCAAGCTAAAATGATAGCAGAATGTATCCCAGGGTTTCCCAGAGGATATAATATACACATAATACAAGGCAATGAAGAATTTACTGTATCTGCACCTTTAAATTCAACATAATCTAAAAAATTCTGTGCTGATGAATTGAATACATTTTTATAGTGGCCATAGCTCCACTTCTAATACAGAGCTCCAAATTCCCTGCAAAGACATAGAGGGTTTCCTGGACTTATTGATAGCTTATCCTTAGGGTAGGTCATCAATATGTGCTCGGTGGGGGTCACACCCAGGACCCCTGCCAATAAGCTTTTTGTAGAGGCTGCAGTGCTGTGGCCTCTTCCCTGTGGCAATGACATCATGTTCCTTGGTCACAGTATAGCAGTTCTGTCCTACTTAAGTGAATGGGGCTGAGCTACAATGCCTACAGTATTTACAGTGCTGTGCTTGGTATTTAGTGAAGAGGCTGCAATAGTCGCCCAAATGCTGTGGCTTCTTCACCAGCTGATCTGTGGGGGTCCTGGTATTGTGACCACACTGATCACATATTGATGACTTATCGTAAGGATAGGCCATCGATATGCAAGTCCTGGAAAAGCCAGGACAGTTTCAGGAAGGTCTTCCAAAAAATTGTGAAACATCTGTGAATATTTTAGAGTTGTATATAGATCTTTCTACATGTATGTTCATTCCAGTAGGACACCAAGTCCCCATTTGGCAACACTGACACATGTTCCCAAGAGGTCCTGTTCTTGCTTCAATGACGCACCAACACAGGCTCCTGTGATGCAGCAGTTTCCTCTTCCTGTTACATTGGCGTAACTTCAAAGCATGCCACCATCACACAGTACACAGCCCTGCAGCGTGGTCTCCAGGTCACACATAGAAGTGAATAGTCTCTTTATTAACCCCTCTAAATAACGAACACAACCACCATTAAGAGATTAATACACGTCAAGGATGGAGACTCCTGCCCAAATAAATATTTCGTAATACCCAAATAATTCACAATAAGTCTAATACAATGGTGTCGCTTTATAGAGGGAAATGCCACAGGCGCAAGAATGTACTTCAGGGTCTGAGCCTTGGCACTTACTGCTGTAGCTTCTTATTGTAGCTAGCTCCTTTCTCTCAGTACAACTATTGATTTAGACGAAGTCTCCGCATAGCAAAACACAGCAGCTAAGGCTAGGTTCACACCTGCGCCCGGTCCTGGGATTTCGTTCCCCCATTCCACTTGAAAAATGCAGAGAAAAGTCCTGCAAGCAGTGCTTTCCTCTTCGCATTTTTAGATGGAAACCCAGTGGACCCCATTAGTCTATGGGGTCCACAGGTAATTGCTTTTTAAGCAAATTGGGTTTCCGTTTTTCGGGTCCCCAAGCAGACCCGAAGAATGGAAACCTGAACGCAGGTGTGAGCATAGAGTAAAATGTGCAGATGAGATATGAAATACAGTATAGCAGTGTAATAAACAAGTGTTGGCTATAGGAAGAGCTGGCTTTTAACTCTGTCTGTGCAGGGGATTTAGAGCGCCGTATTATGAAAATGGATGTTGTGATGTGTTGGCCTCGAGTTTCACAAATTGTTGCAAGGCTAAGCTGACCGATTATAAGACTTTCTTACGGTTGGGTGCTGTTTTAGTGGAATATTACTTTAATATTAACATCAATTATCTTGTCTCCTTGTCTACAGGATAACAGAAATGATGCATCCATTCCAGCGAGTTATACAGCCAGAAGAGATGTGGCTGTATAGAAATCCCCATGTACTGTCAGATCGGGTGCCCACCAACAGCATGTTTGTATGTTATATGCCAGTCCTGTGTAGAAAATGTGTTAATACTGTCCTAAATTTAGACAAAAAAACAGGAAGGAACTGCACTAAACTTAATGAGCATGTGCACATCTTGCTAGAAATGTTAGACACTTTTCATTCCGTGACTTTGCCTGGCTTTACTGTACAAGCCTTTATTAAATCTGGAAGATTTTGACTATTCCTAGTAACACCCCCTTCTCTAGCACTGTTCAGAACTGTCTTTTTTTAGTTAGAATTCTGGCACATTTTGCTGTGGTTGGAATTGTTTTAAACCACTTATTTGCTTAGTGTACCTCCCATTATAAATCAGCTATTTATAAATGAATAGTACAGGTGGATAGAAGAAACTTTGTAATATATCTTATTAGGGAAATCTTTTTTTTTCTCCACATATGAAGCAGAGTTGCTTTTTACATATTAGTCTATAAAGAGGGGAGGAAGCTGGAAAAGGCACACTAACAGTAGCTGCTGCCCTCTGCTACATGGAGTGAGGGAGCTCTTTTAAAGAGTCTATCATTTGATTTAGCCAAATTTCACTAACATGTTGGAATAACCTTTATAAGGCTGTTCTAGTCCTACCTGGCTTTATTTATTCAACTGCATTTTTGAATAAAACCATTTTTTTCTTATATGCAAATGCTGTGCTCAGAGCACAGCACCGTCATCCCCAGTATTCTGCCTCCTCTGCTTAGTTATATGCCCCTTCTTTGCCAAGGCATCCTCCTCTTATTTGCTGCGTCACCAACAGCAATCCTCCGATGCGTGATGCAAATCACACGCATGTGCTTTATGCTAGGCCAGAATACCTGAAGTGGCCTAGCGTACAACGCAAGAAGAGGAGGATTCCTTAACAAAGA
Organism: Leptodactylus fallax; assembly: GCA_947044405.1. NCBI lineage: Eukaryota > Metazoa > Chordata > Amphibia > Anura > Leptodactylidae > Leptodactylus > Leptodactylus fallax. The sequence goes on along the minus strand of CAMRHE010000149.1, from coordinate 201,999 downwards.
AGGGGTGTGTAACAAAGCAGGAACACCCCCTGTACTCGGAGCACATCATTTACATATAAAAAAAGGGTTTTATTGAAGAACAGATGAAGAGAGGTAGGACTAGAATAGTCTTTCTAAAGTCTATTCCAACATGTCGTTAGAGAAATTTGCCTAAATCCCTTTAAAGAGGACCTTTCATGTCCTCAGGCATTTGCGGTTTTATATACCGCTAGAAAACTGACAACGCGCTGAATTCAGCGCACTGCCGGCTTTCCCGGTATGTGCCCCGGGGCTGGAGATATCGGCGGTGTAAGTTTCATGGTTTACTGTCAGAAAGGTGTTCCTGACAGTCTAGCTGCGCTGTGAGGAACGCCCTCCCCGACAGTTCTCGTTCACAGCCTTGTAGCTCTGCGTTATCGCTGCGCTGTAAGGAACGCCCTACCTGACAGTATTCCTCCATAGCGCTGTACTGGGGGCCTTTCTCATAGCTCTGCGCCATCGCTGCGCTGTAAGGAGCGCCCTACCTGACAGTACTCGTTCATAGACTTGTACTGGGGGGGCGTTCCTCATAGCTCAGCGTCATCGCTGCACTGTAAGGAACGCCCCCCCTCTGACAGTACAGCGCTATGGGCGAGTACAGAGAGGGGGGCGTTCCTTACAGCCCAGTGATGACGCTGCGCTGTGAGGAACGCCCCCCCCAGTACAAGTCTATGAATGAATACTGTCAGAGAGGACGTTCCTCACAGCGCAGCTAGACTGTCAGGAACGCCTTTCTGAAAGTAAACCATGAAACTTACACCGCCGATATCTCCAACCCCGGGGCACATACTGGGAAAGCCGGCAGTGCGCTGAATTCAGCGTGCTGTCGGCTTTCTAGCGGTATGTAAAACCGCATATACATGAGGACATGAAAGGTCCTCTTTAAGGCTCTATTTAGATCACATGTGTGGTGTGTTTAAACATTGATGTTCATGTAATGCTTCGTTCACACTTGCGCCTGGTGTCCGTCCGTCGTGAATCCGCCTTAATATCAGAAAAACAGATTGGTAACAGTTTGCAAATGGTCCGTTTAAAAACCCATTCTCTTCAATGGGTTTTTTAAACAATCCGCAGGTGTCCGTTTGCGGCCTCTCCGCTGTGAATCCGCATTTTTGGACGAACACAAAGTCCTACATGTCCGACTTTGGTCTCCATCCAAAAGAGCGGATTCACGACTGACGGACACCAGGCACAAGTGTGAACGCCCCCTAAACTGATGGCCTTTCTTTTTTTAGAGCCCAACACTGTTGTATTTAAAAATAGGAGACTCTCTGCACAGAATGAGGCAACTAATGTTACCAGCCGGCTTCTCTCCTCCTTCCATCTCCATAGAATTTTGTGTGTGACTACAGAGGAAAACTCTGTCTCAGTAAAGAGGGAGCAGCCTAAGGCCCGGTTCACATATGCGTTTGGGTTTCCGTTCGGGGGGTCCGTTTGAGTACCCCCCGAACGTGAACCTATATGCATAAAAAAAGCGGTTACCTGGGTATACCTGCAGACCCCATAGACTATAATGGAGTCCGTGTGGTTTCTGCACGAAGCTGAAAACGAGCAGAAACCACACGGACCCCATTATAGTCTATGGGATCTGCTGGTTTCCTAAGTTAACCGCTTTTTTTATGTGTATAGGTTTCCATTCGGGGGGTCCCCAAGCGGACTTCCCGAACGGAAACCCGAATGCAGATGTGAACCGGGCCTAAGAAGTGGGGGAGGAACAGATTTTCTTAATCTATATTACAAAATTTCTTATTCACTTGCAGTATTCAAATTTTTTTCTATAGTTGGAGGTTTGTTTTGAAGAACCTAAATTGTAAAATGAAGCAACTTTGCAAATAGTCTTCAGTAAAAGCTCCATTGTTTTGTGTCTTTAACTTCTGTATAGTTGTATCCATGGTAACAGACTGCAACATATCGTGTAGTCTGATCCTGCAGTCACTCTGCCCGCTACTTCTTGGTAACTTATTACACCTTATAAGAATGTTCAGAAACTATAATTCTCCTTTTTGTGCAAATCTAGTGTCAGAAACTACAATATTTATAGTGTTTTCACGGTAACTTATCTACTTGTGCTTTTGTTTTTTTTTTCCAATTGTAGCTGATTTCTATTATGGCACCTATTTCTGTTGTGCTTTTAGCACGTCTTTCCCGCCGAGCAGATCTCACGGATTCAAGGGAAGCCATATTCGGTAATTTTCTATGCATTTGAATTTCTAGCAAGGGGTTTTATACTTAAAGGGAAGGTGTCACCAGGAAATGAGCCATGGTTTAAATCCTGTTTTTATATTCAAAAAATCCTATTGACGTCTATGGGGGACTTTTCTAGACCTGCTGTGTGATCTGTGTAACATCACCTATTGTGACTGGTGCATTCTGTGTCTTAACTACATATACATGATGGCTGTGACCATCAGTGTGCTGTGAAGTGAGGTGGCTGCTGCAAAGAAATCTCCTACAGAAAAGAAGTCTTAGCATATTATTTGGCTTTGTGGTCAGATTCAGAACTGCAGGAGTCTTAGGATTTTTTTTTTTAAATATAGACAATGGGAAATGTTTAAAAACCTTAAACATAATTTTAAATTTTTATTATAAAACTTTATTATAAAAATATTCTTTTTCTCACTGGAAAATGACCCATGTTTTCCTCAAGGCCCCTGACAGCCAGGTACTGAACCTGTTCCTGATAGATTGCAATGTTTAGTCCAACTTTACACCTCTTATTAGTTAGCTACGGCCCCACATTGCAGAAAAGCAGCTTTTTTTTGTTGCGGATTTTTGAGCCAAAGCCAGGAGTGGATTGAGCATAAGGTAGAAGTAGAAGAACTTTGTCTGATTTTTAAAGAATTTATCTGCAAATTATGGTGTAAAATAAGTATTTGGTCACCTACAAACAAGCAAGATTTCTGTCTCACAGACCTGTAACTTCTTCTTTAAGAGGCTCCTCTGTCCTCCACTCATTACCTGTAGTAATGGCTCCTGTTTGACATTGTTATCAGTATAAAAGACTCCTGTCCACAACCTCAAACAGTCACACTCCAAACTCCACTATGGTGAAGACCAAAGAGCTGTGGAAGGACCAGAAACAAAATGGTAGCCCAGAACCACACGGAGGGACCTAGTGAATGTTCTTCAGAAAGCTGGGACTAACGTAACAAAGGCTACCGTCAGTAACACACTACGCCGCCAGGGACTCAGATCCTGCAGTGCCAGACGTGTCCCCCTGCTTAAGCCAGTACATATCCGGGCCCATCTGAAGTTTGCTAGAGAACATTTGGATTTTCCAGAAGTGTATTGGGAGAATGTCATATGGTCAGATGAAACCAAAGTAGATCTGTTTGGTAGAAACACAACTCGTCGTGTTTGGAGGAGAGTAAATGCTGAGCTGCATCCAAAGAACACCATACCTACTGTGAAGCATGGGGGTGGCAACATCATGCTTTGGGGCTGTTTCTCTGCAAAGGGACCAGGACGACTGATCCGTGCACATGAAAGAATGAATGGGGCCATGTATCGTGAGATTTTGAGTGCAAACCTCCTTCCATCAGCAAGGGCATTGAAGATGAAACATGGCTGGGTCTTTCAGCATGACAATGATCCCAAGCACACCGCCAGGGCAATGAAGGAGCGGCTTCGTAAGAAGCATTTCAAGGTCCTGGAGCGGCCTAGCCAGTCTCCAGATCTCAACCCCATAGAAAACCTTTGGAGGGAGTTGAAAGTCCGTGTTGCCCAGCGACAGCCCCAAAACATCACTGCTCTAGAGGAGATCTGCATGGAGGAATGGGCCAACATACCAGCAACCGTGTGTGCCAACCTTGTGAAGACTTACAGAAAACGTCTGACCTCTGTCATTGCCAACAAAGGATATATAACAAAGTATTGAGATGAACTTTTGTTATTGACCAAATATTTATTTTCCACCATAATTTGCAAATAAACTCTTTAATAATCAGACAATGTGATTTTCTGGATTTGTTTTCTCATTTTGTCTCTCATAGTTGAGGTCTACCTATGATGTCAATTACAGGCCGGCCTCATCTTTAAGTGGGAGAACTTGCACAATTGGTGGCTGGCTAAATACTTTTTTTCCCCACTGTATTTCTCATTCCTTTTGTAGCCATTGTTGGCTTGGTCTCAAAAAACCGCAACAAAATCTGCAACAAAAAAGCTGCGTTTCCGCAACGTGGGGCCGTAGCCTAAATGTTCTTGGTGCAGTTTTGGCACCCAGTGTTGCAACTCAGGCCACGCCCTTATCACACAAGTTGGGGGAAAAATGTCTAAGGCTGATGCCCCACGTTGCCAAAACGCAGTGTTTTACAGTACTTGTAAATTGTGTGAAATTCTGGTTAATCCCATCCACACACTGCAGAAAAATACCTGCTGTGGAAAAGCTGCGGTTTCAAAAATGCCCACGCCTTTGAAAATCACAGCATGTCAATTATACCTGCCGTAAATGCTTAGATTTTCCTTATAGGTTTAATAAGGGAAGAAAATTCACAAAGAAACTCAGCAAAACTGCTGTGGGGAAAAAAAACAATGTTTTTTCCACAGCGTTTTTAGATGCATTTCAATATGTGGGGTCTTGGCCTAAAACACAAGATAAATATGGCCAACAGCATGTAAGGTGCAAATTACAACAGAGATCTGCTGCATTTTTCTTAATAAATCTCTCCAGCAGTTTCGGGACCTGTTGAGCCCACCTTCAAAAGAGTAAGTGATGCTAGGTTCACACTAACGCTGGCCTATCCGTTGTTTTGGTCCTTCGGAGGACCAGAACAATGGACTGGCAGAATGCCGTAATAGTGAATACACACAGAGCTTGGCAAACCACATTGATTATAATGGGGTCAAACCAGCGAAGAAAAATCCTCTTTAAGGCCAGGGTCCCACATGGTGTAAACGCTGCAAAAACCATGGCGCTTTACAGCACTGCAGAGTGGATGGGATTCTAGCAAATCCCATCCACACATTGTAGCATTTCCTCTGCATGTATTTTTTTTTTTTCTGCCATTTCCAAAACTGTTGCATTTTTGGAAACTGCAGGATGGCAGGTTCCCCTATAGGATGGCAGTGCTGTTTCATCATGGCCTGCTATGAGGGGCATTGCCCTAAAGGATTTTTTTGTTCTCTGATTTCAGCAGACATTGCAGCGCTTTCTTCAGCGCAGATGTGAACAAAGCCTGAACTTGATAACTAGTTCCAATTATGGTGTTATCAGATGAATGGCACCAAAAACCCCTCCATAAAAGACTACAACATGGCTTGTCTTACATCAAAGATTTTCTGATGCTCAGCAGAGCCTCCCATGGAGGTACATCAAAAATGTAACATGAAATCATGTCGCCTGTGGCATGTACTGCTGAGACAGGCAAAGATGCTCTTTTGTAGCCATTTTGGCTAATACAGGGAGTCCCAAACAATCTTCTATGGCTGTACTGCTTTTTTTTACTTTTTATGCACATCTTTAAGCTGTTTCTTATGTCTCTTGCAGCTGCCAGCCTCTCACTTGGTCTGAATGGCATCTTCACCAATACAATAAAGCTTATAGTTGGAAGGTAAGCTACATCCTGCAGATGCTGGGGTCAGTTTAGGATGGAGGAAACAAAAACTCCTGACAGGGTCCTGTTTAACTAGCCCAGATTAAGATTTAGACCGTGTAAATTTACTCTGGCCTATTAGTTGGTTTACTTTGTGTATTTTCCCATAATTGCAGGTGGGATTACATTGAAATGGATCTAGATCACAAAGATCCAGTGTTTACAATAGACGGACACTGTGTGTATGTGTAAAATATAGATTATAAAATTACATTCACTTTAAATGTGTAAATAGGAAAAGGTTAAAAAGTTAAGTTTACAGAGCGAACCAACAAAGCCCATGGACAAAAGTATGATGTGATTCCCTTTAACCTCCCTTACAGTTCTGAACAAGCCCTACTCGGGGCTTGAGCAAAGTATATTACAGTTCACCCTCAGGAGACATTCAGGGACACTGTCACTTTAATGGCTCCAAATAAGATTGTGTCTGTAGCCCATATACATTTAGCGATATCACTGGTTAAAGTGGAGGTGCATAGACTCACACTTTCACTTAAACCAGTGTACAGGAGAACACGAACAGCTGACATTGCAGAAAGAGGAGAAAATGACTTAATTCTCCTGACCCTTCAGATAACCCTAAGGGAGGGGGTACCATGGACTTTTGTTCATGATCTCAACTCCATTATCAATCAGAAGCATACTTGCCATTTAACCCCTTAAACACCTGTCGTTTTACAGAAAGTAAAATACACCCCCCCACCTTTAACGAAAAAATAAACACAATTTGTATTATCACATCTGTAACAACCCCTAAAATAAAATTAGTATGTTATTTATTCTACATGATAAACGCCAGAAACATTAAAATTCAGATCCCAGAATTGATGTTTTCTGATCCTCCCCTCTCTAACAAAAAGTAGTAAAAACTGATTAAAAGGTCTTATGTGCCAACCAAATACAAGGTCTTATAAAGCTACAGTGCAATAAAATGTAAAAAGTTATGAAAGCGGGAATGCAGAGAGGGATAGGTTAGTGGTTTAAGGCTAAAATGTACATGAGGCACCGGAGTTGTGAGGATTATTTATTTCAGCCATAAATTCCAAATCTGCAGTAAATAAGTGACCATTTTATGAGGGTTTTTGCATGTTTAATGTGGCTGTTAGTGGCTTAACCACATCTACAAATCTCCATTCTACTTTGTTCTTAGACCTCGACCAGACTTTTTGCACCGCTGTTTTCCTGATGGTCGAGAGCTGCCATCACTGGCATGTACAGGAGACCCAGAAGTGGTGATTGAAGGAAGAAAGAGCTTTCCCAGTGGCCACTCCTCGTGTAAGCATGCATACTATCTTCCTCCAAAACCGTGCATGCTTGTCAGGGTTCACATAGTCTGAGCAAGTTTAGTATTGTCTTCAAAATATACAGTTTCCCTCAGTAAATGGCCCCAGAAGTGCTTGGAGTATTCACCAATGTATTCCTCTGTATAGCATATGTTGCATATTGCCCATAATATACCAATAAAGGTATTCAGTATATCATGGGTGTTTCGTCCTTCCACCTGCTAAATGGGTAGTAACAGATGCCATGCTGAATTCTTCTGTGTAGCTGTTACATGCTTGTTTTGGCGCCCCCTGGTGTTAGTTTCATTCTTTCAAAAATTTTAGTGTACTGCTGGTGGTCACGTGCTCAGTCCCACTGCCAGATCCTGTGCAGGCCAGCTAGTAAGAATCAGAGCACTAGAATCTGCATTTCCACCATACCATCACAGCAGCCCGTCCCCAGGGCAACAAACCACAAGGAAGTATTTAGGGAGTACCTTCTCCAGTTGTTGCCTGTCCCTTGAGGCGCAGGAAAGACGCTGCTGTCTCGGCGGAGATGTGGAACTCTGCGCGCAGCCTGCTGGGAGTGCTGTGCAGTGAACAGGGGACTCTGACCTTCTTCCAGGCCCTCCTTGCTCTCTGCATAAGACCTCTAGATGGGGAGGCAGCGGGTACCAGCACTGGTCATACTAACAGAGAGGGAATCACAAGAATGGTAGGGGGCGCTGTAACAAGTATGTAACAGCTATAGTCTTCTAAAAGCTAAACCAGCTGAAGCCTATATCCTTTGCAGTAGACATGCCTCCACTGATGCTTCTGTTGCTGACTTTCATACTTTCTCTTATTCCAGTTGCCTTTGCAGGGCTGGGCTTTACAGCTCTGTATATAGCCGGGAAGCTTGGAAGCTTTTCCCCTGGTGGTCGAGGACATTCCTGGAGACTGTGCAGCTTCTTGTTTCCTCTGTTATGTGCTGCCTCCATTGCTCTGTCCCGGACTTGTGACTACAAGCATCACTGGCAGGGTAAGAATGTAAGCCAAGTGCATTTGTATGGCTTTATGTACCCAGATCATACTGTGTATATGTTGTCCAAGCAGTGTGTATAGATGGTGTCTGCACTGGCACCATAACATTAGGGTCTGCTGTTACATTATCTTATACCCAGTGTGTAGGTCTTATTACATGTTAACCCACCCTTGCTTGACAGGACACTGGTGGTTTGGCTTTCAGGATAAGAATTATTATTCTGCATTGCTAAAGAGATTTAAAGTGTACCTCCACTTATAAAACCATTTCATGAATGAATAGTGCAGGTGAATATAAGAAAAGTTGATATCTTATTAAACAGATTTCTGTAAGATATCTTTTCTCCACTTATTAGGCTGCTCTCCCCTCTCCTTATGTTCACTCACTGTTTACATAGTCTATATTGACCTCATACACAAGTCTATGGAGAGGGGAGGCTTTTAATTGACCGACGCGAGGTCACTTTCTGAGAAGATGAAAGCAGCCATGTTCTCGAAGTCCTGCCCAATCCCTTTAAGACTGGCATTTCCTATGCCCCAATTGCCATGAGGACCTAAATTAAGAGGCTCCGGCCATGAAATAAGCTAGGTGCATGCCCATGTGCCACTATGGAAATCTATACCAGTCAGGAACTGGCATAGATTCCCTATGTCACGGTTATAATTTATTGGGCTGAAACACCCCTGGCCTGCCTTTTGCAAAAGTGGCCAGTGAGGTGTAGAATGAATTATAGGGGGAATATTTGGTGCAAGAAGGGGCCAGTGCTGAAGATGCACCACCATTATACCCATCTAGGGTGGTATATGAGGGTTGGTAAATTCCCATGGATCTTTCTCTTGCAGATGTGGTGGTTGGCGCCATGATCGGCTTCTTCTTTGCCTACCTCTGCTACCGGCAGTATTACCCTCCATTAACAGACAGAGATTGCCATCAGCCATACAGGAACAAGGGCCGTGTGTCGGGGGCTCAGGAGAGGAAGCTGAGTACAGCAGGGTACAGCCTGGATGTATAAGTACAAGATGAGACCACGGAGGAGACTTTACATTCCTTATTTATTGACTTTCATCTGCTTCTGATATCTGGCACAGCGGCTGCATCTTGGATGCTGCTTTCTCAGGAGCAAATCTGTTATAATTTTTTTTTTTTTTTTTTAGAAATATATTAATCGTGGGTTTACCTTTTTAATTTAGCACCAGGGTGCACCTGAAGGAAACACCCTGATAAAGGACCAGACTATAGTAACTATAGCAACGCTAGATCATTGTGGTAGCATCTACATCGAGGTAGGTGCTGTCTACATTACTGAAGTCTAGTGTTCTGTGTGGTGATCACACTGTACAGGGTTGTGTACAGTGGCTGTACATTATTCGGTTAGGGTAACACTGCTGGACTTATAGGGGTCTTCCACTCCAGATGACTTCGTTGTATATGCCCCATTAGGGCATGTTAAAGGGACCTTGTCACATACCTTAGGTTAATTTTATACAAAGCTGTAAAATGGGGTTTCTATTGAACTCTGTTTCCTGGAGAAAGTGAGTCCTAAGCATATCGCTTTCTCCAGGACTGTTAGCACATAGGAAGCCGGGTAACCCTGGATCAAGTTTCGGACACCTGCTGCTACCTTACATGTCTGTGCAGGGAAATGGGCTGACTAAGTGTGTAGGCACACTGCTCCCTCTTCCCTAAGGGGCAGAATATTCTGTATACCTATTAAATGAAGGATCTTTTAAGGGGTGTTCCTGACTGAGACACCCTACTACCTTTGAGAACTGCACCCAATGTCTTGTTGTGCAATATGTTTTCATTGTAGGGGTTTTCTGGCCCCAAAACACGCCCCTTCCCCATTCTGGGTGCCAGCTTCCAGTACCTGTAGGCTGCTGCAAAAGCCGATCTGTGAGAACTGTCTGACCTGGACAGATTACATAAGTGTTATGCCACCTAAATGTTTTATTTCTTGACGTAAGGTATACTAAGGTTAAGGCCCCACGTTGCGGAAACGCTGATTTTTTTGTTGCAGATTTTGCTGCGGTTTTTTGAGCCAAAGCCAGGAGTGGATTGAGCAGAAGGAAGAAGTATAATCATTTCCTATATATTTCCCATTCCTTTTGCAGCCATTCTTGGCTTTGGCTCAACAAAGTGCAGCAAAATCTGCAACCAAAAAAGCTGCGTTTACGCAACGTGGGGCTTCAGCCTAAACCTCACTTTTTTGCTTTGTTTTTAAAAAAACAAACTTTTTTTTTTTTTTTTAAGTATTTACTGAAGACTTATTTCTATTCTTTAGAAATGGTGCCATGCTTGTCCACAGGTGATGTCTGGTATTGCAGCTTTGCCCTATTCAAGTAAAGTAGTATGTATAATAAATATGCCACATACACTGCCATTGTTTTAAAGACTGATGTTAAAGGCTCAAGTCCCCCCCCCCCCCCACATCCTTTGCAATGTATTAAAATAACAGAATTGAGGTTAAGCATTAGGAATGTAATAGGATTACTTTTTTTTACCCAGTCAGTCCTAAAGGGAAACTGTTACCTGGACAGACCACTTCAAAGGGAATATCTCCTATAATTTTTACTAAAACAAGATTGTGAAACATAATGTTTTATCTTAACCTGTTTTTAATTTCTGAATGTAGATCTGTTTTATTTAGGTCTTCTGTACATGAGTTGAGGGCGACCATCTTGCCAGCAGCTTCTGCTGTGGCAACAACAGTTCAGAACTTCGCTTTACAGCATCCACATGGACCATAGAAAACTGTACACAGGAGATTTATAAAGCCTGGCATTTTAAATGCCAGTCTTCACATCCCCTGCACCAGCGGAGGGTGCACCTACTTCTTGACAAAATGAACTCCTGCTCATAAGAGGAGCACCCTCTGCTGCACCATGCACCTGGAGTAAAGTATACACCAGATTTCCTGAATCACTTACTCTTTTTCTAGTGCAAATGACTGTCCTGCTCCCAGTACGCCCTCGCCATGCCTCCTTTTTGGAAAAGTGTTGTTGGCGGTGCAAAAATTCCAGTTGCAAACTTTTTTATATATATATAATATATGCCAGAAAACTAGTGTAGTATAATAATTCTGTCCCAATGACTTCCCTGGGAGAGTGTTGTGGGCATGCTCTGTGATGAGGTCAGTGAGAAGGGAGGTGATGAGCTGTGACCATAATCTGTTGTCAGTGGTGGCGTTACCTTTTCATGGTAATCTTAACATGATGAACAGGCAAAATGCCAAATTGTTGAGGATAGAGTGAAAATTGCAGGATTTTAGCTATTCACATGTCTGTGTATAAATTTTTTTTTTTTCCCCCATAGCCATAAAAACTCACACGCTTTCTTTGTCCGTGCCAAGGTGAATAGACCGACAGACATTCATGGGTTTTATGATGGACATGTGACAGCTGTTCAAAAACTGGCATCACATGGCTGAATAAGTGCCAGCCATGGACTTGCACGGACAGACACGGCTGTTTTTCATGGACACTAGAGCCGTGAATAAAAGCATGGCCACGTGCATAAGGCTTTACACTCAATTGCCACAAGCCCGACTCTTATATTTTATATTATGGACACAGGGGAAAAGTCCTTTAGTTTATAGCACTAAAGAAATTTAGATGATTGGTGACCCAGGGAGCAATGCTGCATAAATGGATGATAAAAACAAACAAACCTGTGAATGTGTAATGTTGTCCATAAACATTTCAGGATTATTGTGTAATTCTGTGACCATGTACTTTTATATTTTCTGCCTAATATATCCATCCAATGTGCTGCATATCCATTTATACACAATAAAAGACTGTGACTTTGTTTTCAAGTTCTTCATTGATTGCCTATATAAATAATCAGTTGCGCTTTACCGCTAGGTGGCGTCGTCCTGTGATGTATATCTGTACTGTACGGGACAGTATCTTGCAGCGTGGCAGGGACTCCTAACACTGGTCATCTATGATGATGGGAGTCCATCTTCCCACAGTGTTCATGTGGATAAATCCAGCTCTTGCATGGACAGATCTTCACAGATAGGGGGACTAGAAATAACAATAAGAGTTGTAGAAAATTAGCACTTTCTCCTACGTCAGAAGAATGCTATTTCAGGTATGCAGACTTTGGCTCTATGGATTAGGTACGGGGAAGCTGTGATGGGATGAAAGCCTAAGCTCTCTAGTAAGCCCTTAACTAGTTCCTGAACGCCCGTTGACTCTATACATCCTGGTGGTCTATTCTTAACTCTTCAAGGACTTACCTGTACGTCCTTGTAAGGTAGCAATTCCTTGCAGTCTTCAAGATCGGTGCTTGCTCTCATTCATTCGGCTTATTGCCAGTGGATAAAAAGAAGCCATGGTCATGTGATGTAAACTCCTTTTAGGCACTGTAACCCTGTATGCCCAGGCACTCTATCTGCACATAAAAGGACACTGGTTGGTGATGGCTCATACAGCTTTATTTGTAGAATTAAAGTGACCTTTATCATAAAAAACGGTCCACTGTATAAGCAATGCTACCTCCAATGCCGCCTCTGCTACCTCCTGTGTCACCCCTCTACCTCATAGATTGTAAGCTCTTGCGAGCAGGGCCCTCAGTCCCATTGTGTGAATTTATTTATTCTCTAATGTATCTTTTTTGTCTGTCCAAGAACCCTACGATTTGGAAAGTGCTGCGGAATATGTTGGTGCCATATTAATAAAATGTAACTTAGTTATTTTACAGATACTGATAGACCACATTATAGTTAAAGGGATCAATGAGAATCTGTTCGTGTCTGTTCTAGTCAGGATTTCCACATACCTCCATCCGGAAATCCCAATGGAGATGTGAACATTAACCCCTAGGCGCGCCACGATGTAACTGTACGTCCTGGAGAGAGCTTCATTAGCGCATCAGGACATACAGTTACGTCCCAGCTCCCGGGCTTTTATTTAGCAGGGAGTATGGCTAGGTATCGGGAGCTCAGCTGTACTCAGCCCAGTGATGATGCTGAGCTGTGAGGAACGCCCCCCCAGTACAAGTCTATGGACGAGCAGTCAGGGAGGGCGTTCCTCACAGCGCAGCTAGACAGTCAGGAACGCCCTTCTGACAGTGAAAGGTGAAATTTAGACCCTCGATATCTCCAGCCCCAGGGAATATAACGGGAAAGCCGGCAGTCTGCTGAATTCAGTGCGCTGTCGGCTTTCTAGATGTATGTAAAACCGCATATACATGAGGACGTGAAAGGTCCTCTTTAAATAATTTGCCCCTTATTAATAATGCCCCAGGTGTTTCCTAATTAAAAAGGAAAAAAAAAGGGAAAAAAAATTTTTTTTGGGGGTTCCAATACCCGGGACCCCCAAGGAACAACTGTTTGAATGAACTGTGGTACCTGTGTAAGCGCCGTGACCCCTTCTCTGTTTACATAGTGTCATTCATCTCATAGCGGCCATGTAATGTAACTACAGCCTCGTCCTATACACGTCTATGTGACAAGGCTGGAATGACATCACACGGTCACTATATACAGACAGCGTGTGATATAAACAGGCGCCATAGCCCCTTCATACAGCTGATCAGTGGGGAATCACTTATCTCTTATTGATGATTTATTGTGAGGATAGATCATCAATAAAAATGAGCTGGAAAACGCCTTAAGGCTAAGGCCCCATGTGGCGTCCCGCAGCAAAAAGAGCTGCGGGAAAAACCACGGCGGCGACGCATCGCAGTTCTTCCAGCAGCACTTTGCACAGAAAGTTCACAGAGGTTTCCTCTGCAGACTTTCTGCATTGTAACTAGATCGGTGTCTGCACACACCGATCTATTCAGAAATAAAGGATGTATTAATGGCGGCCCCGTGGTGGGCCCCAAAAAGTCAGTGGGCCCCAAAAAGTCAGTGGGCCCGGGGCGGCCGCCCCCTCTGCCCCCCCCGCTAGCTACACTTCTGGTAATACCCCTCTGAACATAACCGGGAAGTTATTGGCGCTGTGACTCAGACGTTTACCATCGTCCAGGTCGCAGCGCCAAAAGAGTTGCACCAAACACTTACACAACACATGCACAAAGTCATCAATAAAGTCTACATTTTTTCCCTGTCCTGTCCATACCTGATCTTTATAGAGTAAAATACACCGACCGCCTCTGTAGTGATATCTGTTACACGCAAAATTAATAGCAATAACAATTATTACTAGAGATGAACATATAAAATATTTCTGACAGGCGGAAAGTTCCATCAGTCATATAACACATTGTCACCCATTTAATGTCACAATATATAATCCCAGTTTTTGGCAGCTTTCAGATGGGTATAATAGTGGGTGCTTTTTTTTTTTTTTTAACCCACAGTACAAATGTAACCCCTGGACTTCCACTAGTTTGGGGTTAAAACAATATTTTAACGGAAGAAAATGTCTTCTATTTTCACGGCCCAAATCTGTGAAACATCTGTAGGGTCAAAATATTCACTATACCCATTGACAAATTTCTTGAGGGGTCTAGTTTCCAAAATGGGGTCATATTTCGGGGGTTTCTGCTGTTCTGGCACCACAGGGGCTCTGCAAATCGGACATGGCACCTGAAAATAATTCCATCAAAATCTGCCCTCCAACAGCCAAATAGCGCCCTCTCTGTTCCAAGTTCTGCCATGTACCCATACAGGAGTTTATGACCACATATGGGGTACTACTACATTTAGGAGAAATTGTGTAATGAACCGTGGGGGGCTTTTTCTCTCGTAACCCCTTGTGAAAATTAGAAATTTTTACTGGAAAGAGAGTAATTTTTCCTTTTCATATCCCAATGGTAGTAAATAAACTTCTCACATGCTGTCTTGAATTGTTCTGGTGGTGCAGTTTTGAAAATGGGGTGATTTATGGGGGTTTCTAAATAAAAAAACCTTTCAAAGCCCCTTAGTACCTTAAAAAATTTGTTTTGTAAATTCTCATGAAAATTCTTGTTACACTGTAAGCCTTACACTCGGTAGTGGCACAGCCATCTTTTTGGTGGCCTGCTGGGGGAGCAGAATCAACCAGGGACAGAAATAAACTTGACAAGCTGATTAGAGGGCCGCTCTGTCCGGGGGGCCCACTGGACCCAGTGCGGTGGTGGGTGACAGGGACTGTCCGTGGTGAGCTCCTGCGGAGAGAAGTCCCATCCCTGCATGGCTGTGACGCGCTGAGCGGTCTGTCGTGACCGACTCCCCCCCCCGGTTGGGGGAGGGGGCGCCCGGAGGTCTTTCCCCCCCCCCGCGGTTAGGCTGTACAACCCCGCCTACGGATCATTACCACAGAGAACAAAAAATATCTCCCCCCCTTTATTCCCCCCCCCCCGCTACGTCCTATCTGTCTGTCTGCTTTTGTTGCCTCTCCCTTGGTTTTCCTGTCTGTTGTTTTGTTTTGTTCTGCTTATCTTTGCTGCTGTAACACACTGAATTTCCCCTTGTGGGCTTTGGTTTTTTTTTTTTTTTATTATAACGTCCAAAAAAATTACAGGAAAGTTTAAAATTTGATGTCAACATAAAGCAGCGATATGGTAAATTATGTTTTCTTTAACTAATTTAAGTGGGATGATTCCCTCTATAAAAGAGGATCATTTCAAACTTTGAAAATTGCATATTTTTCAAAATTTTCACCAAATTTCCTATTTTTTCATAAATAAACACAAAACATATTGAGCCAAATTTACATCAAAGACGAAGTACAATGTGTCACAAAAAACATTCTCAAAATTACCTGGAAAAGTTAAAGCGTTCCAAAGTTATCACCACATCAAATGACACGTCATATTTGAAAAATGGGGCTGTGTCATCAAGTCCAAAACTGGCTGCGACGCCAAGGGGTTAAACACTTACTTTCATCTAATGAAAAAAAAAAAAAATAAATAAAAAAAAAAATACATGGCAAAATGCAGAATAACCCAGGTTCTCACACAGGAAAATGTGTATAAAAAAAAAAAAATAATAATTTAAATAAAAATAAATTGCTTTGGGAATGCAGTGAGTATAAACAGAACATTTTTAGTGACACAAAATCCATGTCCTTGAAGGATTATTGCCCCGAGTCATCCTCTTAAATGAAGTCATCAGAATCCAGTATATAACACAGCCCTGCAAGATATACAGGTTAGGGTGGGTTCACACCTGCGCTTGAGTCCGTCCGCTGCCAATCCAAGTGAAAATCTCGGGGAACGGGATCGACATCGGATACCGACAGGTTAGCGACGCATTGGTTAAAAACCCATTCATTTGAATGGGTTTTTAAAGCAATGCGTGGGTGTCCGATTGCACCCTCTGCGCTGCAAAGCCGTTTTTTTTTCGTCGGACATGAAGTCCTGCCTGTCCGACTTTGTTTCCAATGAAAAAAAAGGATTCGCAGCGCAGAGGGTGCAATCGGACACCCACGCATTGCTTTAAAAACCCATTGAAATGAATGGGTTTTTAACCAATGCGTCGCGAACCTGTCGGTATCCGATGTCGATCCCGTTCCCCGAGATTTTCACTAGGATTGGCAGCGGACGGACTGAAGCGCAGGTGTGAACCCACCCTTAGGGTCACCTGAATCAAACAGTGTTTCCCTTTGTGAATTGCTGCCTCTGTTGTCCACATATAACTTTTTATGTCAAAATGCAAATTAGTTCTTTGGAGGGTGTTGCCAACATCCTCATTTATTATTATTTAGCTTACTTATATAGCGCCATCATATTCCGCAGCGCTTTACAGATATTGTCAGTCACTGTCCCATATAGGGCTCACAATCTATATTCCCCATCAGTATGTCTTTGGCGTGTGGGAGGAAACCGGAGTACCCGGAGGAAACCTACGCAAACACGGGGAGAACATACAAACTCCTTGCAGATGTTGTCCTTGGCAAGATTTGAACCCAGGACTCCAGCTCTGCAAGGCTACGTGCTAACCACTGAGCCACCATGTTCCAAAAAGTTAATTTCATATTGACATAAAAAGTGATATGTGGGCAATGGAGGCAGGGTTTGGATCAGATGACCCTAACCTATTTATCTGTGGGGCTGGGTTATAGGCTGGGTTCTGGTGACCAACTCCCTTTACCCTGAAGCCCCACGTAACATAAACGCCAAGGCAAAAACCGCGGCGTTTTACAGTCCCTGCTAAGTGGATGGGATTCTGGCTAACCGTTGCGTTTTTGGGAAACGGCAGCATGTCAGTTATACCTATAGGGAAACTGCCGGCGTTTCCACAGGTATAATTGAAGCAGAAAGTTCCCAGAGGAAAACTCTGCGGTGAGTATCCCTTCTTTTTTTCTAATCTTACCCCACACCCACCTTCCCTGGGTTTTCCCGTTTGTCTGGAAAACCCCTTTAAGGCTGAGACCACACTTTGTGGAGAATCGGTGTTTTCGGCTATTGTGGAAACCCGGCTTTTTACAGTAACGGAAAAACGAAC
Source organism: Leptodactylus fallax (assembly GCA_947044405.1). Classification (NCBI taxonomy): domain Eukaryota; kingdom Metazoa; phylum Chordata; class Amphibia; order Anura; family Leptodactylidae; genus Leptodactylus; species Leptodactylus fallax. The sequence continues at coordinate 184,722 of CAMRHE010000149.1, read as the reverse complement.
TTTGCATCATCTCATCCGCACCCGATGCGTTTACGAAAAACTGGACATGTTAATTTTACTTGAAAACGCTGCATTTTTGTCATAGATTTATATATGGCGGGCAAGGCAAAAATGGAAAACACAGTGGAAAAGTAATAAAAAGAGCCAGTTTACACCGCGATTTTTCTCATGACATTTTTTTGCTGCGTTTCGCTACGTCTAGTGTTGGACTAATTCAAGTTTTTGACATTTTATTCAGCAATTTCATGAATGTTTCTGGAAAAGCTGGGTGACAAACAATATGGCCGCCATTGTAGTTCCCACATTGGTTGTCATCCAGCTTTTCAGAGACCTGAATGGAAAATTTTCAAGTTACGTCGTGAAACACGTTCCTTGCCCATAGCTCCATTGCCAAAATTCAGGAAGCGGGATGACACCCAGCTTTCCCGGAAACAAGTAGCAAAAAGCTAAAAATATAAGGCCTGAAGCGGGACCGCGGCGCTCAATCAAGTATCGCGAGATTTCACAGCACATCATCTGCCCCCTCATCACAAGACGAGAGCGCGACTACGAGTCACGTGATCCTTCCAGCGCAGACCCGGATCAAGGTAATTATCACGTGATCGCAGAGAAGGGGCGGGGGTTGGAGAAAAAGGGTCTGGTTGAACATGGCGTCCTGCTAGTGGTAAGTGTATGTACTGTACCGTTATACCTGGCCTGCAGCGTCAGAGGGCGCCCTCTATGGGCTGGGGGAGGACAGTGTACCGACTATTGCACAAATGATGCTAGCTGGGGAGAAGAATGACCTGTAATGTATAGTGAATTCTATATGTCATGTAGAGCAGTATATAGAAGAGGGCTTCATATATGTGAGAGGTAGGGATAGGATGTATAGTAAACTCTAGACCTATACGAATCCAAGACTATATAGGAATATCATGTCAAGACTACATATATGTGTATATACATGTACATTGTTCATATATATATATATATATATATATATATATATAACACACACAGTGCATTGCAAAAGTATTCAACCCCCGAAAACCATTGAAAAGTAAGTTTTTAAGCTCTACTTCACAATTTGCCATTTGTTTTTAAAGGAAACTTAGAAAAAAAAAGTGTCTTGCATAAGTATTCAACCCCTGTTGTAAGGGAACGTTCACACTACCGCTGGTGACCGTCCGTAGTGTCCGTTGCTATTGTCCGTTACAAGATTTTAGCATCGGACACTAGCTGAACCGTCAGAAATCCGTTAAAATTTCCATTCATTTCAATGGGGTTTTATATTGTGTCCGTTTACACCCAATCCATCAGAAGTCCGTTATTTTTTCTCGGACAAAGAAATCCTACATGCAGGACTTTTTGTCCGTTTGAAAAAAAACGGATTCTTGACGGACAGCAAGTGTCCGTTATTTTTTTAACATTGAAGTCTATGGTAACGGACTTATAACGGACAGTAACTGATAGCCATCAAGTACTGTCCATTATTTTATGTCCGTTTTTTTCCTGCGCATGCTCAGAAAGCAGAAAAAAAAACCGGACAGTGTTAAAAAACGGACACTAACTGATGCTAATGTGTCCGTTTTTTTTTAACTAATCCATTAATTGATTCAGTTAAAAAAACGGACACATTAACATCAGTTACTGTCCATTAATGTCTGTTATGATAGGTGTCCGTTTTTTTTTGTTTTTCTTTTTTTAACGGACACTATCAGAACGGACATCAACGGTAGTGTGAACCCTGCCTAAGAGAAACTCCAGGTTTAGGGCCCAGTTTTGTGTAACCGCTGCATTCCTAGATCATCCGCTCACTTGAACACCATCTTGGCAATCTATGATCCTGCGAGTTCCTGAACTACTGCGGCTCTGGTGTACTGGACTCAGTGATGAAGTGGGTATATGGGTGGTCATAGACCCAAGCCTCCTCCTGTTTTCACAGCTACTTACCTGTGCTATGAGGCTGCCTTTACTATAGTCTGCCAGCCCCCATACATAGGTAGCGACCCATGAAAACGGGAGGGGGGGGGGGGAGCAACCTGGCGCAGGACAGGTGACCCTGGGGTCAGGTCCAGCTTTAACTCAATTCTTTAACTCCATGCATTCGTTTAAGGCTAACGCCCCAACTTGTGGAAACGCAGCTTTTTTTGTTGAAGATTTTGCTGCAGTCTTTTGAGCCAAAGCCAGGAGTGGATTCAGCAGAAGGTAGTATAATATAAGTATAAGAACTTCCTATATATTTCCCATTCCCTTTGTAGCCATTCTTGGCTTTGGCTTTAGTTAAAAACTGCAGCAAAATCTGCAACAAAAAAAAGCTGCGTTTCCGCAACGTGGGGCCTCAGCCTAAAGGGGTATTCTGGTAACATCAAATTATGTCCATCCAAAGGATTGGACCAGTCACATGAACTAAGTATCTTGTTGACTGTTGGGACCCAAACCGATCATGACAACTGGTTTGTTTTGCCCCCTAGTGTGAATGGTGCAGCAGGTCAGAAATGCTCGCTGCTGGACATAGCTGAATACAGGAATACTCTCGTATCTCTGACAGTTTCTATTGAAATGATGGCACGGCCGGCACATTTCTGACCTGCTCCCCCATTTACCAGTTGTCATGATCTGTGCGATTCCCAGCAGTCAACAACAAGTTTCCGTCCGTTGGATAGGGGTTAACTTCTTGTTGCTGAAGTATCCCATTAAAGGGGCTTTTCCATAATTAAAGCAGTGTGCTGATGTTGCGGTGGACACATGTTGTAACCAATATTCACACGGTTATTTAGTATGATCATACAGTCATTGACTGCACATCCGGCCAGTGTTTTGGCCGCTTTCGGCTACTGCTATGTGAGCATGACACTGGTGATCACGAGAAGCATGGTCTGCAATTCCCCTATTTGAACAGACTAGTGGTGTGCAAGCTTGGACACCATTCACATTGATGCATGCACACTACTTCTCTATTTACAAAGGGCACTTGGGGCCCCGTTCTTATGATCTCTGGGGTCCACTTTTATTTGCCATCCTATGGATAGAGTATATATGATATTAGTGACACTTCCCCTTTAAACACCTGCAAAAAATGTCTTGCCAAAAAAGCGTATTGCAAAGCTGATTTGCAGCTACTATGTGTGGCTTCACTCCAAATACTATGATGGCATATTGTTTGCATATACCAACCATGTCTGCCCACTGCGTCCATTGATCGCTGATATGAAGGCTGTATCTTTCGTCTGTGTAAACGTTGAGCTTCCGCAGCACAGGGGTTGAATATTTATGCAAACAGCATTTGTCTGCTGATAATATCATGTGAAAATACTGGCAGGAACAATCTGTGTCATTATTATCAACAGCAAACATTTGGCTTTTTTTTTTTTTTTTCTTTTGGGGTTGAATAATTTTGCAAAGCACACGGTAGATATAAGATCTGCACAGTAAATGTAATTGTGGTCATTTCCCAGTATTAACATTTTCAAAGTGCCAGGATCTGGGCTATAAATATACGTCCTTGAGTCGTCCTCCTCTGTCTACTCGTCACAAGATCCATTCAGCTGTCTCCTAGCTACAGTGCTGGCCAAAAGTATTGGCACCCCTGCAATTCTGTCAGATAATACTCAATTTCTTCCAGAAAATGATTGCAATCACAAATGCTTTGGTAATAATATCTTCATCTAATTTGTCTTCAATGGAAAACCACAAAAAGAATTGTCAAAAAGCCAAATTGGATATAATTCCACACCAAACATAAAAAAGGGGGTGGACAAAAGTATTGGCACCCTTTGAAAAATCATGTGATGCTTCTCTAATTTGTGTAATTAACAGCACCTGTTACTTACCTGTGGCACATAACAGGTGGTGGCAATAACTAAATCTCACTTGCAGCCAGTTGAAATGGATTAAAGTTGACTCAACCTCTGTCCTGTGTCCTTGTGTGTACCACATTGAGCATGGAGAAAAGAAAGAAAACCAAAGAACTGTCTGAGGACTTGAGAAGCAAAATTGTGAGGAAGCATGAGCAATCTCAAGGCTACAAGTCCATCTCCAAAGACCTGAATGTTCCTGTGTCTACCGTGCGCAGTGTCATCAAGAAGTTTAAAGCCCATGGCACTGTGGCTAACCTCCCTAGATGTGGACGGAAAAGGAAAATTGACGAGAGATTTCAACGAAAGATTGTGCGGATGGTGGCTAAAGAACCTCGACTAACATCCAAACAAGTTCTAGCTGCCCTGCAGTACGAGGGTACAACAGTGTCAACCCGTACTATCCGTCGGCGTCTGAATGAAAAGGGACTCTATGGTAGGATACCCAGGAAGACCCCACTTCTGACCCAGAGACATAAAAAAGCCAGGCTGGAGTTTGCCAAAACTTACCTGAGAAAGCCAAAAACTTTTTGGAAGAATGTTCTCTGGTCAGATGAGACAAAAGTAGAGCTTTTTGGGAAAAGGCATCAACATAGAGTTTACAGGAAAAAAAAGAGGCCTTCAAAGAAAAGAACACGTTCCCTACAGTCAAACATGGCGGAGGTTCCCTGATGTTTTGGGGTTGCTTTGCTGCCTCTGGCACTGGACTGCTTGACCGTGTGCATGGCATTATGAAGTCTGAAGACTACCAACAAATTTTGCAGCATAATGTAGGGCCCAGTGTGAGAAAGCTGGGTCTCCCTCAGAGGTCATGGGTCTTCCAGCAGGACAATGACCCAAAACACACTTCAAAAAGCACTAGAAAATGGTTTGAGAGAAAGCACTGGAGACTTCTAAAGTGGCCAGCAATGAGTCCAGACCTGAATCCCATAGAACACCTGTGGAGAGATCTCAAAATGGCAGTTTGGAGAAGGCACCCTTCAAATCTCAGGGACCTGGAGAAATTTGCCAAAGAAGAATGGTCTAAAATTCCAGCAGAGCATTGTAAGAAACTCATTGATGGTTACCGGAAGCGGTTGTTCGCAGTTATTTTGTCTAAAGGTTGTGCTACCAAGTATTAGGCTGAGGGTGCCAATACTTTTGTCCGGCCCATTTTTGGAGTTTTGTGTAAAATGATCAATGATTTGACTTTTTTTTTTCCATTCTCTTTTGTGTTTTTTCATTGCAAGCAAAATAAATGAAGATATTATTACCAAAGCATTTGTGATTGCAATCATTTTCTGGAAGAAATTGAGTATTATCTGACAGAATTGCAGGGGTGCCAATACTTTTGGCCAGCACTGTATGTATGTTAGATCAGTGATACTGTCATGGTCTTCGCCACGGCTCAAGGGTTGTTACCCAGCTTTCCTGAAGTCCTTATCCAATGTTCCCCATGGGTCACTTCAGAAGAGCAGATGAACCCAGTTACGTAGCGATACCTCCCCTGCTCCGAATTTGGATTATGGGTCTTGGTCGTACCATTGTTGTCCTATCTGGATAACCCCTTTTTATTTGCACCTACCCCTTATGTGCTGACTGTAGGGGTACCTGACTTTCCAGCTTTTGGCTGGAGGGACCACATGGTCACGCCAAGTCCCCTGAGCAAGGGATGGTATTTGCGGTGGATCTCCTCCCCAGCTCATAGAGGAGGATCCCGAGTGTAGAGGCTCTTGATGGGACAGTCCCTATAATGGTGGGCAGATTGTTGTCGCTCAGCTTTCCCAGAAACAGACATTGATTTCTTTCCATCACTATTTTGTTTATTTAGGGAATGAGAAATCCCTCGCCCCTTCCCCCTTTTCCTTAATGTATCCCCCGTTTTTCCCTGAATGACACCGCCCCGATTACCCGTCTTTGCTGGGAACTGTAGCCGGCCTTATTCAAGTAAGTAGGACTGGCTGTATTTCCCTGCACTACCAGGTTTCCAGGGCTCTGACTCTACAGGTGTATTTAGATGATGCGGTTAAGACCGTATCACAAACTGCATCGTAAAAAACTCTAACTAAATGTGCATGTGGGATTTCTGACTTGGGTTTTGCAGCACTGTCCAAATATACCGATGAAGAGTATTTTGTAACATGCCAGCTGAACAAGACTGTATCTAAAGGGTTAATTATCCACATTCATGGTGTGGAACTTACTGCCTACTTTATTTCTGCTTACAGGATCGGGGATAAGTTGCAGATTGTTGGGGACCCTACCTATCATGAGAATGGGCATGCATTGTACCCCAGTCTGAATGGAGTAGTGGTCAGGCGCTCCTCTTCTGTATGGGACCGCCAAGTGCTGTCTGCGGCAGTGACCACTGCTTTAGTCTTGCTGGGGTGCGAGATATCCCAGCATTCAGACTCTCCAACAATCTGCAACTTGTATGGTAGCAGAAAACAATGATCAGTCCAGTCCCCCCCCCCCCACAACTTCAGTGGGATTTTGCTTCCATTGCCATCTGTAGACCTCATATCCATTAGGAGAAGGTCATGGGGCTAAGAAGGGACACAAGCGCAGTTATCCTTCAAAAAATTATGTCTATGGATGGGAGTTTTGAGCCGAAACTGAAAGGTTGGGAAACCACTAACTATCTTGATGGGTTTTAATAATTCTGATGGGGGACAAGAAGAATATTTGTTAAAAGGGAGGCCAATGTGAGGGTGGGAGGGCAGAAAGGTTAGATTTTATCCTATTTCCTCTCCATAAAATTCACTTGTCTGTCTACTTCAGTCCTATGTCTGTGGCTACTTAAGTCTTCACATAGAATGACCTGCTCATTGCTGACCCCGACATATATTGTGTCTTCTATATCATTTCTTGCACATATTTAGATTCTGTTTCCAATCCTCAGCACTCAAAAAAAACCTATGTATAAAGAAGGCCTAAGGGCAGCTGGAGTATCACCCCATGTAAGCACTAGTGTCTGTATACGATCCTGGAAGTGGAGCCACATGCCTCTAATATGGTACTAAATGGGTTTTCCATTCTTTAGAAATGTATGGCATATACATGGCGGTCGGCACCTATCTCAAAAAATGGGGTTATAGATCTGCAGCCCACAACTGCTGTGACTGGAGGGATGGGTGCGCATGTTTTATTTTTCACTTCTGTGGAAGTTCTGAAAATCTACGAATAAGAGTTTTTGGAAGTCTGACAGAAGTGAATAGTGTTGCACAGCCACCTCTCCATACACAGCAGGTATGGCCTCCCTATATAAGACAGCCATTCCATATCCAGTGGTTATGCCATAAATATCTCAGATGGACATACACCTCAAAAAGGTGTTGTCCAAGACCCCATATTGATGGCCTATCCATAGGATAGGGAACTAAGCTGCAATGGCACTGGTCAGCCACTACACAGTGTACGGCGCTGTCTGCTTCCAGCTCCATCCACTGTGCAGATATCAGCTGATTGGGGTGTTGAGTGTCAGACCCCCATCAATCTCATATTCACTAACAATACTAAGGATAGTCTTGAACAACCGTCTTTTAGTGTATGTTAAGGGGTATTTACATCTCATAAAGTGATGGCGTATAACTTGGGTTATTGGAGAATGTTCTGGGATCCCCCACCCATCCTGAGGATGATGAGGCTATAAAACTGATTTAGCTGCTTCCTCTTCACTATTTGTCCCTGCACAGCGGTGCCCCAGCCACCTGCAAGGACCTGTAGCTAGCCTAAAACTCTTGAATGGCGCAATTCATGCTACGCCACGTGGCTGGGGTGCTGCTGTGTATGGGATGTAACGCTACCTAGAGGTTATACCTTTGCAGATCATATAGTAATGGCTTGCCCTAGTGATCTGTCATCACTTTATAAGATGGAAATACATCTACAGTGATACGGAGCTAGCCCGGCTGCTATTAGTAATGCGATCATATCTCATGGCTCTGTTAGTACACAAGTATCTGTGGCACCTAATATTTGGGGAACTACTTTCAAGAGTCCCGAGATCCACTTAGCCTTGGCGACATTGGTAGAGAAACGCTGATGTCCGAGACACGTAAACTTCTGCATCACCTGTAATATAACTTGAACCTTTTCTTCTACTGCTTGTAGTGATGCCCCCAAGTGGCTGCTTGCACTGTTCTTTGGCTTCTCCATACTTCTGCATACTTGTAGTTTGCTTGTCTAGATGCCTTAGGTTTCTGGGCCTGTCCATTAACAGTTTTCCATTACATACATAGCTGCACTCCTGCATATGTTGCATGCACAGCCTAACCTCTGTATATGGAAACCGCTTGCTGCTAACTTACAGCACTGATTTCTACATTAGAAGACTAGGTCATGTGACTACTGAATGAAATCCCATTCTCATATGTTGTATGGGCTGATCTGCAGGAGGTGAGCCATAGCAGGTGAATGACCCAAATTTCTAAATTCACATATACGAGTGTCCTGGCAATATGCCATAAGATTAAACAATGGAAATACTGCTTTATTTAGGTAAAAATCCTCTAACTGTAGGAAATACCCGTATCAATACACCGCTGTACTGTGGCGCAGTCTTGAATTCATAGGAAAAGACATGGACATTTTGACAGCACTGGTTTCTTCAAAATACAAGTTTTATGGGAAACTTTTGGACTTTCCTACAGTGTTTTTTCTTCATCTCCTAGAATAATAACAGAATTATTGGTGTAAGTGCACTATAAGGCTTGGTTCACGGGTCGGGTTTGCCGCATGGGTAGTCATCACGTGGCAATACCACCAGTGTGCTTTTTGTCTGCCCAGATTTTACAGGTGAAACGGGATAAAAAATGTTTCACTGGTACAAAGTGCCTGGCCGTGGATTTGCCTTACAGGAACTGGCTGTGCTCCACACTACTATTTGTGAACCCAGCCCTACATATAAGGCTGCAACATGATTGATGTCATAAAGTCAGATAGTATGACATGCTATGTCCGTCACCAAACAGCCCTACAATTAATCCATTGCCAGGTAAAGGGGGTAGGATATGTTAAACAGGAAGTGAACAGTCAGGTCTTGACGTGGTGAGTTGAAAATAGGAAAGTCAGGCATGCATTAATATCTTATTAACCCAGTCATGTAGCCATTAAAATTTGGTCCATGACAAGGTTGGAGAGTCTCCAAAATGTTAGGTCTTACTATGGACGGTCCCACTATGCAGTCACCTACTAGATAGATCAATGTCAGAATACAGAGGACATCACAGGTTGTTGCATATGGGGTTGCAGACTGGTCGTGGTGCCATTGAAGACCCTTATCTACTGAGCGCACCTACAGGGAATGTGAGCATCATACCTGGTCTGTGAAGCAATGGAAGAAAGCGGCCTGGTCTAATGAAGACATCATATGAATGGTGGATGTGTATGTTGCTTATCTGGGTAAGAATTCTCACAAGGATGCACTAGGAGAAGAAGACAAGTCGGTGGAGGCAGTGTGATGTTCTGACAATTTTCTGAAAATTTGTGGGTCCTGGGTGACACGTACCCCTTTCCTATGCATTGTGGCTAACCAAGTACACCACTTTATAGCAGTGTGACTGCCACACTGAAAAGATTCTCCAAGAATGCTTTGAAAACATGACAAAATGTTCAAGTTGTTCACATGGCCTCCAGATTCCCTAGATTTCAGTTCGAACAATCCTCTGGGGGATGTCATGAAAAAAGAAGTCTGATCCCATGGACGCTCCACCTTGAAACTTGCAAAGATCTGCTGGTAACAACTTGGTGCCAGATACTGCAGAACACCTTCAGATGATTTGTGGAGTTCCTGCCTTGATGAGCAAGAGTTGTTTTGGTGGCTCAAGAGATACCTACACCATATAGGCAGGTGGTTGTAGTTGTAACTGAGCAGTCTATATAAACTAAACACATTTCAGTTTATTAAAGGGGTTGTCCACTTTTTTTTAGAATCCTCCACTGATAAGCTGATCACAGGTTGTCCCTCTACTGAATTTTCCACTATACCACTATAATATGTGGGTGACACTAAAGGTAGGTGTTCAATATCACTAGAACACTACCATAGGGAAATTGAAGGATCAAATAGTTCCCATTAAACTCAATCGGCTGTCCATGTAATACACTCGTGGGCCAGGTCCTCCAGATAAGTGGTTTTCACTCTGGCTAAAGCTTTGGTTACATCTGCGTTGGCTATTTCCATAGTTTTCCTCCATCATAGGAGTAGAACAATGAAAATAACAGCAGTGCTGGAACCCCGACATGATGGAGACCAACGGCACCTGATGTACTTTATTGACTATGAGGCTGGGCATTTTCCCTGACCAGACATTATGATGGAGGTGTCTAATGTAGCCTGGAGCACTGGTGGGAGCAGAGTCTAAGAGATGACACCTAATGGAGACACTCTGCCCGTTATCCTATTATTGGCAGGTCCAAAAGTTTCCCATCGTGATTGTGTACAAGCAGCCATGATGACTATGGTTTACTCTTTTATTGTAGTGGATCAGTACTTTGGAATTTTCCTGTACCCTTCTCCTGCTTTGAGCTGCTTCTTCCGCTTACATTAGATTTAGGTCTACTTTTGAAACTGCTGGATGAATCCTTCAGTATCATAGTGTTCTGCAAAGTCAACTTCAGGAGCATCAAGGCGTTTTCATTTAGGGTAGACCCGGGACATACTTTTTTGAGGTTTCTTATTCAATCATTTGACACTTTTTTTTTTTTTTTTTCCCCCTCTCCTGAAGAAAGCTCAATTACATCACAACATGATCAAAGTATGACATGTAGTCTCATAACCCTACACATATAGGACCCTATAGATCAAGTAGTTTATGGATGGCTTGTTTGTATAACCAGGAGGACTTCAGTCCATGTAGACAGCTCTGTTTGTCGTAGGCAGTCCATGACACATTATATGTCCATGATGTCCATTTCTCTACCCATTTTTGACTTGTACATGCTCCTTCTCTAAGGCTTTTGTCCTACTTGATACAGGAGGACGGACGCCTGATGTGGATCTTAGGTGGTGTCCCACCAAATGTGAAACATCTGCCCATGTATGGTTGGTTTTAGCCTATAACTGTTCCCGAGAGGAAGACAACTGATAGAAATTGTATATTTGGTGCTTGTTAACCATTTGTGCACTGTGTTGAATGCTCATCATCAGTCACTGTTATGTTCCCAACATGTCCAGCAGTGCACTTATCTGTGGGTTTTGAAGGGCCTTGACCCGTCGGAAACTCTTTGCCTAAAGAACATGAGGTTATGAAATCATCTATTTTGTCCTTTCCAGCAGATTGGGGTGACAACTGAATAAAAATCTGGATGACTACACCACAGATAGGAACTGCCAACCTCCATACACTCATTTTGAGTGGTTCTTCTCAGGCAGGTTGGTCATATTGAGCCAATACATCTTAATACATATTGGCTGCAGTAAGATATGGTTACATTAAATGGAAGAGAGCCATTCTCTTTTTTTTTTTTTTTTTTTTTTTTTTTTTTTCTTTTCTAGAATTCAACCTGTGTGTTGCCTCAAAAGGATCAGGTGAAATAGTTTTGTTTAAAGGGGTTGTCCAGCCCCATAAATATCTTTATTAAAGGGCTGCCGATGGTATAAAATAACAAAAGAAGAAATACTCACCTTATCGTTCCCCTGCCCTTCTTGTGCCGATACTTCACTGGTTCTCTGGGTATTCTCCCTTTACCAGGTTCCAAAAACATTTGACTGCTGTAGCAGTGACTTGTTGACTCATTGAGGTCAACGCTGTGGAAAGTAATTGACTACCGTGGTCACGTCTCAACACATTGCTAGAGTTTGGTAAGCAGAGACCAGCTGGAGACCTTGGAAGTCTCGGCACAGGAGGTGCGGTTGACAGGTAAGATGCTTATTACTGTGTTATTTTACTTCATTATAGCCGTTTCCAAAAATTTCATGGGGTTGGAAACCTCCTTTAAGACTGTTGCTAGATCAGTAGATTAGTCCCCATTGTTGTGTAATATAAGTTTGTTTAACTTGTAGATCAGTTCCCTCGGTTATGCTTCCATGGTGGTCAACAAAAGCAACATGAAGACCAAGCAGCTTTCTCAAGATGTGCGGGAAAGAGTTGTAGCGCTCCACAATGTTGGAGAAGGGTATAAAAAAATTTCAAAAGCACTTACTCTCCACGTAAGCACAGTGCGAGGTATCATTACAAAATGGAAGACCCACCACACTACCGAGACTCTTCCCAGATCAGGTCGCCCTCCTAAGCTGTGCAGCCAAGTACGCAGGAAATTAGTTGAGGATGTCACTCTGCAGCCAATGACGACTTTGAAAGACCTTCAGAATTCTGCTTCTATGATGGGAGTCCATGTTCACACATCAACAATCTATCGTTCCTTGCACAAAGGCCGGACCTATGTGGGTTACTTTTTTTTCCCTTTTTTTTTTTAAATTTCTTTGAACTTCTCAGCCTTGTATTTCTGTTTTTTCTTAACTGTTCTATCCTTTGCTTCTGTATTTCTTGAAACTCTCCTGCCTGTTACGTGGACATGAGACAGAGATGTGATAAGCAGGGCTGTGGAGTCGGTAGGCCAAACCACCAACTCCGACTCCTCTGTTTTTTCACAGCCCAACTAATGCTCCGATTGCGTCACCAATGGATGACAGCCATGGTCAGTCAAAAGCAGTAAAGCTCCTCTAATTTGTTAAAAAGCCAGTGATTCATTCCTATGTAAGTAAATATGTAACAAACTATACATCTAATTATTATATAATAGAAATAATTTTATAAACTAAAGATAATTTATCACTTTTTATTTCAAAGCTGGAGTCGGAGTCAGTAATTTTTATTTTTTTTCCCGACTCCAACTCCACAGCCCTGGTGATAAGTTGACCATATATATTAGACAAAAATTGAGGAAAATGGACAATTTTCACAATAATGAGAATTTGTCAAGTAAACGTTAATAGCAATTGATAGTTTTAGCCGAATGATGACGCACCATCGTTGCATGGAAATGTTTGAAATTTTTGTTCAAAAGATCTTTTCTTACAAAATATCTGTCCTTGAAAGAACATTCCCTAAAAGATAGTCCTTCCTTCTCCTGGTGGTTTTAAAAAAATGTAAAGAGGAACCGTTTAAAGGCTATCTTTCACCAACTTGAGTTCTTTAAATCCTTTACTGGGCACAGCTGTGATTCCAGCACAGTTGGAATTATTCCTCTAGCCCCCACCATTGCCGAGCAATCAGTACAGTTAGTTTCGGTGTCTGATATGCTATTTAGGCTCTGTACTGTCAGGAGGGTGGTGTCAGGCAGGAGCAAGGAAGGGTGCGTGATTCAGAGCTCCAATCAGAGATGGACCGTGTCAGAGCTCAGAATCACACCTCTTGCCTGCTCCTGCCTGACACTGCTCATCTGACAGTAGAGCCTAAACAGCAGATGAGGCACCAAAACTTACAACATTTGTTACTCAGGAATGGGGGCTAGAGAAAATATTCCAACTGTGCTGGAATCAGTGGAGCAGCGACTATTGTGCTAAGAACTGGAGGTGGTGAGAGGTCATCTGTAAAGTGACAATATAATATAAAATATGTACAGTCATATGAAAAAGTTTGGGCACCCCTATAACTTAATCATTTTTAGTTCTAAATATTTCGGTGTTTGCAACAGCCATTTCAATTTGATATACTAATAACTGATGGACACAGTAATATTTCAGGTTGAGAGGTTTATTGTACTAACAGAATGTGCATAGCATTAAACCAATTTGACCGGTAAAAATTTGGGACCCTTACATTTTATTGATTTGATACTCCTAACTACTTTTTACTGCTTACTGGCCAAATTGGTTTGTAACCTCCTGGCTTTGACTTCTGCCGGTGACCATCTGGAGGTATTTGGTGGCCATTGCGTTGTTCTCCTTTTGAATCTCCTCTGGGTGGCATCTGGACTCCTCAAACACTCTCATGTCTGAACAGTTGTTCACTGTTGTTCGGGGGTACAGTTGTCTCAGAGATTTAACCTGTCGTTTCCACTGTGGGACATAGTGGTGAGACCACAGGGACAGTTCTTGTTGCCCAGGTGGCAGGCCAGAAATATCAGAAAGGCAGAGAGAGATGGTGAGAACAGTCGTACAATCCACGGACCACCACCAAAGAGCTGCAGCATCATCTTGCTGCAGTGGTGTCACTGTGCATCGGTCAACAATACAGCACACTTTGCACAAGGAGAGCTGTTGGGAGGTGATGCGGGCCGTTTCTGAAAGAACGCCACAAACAGGTCGCCTGAGGTTGCAAAAGCACATTTGGACAAGCCAGCTTCATTTTGGAAGAGGTCCTGTGGACTGATGAAACAAAGATTGAGTTGTTTGGTCATACAAAAGGCATTATGCATGGCGTCAAAAACACAGCATTCCAAGAAAACACTTGCTACCCACTGTATTTGGTGGGGTTCCATCATGCTTTGGGGCTGTGTGGCCAATGGCGGCCCGGGATCTTGTTGTTGAGGGTCGCATAGATTCAACTCAGTATCAGCAGATTCTTGAGATATGTACAAGAATCAGTGACGTTTGGTTCGCCGGGGTGGATATTTCAGCAAGACAATGATCCAAAACACAGCTCCAAATCTACTCAGGCATTCATGCAGGGAACAATTACAATGTTCTGGAATGGCCATCCCAGTCCCCAGACCTGATATCATTGAACATCTGTGGGTTTTGAGCGGCTGAACTGCTCGGCGACCATCAAACTTAACTGCTGGTTGTTTTGTAGAGGTGGTCAAATACCTTCATCCAGGACTGATTAAAAGCTACAGGGCGCTCGAGGCTGTTATTTTTGCAAAAGGAGGATCTACTAAATATTAATGTCACTTTTCTGTTGGGTGCCCAAACTTTGCACCGGTCAAATTTTGGTTTAATGCATATTGCACATTTTCTGTTAGTACAATAAACCTCATTTCAATCCTGAAATATTACTGTGTCCATCAGTTATTAGTATATCAAATTGAAATGGCTGTTGCAAACACCGAAATATTTAGACTAAAAATGATTAAGATTAATAGGGGTGCCCAAACTTTTCATTGACTGTATGACCAGATCTGCAAAACAGTTGTTCCCCAGACAATCGTTCGATTAGCAGATGTTCAGTGATCAGCCTACTTCTATGAAATGTGTATGGGCACTATTATATACACGTGGACAAAATTGTTGGCACCCCTTGTTTAATGAAAGAAAAACCCACAATGGTCACAAAAATAACTTGAATCTGACAAAAGTAATAATATATAAAAATTCTATGAAAATGAACACATGAAAGTCAGACATTGCTTTTCAACCATGCTTCAACAGAATGTTTTAAAAAAGAAAACTCATGAAACAGGCCTGGACAGAAATGATGGTTCCTTTAACTTAATATTTTGTTGCACAACCTTTTGAGGCAATCCCTGCAATCAAACGATTCCTGTAACTGTCAATGAGACTTCTGCACCTCTCAGCAGGTATTTTGGCCACTCCTCATGAGCAAACTGCTCCAGTTGTCTCGGGTTTGAAGGGTGCCTTTTCCAGACGGCATGTTTCAGCTCCTTCCAAAGATGCTCAATAGGATTTAGGTCAGGGCTCATAGAAGGCCACTTCAGAATAGTCCAATATTTTCCTCTTAGCCATTCTTGGGTGTTTTTAGCTGTGTGTTTTGGGTCATTATCCTGTTGCAAGACCCATAACCTGCGACTGAGACCAAGCTTTCTGACACTGGGCAGCACATTTCTCTCTAGAATCCCTTGATAGTCTTGAAATTTCATTGTACCCTGCACAGATTCAAGACACCCTGTGCCAGATTCAGCAAAGCAGCCCCAGAACATAACAGAGCCTCCTCCATGTTTCACAGTAGGGATAGTGTTCTTTTCTAGATATGCTTCATTTTTCCATATGTGAACATAGAGCTGATGTGCCTTGCCAAAAATTTTGATTTTTGTCTCCTCTGTCCATAGGACATTCTCTCAGAAGCTTTGTGGCTTGTCAACATGTAGTTTGGCAAATTCCAGTTTTGTCAGATTCAAGTTATTTCTGTGACCATTGTGGGTTTTTCTTTCATTAAACGAGGGGTACCAACAATTTTGTCCACATGTGTAGAAGAAATTATTCGCCACAATGTAAAAAACATGTTGGAAGCTTTCATGCATCATGTTTTTTACCTTTATGACGGAATGAAGTCGCGCATGCAGGACTTGTTTGTTTACTTTTGTCAAGTAAAAAAAGATGACTGAAGACATCGTCCGTCATGTTTTTTACATTATAGTCAATAGACGGTTGGGGCTCCGTCTGTGTCCGTTACTCTACTACCATTAATGTCCTTTGCTGTCATCCTTTTACGAGAGTCTGTAATAATGGTAGTGTGAATGTAGCATAAAATGTTGCCCCGAAGTGGCAACATGAAAACACAGAAGCCTAGATCACATTTTCATTAGAATATGAATATGTGAAGTTAACCAGATTTTTCATGTCTGAAAATTTTCCAGTTCCCAGTAGGGCAGATCTAGAATATTTTTCCCTAATTTGTGTGTTAATTTAATTGCCTCCTTTGGAGTTTTACTTTAGCTGGTTGTTAATGGGTGGCGAGACATTTACCAGGCCCTTATCTTATAGGACCATGAAATGGCGGTAAGGGTCTCCTTACACATTAGACACAATTTTACCTGGACCAGCTGACCATCTAATAAGGGGTGTCCTGATTCACCTCTGACAGCAGATGTTTGGGGAAAAAGAAGTATCGGGCAGTTGGATTTCGATGACAGAGGTGTCTGATCGGGGCTTTATTCACCTCTGTTCTTTGAGCCTAGTGCATATGTATATGGGGAAGTCAGAAGGAATACGTGTTGGCCAAGCGGTCGTGATCTAATGTGTATGGGCAGCTTCGGATCGTACTTGATCTTACAGAGAAGCTTGTCATATAATCACACTCTACCTTTGACTTTGAACATAACGGAAACATGAGTTTGACTACTCGGATAACTTTCTAAATTGTGGTTGGTAACTGTTCTTAGCATTTTCTGTGGTTTTTGATGTTCCATAAATATGCATACAGTATGTGTCAAAATCTTTTACTTCAACATTTCTTTGTCCTTATAAAAAAAAAAAGGTTTATTATCTGGATCCGAAAACCTTTTCTTAAATACATTTTTAGAGCATTCTTAGTTGAGATAGAGGTCAGCTGCCAAGAGTGACCATTTCTTTGGAGGACCCAACATTTATTACACAGACTGCCTCTTGATCTAGATTCGTACAGTCCTTTACTTCCCCTGTAGTGGTGTGTCAGAGGGACATTGAACACTTAGGCCTCATGCACACGACCAAGGATACAAGGCGAGTGGGTGCCGATTTTTCTTTTTTCCATATACAGGAAGGCACTCTGGTCTGACTTGGACTCCGAGTGTCTTTCGTGTTATGTTCATTTCTATGAGGGGACTTCATTCCGATCTGACTTCACTGAGCAGGATAGGACCTTTTCTTTAATGAACGGACCATTGGAAGCCTCCACGGATGGCACATCTGGTTGTGTGCATTAGACCTTACTCTGGTTCCCCTGAAGATTACTGCTGATCTCTGGGGGTCCCCAGGGTCAAATCTGTACTGTTAATTCGTCTCGGTATCTGTCACGTGGAACTGTGACGGAGGCTCCTAATGGAACCACCGATGCAGATGTGAACCCAAGCAGATATTAGTTCAGGCGAGTGAGTAGATGTCTACAGCCTTTAGAAGTCTAATTTTGGAGATTGATAGAAGTGCAAATAGCCTGTCGAAGACTGATGGAATTATTACTACACCTTTTCAAATTGTCCCTTAAATATAACATAGATATGCTCTGTACCATTAGGTGGAATCCCTTCTTTGGTGGACTCTTTACAGGCTTGTTGCCGCCACTATGCACCTTTACTAAATAACTGGTACATATTAATGTTAATTGTGTGTATAACCCAACACTAAGTTGCATTGTGAAACTCACTGTCAATGGAGGAGGACATGCAACCACCTCCCCATTCGTTGTCCGCTTGGATGCAGGATTGGAGACCATCATTCTCCATATTGATGCAAGTCACGGAGGTGGAATCACTTCTGTTAGATGTTTATTCCGTATCCCATGCTTATTTCATAAATGTCCAAGTTAGGAATACACCTTTTACAGGGTTATGCCACAAACAATATTTATCCTCTATCCATTGGTGAGGCTCTGACCACTTCAATGGGAGTGCTGAGGATAGTCAAATGCTGAATTTCGGCCATTTCAGCACTCCCTTCGAAGTGAATAGGAGCAGGACTGTGTGTGTGTCCTCCAGAGGTTCAGCTGTATTCACAATGGGGGTAAAACACCAACACCCCCTGTTTTCATTATCGATAGGGGTATCGGGGGTCAGACCCCTACCGATCAACTTATCCTCTGTCCTATGAATAGAAGATAGATAACTATTGGGTGTGGTATGAGCACTTTAAGCTTAAAGGGGTTGTCCAGGCAAAAAAATTCAAATTTTTTTTTTTAATAGGCGGGGATTGGAAGAAAAAAAAAAAAAAAAATCATACTCTCCTGTTCCCGGTGCTTCGGTGCCTGCCAGTCCATTGTTGTCTTCCATTTCCGCCACACGTGGCCTCCACGAAAGGCACATGACATCTTGGGTCTCCTCCTGAGGCTGCTGATTGGCCATGACGAGACCACCAAGGCCAATCAGCGGCTTCAGCGGAAGGGATACAGATGTCACAGCTGGTGAGGAGTTTTGCTTCAAGAACACACTGGAGAAGCAGGACTAGACTGCGCTGGGGGGACTCTGGAGCATCGGGGACAGGCGAGGTATCATTGAGTTATTTATTTTTTAGTTTATTTTTATCACATCCCCGGCCTATTTAAAAAAAAAAAAAAAAAAAAATTTCCCCCCAGACAACTTCTTCTTTAAGGAATTTGGGAATCTGAAATAAAGATGTCCACGTTATGCCCGCTACAGTTCAAAATATAAGATGAAGTCTTAATCTGGGCAGTTGTTTAGTATACAGCGCTTGCAGGATACTTATCGCTGTCTCAGTCTTGTAGACCCAAGGGGCTACAGCTTACTGAGTTTGGGAAATTGAGCAAGTCTGTTCACAAGGTCACAGGGAGACTCAGAAACCCTGAATTTCTCCTGCAGGCAGAGCAGTTCTGTCGGAAAGGTTAGACTGACACATTTCTATTGGCATAACACTAATATTTTCTGGTAAGTACCAGTGTAAATGTTATATTGTCAGTGGTTTAATCTATGGCAAAATGTGTTCTGCTTGAGAAGGTGTAATGTACTGTATGTGCTAGAAAATGTAGTTTATATACTACAGTATAAACTACTAAACATTATTTTTTCTTCTACTTGACATATTTTTATATTTGGAGGCCAACAGATAGATATATATATATATATATATATATATATATATATATATATAAGTGTGGAAAAAAGTATTTAGTCAGCCACCAGTTGTGCAAGTTCTCCCACTTAAAAAGATGAGGCCGGCCTGTAATTGTCATCATAGGTAGACCTCAACTATGAGAGACAAAATGAGAGAACAAATCCAGAAAATCATTGTCTGATTTTTTTTTTTTTTTTTTTTTTTTTTTTTTTTTTAAGAATTTTTTGGCAAATTATGGTGTAAAATAAGTATATATAATATTTTTAAATTTTATATATATATATATATATATATATATATATATATATATATAAGTGTGTATTTATTTGAAAGCCAAAATACTGACTCGGACTCCTATTTTTCCACATCTCAACTCTGGCTCCTTCATAAACGGCTGACAGCCATGGCCAAACAGAAGCAGTAATGCTCTTCTAATTCACAAAAATCTAGTTGATTATATTGCTAATACAAAGTTCACACTTGCGTCAGCAGTCCGTTGTTCTGGTCCATCAGAAAACCAGAACAACAGATAGGTCGGACCACTAAGATAGCGGTTACATACGGAGCCCGACAGACCCCATTGACTATAATGGGGTCCGTTGTTTTAAAACTGAAAGCCGCGAACAAAAAAGCTGTACGTATAGGTCTACTGATTTCAGACAGACATTGGGATGGAGCCTCCAGCACAAATGTGGACGTAGCCTAAGAAAGTAAATATATAGCAATAATTGTATAATTTAAGGGATTATCCATTTTCATCCAATGAATGTTATTCTTCGTGTAATGAAAAGTTGTGCAATTTTCCAATATACTTTCTGTATCAATTCCTCACGGTTTTCTAGATCTCTGCTTGCTGTCATTCATACTGCTTACTCTCAGTGGATAAAAATCAGTCTAGGGTCATGTGATGGACACAGAGGTGCACAGCTCATTACCAGGCAGATGTCTAATTGCTGTAACTGTAATGAGCTGTGCACCTGTGTGACCATCACATGACCATTGACTGATTTTTATCCCTTGGGAGTAAACTGAATGAGTGACAGCAAGCAGAGATCTAGAAAACCGTGAGGAATTGATACAGAAAGTATATTGGAAAACTGTACAACTTTTAATTATAAAAGCAGTAACATTTATCTCTTAATATTTGTCTGAACTGGACAACCCCTTTTAAGAAAATCAATTTTTCTATACCCTGTTGAGAGGTTTTTAGGATTCTCATCTCTTTGCTGGAGGGTGGAGAGTTTACTAAAAGTATTGTTTGCTCAGTGTGACCTATCATGTCCTGCATTACACACCACCCAGTGTCTGGAATGGACACGGTGTAATACTCAGGGTCCCCTGTGGTAGCGCTGTAGGGAAGTTGAACACTTGCCCCCGGGCTTCAGATAGCTGGATGCCAATACAAGGTGAAAATTTGCAAACTACTTGTGATGAGAGGCATATAGCGTGAGGATATTGTCCATACTGGAGAACCCCTTATGGGCGCAGCATCTATATAGTATTCCAGCAAATCAAATTATATATCCTAGATCAGTGGGGGCCTATGTGTTGGGACCCATCTTGAGAACAGGGGTCCCAAATCTACCAGTTTAAAACAAGTGGTGGTTCTTCCTGCACGTTGCTGCGACATTCATTTCTATGGGACTGCCAAAGAGCACTACAATGCTATCTGACCGTCCCATAGAATTGAGTGGAGCGGCGCTGCGCATGCGCAGCTGTTACTCCCTTTTATATGTAGAGACTTGAGACCCCTGTTCTTATGACGTGTGATATCCCAGCAGTCAGACCACCACAGATCTAGTGGTACATCTTTATTACAGAAGTATCCCTTTAAGTGTAACCGTTCCCAAGGTCTTGGCTGAATGAAGGTTTCTGTACACATTTTTAGTTAGTCAAAATCTCCTGTTGTCAACACATCAGTCATCCCCTCAGCCAAGCTGTGCCCTATCCTGCCAGGCTCCTCCTACAGCCAAGTCTTTTACCTGATCTTACTTAACACCTTGAAAGGTGGGGACAAAGTCTGTACAACTGTGTTAGTCAGAGAGAGGACGGTGCAATAGTTGTGTAGTCTAGTCAGTGTTAGTTCTTTTACTTTTTTATTTCTTTACTTTATCACTGTAGTTCATGTCATCCACCGGTAAACTGGAGACCTCTCCACCTATCCTGTACCAGGTCTCCACTGAGACAATGGAGACCACCATGTCCTACGAGGCGGTGGTCCCTCACTGGTTCTATACCAGAACGCAGGACAACAAAGGTTCCTGGAATCCCTTCAGCAAGGAGGACTCGGACAAACTAGAGGCAGCGTTCTGCTCCGGTAAGTACAGTGTGTGAATAAACCCTAGAGAAAACCTCCTTAATGGGTAGATTTATGACCGATGACATCATCAGTGTGATTCAAGTAGAATTTAACAGGTTTTCATTGTAATGTAAGTCAAGCAATGTTCATGGACGTCCTGTCATGTGACTTGCACTCTTAGAAATATATTTTTAATGGAACTATCATGAGAGGATGTTGATGAATAGCAATTTGCTGACATTACCATAGCAACCCCAGAGCAAGCACAACATTAGATAGATAAATTGTAGTTGTACTATTGTACCAATAAATATATGTATGTGTGTGTATATAATATATATATATATATATATATATATATATATATATATATATATATATATATTTTTTTTTAAGAGGACTGCTCAGCAGATCTGAAAAGCCCAATGACACAGATCATCTGATCGGCGCTGTCACCCTGAGCATTTTGGTGTTTTGTTTATCTAAATCCATTCAGCCATTCCAAAGTTATAAGACCTGTTAGTGTTGATGCAAATTAGAGTCTACTAGCCAAGTGGGCGGTAACACTGTGGTTTCTCTCAGGGCAGAGTCTGAGTGCTGAATGTCATTCAGTGTTACCGCCCACTTGACTAGACCCTAATTTGCATCAACAATAAAAAGGCTTATATCTTTGGAATGGCTGAACAGGTTTGGGTAAAGAAAACGCCAGAATGCTCAGGGTGACAGCGCCGATCAGATGATGGATGTCATTGGGCTTTTCAGTGCTGGTGATCGGTCCTCTTTAGGTACAATATCCTCTAATTGTGATCATTGAGGATAATTCTTTTTATTTGTGGTATTAATGTGAAATCTGATTATATATGATGTATTTGAATGATGGGAAGAATTTGGAGAATAAGAAATAATTCCGTAGTTACGATTTTCTTTGTATGTAGTACTATTAGGATCTTTCTGTATATGGGGGGTGGAAGAATCCTTAAGCAGGAGCATAGTAGTAATTGGATTTACGTATTTAGGGACTAATCTTGTTAAGAGTGTAGTAACAGTCTTAGTAAAGCCTGTAATCTGAATCTAGACGTTAATCTGCTCACTGACAAGTGATGTTTCCTGGCGGATTCTAACAGTTTTTACTGGATCACCCAAAAGACTAATGGGGTGGGGGAGTAATATAAACATTGGGGCAGACTGGATTTTACCTGTCCATCTCTATATACTAAATAAAGGTCCTCCATACCCCCTATACTGACCGTGTAGTTATCTTATGTCCATGACTACCATTAGTGCACTTGCCACAGTATTACAGCTGAATGCCATGGATGACACCTGAGGTGGAAATAAATGAAAATACCAAATGTGTACTTCTCTCTAAACTGCAATATCTCCTAAATAATCAGTGATGAATCTTTGCAAATTTTCCAAATTAAAAAAAAAAAAAAACATTCTGCAAAAACATATATGCAACTTTTAGGCCTTATTCACATGTCTGGGTTTCTGTTGTTCGTGCGCTGTCAGTGTTTTCCATTAACAACACATGAATGTTTTGCTTTGCCGACCTATTTGATGCAGAGAAAAATATATATGGCCTAGGAAAATAAAAAAATCAGTGCAGACATTAACAAACAATATAGGTCAGGTCTGTCATCTACATAGACTCAAGAAACCTGGAGGATCCTGACATCTGTCCATGGGCATATTTCAGAAACTGTGCATTTGGCGAAACAGTCATAGCCTGTTTGATGGTCTCGTTTCTCTAGTTTAGTTCCATTGCTGGTTCTAAAATGCTTCTGTTTTATTCTGTCATTATCAGGAGCTAATCCGAACAGTATTGTTGTACCAGTTTGTGGTGGGCGATACGACGTTTACCTGGGCAGTCGCAGGCGCCTATCTGTGTACTGGGATGAAGAAGACTCCATAGTACAGAGATGCACCTGGTTCTATAAAGGGGATAAGGACAGTAGATATGTCCCATATCCAGAAAACTTCAGTGAGATATTGGAGGTAATTTATTTTTATTATTATTATTATTAGGGTATGTTCACAGGGCATAATTTGGTGCTTATTTTGGAGTTGATTCCACTTCAAAATGGGTGGCAAATCCCACCCTGAATCTGCCTCCCGTTGTATTTAGGGGGATGCAGAGATGGTAACAGGATGCTGAAAAAAATAAGCGTCCTACTCGATCTTGCTGTGGATTCTGAGGAGATTAGGCCCATTCATCTGAGCCCTAAGTGAGTAAAAGCTGCAGCGGAGAGCTGGAAAGTGGAGAAGAATTTGAGGCAGGCGTTACTGCCATGTGAACTTACACTTACGCTCCAGCAGCTTATGAAATACTAGGCGACAGAGTAAGAGTATGAAAAAGAAGAGGACCTTTCATCACCTGCACCAAGTCCAACTCTTTGCATCCTCCAACAGTCACTGATTCTAGTGCGATTGGAATTTTTTTCTCTAGACCTCACCATTCCTGAGCAGTTATTGCTTTTAGTATCAATTATGCACTCTGTCAGGTGGGTGGTGCCTGTCTGTCTGCTCCAACTCAAGGACCGCCCACCAGACAGTAGAGGTTATAATTGTGCTGGAACTAACAGACTTCATTGCTCAGGAATAGTATGGGCTAGAGAAAAAAATTCCACCTGTGCCAGAATCGGTGGAGCAGAGCCTATTAAAGGATGCAAGGAGCTGGTGGAGATGGTGAAATGTCTTTAAAGGGGTTGTCTCATGAAGACACTCCAGTCAGTCTTCCCTATTATCCCGCTTGGAAGCACCTCTATGAGCCAGAATGGAGAGTTGCTCTGTGGAAAAAGCTCCCGTTCTGGCAGGCTTGTATTAATACAAACGTCCATTTACCTGAATGGCCACCATGTCATACTCCTGTTCGACATGTGTTGTATTCTGAACTTGATTTTTTTTTTTTTTTTTTCTTCTTCTTCTCCCAGGATGCCTACATGCAGGCCGTAACCCGAAATGAGTGGAAAAAGAGACTGGAATCGCCATCCAGAGACCTTATCATTTTACATAATCCTAAGGTGAATGGAGAAGGACATTTGTATGCGGTCCCAACCACACAATACTGTAAATGTGTGTATGCAGTTACCTAAGCTATGCTAATGGGTTTTTTTTTTTTTTTTTAAAGGGGTTGTCCAGGTTTTGAAAAGCATAGCTTCTTTCTTCCAAAAACACAGGTTGTATGCAGCATCACAGTTCAACCCATTCATTTCATTGGAGCTGAGCTGTAATGACAGACACAACCCATGTACGGGAGAAGGCACAGATTCTGGAAGAAAGCAGCCATGTCTTTACTGCCGCTCGACAACCCCCTTTTATTTTTCCTATGTGGATAGATAGTAACTGACTCATTATTAGAATACAGTTAGTTCGATATTTAATTGCTGAAGATCACCCACGTAGATTATATCCTAATATATGTAACTGTATTAAATCACTCGTCCTCTTAATCTATTCTGTTATATTCACAGCTTATGGTTCACTACCAGCCGTCAGGAATGGCAGATGAATGGGGGGCCAGCCCAAGCGAGCAGGGTCGGCCTCGAACAGTAAAAAGAGGAGTAGAGAATATCTCTGCGGAAATACCTCAAGGTAAGAGCTGACGTCACACACATTATGGGATGGATACAGACGTCAGGATGTGAATAGAGGTAGAACGTTGCTTTTTATTTTCCTAAGGTGGCGGAGCATGGCTCAGAAGACACCGGTGACAAGTCATGCATTGCCCCTTTAGGCCCTGCTGTAGACATACCACAGTGGATCCGTTTTCTGCTGCATGGATTATCGGCAGCACTGTCCTGACTACATGGGAGGATGTAACCTGAATGAGGGAGGGACAATCTCTTATGTGACTGTTTCTCCCCTATTCTGCTGCGTGGATTATCGGCAGCACTGTCCTGGTCACAAAAGGACAATGTACTGCCGATAATCTTCAACTATTATCCTGCTTAGAAGGTGTGATCAGTATTCGCTCACTGGTCATCTGATGAACAGCAATGTTATAGACAGGGCTGTGATCGGCAACACTCATTCCTAGGAGCGCTCATTGCCAATGGCAGCCCTGAATATCGGACGGTCTAATACGCCCTTATTGTGAAAGTGCAAGATTGCCCTGACAATTGAAGCATCAGTTGGCATCTTCTGCATTCTGTAGGCAAGCGCTTGTGTCTCTGTATTACCAGTATTCACATTTTATTCTAGGCGAGCCAGCCCAGATCGACCACTTGGTCTTTATGGTTCATGGCATCGGACCGGCCTGTGACTTGCAGTTTAGAAGTATTGTACAATGTGGTAAGTGCAGGCACTACTATCGGCCAAATATAGAAGGCGGTAATGATTGACCTCTTCACCAATGGCCATATACCTAACTTCAGTGCTTCTCTTTTCTTCAGTAAATGATTTCCGCCTTGTGTCTTTGAACCTGCTTCACGCACACTTTAAGAAATCTCTGGAACAAGAACAGATTGGACGGGTAGAATTCCTTCCAGTGAACTGGCACAGCGCTCTGCATGCTGATGCCACTGGAGTCGACAAGTATGTACATAGCTACAATTCTTTATTATGTTGTTACATTAAAATTTTAACATTTTTGCAAATATAGAACATTAAAAATTTTGCTAAATTTTTAAAGATTTTTTTTTCTTACCATCTTAGTAGTGACAGTCTTTTGCCTTGATGGGTTGCCATGATGGGTTGCCAATAGATATGATCATGAATGCAGGAACTTTCTATGGCCTGGGACTTGTAAGAAACCGAGCCATGGTTTCCTTATTATGGCCGGGTTATCTTCTCATACATGTAGTGTCCCTGCCTGATAACATGTCCACAATAAGGAAATCATGGCTGGGTTTCTGACAAGTCCCAGACTGTATAAAGTTCCTGCATTCATGGCCATATCCATTGGCAAATTATTTATTTTTGCAAAAATGTTTCACTTTTAGTAGTCCACAAGTTTAAATAGGTTATGTCTGTGAGAGAACCCCTTTAACCCCCTAATGGTCACATTAAATTTCCAAAAGCTGAAATTATCACTTTTTTTTTTTTTTTTTTTGTAGATATTGAATGTATGGCTCAAATAAATATTGCTGACACAGAACACTGGTGCCTTATGCCCATTTTAACCCTTTAGTGAACACACATTTTAACCTTAAACTAGTAACATTTTATCCCTCTCTGCATTCCTGCGTTCATAACTTTTTTTCCATTTTATTTCAGTGTAGCTTTATGAGATCTTGTATTTTATGGGTACATAAGACTTTTTGATCAGACGTATATAACAATCAGTTCAGCTAATTACATTTTGCTGATAAAGGCTTCTGGAGCCCTCTTTATGTAAACACAAAGATAACACTGAGTCAGTTCTCTATAGAAGCATGGCAAGTGTTCTATACAAACCTGTGTAATGTAATATACATTTACTGTGCATATTATATGATCTGCATTTATATTAGATTTCTAGTCTTCATGATAAATAATGTCTCATGGTAAAGGCAAACTCTATGTTGTGGTACTTCATAGTGACTTGTTCATCAAACAGTCAAAGCCGCCTCCCCCCAGCTTACTGAAGAATACAGGAAGGGAGAAGAAGAGACAGCAGGCAAAGCTGTTGAGACAGGGAGATGGAAGAACCCCTTTCAATAGCACATCAGGCATCAAAACTTACTGTGCATGTAGCTTGGGAATGTTGGGGGTTAAAGAGAAAATTCTGGCGGTGAATATTAATAGATTCTAAGAACTTGCATTGTTGAATGTGGTGAAAGGTCGGTCGTCTTTAAAATAAGACTGTGGCTCTAGCCCCTGCGGCTCCGGAGTTAGGGCCATTTAAAGCTGGTGTCCTGCTCGGGGGGGGGGGGGGAGGGGAATTGTAATGCACTTTGCTCAAGCCCTGAGCAGGGCTCGTCCAGAACTGTAGGGAGGTTAAAGAGACTATGATAAAGCTAAAAGCATAAATCTAGTCAAATCAAACAAGTATCCAGTTCTGCTGCAGCACTACCAGAGGAAAAATAACATCCTACCCAAGGCCTTTAGAGCTATAAATATTTTTTGTAAAAAAAACATTCACTGTCAATTGCTTTTTTTTTTTTTTTTTTTATTTTATTTTAGTTCAGAGGCATGTACGGTAAACAGCTCAGAACTCTTAGTAGGCAGTAGTAGATCTACTACATGAAACTGCTTCATACATTTGTACCAAAAACCAGCAAGAATTACTGTAGATGGAGGAGCATCAGCAGGAAGTCTGTGTGGTTTGGCTTCAACCAATAGCTGCTGAGCAGGAAGTCATGTGGAAACCACACCTCTTTCCCCAACAACTTGTGTACAGCCAAATAACATGCAGCCTTTTTGTTATTTTCTTTGGTCATAAGTACTGAGCATCATGGCAACTTGTGTTTGAGGGACCAGATTAAAGAATATATGGCCTCTGAAATTTCACTTTAATTTAGTGACCGTTTTAATTCTACTGTTTCTCCATAGAGACATCCAGAGGATCACACTGCCCAGCATCTGTCGCCTGCGTCAGTTCACCAACGAGACATTACTAGACCTGTTCTTCTATAACAGCCCGACGTATTGCCAAACCATTGTGAACACTGTGTGCGGGGAGATGAATCGCATCTACCGACTCTTCCTGGAGAGGAACCCCACCTTCAAGGGGCGCATCTCAATCACAGGACACAGTCTTGGTAGGATGATGGGAATTAGAATATACACAGTATTTTTATCAAACATTGAGCTTAATTTTACTCCATTTAAGTTTTTCTGATACATTTTCTGTATCTAATATTATATATTTCTGTGGAAATATTCCAAAATAAAACCTGTAAAGGGATAATCTAGGCATTAAAGGGGTGAGCTGGGCATTTTATATCTGATCTGTTGGGATCCAGCACCCGTTGGCCCCTTGTCTTCATTCGCCGTGGGGACCTAGAACTGTATAGTGTACGGAGCCAGAAACAGACGGCACCTTAAACGGTAGTGTAAGTAAACTGCAGCTCATTTGGGAGCCGAGGAGTCAAGAACGATCACTGTACAGTGGATGGGAGCCATCTTCTTCTGCTTTGTACATGGTATAGTTCTGGGAGTAGCTGATGGCGTGGGTGAGAGAACATCTTATGGTAAAGATGGAGCTTGTATATCAGCAGCTGAATCTTGGACCCGGCAGCATGATATCAGGTTGAATCTTGGACCCGACAGGATGATCTCATTGTGCAAGCTGCTGTTATGATCTTTGCCCGTTTAGCTCAGAAAATTCACATTACATGTGATATGTCTGTAGTGTGTCATGGCATTGCATCAGCTTTCTTGCCTAATGTCACTAACAACCATGACCTAAATGTTTTTATCTTCTTGGGGTGAAATTTTAAGCACTGTTTTACAGTCCTCTAGATGTACATACTGATTAGGAATGTAGATTGTGAGCCCTATATGGGACAGTGACTGACTGATAATATCTGTAAAGCGCTGCGGAATATGATGGCGTTATATAAGTAAGCATAATAAATAAATTTTTAGGTACCGCTTTACAGTACTGTACATGTAGAGTTATTGTACATAAAGAGTTGAGTAAATTTGTTAAAGGGGTGGTCCAGCTTATTTTTGTTGGTGACCTATTCGTAAGATAGGTCACTAGTAAGAGATCAGTGGGGGTTCTGATGCCCTGTTTCCCATGGCCCCCTAGTCTGTGGGAATCAAGATCATGGGGGGCTCATGGGATTTATGTTCATGAGCACTTTCTTGTCTGTCCCTTGCTGCGTTCTCATCTGTAAGTCAGTCCATACTAATGTTACCCGTTCATAAGGACTAACATGTACGTTCATGTGACTTATTTGGCAGACTAATGGTCAATGAAAACTTGCTACTGGACATTGACCACTGTAAGTAAAGATTAGTAGACACTCACATTAATACTGTACTATTGTGTCGCCTCTTTAGGATCTCTTATTCTGTTTGATCTACTCACTAACCAAGCTGATCCAGCAGGAAACAATCCTCCCAAAGCAAAGGTAAACCATAATGATGTCCCATTTTCTAATGTTTGGATTGGTGACATCCTACACTTCAATATAATATCACACTGGGCTTGTAAGATATTAGTCTGTAGGTTACTTAAAGGGTTTGTGCCACTATGGACACTTATCCCCTGTCCTGTGGATAGTAGGCTTTCTCCTCCTGGTATAACACCAACCCCAATGTTGGGAACACTAGGATGTTTTTGATTTGGATGTTGGGAACACTTGGATGTCTGCGATCTTATTGAATCGACCCTTATGCGACAAGAAATATGGGGGTCTCTAAAGATATTATTATATTATTGGTTATTTATTGGCAGTTTTTGTCTTTGGATTTTCTATGTATATTCTGAGTGGGATGTGATAGTGAGGAATGGTAGGGTACTCCTTTAAAACCTAGACATTTATAGGTTGTTACTATTTAGTATTGGAGTAGCAAGTGGTAACCTAACACTAATAACATCAACCATCGCCAGGTGGAAAATGTACAATACTGGAAAAATATAACGTAGTTTGACATTTTGCTCTGTCGGAGCGTTCATCAGCAGATATTATCCAGTCAGTTGTGGACAAAGATACTCGGCATCACACAGATAATGGTCTAGGTAACAGTACTGAATCTGGTGAGATGTTAGGGTGGGTCATATTAAAGTAACACAGCATATAATAACTACTGAATATTCCCATTGTGTTTATACTGTAACAGGCCACATCCTCAATGCAACGGACATACAATACGTCAGATATGGATAAGAGAGTGTGTATCAACCTGATAATATAGACTACATAGCCATCATCATTTCACCAGTCTCTAAGGTGAAAAATATATTTCAATAGACGTCAGTGCCATAACCTACTAGTATCACATGCCAATATATTTGTCTCATTCATAAAAGGTCGAAAGAAAGAGAACCATTAAAACTGGCCATATCAATAATAATATAAACCAACATAAGATAGACCAAGTCCTAGATGAGAACAATAAGCTTCTCTTGGACAGCTGGGATGTTAGGAGACGTTCAGAAACATGGATGGATGAGTACCCCCTCTTTGTGAGCTTCATTGTTCCTTATGTAACGTGTTTGTTGGTCTGTCTTATGCTGGTTTATATTGTTATTATGGCCATTGTTATGGTTATCTCTCTATCGACCTTTTATGAAGAGAGATACAGTGGGGAAAAAAAGTATTTAGTCAGCCACCAATTGTGCAAGTTCTCCCACTTAAAAAGATGAGGCCGGCCTGTAATTGTCATCATAGGGTAGACCTCAACTATGAGAGACAAAATGAGAAAACAAATCAAGAAAATCACATTGTCTGATTTTTAAAGAATTTATTCGCAAATTATGGTGGAAAATAAGTATTTGGTCACCTACAAACAAGCAAGATTTCTGTCTCACAGACCTGTAACTTCTTCTTTAAGAGGCTCCTCTGTCCTCCACTCATTACCTGTAGTAATGGCTCCTGTTTGACATTGTTTTTATAGTCAAAAAATCCTATTGACGTCTATGGGGGACTTTTCTAGACCTGCTGTGTGATCTGTGTAACATCACCTATTGTGACTGGTGCATTCTGTGTCTTAACTACATATACATGATGGCTGTGACCATCAGTGTGCTGTGAAGTGAGGTGGCTGCTGCAAAGAAATCTCCTACAGAAAAGAAGTCTCAGCATATTATTTGGCTTTGTGGTCAGATTCAGAACTGCAGGAGTTTTAGGATTTTTTTTTTTTAAATATAGACAATGGGAAATGTTTAAAAACCTTAAACATAATTTTAAATTTTTATCATAAAACTTTATTATAAAAATATTCTTTTTCTCACTGGAAAATGACCCATGTTTTCCTCAAGGCCCCTGACAGCCAGGTACTGAACCTGTTCCTGATAGATTGCAATGTTTAGTCCAACTTTACACCTCTTATTAGTTAGCTACGGCTCCACATTGCAGAAAAGCAGCTTTTTTTTGTTGCGGATTTTTGAGCCAAAGCCAGGAGTGGATTGAGCATAAGGTAGAAGTAGAAGAACTTTGTCTGATTTTTAAAGAATTTATCTGCAAATTATGGTGTAAAATAAGTATTTGGTCACCTACAAACAAGCAAGATTTCTGGCTCTCACAGACCTGTAACTTCTTCTTTAAGAGGCTCCTCTGTCCTCCACTCATTACCTGTAGTAATGGCTCCTGTTTGACATTGTTATCAGTATAAAAGACACCTGTCCACAACCTCAAACAGTCACACTCCAAACTCCACTATGGTGAAGACCAAAGAGCTGTGGAAGGACCAGAAACAAAATGGTAGCCCAGAACCACACGGGGGGGACCTAGTGAATGTCCTTCAGAAAGCTGGGACTAACGTAACAAAGGCTACCGTCAGTAACATACTACGCCGCCAGGGACTCAGATCCTGCAGTGCCAGACGTGTCCCCCTGCTTAAGCCAGTACATATCCGGGCCCGTCTGAAGTTTGCTAGAGAGCATTTGGATGCTCCAGAAGAGTATTGGGAGAATGTCATATGGTCAGATGAAACCAAAGTAGAACTGTTTGGTAGAAACACAACTCGTCGTGTTTGGAGGAGAGTGAATGCTGAGTTGCATCCAAAGAACACCATACCTACTGTGAAGCATGGGGGTGGCAACATCATGCTTTGGGGCTGTTTCTCTGCAAAGGGACCAGGACGACTGATCCGTGTACATGAAACAATGAATGGGGCCATGTATTGTGAGATTTTGAGTGCAAACCTCCTTCTATCAGCAAGAACATTGAAGATGAAACGTGGCTGGGTCTTTCAGCATGACAATGATCCCAAGCACACCGCCAGGGCAACGAAGGAGCGGCTTCGTAAGAAGCATTTCAAGGTCCTAGAACGGCCTAGCCAGTCTCCAGATCTCAACCCCATAGAAAACCATTGGAGGGAGTTGAAAGTCCGTGTTGCCCAGCGACAGCCCCAAAACATCACTGCTCTAGAGGAGATCTGCATGGAGGAATGGGCCAACATACCAGCAACAGTGTGTGCCAACCTTGTGAAGACTTACAGAAAACGTCTGACCTCTGTCATTGCCAACAAAGGATATATAACAAAGTATTGAGATGAACTTTTGTTATTGACCAAATATTTA
Source organism: Leptodactylus fallax (assembly GCA_947044405.1). NCBI lineage: Eukaryota > Metazoa > Chordata > Amphibia > Anura > Leptodactylidae > Leptodactylus > Leptodactylus fallax. The sequence goes on along the minus strand of CAMRHE010000149.1, from coordinate 152,101 downwards.
TTTTCCACCATAATTTGCAAATAAATTCTTTAATAATCAGACAATGTGATTTTCTAGATATGTTTTCTCATTTAGTCTCTCATAGTTGAGGTCTACCTATGATGACAATTACAGGCCGGCCTCATCTTTTTAAGTGGGAGAACTTGCACAATTGGTGGCTGACTAAATACTTTTTTTCCCCACTGTATATTGGCCTGTGATACTAGTGTATGTTATCCATATGTGACAGCGCAGTTGCAACCTTTTTTAAGAGACCGTGACATATTGTGTGTCCTTTACATTGAGGAGGTGACCTGTTACAGTATAACACAATTGGAATATTCGGAATATGCTGTGTTACTTTAATATGACCCACCCTAACCTCTCACCCATTTCAGCACTGTTACCAAGACCATTATCTGTGTTAATTCCGAGTATCTTTGTCCACAATTGTTTTTAGCTTGCTGTAATTTGTGTCCTGATAAACTCTCTGACTGAGAGAGAAACAAGTCGAACTAGATGATGATATTCCAATATTTTATATTTTTTCTCTTATTTTTAGTGTTATTAGTGCTCAGTTTACCACTGGTTACTTCATTTTAGTGTATACATTAAATGGGATACAATCTTTAAAAATTTATTGTTAACAAACAGCCAACAACAAACAGCAACAACCAACGTATTTTTTGTACAGACTTCAGAATCTCAGACCAACAAGCAGACGCTGAAAGATGTCTTGAATGAGCTGGAGCTGACAGAAATTATTGATGTGTTCGAGCGAGAATCAATGGACATAGACGCACTGGTGAGTCCAATTCTTATTCCTATATTTAAAGGGGATTTCCAGGACTTGAAGTTTATTTCATGTGGATGTGCGTTTGTTACTTATATTGTTTTCTGCCCTTCTCTATAGGTTTTGTGCTCTGAGCAAGACTTGAAGAATCTGGGGATTTCTTTGGGACCAAGGAAAAAACTTGTCCACTATATAAACTACAGAAGATACCTTAAGGTGGCCACAAGTAACCTTTGCATATGGGATAAAATTAATTACTAGTTTTTTTGTGTTCCTGTATTGTCTTTTTAAGGGGTTTAATTATGCTAATGATCTATCCATAGGATAAGCCATCAGTATCTGATTAATGGTGGTCTGACACCAGAAGTCCACATTGATCAATGCAGCAGCCCCATCATTTCTATAGTGGTGGCGCTTATTCAAGTAATATGAGCAGAGCTGCTTCTGGCCTTGTCCACAGCAGTAGTTTCCAGCGTCTGGATGCAGCCAGATCAGCTGATCGATGTGGGGTCCATATGTCAAACCCACACTGATCAGTTTCCAATACCATCATGAGTATTAAAACGCTGCTGGGGCAAGAAAATCCCTTTAAGAAGGACAAAACCAATACAAGTCCATGAAACTTGACAAACTGTGACCATATTGTTGCTTTTCAATTAATTTCTAAAGTGAAAAGTTGCATGACATTGTGCAATATTTATTTATTCAGCTTTTACTTATATAGCGCCATCATATTCCGCAGCACTTTACAGACATTGACAGTCACTGTCCCCTATAGGGCACACAATCTACATTCCCTATCAGTATGTCTTTGGATTGTGAGAGGAAACCGGAGTACCCGGAGGAAACCCACGCAAACACAGGGAGAACATACAAACTCCTTGCAGATGTTGTCCTCGGCAGAATTCGAACCCAGGTCCCCGGCGCTGCAAGGCTACAGTTATAACCACTGAACCACCATGCTGCCCTTAATCCCCTTTCCTGACATCCGCCGTAATAGTACGGCGGATGCCGGGTGCTTAAATATGGCGGCCGCTCGGGACCCGAGCAGCCGCCATAGCCGCCGGGTTTCTGCTGTATTATACAGTAGACACCCAGCGATAATGCCCACGATCAGTGCCTGGAATGATCGCGGGCATTAACCTCTCTGGCGCCTCGGTCAAAGCTGACCAAGGCATCATTTTACCGGCGGCGTGTGGGCGCTGCCATTTTGCCGGGGGAACGAAAGCACCTGGAGCAAGCTCCGGGGCCGGCGTCCGGTTGCTATGACAGCCAGGAGCCTTGTGAAGGCTTCCAAGCCTGTATTTCATTACTCTATGTAGCCTGCAATAGAAGCGCTGTTTTTTTTTACAATGCATTGCCATAGTGATCAGACCCCCTGGGGTTCAAGACCCCTAAGGGGTCTAATAAATGCAAAATAAACAAAAGTACAAAAAAATATTAAAAGTTCACATCACCCCCCTCCCCCACCCCTTTCCCTAGAGCACATATAAAAGTAGTTCAATACTGTGAAACACATACACATTAGGTATCCCTGTGTCCGAAAACACCTGGTCTACAAACCTATAAAAATATTTTTCCCATACGGTAAACGCCGTAATTTTTTCACTGTTTTGTCTCTGATAAAAATTAGAATAAAAAGTGATCAAAGCAATAGACATTCCCCAAAATGGTATAACTAAAAAGTACAGCTGGCCCCGCAAAAAAGACACCCTATGCATCCCCATACATGGAAATATAAAAAAGTTATGGGTGTCAGAATATGGCAACTTTAAAAAAAAATATATATATACTGTATATGTGTATTTTTGCACAGTTTTGGATTTTTGTTAAGGGGTTAAAATGTAAATAAAACCATATAAATTTGGTATCCCCGGAATCGTACCGAAACATAGAATACAGGTGACATGTCATTTGGCTGTAGAGCGAACGCCGTAAAAACGAAGCCCGTAAGAAAATCGCACAAATGCACTTTTTCTTCAGATCCACCCCATTCTGAATTTTTTTCCAGCTTCCCAGTACATTGTACAGAATAATAAATGGTAGCATGATGAAAAAAAATTTGTCCTGCAAACATTAAGACCTCATATGGCTCTGAGAACGGAAAAATAAAAAAGTTATTGGGTTTGGAAGGGAGGGAGGCCCCTTCAAATGGGGGGTCAAGAAGAATGACACAATCCTGACAAAGTGGCAGTATACAGTCAGTAAATATTTGTAAGATGTGTGCTGTATACTAAGGGGACATGCACATAACTGTGTGTGTGCTGCCAGGCCAAGATTAAACAGCAAGGATGGCACACGGGTGACCTCCCTATGCCGCACGTGCCTGCATGGTCCCATTCACTGAGGTCAGTGAGCACGGGCCACAAAATGGACAGGAATAGGACTTGTCCTGAGTTTTGCTCACGGCCCCATACATCGGACCGTGAAAGTATATGGGCATTTGTATGGGGCCATAGAAACGAATGGGTCAATGTGCTAGTCGTGAAAAAAGCAGCTAGCACACTGACAATGCACTAAGGACTTTAATAGTATATAGATAAAGGCATGAGATTCACACATCCAGCTGCTGCTTGTGTATACAGGACTATAAAACTAAAGGAAACTTTAACGGTAAATTAATCTTTGCTTCCTATTTCTAGGACACAGCCCCAGAGTCCTCTCCTAACAGTGACCTCACTCCACCTCCGCTCACCTCCGGAACTACATTCAATATGGTCAATTATGAATACTTTGATGTAGGAATTGGACAGGTAAGAATACATAAGTCGTTCCTCAACGTTTGCTTCTTGTGCTTAGGTTTATAGAATCTCAGAAATCCCTAAAGTTCTCCACATACAGTACTTCATCTTTTTCTAGAAATCTAATTAATAATGCAGACCAGTAGCGGATTATAATATGGCCTGTTTGGACTCCTGCGCAGCACTCCCACATAAATAAAATGGCCTAAAATAACAAAAAAAATATTATTCACCTGTCCCCCAGGGATCCAGCGCTGCCTCTTCCTCTTCTCCAGTCTTCCTTGTATCCATTTGCTTAGGGGTATGTGATCAATGGCTGCAGCAGTCAGATACTGTTAATGGCATCATGGCTCCTTCCACATAGCCACCATGCCAGTACTAGGGCACATGTCCGCTGCAGCAGTCACGTGCCCTATGCAAGTAAATGGACACAGGGAGGACCGAAGAAGAGGCAGTGGCAGTGCCGGATCCTGGGGGATTCTATAAGCAAGAAGGCAGCACCATAATGTGGGCGGTGTGTGCCTACTCCCAACATAGCAAAGGGAGCCCGCTGCTCTTTCACAGTGAAGTCCTCCCTTCCGTACTCCATAGCCATTAAAATAAAATGGTCTTCGTCTACACTCATCTGATCCCTGGGTTTGGCACCATTCCAGGTGCATGTTGTACACATTGCATGCGCAATGTATAAACCCCACCTAACACTGTTTTTCAGGTCCGAATCAATTACCCACAGCTCAACTTCTACCCAGAGATATTCTTTGCCTGGGGATCCCCCATTGGGATGTTTCTGACCGTACGGGGTTTGAAGAGGATTGACCCCAAATACCAGTTCCCCACATGTAAACGTTTCTTCAATATCTATCATCCTGTAAGTATAATGTGCTTTCCTTTATGCCACTAGTACTAAGGAAAAATAATCCAAATTACTGCTACTAATATTATTTATGTTTTTAATATTTGTCTCAGTTTGATCCGGTTGCATATAGGATTGAACCTATGGTTTTGAGGGAAGAGGAGTTTGAACCAATGCTGATCCCTCACCACAAGGGAAGAAAGAGGATGCATTTAGGTAATTGAGGTCCTATCTATCTATCTATCTATCTATCTATCTATTGTTAGCTACAGTACTTCAGCACAGGCACTACAGAGTATACAGAGCCTTCTCCTTTTAGGTCCGTACACAGGTAATTTTCTTATCAGAAGCAGATAACAGCTGATCATGGGGGTGCTGGGTTGTCGGACTCCATCAATTTGATATTGATGACCTATCCTAAGTATAGGTCATCAATATCTAAAACACACCCCAGGCCTAGAAAACCCATTTTAAGGGATTTATGTTTTCAATTTAATGTGTGAACTTTAAATTTCTTCCTTAAAGAACTAAAAGAAGGACTAACACGGATGGGTACAGACCTTCTGGGGTCTCTTCGGGTAGCCTGGCAGACATTCACCCGTCCCCCTGTGCCTACCTTACCACCTCCAACTGCAGAAGCTGCTGAGTTGCCTGTTTCAGAACTTCCACCTGTTGCAGAAAACACACCTGGTAAGCGCACATATACATTACTAGTTACAAATTCCACTTGAAATCTGCCTCCCATTCATTTCAGCTAGCGGAAAAAATAAGCATCCTCTTCGTTCTCCAGGCGAATTCCGCATGATAACTCCGATTGACATGAATTTGTCAAAATATGCTCACGGAATTTGGCCCTGCCCAATAGAGGCAAAATAAAGTGACACTCCTCCCAAATTCCACTTCAGATTCAAAATCCTTGTCTGTTTTTCACAAGCAGAAAAAAATCTGCTTTAAATTCCTGAAGCAGAAATGACAAATTCATAGTCAAATTCCTACATGTGATCATCCCCTATCACGTACCTCCAGTGATAAAACAACTTTCCATATATGAATAGGAAAGGAAACTGTAACATGTCTTATTAAAGAATAAAGGTTCCTTCTGCACTTATCAGGCTGCTCTGCTCCTCCTCCCCTTCACTCAAACTCTTATCTCTAAAAGCACTGGTGTCCATACTCAGCCTCACACACAAAAGTCTATAGAAAGGGAAAGGAAGAGGCTGCTAGTAATTGATTTATTTCCTCATTCTGTACAGTGGTAGAGTATTATATTACTAGATATAGTAAAGTCAAAAGAACTACATAGATATAGCAGCTGCAGTATGTGACTTCTCTAGCAGCCTTCTCCTCTCCTTCAACTCTCCATAGACTTCTGTGTTAGAGGTAACTCTGCCTGATAAATGGATAAGGACACACATTTCTTTAATAAGATATATTACACAGTTTCTTATATTCACTTGCACTATTTTTTTGTGCAAAATTGTTTTAGAATTGGAGCTACACTTTAAGAAGTAATCCACAAGGATGAAACTTAGAGATTCACTTTCAAAATTCACCTATACTAATAAGGCTAAGTTCACACTTGAGCCTGGATTGCATTCGGGGTTTCCATCCCTGAATCCGCTTAAAAATGCGGAGAGAAAAGTCCTGCAAGCAGGACTTTTCTCTCCACATTTTTTGGGCGGAAACCCGGCATACCCCATTATAATATATGGGGTTCGCGGATTTCTGCGGGTAACTGCTTTTTAAGTTTATTAGGTTTCCGTTTTTGGGGTACCCAAGCAGACCCAAAGAACGGAAAACCAGGCGCAGGTGTGAACCTAGCGTCAGTGGCACATACTCACTCCAGATTTCTTAGTGGCATGGCAATGCTTGCTTGATATTGAGAGCAATATTTTGGCGATTAAATATTATTTGTGATATTATTACGTCTTCTCTTTCCAGTTGTGACAGCGGAGGATGTTGGTGTAAATGAGGAACCAGTACCACTGGATGTGGGGATGTTAAATGGGGGTCAGCGATTTGACTATGTTCTCCAGGAGAAGCCCATCGAGAGCTTCAACGAGTATCTGTTTGCACTACAGAGCCACTTATGTTACTGGTAACCACCACAGTCACCATTATATGTATTTGGATATACTTCACAGGGCACCTCTAGGGCAGAAAGGGGTAGAAGATGCAATAAAAAGTGTGGGTTGGATTTTTGGAAAGGGTAGAAGTAGCCAATAAGGAGAAGGAGATTGAGTCAAAAGGTAACAGAAGAACTCTATATTTGTCCCCCTTGTAGCCATGTATGGGATTGTAACCAGCAGAATAAAAAGGGTTTCCCATGAACAGTACACAGGATAGGATATAAGTGTCTGAATGCTGGGCCTCAGAGTCCTGTGTGTGAATACAGCAGCCACTGCTCCATTGACTTCAGTGGGAGTGCAGTCTCTGTATATCTACATCAGTCCCATTGAAGATGCTTAGGTCTGTCTTGTGAATATCACATAAGTGCTCTTTGTGGGAAAATCCCTTTAAAGACCATATAATGTATGCTTTTAATTTTCATGACTTTTACCGCAAAATTACTATTTTTTACTAAAATGTACAATTCTGCAGCACAGTAAAATTCCATTAATTCAGAAGCCAGTGGTCTGGAAATCTTAATATTCTGGCATAGGACGCAGGTTTGTTAATGGCTTGTTACTAGAATAATCTAGTAGTCTGGGGTGGGTGATTGGATAGGTCTCAAAGGGACTGCCCCATGTTAACTTATCACCTATGCACAGGCTAGTTGGTGGGGATCCCACCACTTTAGGCTGAGTTCCCACCTGCCTCTGTTGTTCTGATCTATCACAGGATCAGAGCAGTGGACTGAAAAACTAATATGTCGGCAGATGTAGATTGAGAACATTCTGCCTGCGTCCTCTCCATTCACTGTAATGTGAAAAGCAAGATGGATGCACTTTCATCTTCTGCTTGACAAGTAAAACAAGATGGAAGAAAGCTTCTGTCTTATTTTTTGCATTATAGTGAATGATGTCGAGGCAGATAGAATCTGCTCCATTGTTATGTTAGTTTTTCAGTCTACTGTTCTGATCCTATGACAGATAAGACAATGGATTTAAAGAAGCAGATGTGAAAGTGACCTTAGGCTATATACAGACGATCGTTGTGCGTGTAGCCGGGCTGTGATTAAACTGCCTGGACAGCACATGGATGACAATTGTATGCTGTCCGAGCTTCCATTGCCCCATTCACTGCTGTCAGTGAGCATGGACCGCAAAACTGACAGGGATAGGACCTGTCCTTAGTTGTGCCCGGGCTGTGTGTATGGGGCAATAGAATTGAGTGGCTCATTGTGCTAAGTTGTGTGCATGAGTCGTTACATAGTTTATGGGTCGGCAAAGATAGCCGACCACTGTATGAACTATGAAACTAAAAATACTGTGTGTAATTCTTTTTGTAGGACTTCAGAAGACACTGCGTTGTTGTTTCTTAAGGAAATCTATCAAACAGTGGGAGTCAGCATGGATCAACCTCTTCAGTAACAGCACAGCCCGCACCTGGCACAGTAGGTTTTACAAAAAAAATTTTTGGTGATCTGAACTTGGATGTTGAATAGGGGAGATCAATGAGCTTGGGCAGCTCCAAAAATGGCTTCTAAACCATATGATATGTTGTTGTAGTGGCGGTTAGTAACATAGAGAACATATCTTTCATGTGTCAAAGCGCAAACTTGCTGCTGAGAAACTTGAACTTTTATTCCATGTGCAAACAAGCTGTTCAGTGCAATTGGGGCGGGGCTATACCTGCTAGAGCACCCATTTTCTTTTGTGGTCTTCACCAAGTACCACCCACAAAACAGAAAGCTTGGCCTGTCCTAGGGCTAGGCAATTAATTGCTCCTTCTTCAGACCCCAGAGTATATTGAGTGGAGGCCCAGGGGAGGTGAGCAAACATAAAAAAATAGTGTTACTCACCTCCCCTGGACTACAGTTCTGGTCGTCTTCTTCCTGGCTTCTAAATAACGTCAGGGACCGTAGAGGCCTGTGATTGATCTTTGCGTCACAACTCCACATACCGCAGAGGCCCATTCACCGGCCTCAGCGGTCCCTGACGTCATTCAGCAGCCCTGAAGAAGACCAAGAGCAGCCCCGGAGCCCAGGGGAGGTGAGTAACAATGTTTTCTTATGTTTGCTCACCTCCCCTGGGCTGCCTCTTATTAAACTCTAGGGTCTGAACCAGTTCTGGTTCGGATGTATTCAGTCACAAATCCGCCTGGCGAACCTCGTAAGATGAATCCTCTCATGAGGCTCATTCAACCCATAACTGAAAAGGGGTGCATTTTAAGGAGCGTGGCCTAAATAATCGCAGTTAATCGTAATCGAGGTAAAATACCAGATTTAATTGCAATTTAGGTCATAATCGCCCAGCCCTAGTATGTACTGTGAGTAATGGTTTGCCGTAACAATAAGAAAAACAAGGATGTAAGTGTGGCCTCTCCCTAAGTGCACCAAACAGCTCATTTGCATATAGAAGGCAGTGTACATGTCCGTCATAGCAAGGAGGGGAAAACATTCCTCTTTGTGTTATGTGTAAGATCTTGTTCTCATTTGCAAAAAAAAAAAGTTAATATCTCAGCAAAGAAGGCGGCCATCGGACAGAAAAAAGCGTTTTATTCACATGAACAACAGCTATCTGACTGGGCTTGTTGTTCAACAATTCAACTTCTGAGGACCGCAGCCAAGTACAATGCTCAGGCTACGTTCACATTAGTTTCAGAGTCTCCTGAAATCGGCAGACAAAAAAAATCCTATGCTCATGGACAGCCGACAGACCCCATTATAGTTATTCAGTCCGTCTGGCTTCGTATGTAAACGCTATTTTAGTGGTCTTTCTGTCCGTTGTTCTAGTCCTCTGACGGATCGGAAAAACACACTGCCAACTCTGTTGTGAACCTAGCATCAGTCTCTGCCTTTGAATAGAGAGACAATACACCTGCTTGACTGCTGCTGCAGTGTGGAGGATTGGTGAGTTGGGACCCTCATTTTAGTGAGTAGTGGCGCTCTGGCACTAGAGCTGTTATTGTCTGCCCCATGTGAGGCCTTTTCAGACCTTTTAAAGATAGAGGTAGGCAAAATAAAAAGTAAATGAACCCCAATTATCATGTTCAATGCTGTCCCTGGCTCGGTAACCCTACCTAGAGCATAGTTTATATCAATATAACCATCAGACAGAGGCAGAGGAAACTATTGTCCTGGTCAATAAGGCTGAAAACACACTGGTTAATATTATAGCTGCTTTGTGGGGAGGGAGAGGTTTTTGGATTCTAACGTAATACTGATAAGGATGTAGCAGTGCTGAATGTGTTATTTGATTCGCTGGAGCTGATTTGTGTTTTGAACCCTGATCATGTGATGATAGCTACTCTTAGCAAATGAAACCAGTGGTGGCATATGAGTGGCAGGTTACCACAGAAGTGTCACCCACCTGTTGCCGTCTTCAGTTACAGAGCAACAGCTCAAATATATATGATTTAGTGCTTAGTTAAAAAAAAAAAATTTTTTTTTTTTTTTTTTATTTTTTTTCATATGTCTTTCAAGTATTATGTTTATTCATAATGATAATGCAGATAATATATTGCAATGAACGTAGTCAAATAAACTCTGCTCTGCTTCATCTGTATATATCTAGATATTCATTCACTCATGGAATCTTCTTTTCTTTTTATATTCTTGCAGGTACTTATGGGTAATATACATCCTTCTTTCCTGGTTTTCCTGGACAGACAGATGATCTGATCACCTTCTTGATGTTGCCACCTTATGTGTTGTCTTAAATACATTTCACAACCTTATATTTATGTACAGGAATATTCCACACACCATTTCCCAAGTTGTAGTAGTGTTGGCATACAGAGTTTTTGTGCCGTGCCAGGCCAGTTTTGAGCTTACCAGTGCGATTGTTTGGGATATACCATCTAACAACAAGTCAACAAGAGGACCTCTCACCACCTCCACCAACTCCAACTCTTTGCATCCTTTAGTAGTCGTCATTCTATTGATTCTGGTGTAGTTGGAATTTTTTTCCTATCCACCACCATTCCTGAGCAATCAGTGCTGTTACTTTCAGCACCCATTATGTTGATTGTCCTCAATACTGTCAAGTGGGTGGTCCTGGGCTAGAGCAAGTAGTGTAAGACTGCCCTCTTGACAGTAAAGAGTCTTATTAGCATAGTGGGTGCTGAAACTAACATAATTGATTTCTCAGGAACTGAGGAGGCTAGAGAAGAAATTTTAATAAAGCCGAAATTAGTGGAGCGGCGTCTGTTGAGTCATGTGAAGAGTTGTAGTTGGTGGAGGTGGTGGAAGGGCGTTTTGAACTTAGGAGCTGTCAGGTGCAAGTTCATGGGAACTGTTTTGTGTCAGGCTCAGATCTTCAATTTAAGGCAGAAAAGTCACTGAACAGAGAAAGGGGAAAGGAAGCCCCAAACCCCTCCTATCCAAATTAACCGTAAAAGGTACTGGCTATACCCCTTTCATTCAGCGTGTATCAGTATCATTGCTGAGGTGGCACTGTTGTCTTTGGCATTGTGTCACTTAGTTAACCCTTAAAGGATGCATGACAAGTAATCTGGTAATGAGTGGCTGGCAGTATAGACGTCATCACGTGCATACTCATCACACAGAAACAGGAAAGGTGTGGGGCAATGACTAATGCACAGCCTTACCCCTGCTGTGATGGCGGTGATCAGAGGAGCCTCTGATCTCCACTGTTTAACCCATTGAATATTGCGATTGACACTGCAGGGGTTTCCCCCTTTGGTTGATTCATGTGACGTGATTTAGGGCCTATAGCAAAATGTGTTAAGAGACATAGCCGTACAGGATATTGGATCTAAAAAGCACACGGGGATGAAGATTTCAATTAAATATCCATCCACAAGCTTGTATTCTCAATGGGGGCAGCGACGGCTAAGTATCTTATGTTGATGTTTGGACAGATTCTCTATAAAATCTTTTGGGTCATTGGATCACTGCAGACAGGTATTTATAGAGTTTGATGGAGTTTTAATTTCTCAGAACTAACCTCAAATATTGCAGTCATTGCATTGGTATGATTTGTAGTGTACATTTGTATGTACACCCTCTTATAGGTCTCCTGATAGTTGGGAATGTTATGATACATTTGGGCGGTAGAAACCTTTTCCTATGTTGACCCTACCCTGGATGTAATGCATGTACATGACTTCATGCTCTTCCTGCTTTCCAGGTCTTTTTTTCAGACCGCACTTCTTTGTTTGAAGTATATGTATAGATATATACATATACATAAAATCTACATTAGGCTACATTAAGAACTGCGTCAGGTTTTCCATTCAGAAACCTCCGGTGCAGTCTAGGATGAAAATGTCCTCCAAACCTGACTTTTTCGTCCACTGATGTCTGTAAAAAAATAAATAAATAATGGACACCCGACGGACTGCTTAGTCAATGGGGTCCCCGGGAATTCGTTCTTGTGCTTACTTGACAATCTCTGGTGGTTCCCATTCAAATGAATGGAGAGGCGCACTGTATGACCAGGCGCTGTGGTGGGACCCGAGATGCAAAACACCACGGTTCTCAAGATTGGTAGGGTTCTCTTCACTCAACTACTGATCTATGGGTATTCCGACAGTCGGTCTAAGTTGATTGTTTGCCTTAACGATAGGCTATCGATTTTAGAAAGTTGGATAACCCCTTCAGAACTAACCGTGAGCAAAAAAATAAATTTGTATACTTCCCTTCCTCCAAATCATCAAATAGCTGCATTCTTCCAAAAAACGGGTTGTGCCTGGTATTGCAGTTGAGTTGGATCGAGTTGCAATTCCACACACAACTCGTGGACAGGTGTAGCACGGTTTTTCTAATTCTAAATGGCCACTTTAATAAAAGGGGTGGTGATGGGCGTATCAGAAAAGTGGTTTCAAGTGTTCAGTGTGCACAGGAACTAGTGAGTAAAAGTGCTTGTGTCTCTGTGTGCATACTCTGAAGACAGTGTTGGACAGACCCACTGGAGAATCTTTTGGTGAGCCCTGGCTTTAACACAATAGTAGTCCACAGAAGACACCCATATTTGAAGGTTACCGATTCTTTTTCCTAGGGGTTGTTGGAGGGTTGGCATCCCAGAATCATTTTATCTGGTGGGCCCAAGGAACCTCAGTCCTACACTGTCCGCAGGTAACATGATCTGTCACATTCTGGACCACTTGTCTTGCATGTACTTGGATGGATGTCCCCCTTTAAATTCTCTTCCATTCAGCTGAATGCAGGAGGCCACTTTGTATGTATAGTAGACATATGAATACTGTCCCCTGTGCTATATTACATGTGATACTTTAACGAAAGTCAATACAGTTGCTTTTCCTGTCTAGGTCAGCACAAGCATCAGTCACCATGTGATGTCATGTAAACCCTTACTATATATTATCTATATATCCCATACCAAGCACAACATACCGCATTAGCCTATGTAACCGCTTCCCAACGGCCAGTGTATTGATCCATAGCATAGTACTTGTATGCCTTTATGTAGCGGTTTTTTGCAATTTCCTTTTTTTTGTAATTGTATATATTATATAATGACGGTCCAGCATGTGATGGGATATATAAGTCTTATTTTGTAATTAAAGGAAATTTGTTTTTACTTGTGTCTTGTTTCACTGGTTCCATTGTCATCATTTACTAGACAGGGAAAAGAGGATTGGGGAGGTGGGGAACTTTATGTGAGCAGACCAAATCCTAAATCCTAATGGTTATTATAGTTAGCAAAGCCATCCAAGTAAATGATTACATTTGATCCCCTATCCATAGAGGGTGCTCACTGCATATGGATTTATTATTGAGATGAGTAGTTGCTGTATAAATCACACCCCAGACTAGCTTGTGTGCGGTTCAGCCATGACTGCAGGTGAACAGATCACTCATTACAGCTGAGCGCTTGGATATGGATGGCCTTAATACTTAAAGTTGAACATTTTGCAAATATGAATAATTAAAACTCTTAAAATGTTAGATTTTCTCAAACCATCTTAGTGGTGACATCTGTTGTCTTCATAGGTTGTCAATGGATATGACCATGAATGCAGGAAATTTCTATGGTCTGGGACTTGACATGATCACAATAGAAGATAACACCCCTATAGATAACATCACATAATACCTATCACTACATCCACTACTGACAACAGATGATGTCACAGTTTATCTTCTTCCCCTTCCCTGCACAGCACATATCTATAAAACTCTCCCATAGACCTTAATGACTTGACTATTTCTGCTTATGACCATGACTATGCTGTAAAACATATCACTAAATGCTGTTCATGGGGCAGAAGAGAAGCTCAGGCAAGATGGCCGCCCCCATAATCATGTACAGAAAATAGCATTAAAAAAAATCAACAATCAGAATATAAACATTAAAAGCAGGCAGATTTTCACTATCACTTTTTGTCTAAATATAATTACAAAATTGGCAGTAACTTCCAAAATGGATGGGTCTTCAAGGGTTGACCGTGTTAAAGGATTTGTGCAGGACTTCGAAATCATGGCTGCTGTATTTAAGTAAGCGACATCATGTGCGTTGGTCACATGACCATGCTGCAGCTCCGTCTCCTTCATTTTAAAGGAAAGGAGATGTGGCGTTGCCATGTGACCAACGAACGTGAGGTCACTTCCTAAAAAGAAGAATGCGGTCATGTTTTCAAGTACTGCACAACTCCTTTGAAGACCACCCAATGTTTGCTGACTATCTTGTTGACCAGCCAAGGTCTATAGGAACGAGTTTACAGAACAGATGTTGAGGTACTTCTTCCCTGACACAGAGGACAAGGTGTTTTGAGAATGGGGCTGTATGGACCCTTTAGACAGGATGCATCAAAATTTCCTTATGGCTTGGATTAGACCGCAAAGAAGCATTGCTATGTGCGGACTCTCGCTGGTATCTGGTCACTTCAGAATCCTCATTATTGCACTTTTTACCTCTTTATTACGTAGACTATATATGATTGGATTTAACATTGGGGTTAAAGCCGTGAAAAGAAGAGTAAAGACTTGGTCTAAAAAGTGCACATGTTCCAGTGGTGGGATGGTGTACTGAAGTAAGATAGACCCATAGAAAATTGATAGTACCATGAGGTGCGATGTACAAGTGGAGAAGGATTTCCTCCTACCCTCCGGGGACTGGGTTTGCAACACCACCCCGATTATCTTGATGTAAGACAGAAGACTGATTAAGCAGGGCCCGAGCCCCATGCATATGGCCTCCATGTACATAAATATCTGAAGCCCAGTGGAAGCATACACTATCTTAGACAGAGCTTTAATATCACAGTAGAAGTTCTGGATCGTTCTAGAGCCACAAAAAGATAATTCTGAAACAAACAAAGCCGTAATGACGCCATTCACACATCCGGTCGCCCAAGTGCCGCCTAAAAGCAACACCATTTTTTTACGGTTCATCAAAATGTGGTAGTGTAATGGGTAACAGATGGCGACGTATCGGTCATAGGCCATACATGACAGTAAGATATCATCTGTACTACCCAAAAACACAAAGAAAAATTCTTGAACGAAACACTGAATGAGAGAAATGATGTTTGTTCCGGTCCACAAAATGTTAATCAGTTGGGGGAGAGTGGTCGTGGTGAACACAATGTCCACAAAGGAGAGGTTACGAAGGAAGAAGTACATGGGTGTCTGAAGATGGGAGTCTAAGACACTTACTGTAATCAGACTGACATTGGCTAATACTCCTATAAGGTAGATAATAGTAAACACAAAGGCAAGAAGAGGTTGCTTTTCTGCTTTACTGGAAAATGCCAGGATGGTGAAGTCCGTCATGGAGGTTTGGTTGTCCATGATCTCAGGGGTGGTCTACAGGAGAGAACATGTCATCGGCTTCATTCAGTTTTAAAACTAAATTAACAATGGAAAATATGACTGCTTTGACTCTGGTCCATGGGCTGTGTCTGGTACTGCAGTGTAGTTCCATTCAATTCAGTAGCAGACACATGGAGCAGTTTCAGATTTTTCTTAACTCCTACAATCCTTTTCATAGAATTATGAATAAGAAAACTTTCTGCTATGTGAATTATTAGGCCTCATAGAGATTGGACATGAAAAAGGAAGATTTCCATACCCTAAAAGAAAGCTGAGATCTTGGTGAGTTAGTGGGACACAATGTATAGTAATCATGTTCCCTTTTGCGCCACAGCCTTCTCCATAGAATCTCTACTTGGCCTTAGCTGCTGACTAATGACTTTTTCTTGTCACGAAAGGGTTAATTTTCTCTTTTCTGAAAGTAGAAGTCTATGTATCATATTTCTGCTAACTTCAGTGCACCAGGGGGCAGGGGTGAGGAAATCAAAGAAGTTTATCCAGCCCTAGCGTGGTGAGGGTGTGTGGTCGGAGCTGTGACCACTATGACCCCTATAGCTGAGCTGTCAGTGTAGGCCGCAGTCCACAGGACCGTGGCTTACACTGCAGAGTGTAACCTCTGCCCCGACGCAGGAGTGATGACGAAAGTCATCAGCGCGAGCAGAAGGAGGTCGCTCTTCGTGGGACTAGGTAAGTAGCATAAACTACTGTGTGGGGGCCCACTGTGCAGCATATACTACTATGTGGGGCCCCACTGTGAACCATATACTACTGTGTGGGGGCCCACTGTGAAGCATATACTACTGTGTGGGGGCCCACTGTGCAGCATATACTACTATGTGGGGCCCCACTGTGAACCATATACTACTGTGTGGGGGCCCACTGTGAAGCATATACTACTGTGTGGGGGCCCACTGTGAAGCATATACTACTGTGTGGGGGCCCACTGTGCAGCATATACTACTATGTGGGGCCCCACTGTGCACCATATACTACTGTGTGGGGGCCCACTGTGAAGCATATACTACTGTGTGGGGGCCCACTGTGCAGCATATACTACTATGTGGGGCCCCACTGTGAACCATATACTACTGTGTGGGGGCCCACTGTGAAGCATATACTACTGCGTGGGGGCCCACTGTGAAGCATAAACTACTGCGCGGGGGCCACTGTGGAGCGTATAATACTGTGCGGGGGCCACTGTGGAGCATATAATACTGTATGGGGGCCATTCTGGAACATATAGTACTGTCTGGGGGCCACTTCAGAGCGAATTGTACTATCTGAGGGCCCTTCACTATTTATATCACACAGTATCTGTTTTATAGCAGACGTGATATTATTTTAGGCTGTAATAACATTGCACGGTCACTATAAAACAGATCCTGGTTAATTTAAGGTTAAATTGCCGTGTTGGCACTTTGCGATAAATTAGTGAGTTTTGGGTTGC
This sequence comes from Leptodactylus fallax, assembly GCA_947044405.1. Lineage (NCBI taxonomy): Eukaryota > Metazoa > Chordata > Amphibia > Anura > Leptodactylidae > Leptodactylus > Leptodactylus fallax. Next base: position 135,385 of record CAMRHE010000149.1, on the reverse strand, counting down.
AGTTTGGGCACTCGGTCTCTAAAAGGTTCGCCATCACTGTCCTATATTTTCTAGATTCTTTACGCACAGAGTGTTCTATTTCAAATGTTTTATTTCTGTAAATGTTGGATTACAGCTAATGAAAACCAAAATCTTAAGAAAATTAGAATACTGTAAAAAAAAAGTTCAGTATTGTAAATTCAGTGTTTCACCTGCCAAGGTTTCCTAAGCCTTTACATGGTCCCTCAGTCTGGTTCAGTAGGACATACAATCATGGAAGACGCTGATTATGGATAGTATTACTGAATTACTGAAATGAATGAACGTTTCAAAAATATTCTAATTTATTGAGATGCACCTGTATGTTCTTCATGTGTTTTGAGTGTGTGTGTGGAGTGTGGGAGAAAATTGGAGTACCCAGCGGAAACAAACTGATTAATTGACTTCCTATGAAAATAGCCCAACTACAGTACTGTGCAAAAGTTTTAGGCAGGCGTGGAAAAAATGCTGTAAAGTAAGAATGCTTTCCGATATAGAAGTGTTAATAGTTTATTTTTATCAATTAACACAATGAAGTGAATGAAGAAAAGAAAAATCTAAATCTTATCACTGTTTGGTGTGAGCGCCCTTTGTCTGCAAGTGTACTTAGAAGAATTAATGGAAGGGAAAGGGCGCTCACGCCAAATATTGGTGGGATTTAGATTTCTCTTTTCTTCATTCACTTCATTGTGTTAATTGATAAAAATAAACTAGGAACACTTCTGTTTCTGAAGTATTCTTACTTTACAGGATTTTATCCACACCTGCTTAAAACTTTTGGCGCAGTACTGTGTGTACGAGACCAGGGACTGATGTGAATGGTGACAAATTATGTACTGCTCTGCTGAATATGTTGGTGCTATATAAGAAACAAGAATAATTTTGAGATGTGTGTGTGTGTGTGTATATATATATATATATATATATATATATATAACTTCCGTTGGGTTGGGTGTTGCTTTTTTGATATATGTAATATGTGAAATTTGTTTTAAAAAAATTGTGATATTGTATGGGGGAAAAGACAGCTCAAAGGTGAAAGATAAAAACACATTTTTAATTATTTCCCATCCTTTATGAGACTTTTTTCATAAGATTTCTTGGTGGTTCTGATAAAATACATTTAATATTATTTTCCTAGCACGGAACAGTAAGTTTCCAACAGTTATTCTTTCATCTGCCTTTGCATTTCCAAATGTAACTTTATCATTAGCTCAATTAGATTGTATATCAAGTAAAGAGAATATAAAAATTCTATTTGTTCATTGTATCGCATCCCACCAGTAGGTATAAAGTTTAGGACGCCTCCATAATATACTGTATGTATCCAGTCAGATCTCTCCAAATTGCATTTTGGACTTTTATCATACGATCGAATACCCATCCTAAATGCTGATGTTCTATGCAAGCGAAAAATATTGAGTTATTTTATGCAAGTGATTCTTAGAAACTGGTGGATTTTCATGGTATATTTTTCCACTCCGCCATATCTAAGGTTCCCCCCATATGCCTTTCTAACTCCGCCTAATATTTTAAGTGAACATTTTTACAAATACAATATTACATGCTTTTACATTATATTTTAGATAAACTCTAGCACACAGAACGGACTGAAAACAAACCAAAATGTGATAGGTCATAGACCTAAGTCTGGTCCACTCACCTTTAGATGGGTTGTTCATAGCTTGACCTGATAAGACTTAGTATTATGTAAGGTTCTTGGTCCATCAGATTCTGCAATGATGCCCAAATCTTACCATGCTCTGATTGCAATATGATTCACCTCTTGCTTTCTGTATGTATCATGGGTTTAGATCATGTCAGTCACTTACCTAACAGTATAACATTTTGCATATTCAGGAACCAATGAGACTGATGCTGTGGATTTGCCACATTTATAAGGCAGTGTGCACTGGGACTTATCAATGTGGGAATTGATCTGTAGAAAACAGCAGTAAGTGGATTTATACTTTAACTCTTACTTGTGTCTTTGCTACTGGTAAAAACCATCACAGGTAGTGTAATATTTAGGCCTTAGCCACATGATGGCTCCTGCCATGTGTCCATGCCCAGTATGGCCTATTCCTTGATATTGAGTGCTCCAAGAAAACCAAAGTCAACTCTGGGCAAGTCGCCATGTAGTCTAAACATTAACTCATGTTCGTAGCTATAATCAGCTGGTTCCCAACACTACTAGGGACCATCGAAATTAAATGAAAAGGAATAGAGGACTTCCACCTCAAATTCATCTCCACTTTCCAGCCCTCAGCTTTCCGCCATGGTTTTTACATGCTTAGTATCCTCACATGAATGGCATTGATCAGCTATGTGTCTCTTGCCATGGGTTCTGACTTCTGAGGTTAACCAGCAGCGAAATCTACAGGAAGATCGAAAAGGATGCTTATTTTATCAGCGTTCTGCTGCCACCCATTGTATACAATCCGGAATCCGCCTCAAAATCAGCTCCAAATTCATCTATGTAAAGTTTAGCTTAAGCTATGGTCACGTGGCAGAATTTGGTGCCGATTTTGAGGAGGATTCTGCTCCAATCTGCCTACTGTAAGTGTCCTGCTTGATCTTGCTGCAAACTCTGCAGCGGATCAGCCATAGGAGCCGCAGCACGAGACACGTAGATACTCAGCTCTATTCATGTGAGGCTAATCAATATGTAAACACCGTGGCATTTCTGGCCCCAACACAGTATGTGACCCCTTTTTTTTATGGCTCTTAACAGTATATAATCCCTTTTATATGCCCCCCCCCAACAGTTTGACACCTTTTTTTGGCTCCCCCACAGTATGTGACCCCCCTACAGTATATTATTCACCTTTTTTTTTATGGCCCCCCGCACATTATATGACCCAATTTTTGCTTGGACCCCACACAATGATATGTTAGGAAGCTACCTATTGTATTATTGCGATAAGTAACTTACCCAACCACACTTCCACCTCCAGAATGTGCTGTACCAGACACTGAAGAACGCCAGCATTGTGAAATAAGTGTAGCGCCACCTAGTGGCGGCAGCGGAGGCTGGCCTAGACAGGAGCATGGATGGGGGAGAAAGTTATCAGTTACTACCTATTGAAATAATACAATAAATAGCGGCCGATTAAAAAAGAATGCCGCCCCCCGTTTATGCCACTCTTGGCTTTGGCTCAAAAAAAAAAGAAAAACACGCCATTTCTGTAATATATGGCCTCAGCCTCAGAGAGCAATTATCTGTCAAGTCCTAAGTGTCTCCCAAAACCAATAATAGTGCCAGTGGGCTTTAATAGGAACAGAAAATACTGAACTTTTGTAGTCAGAAACCTTTGAAGCAATGCAGATTCGACACAGTCACAAGTTCCCCAATTCTCTGGAATTGCTACCCAATGCCACCCCTTTAGCCATGATTCAAAGAATAGCAGAGGTACCGCGCACTCATAGCTACAATGAGCTGGAGGTCTGTACCACGTGGCACCACACATTTATATAAGGGAGACCACAGAACACACTATGTTATGCTCATTTGAGAAAATAAACTGGACAAACAATAAGATATGAAACCTCCACCATATACACATTGGTTCAGTGGAATTCTAGATCCAAATATCAGCGTTTCAGTAATGGAGGACCGTAAATCTGACTTGTAAAAGGTCTAAGTGCCAAAGGAGACTTATATTAGTGGTGATATGTATTGATATGTCAATGATTTTCAGATCTTCCTTCAGACAGCCATGAAATAGGCAGAGACTGTATATGTCAAATTATGCCCCTCCAAGTTGCACTTGAGACTGATTTGCATATTCATAAAAAGATTATTATCTCTGCATTGCTCCATTGATTTGTGGTCAAAAAACTTTTTCTTCTTGTATTAAAGCCCACTAAGTCTGGGTTCACACCAGCACTTGGTTTCCGTTCGGGGATTCTGTTGCCGAATCTGCTTGAAAAATGCAAGCAGGACTTCTCTCTCTGCATTTTTCAAGCAGAAACCCAGCGGATCCCATAATAGTCTTTTTAAGCGGATTGGGTTTCCATTTTTCGTGTTCCACAAGCGGACCTGAATAATGGAAACCCAAGCGCAGGTGTAAACCTAGAGTCACTCATACTATCATTACCATTAGATTCCCACTAGTGTTTGGGTCCGCAAGGGACCAGAAAGACAGAGAGTCCATACGCTAAAAAAGCGGCACCCATGGACAACTGCGGACAGGGCCAGCTCCAGGTTTGCTCTCTCTGCTTTTCCATCAAAAAACTAAATTCAAAACAGAACTCGAGTGAAAGTTTTTTTTTTTTAAATTATAAAGTAAAAATGGCATGAACACAAACAGAATTTTTTTGACAAGTAATCATAAACATTTCATGACACAAAAAAAGTTGTTAAATAAAAAAAACTAAAAAAAGAAGCCCTAGTTTAGTAAAATAAAAAAATCCTAAAAAATTTACAATTAGTAAATAAAGGTTTTTTTTTAATAAAAATTAATATAGTAATAGTTATAATAGATATTTTAGAGATTTTATATTTTAGTTATTTCAGAGATACACTACTGTTCAAAAGTTTAGGGTCACCCAGACAATTTTGTGTTTTCCATGAAAACTCACACTTTTATTTATCAAATGAGTTGCAAAATGAATAGAAAATATAGTCTAGACATTGACAAGGTTAGAAAAAATGATTTTTATTTGAAATAATAATTTTCTCCTTCAAACTTTGCTTTCGTCAAAGAATGCTCCATTTGCAGCAATTCCAGCATTGCAGACCTTTGGCATTCTAGCTGTTAATTTGCTGAGGTCATCTGGAGAAATTTCCCGCCATGCTTCCAGAAGCTCCTCCCACAAGTTGGATTGGCTTGATGGGCACTTTTTGCGTACCATACGGTCAAGCTGCTCCCACAACAGCTCAATGGGGTTGAGATCTGGTGACTGCGCCGGCCACTCCATTACAGATAGAATACCAGCTGCCGGCTTCTTCCCTAAATAGTTCTTGTATAATTTGGAGGTGCTTTGGGTCATTGTCCTGTTGTAGGATGAAATTGGTTCCAATCAAGCGCTGTCCATAGGGTATGGCATGGCGTTGCAAAATGGAGTGATAGCCTTCCTTATTCAAAATCCCTTTTACCTTGTACAAATCTCCCACTTTACCAGCACCAAAGCAACCCCAGACCATCACATTACCTCCACCGTGCTTGACAGATGGCGTCAAGCACTCTTCCAGCATCTTTTCAGTTGTTCTGCGTCTCACAAATGTTCTTCTGTGTGATCCAAACACCTCAAACTTCGATTCGTCTGTCCATAACACTTTTATCCAATCTTCCTCTGTCCAATGTCTGTGTTCTTTTGCCCATATTAATCTTTTCCTTTTATTAGCCAGTCTCAGATATGGCTTTTTCTTGGCCACTCTGCCCTGAAGGCCAGCATCCCTGAGTCGCCTCTTCACTGTAGACATTGACACTGGCGTTTTGCGGGTCCTATTTAATGAAGCTGCCAGTTGAGGACCTGTGAGGCGTCGATTTCTCAAACTAGAGACTCTAATATACTTGTCTTGTTGCTCAGTTGTGCAGCGGGGCCTCCCACTTCTCTTTCTACTCTGGTTAGAGCCTGTTTGTGCTGTCCTCTGAAGGGAGTAGTACACACCGTTGTAGGAAGTCTTCAGCTTCTTGGCAATTTCTCGCATGGAATAGCCTTCATTTCTAAGAACAAGAATAGACTGTCGAGTTTCACATGAAAGTTCTCTTTTTCTGGCCATTTTGAGAGTTTAATCGAACCAACAAATGTAATGCTCCAGATTCTCAACTAGCTCAAAGGAAGGTCAGTTTTATAGCTTCTCTAACCAGCAAAACTGTTTTCAGCTGTGCTAACATACTTGCACAAGGGTTTTCAAGGGTTTTCTAAACATCCATTAGCCTTCTTACACAGTTGGCAAACACCATGTACCATTAGAACACTGGAGTGATGGTTGCTGGAAATGGCCTCTATACACCTATGTAGATATTGCATTAAAAACCAGACGTTTGCAGCTATAATAGTCATTTACCACATTAACAATGTATGGAGTGTATTTCTGATTCATTTAATGTTATCTTCATTGAAAAAAACTGTGCTTTTCTTTCAAAAATAAGGAAATTTCTAAGTGACTCTAAACTTTTGAACGGTAGTGTAAGTCTTCATGGCCCAGGCAGAGAAGTAAAAGGAAGTATAAATGCTACTAAAATGGAGACAGCGATGGGTGTGAGGAGAAGTGCAGGAGGGCCTAAGCTGAGCTTTTGCACCAGGCCTAGTGAGCCTCCAGTTATACTCCTGTGTTGGTTAAAGGGAATAAACCACTGCATAGCTTGACAGATATGCTATATAAAAGTTTTGGAACTATGGCATGGAAGATGCAATGGTGACCTTATTTGTTGTCACCAACCTTTAAGAAAAGAAAAGTCTTTAAAGTGTCTTCTGTAGACAATTCTGTTCAATGCCCTTTTCACCTCCTTATTCCTTAAACTATATATAAGAGGATTTAACATGGGGGTGATAGCCGTGTATAACACTGAGAAAACCATGTCCTGCTCCTCTAAATGGTCTGAAGGAGGAATCATATACATACATAGTCCAGTACCATAGAAGATAATGAGGACAGTAAGGTGAGATGTGCAGGTGGAGAAGGTCTTTCTCCTACTATTAGTCGACTTGATCATTAAAATACTTGAGATTATCTTAATATAGGATGTTACGCTTAGGAGAAATGGGCAGAGTGCAAGTATCATGGTCTCTACATAGAGTATGATATGGAAACCAGAGTTATTACAAGAGATCTTTTCCAAAGCTTTAATATCACAGAAGAAATTGTTGATTTTATTAGATCGACATAGGTCAAAGTGGTAGATGGAAGCAGTCATGAACAATGAATTTACAGATCCAAAAATCCAGGTGCCCAATAACAGGAAAACATACTTCTTCGTATTCATGATCAAGTGGTAATGTAAGGGTTTACAAATGGCCACATATCGGTCATAGGCCATCAATGACAACAAGATGTCCTCCGTACCAGCTGCAAACATAAAAAAATACAATTGGGTGAAGCATTGTAGGAAAGATATGGAGAAATTCCCCGAGAGTAAAGTGTCCATCAGTTTTGGTAGAGTAGAAGATGTAAATATGATATCCACCAAGGACAGGTTACAGAGGAAGATGTACATGGGGGTATGTAGATGGATATCAATGGTCACAGCTGAAATTATAATTAAATTACCCAATAAACCTGACATATAAATACAGAAAAATATCAGGAAAAAGAGATTACTCTTCTCTGCAATGTTTGAAAATGCCACAATTTGGAAATTTTTAATAGATGTCCAGTTACTATCCATAAGGTTAAAGTTTTCTGTAAAATAAAGAAAAAAAGTTGTCAGGATTTACAGTTATAAGAAATTAGTATTATAAGAATTTTATTTCTTTAGTGTCGATATATTCCGGAGTACTTTGCTCATGTACCCCTTCATTTGTAGACCATATCAGACTTTACAGTGCAACAAAATAATTAACATATCAAACAATAGGAGTGAGGAAACAACATACAGCAGTGCCTATGGGTTTATAATATAGGCTGTAAAAGACTACTATGTTCCGTAGTACAAAGTCCATGCACGCAAACATTGATGAGGTCTTCCTGAGAAGAAAGTGATGCATATTGATATAATATGCCATAATCTATTGATTCAGTAAAACAGCAGTGTTGTTCACAGGGCTGGGGAATTCACCAGAACTGGGGTATAATGGAAGGGTCTAAAGCAGGGTCAATGGATGTCTTTACCTACAAATTTCAAAGGCTGTACAGGTGCTATACAGGTACTGCAGCTAACGCCTAGTTTACTCGAAAATTACTTCAAGGGCTTTTCTCAGTTTCCGTACAGTGGGGGGATGCAAAGAGACCGGCATATTCTTATGTCCCCTGTGCCAATGTCTTCGCAAGAAGGCAAAATCTATCTCAACTCCTTGCTGGCATAAATTTTGCTGTCATTTACTCCACTTTTGTGGTGTACATGATGATGAATATGGTGTCGGTGTGTAGCGACTATTTAGTTTGCAATTGGTATTAAATAGTTGCAGATCACAAGTGGCATAAACCCAATAATGAATTCCTGCCACTGTGTTTTTGTTGAAGGGAGATGTACAAGTGAATTCTTCCTATATTTCCCATCCTTCTGGAGCCACTCTAGGCTTTGGATTATTTAAAAAAAAAATTGTATAAGATTTAATTTTATCTCATCCAATTATTGAGCAGAAAAAAGCTGCAGTCGCAGCATGTTAGTTTTAGCGGTGGAATCATACGTGTTTTCCCTATAAATAAAATAGGGGAAGAAAAAATGCAGAGGGAAACATAGCAAAAATGTAGTAAAAATGCTTTTGGAAAAAACGCAATGCATTTTTACTTCGTTTTATAGCTGTGTTTTGCCTTAAGGGGCTTTTGCCCTGCATCTGGTACTTAATGTAATGGCTTTCTGAATGTGCAATGCAGATTTTTTATTTTTTTTTATTATAAATGTTTTTATTGTACAAAAGTAGAAAAATATAAAAAATAAACAATATACATATCTGATAGAATAATCTATAGAGTACAAATAAAAAATAAGGTTAGTCATTGAGCTGTACGTTCAGTACCCAAATATGAGCTATATGTTCTCATTTCCCTTAAAAAAATAAGATTAATAAAAAATAATGAATGAATTATGGGTAGGAAAATGGTGTCACTTTAAAACTGTAACTTGTCCTTTAAAAAAAAAAAATATATATATACAGCAACTTTGAAAGAAAAAGAAAAATGTCATAGCTGTATAATGTGGATGAAAAGACAAAAACAATGTTTGTATCCTAATATTGTAACTCCCATTTTATTTTTTATTTGGCTATTGTGTTGTGGGGTAATTGGTGAATATGTTTGTAATACACTTAATTAACCTATCTAACTTCTGTTAACTAGAAAACAGGTTCCAAATTTCCCCCTAGCAACTAACCGTTACTAGGAAAATCCATACACATTTATATTGCCAGTATGTAGAGCTGTAGCATTTGCCAAATGGAGGGATGGCCACTTCAAATGGCTGCATCTCCAGTTTTTTACAACTTATGTTTCTGGTATCCCATGAAAGCTTAGATTCTCAAAAAGCTTAGATTGAATAGCAATATCTCCATTTGTATTGTCGTTACAGCTGAGAATCACAGCTTTCATGTGACATTTTTCTAGGTAGTATAAGACCAGAGATACAGCCATTTGAAGTTACCCTTTGGCAAATGCTACAGCTCTACATACTGCTTTGAGTACAAATGTATGGGACAGAACGAATCTCCCTGGTAATGCTTAGAACATTGCTAGTGGGAACTTTACAGCCTGTTTTCTATTAAAAAGAAGTTAGTTAGGTTAATATTACAAAAATGTTCACCAAATACCCCACCACAATATTTGAAAAAAAATAAATAAATAAAATGGAAGTTACACTTTAAGCCCAAAATAAGCTACTTTCATAAGGTTAAATTTATACTTCCAAGAAATATGAGGTATTTATTCGGTCTTTGTACTGTACCCTGCTCAATAAAATTTTTCTTATAAAATAAAACAAGCCATACCTTTTTATATCTCATTGGAAGATTGTAGATATATTTTGAAAAAAAAAAAAACAGCAAATCAGATAAATATTACCTTAAAGTTGAGATGAAATCTTCAGGTCTTGCAGCCTCTCATTGACATTGAAAGGGATTTATATACAATTTTCAAGGTTAAACATCTCATCCCTTTTCATTAGGGAACATAAGGCAGCTCAGGGATAACAATTACATAGACAGTACAAGAATATACCATTCTGAACCCCGGGGAGATTTCATGTTCTTTATTACCCTGTTTTACATTTAATTAGGATTTTTTTCGCATTTCAAGCACAAACTAGTTTAAGAAACTTTGAAAGTCAACAGTCTAGGGCATTCAAAATAAAGTTTATTTTTATTATTATTTTTTTTTTTTTTTACAAAAAGTTGCATTCATAATGGTGTATATAGACATTTTTAGGCATGTATTATTTTAATCATCTGAATGTGGTTTAAAATGCACCTAAAAATATGATCCTTAAAGAAGCCCTCAATTTTATCATGATGTACTGTGTATATATATATATATATATATATATATATATATATATATATATATATAAGAGAGAGGATTACTTTATTCCTTTCAATCTGAGAATTCATGGGGTCATAGGTCACAGGTCATGTGATCTCATTCTGGCCTGCTGTCTGTACTCTGCAAAAGTCACAATTTCACTTCCTCTATATTGAACTATTCCACAGAGGTACACCACGGAGCGGCATGACATCCTATTACTAACACTGATAATTACAGTGCCCCCTGGCAGACAGAGGTGGTACTATCTCTAGCTGCTCATGCGATGCAGTGTCGAGGCATGATTAGATGCAGGGCACAGAGAAAGAGAACTCTAAAAACCAAGATGGTGTCTGATCAAAGCAGAGAGGCTGGATTTCAGAAATATAAGTGTAGTGTCAGACTGAGGTTCTTTGGGCCCAGCAGATAAAATGATTCTGGGGTCATTCCCTTTTTTTCATATCATATTTTTCATTGTTTTTTTTTTTCCTAAAAACAGTTACAAAAACAGAATACAACATAGAATGAAAAGCATTTACATCAAATGGAGATTGAGTACCCATTTATGGACACACAATTTTTACTCATTTCTGGGAGTGTGTATGAAAAAACATTAACATCAGTCACATTTCTCAGTGTAAAATATTGTACTGACATACATAGCTTATTATCTATTTATGATTATGGTGATATCTGATGTCATATGTATGTTGTTTTTTAATGTTTTGCTAATCTTGTGCACTAACAACAGGTTTTTTTTTAAAGCAAATAATTTATTTTTGCATTGCCATATTCTAAAAGCCACACATTTTATGATACCATGGGATACATATAACTTTTTGACCACTTTTTATTTCTTTTTTTGGGAGGTAAAGTGACAGAAAAAAAAAACAATTTTTTTTACCTCATTTTTAACTTTTCTAAGCTTTATTTATTTGGTGTGTGCTATCCAGAATAAATAGTGTGTTACTTTTATAGTATGGATCTTTACAGATTTGGCAATATCATATATCAATTTTTTCATATAATAATGTGATTTTATGACCATATATTTATTTGTTTTTACTTTTTTCTGACAAATGATATCGATGTTTTAACTTTTTTTTTTTTTTAGCCCCAATATGGGGTTGGGTAAATGTACAATACGGTGAAGCAATGAGTTTATTTTTAATTTTTGTCCAATTCATTTCATTTTAGCCACTATAATAAGCAGATCATATGGACAGGAATGTTTTTGTTCTTACCTCCCTGTATTCTGACATGTATACCATTTTATATCTTGTGGGGCAAATAGCAGTTATGGGAAATTGTGAGATTCATATTGTATTTAATTTGTAATATTTTTATTCATTAGTAATAATAATAGTAATACATTTTGTTTATATAGCGCCAACATATTCCGCAGCACTTTACAGATCAGAGGGTTCAGATACAGACAAAATGAGACATTACAGAACTTACAAACTAAGAGGTAGAGGGGGTGACACAAGAGGTAGCAGGGGCAGCGTAGGAGGTAGCATTGCTTATACAGTGGTCCAAACATTTTTTATGAAAAAGCTTTATTAAAATTATACAAATTATGTTAGCTGTCACCAGCCAGTGTCCTTTTATGCACAGGTCCAAAGTGCCTTGGCATACAGGGCTACAGTCAGATAAAGGCATCATGTCCTGTGGGATAATATGGGGGGACGTGAACAGAGGAGGGTTAGTTTTAGGGATTCTAACTATGGAAGGGTTTAGATTGGGAAGTGTGACAGGCCTGCCTGAAGAGATGTGACTTTAGAATGAGCTTGAAGCTGTAGAAGTTGTGAGTTAATCTGACTGTCTGGGGTAGAGCATTCCAGAGAAGTGGTGCAACTTGGGAGTAATCTTGGGGACGGGAGTAGGAGGTTCTTATAATAGAGGATGTTAATCTCAGGTCATTGGGCAAACGGAGAGCACGGGTTGCGCCCTTACACAGTAACATACTGTACATCTAAATATAAAGTAAGTTACTGGTGTCACAATATGGTCATGGAAAGAAATGTTAAACTTTTTGAGCTTTGAATTTTTGTAAAGATATTAAAACCTACCAAAAATGATATAAACTTGGTATTACTGTGATAATACTGACCCACAGAATATGCAATTTTTATCACATGGGGAATGAAATCAAAGCAAAATCTGTAAAAAAAAATTATATAATTGAGGTTTTCTTTGAATTCCACTTCATTCTGATTTTTTTTTCCAGCTTCAAAATACATCATATGGAAATATAAATCAAACCACTATGAAGTACAATTTGTCCCACAAAAAATAAGCTCATTATGACTCTGTGAACAGGAAAATAAAAATATTATAGCTTTTGGAACTTGGAAAGGAAAAAAAGCGAGACGCAAAATTGGAAAATTGATGTGTCTTAAAGTGTTAATTCATAAAAGGCCCTGAATGGGATAAAAAGGGTTAATCACAAGGTGATTGATTTGTATACTCATCAAGTGGGATAATATGTATGGTGAAAATATATTCTGCACTAAAAAGGATGAGGGACCAGATAGATAGAGGTTATGAGTATTGGAATAGAACTATAGCAACATTGATGCAATATCAATGGAATAATGGAAAGAAAACATTAAAATTGACTATTAGAAATAACGTCTTTAGGATCTTGCAACTGTTTTTTTTATGTATAATGCTTACTATGCAAAAAAAAAAGTTGGGAAAATTCAACCCCCAAGGTCATTATGTTCTGTCCAAGATGTAAAGAATCGGATATGGATCTTATACCTATCATGTAGATTCATCCTAAGCTTTATCCATTGGGAAAAAATAGATATTATTTATAAGATTTGTAATACTCAGATTCCTTGGGATCCTTTAAATATCATCTTGGGCAGTAGGTTGGGTTTTAAGTGGAATTTGTGGTTTTTTGGGGGTTTTGTTGTTGTTCTTGGGTTTAATCTCTTGGGGTGGTTGGGTTTAGTGTTAGATGGATATTTTTTCAATATTGAAAGGATTGCAATTGGCTAGAAGAATGATATGCAACAAATAGAAAGCAGCGATGTAAAGCTTGGGTTAGCGCCATGGAGAAATTGATTAATTCTAAAAAAATTGCATTTTGAGAATAGTGGTAGTTTAGTATAGCTAGACATTTTATGGTTGAAATGGATTGTTTTTTCTTGATTAGTGTATTTTTTTGCCTTCACTCTCCCCAGGGTGGGTGTAGGCTATGGATGGTATGGGAATGGTAATATTACAATTGATCCCCTCTCTCAGGCCGTGGAATAATATTTATAAAGGTTAACATATTACGTACTTCATTTAACACAAAAAAATTTTTCTTCATGGCCACGTGAACCTCCTTATTCCTTAAACTATATATAATTGGATTCAGCATGGGGGTCACTGCTGAAAAAAGTGTGGAGAACACCAGATCCTGTTTCTCTAGATGATCTGAAGGAGGCTTTACGTACATACAAGTACTGGTCCCATAAAATATACCCAAGACAGTAAGGTGTGAGGTGCAGGTGGAGAAGATTTTCCTTCGACTAGCTATGGAAGAAATGCTGAGAACTGTAGATATTATTTTGATGTATGATATTAAACTAAGAAGAAATGTGAAGAGGCCAGCAGTGATCTCAATAAAAAGGATGAGATGAAGTTTAGTGTTGGCACAAAGAATTCTGTCGAAAGACTTGACCTCACAAAAAAATTGTTGTATTTTATTAGAACGGCATATATTTATCTGGTAAATTGTAAAGGTGAGAAAGAGGCATTGGCCAAGGCCGATATCCATATACCCACTAGAAATAATATATAACTCCTCTTATTCATAACCATATGATAATATAATGGTCTACAAATGGCCACATATCTGTCATAGGCCATAAAAGACAGCAACAAGTCCTCTGTCTGTGCGGCAAATATGTAAAAGCACATTTGGGTGAAACATTCTACAAAGGGTATTGTGTTGTTCCCAGTGAGTAAAATGTCCATCAGCTTTGGTAGAGTCGATGAAGTGAAAATCATGTCCACAGCCGACAGATTGCATAGAAAGATGTACATGGGTGTATGTAGGTGCACATCAGTGATCACACATATGGGCATAATGATGTTACCCAATAATCCCGTCACATAGATGAAGAAAAATACAGTAAAAAGTAGAGGATGGTTCTTCATTGAATTGGAAAAAGCCACAATCTCAAAATTGTGAAAAGTTGTATGGTTCTCCATTATAGTAATGTACAATGAAGTACATGACTTTTGTGGTTGTCCACTTTTCTGATGTATTATACAGTGTCTAGATCATCTCTTCTAAAACTTGGTACCCAAAAAAATTATAAACCTAAAAAAAAAAATCTACAACCTGCGGGGAAATATAACAGATAATTGTGATTGTTTAGCTGTTTTTTCTTTATGTCATGGTGAAATGAATAAATATTTTGTTTTATAAAATGAACCCAGTTTGGTCAGTTAGTTTTTTGTTTTATCATCCCTCAAATTTTCCTTTGGGGTTTAATTAGGTGTAAAACACTCCAAAGCTACCAAGGTGGCACAGTCCTCAACAACATGATGTCCCTTTGTCCCAACATAAGGATGCAGGAGGAATCAGCTGTAAGAGAACAGACTACTTACTAACATTAATATGGAGGAGGAGTTGAGAAGGAATGCGCCAGCTCTCTAAAAGGGTGTATTGATAAGAGTTGTGGGCCTAGTAGCCCTAAAAAAAAAAAAAAAAGATTTAGAGGAAGATGACATTATTCACACGAAAAGTAGACATGTGACGACCGTTTTTTGCAATGTCCATTTTGAGAACACATTGAATCGAATGTGTCCATTCACATGTCCACTTTTTTGACGGTCCATTTTTCATGGCCATCGAAATAATTGACATGCACTATGTTTATCCGTTTTCACGGCCACATGGACCCAATAGAAATCAATGGACCCGTTTTTAAATGATGTTAAGTGGGTCTATTACATCTATTAAAAATGGATCAGTGGGTTGGGACAAAAAAAGAAAGACCAATGAAATGCATGCGGTTGTTTTTACCATGACAGTGCAAAACTGATGAAAAATGGGTGACACTCGGCCATCAAAAACATAAAAACAAACAGTTGTCAAACGGATGCAAAATGAAATTAATGTTTGTTTTTAATGGACCCTAGATCCACCAAAAATGTGATATTTCAATTTTTTTACACACCATAAATAAATGGACAAAAACAACACAGTATAAGATACAAGGATCACATAAAACCTTCCCCATGTCTATTACCGTTTACTGGAGGAGAAGAAGAAATAAAAATCTTGAACATTTGAGACAACATCTGAAAGTTAAAATAAAGGCAGGAAATAAAAAAAAAAATTGAAATAAAAAAATACATTCTACAACGTGTATTGTAGTGCTTATACATACACTGTAGAAGACAAAGTAAGAAAAATTTTTAATGAAACCCATTTGCAAAAATAATCTTTAGCTCAAAATACATTCAATTCAATGGTTGAAAAAAAATTGTTTTAGCCCACTGGAAACCCTTCAATTTGTATATGTCATCCAAAGTGTACACCATAGGATCCAAGCTCAATTTCAACAGGTACACACTTTCCAAATGTATATCAGAATGAAGACTACATAAAGATAGACATGATGGTCTTAATTTCGCTTCCATGTAGAACTGGATTATTCACAAGGCAGGACTAGTCGGTGTCTATTCTTCTTGACTTTTGGGGATGGGGCTTGCACTAGAAGAATGCCTGTAAGTTACATGTAAACTTGGTTTACACGTACATTGTTACATGAAAACTTTCCACTGCTATAACTATAGTGGTTTCAGTGTTCACAGCTGTGACGGCGTCCAGTAGCCAGGGTCAACAAGTCACCCTCAACACACTAGAACTGGATGATTTACGTCGATGGCTGTGCTTATAAATGTATTAGTCCTGCCTTCTGGTGCACTACAGTGAGAAGATTTATTATACACAGCCTTCCATGGTCAGTAAGGAGAGAATTAATCCTTTGTTGGCACAAAATAGCAGCTGAACATATGGCATATAGTTAAAGAGGGATTTTGTGGGGGGAAGTTGTAGCACAAAGGGGGCATCATTAGTATGAGGGGGGCACTGAAAGGAAACAAGAAAGATGGGAAGGTCATGTGCACAGACATGTAGTGAACAATTCGTCCTTGTGGTCTGTGCCTAGATGTGGAAGGAAGGGGAAATGATGCTAAAATGTACAGATAGGACATGGCTGATAGTTGTGCAGACATTTTGTGCAGAGAAGTGCAAGCTGAACTTTTGCACCAGGGCCCATGAGCCATCAGATGAAGTATGATGCTCGAGTATGAATAAGTATTGTACTGGACACCTGCCCTTTACAATGTGGGGCAGAATCATAATTTGACACTCATGGAAGTCTACATGGCTCAGTTGTATTTCATTATGCCTCTGAATACACACAGTACTGTATAATTCTGAAATTATTTAAGCCATTTTCTATCAAGGATTCTGATAGAAGCAAATGCATAGTGCACACTTTGTATACCTAGCCCAGAAAGTGACATGCGGTGCCTATACAAGGCTAAACAGTACTCCCATACTGCCCTATTGTGCCTATCTTATTGTGACTACAGCTCCACTATGTGCATTTTGCATTAATGCAAGTTAAAAAAAACTTCCAGTGTTACATTTACCTTGGAACTGAAAATGAGTGCCATGACTATTGGGTAGATGTCAGAATATTTTATATCTTCTTCATATACATCTGGGATACACACGTCTGGGACAAGCAGCATAAAGAGATGCTAGTTAATAATGATAAAACAGAAAATTGCTCCCAGATGTACTAATACTCCCAGATGTACTCTGCTCACACTGGGCTATTATTTTCTTCAGTTTATTGCTTTAGGTTCAACCTTGTATTAGTTAAAGGAGTTATGTGGGGAAATTGAAGGGGTTTTCTTTGTTAAAAATATTAATGACCTATACTAAGAATAAGTCATCTATATCAGATTAGTGGGGGTCGGACAACTGGCTCCTCTATCAATCATTTGTTCTCAGCGTTGATGCACAGAGAAAGGAGCAAGAAGCAGGCAGCTCCATTCTCTGGTAAAATATTGTTATATGTTATCAATATGTTATCAATATTTTTAGCCCAGAAATCCCTTTTAATTTTATTACCACACAGTTACACCAAACAATGATGGGATTTACATTTTCTTTTCTTCATTCACTTCATTTTATTAATTGACAAAAATAAACCATTAAGGGTGGGTTCACACTTGCGCCGGCACTCCGTCTGCCGCGAAACCGACCTAAATGTCGGAAAACTGGATAGGGAAAGGTTTGGGACACTTTGCTTAAAAACTCATTCACTTCTATGGGTTTTTAAAGCAATACGCGGGTGCGCTTACACCCTCTGCGCCTCGAAGACATTTTTTTTTCATCGGAAACAAAGTCGGACATGCAGGACTTTGTGTCTGACGAAAAAAACTGGCTTTGCGGTGCAGAGGGTGTAAGCACACACCGGTGTGTTGCTTTAAAAACCCATAGAAGTGAATAGGTTTTTAAGCAAAGCATCGCAAACCTTTCTCTATCCAGTCCCTATCCGGTTTTCCAACATTTAGGTCAGATTTGCGGCGGACGGAGTGCCGGCGCAAGTGTGAACCCACCCTAAGACTTCTATTTATGAAAGCATTCTTACTTTGCAGCTTTTTTTTTTTTTTTTTTTTTTAACACCTGTCTCTGAAAACGTTTTCACAGTAATATACAGCCAGTTGGCAGCCATATGCTGCAACAAAAACAGAACAAAGGCAGGGAATGTGAAAGTTAAAAGTAGTGAAGCAGCAGAGCAAAGAAGGTAACAGTGAAGTAGCAGTGCCCAGTTTGTAGAGTGAAGCAGCATTGTTGAGTTCATAGTTGTGAACTGGCAGAGCCATGTTTGTAGTTGTGAAGCATGACCACATATGTAGATGAGACCTAATGTGGAGAGTAACCACAAGATGCTCGGAACTTGTAAGTGCTACAGGGGCTTAGTTTTATTTGGTAGACAAATTTGTGGCTATGAGCTTAAAAGTGATGAAGAATTGGCTTTTCAAAAAAAAAAAAAAAACTAACAAAAATTATCCCTTGATGGGAGCAGATGTGAAATCAAAATAGCATTTTTTTTTTCTACCAACACTGTGGTAATGGCACCAACAGTGTGCTATAGTGGAATGTGATGGTGGACCAGACCACAGGACATGTCTGCTTGAGTGGTGATAGCTGTGGCAACGTGTGTGGCAGGGGCTAATATGATGGACCAGGCCGCAGGACATGTCTGCCTTGTGGCAGTGGTGATACTGGTAGCTATTTAGGAGTAGCATTAGCAGCAGTACAGTAAATAGATGATGATAAAAGTAGATGGTGACACCACTATTCAGAGGCATCAGCTCGAGGTGTTTGAAAATCCTCATGGATCCTTGCCTAATTCATTTTGATAAAAGTAGTTTCGTCCTTTTAGGTGTTACAACTCCACCGGCAGCACTGAACACCCTCTTGGTCATAACACTTGAGGCCAAACAAGATAAAACTCCCATGGAAACCTGGGCCAGCTCCTTCCACTGCTCTAACCTATTTGCCCAGAATTCCATGGGGTCAGAGTTCTGGACTATACATGCACTCTAGGTATGACTGTACCTGCTGGTGGGCATCACTTGCCTGTTGTGGCCCTGGTTGACGCTGTGAGCTGAAAATTTTTTGCTTCATAATCTTCCAGATACTGTACTTGGCCTGGCTGTTACTTTTACTCCTCCAGACACTTGCAGAGGAGGCAGAGCGCTGGCTGAGTGAGGTGGACTAGGAGCCGGCAGAGGCCACCTGGGTACACATGCGACTGACAGTTGTAGTGCTCTCCCTAAATGCTGCAGCAAGCTGGGTATACAGCCTATCCTAATAATATTCAAATTTTTCTTCCCTTTGGTAAGCAGGGAAGAATTCCCCCATTTTGTCTTTATAGTGAGAGTCTAAGAGCACCGCCATACAATACTCATCCCTCTGCTTGATGCTAATAATACGCTTGTCACTGTGTAAGCTGCCATGCTTGCAAGCGCGTGCACAGACCCAGGGGTCTTCCATGGTTGGTGTTCTTGGCTTCTTCAAAGGGCTTGAGAAGCTGGCACACTTCTCTCATGAGCCTCCAAAGACATATTTCAAATTGACATATTGTCCCTGTGGTCTGCTGCATGCAATAATTTTCACCGCCTTCTGCTGCTCACACAGACACTCCAGCTCCAGTGCAAAGGCAGATCGAGCAGGGTGTTTTTTGTGACGTGAGAGCGACTGAAATGCGCAGAGATTTTTCTGGCCATGAGGAGCACCTCTTTTTAATCCCTACAGTTTTGGATGAGAAAGACTCAGGGCTTGAGCTTGTTCTCACCGAATACAACTTGTTCAGAGACATTGTAACTTTAAATGGCTCTAACTCCGGAGCCGTGGGGGTTAGAGCCTTTAAAACAGGACCAAGATCATGTCTGTATCCTCCATATGTTTTGAGATATGGAAGTGAAAAAAAAAAATAAAAAAACACACCATTGGTATCACAACATCTATAACAATCCCTAAAATAAAATTAGTACATTATTTATTCTACATTATAAACACCATAAAGTTCAGATCCCAGAATTGATGTTTTCTGATCATCTCGCCTGTTAAAAACAAAAAGTAAAAAAAACCTGATCAAAAATCTTATGTACCCACAAAATACAAGGTCTCGTAAAGCTACATTGAAATAAAATATAAAAAGTTATGAAAGCTGGGTTAAAACGCACATAAAGCACTGAAGTTATGTGACAGTAATATTTATGTCAGCCATAAATTCAAAATCTGCAATTTCAGGAGGGTTTTTGCAATTTTAATGTGACTGTTAGGAGGTTAAGCCACTATACAGGTTAATAAAGTGGCGGACCACTAGATTAAGGACATGCACCATAAAAGGACACATGTGTTATTTGTTCTAATTACAGTACAGCAACAATATTGGTGCCGTTGTCGCTGGCAATACTGCCCAATTGTAGTTGGTGAGGAGACTTCCTGTGGGATACTTACTGCAGGATACAGCAAAGCCGCCCCTCCGTGTGTGGATCCAGTCTCCGCTCCAATTTGCACCCATGAAACGGGGGGGAGGAGGAGGAGGAAGAGGATTGGAAGTGATGGCTTGCTTTGGTGAAGATGGTGGCGGGAAATTTTCCAGAGAGAAGGATCCAGATGAGGTGGGTGGACCTTGCATGGTGTCGGAACTGGGCCTTCACAATTGAGGTGGAACTAGCACCTGGCCTTGCTATATTTCTGGATTGTGTCCGCTGACGCTCAAAACATTGACCCAGTGGGCCGTGAAAGCCATGTATTGTCTTTGTCCATAATTGCTGCTTTATGTGTCCACAGTGGCATGGACCTTTCCCCAGACTGATGTATCCAGGGAAAGGCCCACGTTCTCTGACACATGGAGATAGAAAGCAGGGACAATAGTGGGGCATGACTGAAAGAATAGGCATCAGCATCATCGCACACGTCATCAAATACGCTGTACGATGATTGGGTACCGCTATTGTAGTACCCGCCCTCTAGGGGAGGAGACACCCCTATATATATATATATATTTCCAGAATGGCAGCTAACTAATTTGGGCAAACAAGGCAATTACCACCCAGCATGCTACTAAGACCATACAATAGGCAATATTAATAGCTGGATCGAGCAGTAATATAGCTGATCCACTGGTGATCTGGGATTAAATATTACATAACTTTACATAATATACCCAACAATAACTATTAGGATCATCAATGATGTTATCAATTAGCTTAGGTGGAAAACCAGCACCAGAAAAAGATTGGCAACTCATTTAACCCTTGGAGGCTCACCAGGTATGGGATAGATAGGATTCTATATCCCGTATCTTCAATATATAGCCCTTCAATGTGCTCACTATATACAGATTCATTTGCCAAATCTAGGAGTTGAGGTGCATATCAAACTCCACTTCCTATATAAGCATTATAGTGACCACAATTCTATATGAATGTAACCTGTAATAGTCACCATCCCAATCCAGACTAGTGACTGGTTCTGTCTTTAATATTTGATCAATAAACATGTCTTTAGAATGTCTAGTCAGGCAGGAATTTCTGTTTATTTGAGAATTTTCTAGACGACCACCTAAATTATCGCCCACATTCTGGAGGATTTACATTTTGAGAATAGGGGTACAATATCAGATATACGAAACTATGGTCAAAATGGGTTAAGTTTTTTCTGGATTAGTGCATTTTTTTGTCTCCTCCTTCCCTAATGGGCAGTAGGTGTGGGCTATGGAGGGTATGAGAATGACGGGTATACATTTCTGATGGAAGTATTTTATTGTGTTTTTTCTCTAGAAAAAAAGAAATAATACAACTGATCCCCTCTCTCAGACCATGGAATGATATAAAGGATAACTTTATTATTACTTTACTTTAAGCAAATAATTTTCTTCATGGCCGCATGCACCTCCTTATTCCTTAAACTATATATAATTGGATTTAACACAGGGGTCACTGTAAAGAGTGTTGAGAACACCAGATCCTGTTTCTCTAGATGATCTGAAGGAGGCTTTACGTACATACAAATACTGGTCCCATAAAATGTACCCAAGACGATAAGGTGTGAGGTGCAGGTGGAGAAGACTTTCCTTCGTCCAGCTATGGAAGAAATGCTGAGAACTGTAGATATTATTTTGATGTATGATGTTAAACTGAGAAGAAATGAGAAGAGCCCGGCTATGATCTCAATAAAAAGGATGAGATGAAGTTTAGTGTTGGCACAAAGAATTCTTTCGAAAGACTTGATCTCACAAAAAAATTGTTGTATTTTATTAGAACGGCATATATTTATCTGGTAAATAGTAAGGGTGAGGAACAAGGCATTGGCCAAGGCCGATATCCATATACCCACTAGAAATAATATATAGTTCCTCTTATTCATAACCATATGATAATATAATGGTCCACATATCTGTCATAGGCCATAAAAGACAGAAGCAAGTCCTCTGTGCGTGCGGCAAATATGTAAAAGCACATTTGGGTGAAACATTCTACAAAGGGTATTGTGTTGTTCCCAGTGAGTAAAATGTCCATCAGCTTTGGTAAAGTCGATGAAGTGAAAATCATGTCCACAGCCGACAGATTGCATAGAAAGATGTACATGGGTGTATGTAGGTGCACATCAGTGATCACACATATGGGTATAATGATGTTACCCAATAATCCCGTCAAGTAGATGAAGAGAAATACAGTAAAAAGTAGACAATGGTTCTTCGTTGAATTGGAAAAAGCCACAATCTCGAAATTGTGAAAGCTTGTATGGTTCTCCATCAATTATTATATTAATGTACAATGAACTACATGAATTTAGTGCCTGTCCACTTTTCTGGTGTATTATACAGTGTCTAGATCCTCTTTTATGAATCTTGGCAACCAAAAAAATTATAAACCTTAAAAAAAAAAAAATCTACGACCTGCGGGGAAATATAACAAATAATTTTGACTGTTTAATTGTTTTTAATTTATTTCATGGTAATGTAAATATGTATTGTGTTTTATGAATTGGACCCAATTTAGTTACTAATTTTTTTTTTTTTTTTAATCGCTACTCAAATTTTATGGGGTTTGTTAGGCTTATTGCTATGGCTACTTATGTGGCAGCAAGATTACACCCCTCGTATGCCAGGGGGTATTGATAATGCCAAGTCTCAGTGGTTAGCACTGATGCTTTGC
Organism: Leptodactylus fallax; assembly: GCA_947044405.1. NCBI lineage: Eukaryota > Metazoa > Chordata > Amphibia > Anura > Leptodactylidae > Leptodactylus > Leptodactylus fallax. Next base: position 112,479 of record CAMRHE010000149.1, on the reverse strand, counting down.
AGCACTGGAGTCCTAGGCTTGAATCTGATCAAAGACAACATCTGCATGGAGTTTGCATGTTCTCCCTGCGTTTGCATGGGTTTCCTCCCAGAAAACTGGCATACAAGGCATAATACATCTGCCCTATTGAGTTTCTCTTTATATGATTATTTCTTATTTTTCCACACTATAAATAAATAGACAAAAATAAAAACAGTACAAGATACAAGAACGACATAAAACTGCTCACATCTCTATTACCAATCACTGGAGGAGAAGAAACAAAAATCATGAACATAAAAGACGTCTGAAAAATGAAATAAAGGAAATGGCTTTGATCTGATTGTAAATCAGATGAAAAGATTGTTCAGGAGAGGCCAGAGAAAGGCTGGAGAAGAGGCCGCTGAACAAGCAGTCTGTTGGTACTTTATAGCTTAGGGTCGGTTCACATTAGCGTTCAGGGATTTCGTCCCTCATTCCGCTTAAAATATGCAGAGAGAAAAGTCCTGCAAACAAGACTTTTCTCTCTGCCGATTTTTGGTGGAAACCTGGCGGACCCCATTATAGTCCATCTTTTTAAGCAGATAGGGTTTCCGTTTTTCAGGTCCCAAAGCGGACCCGAAAAATGGAAACCAGAATGCAGGTGTGAACCTGGCATTACAAATTACATTCTACATCTTGTATTGTAGTGCTTTTTCATACACTGTAGAAGACAAAGGGAGAACATTTTTAATTAAAGCCAACTGCAAAAATAATCTTTAGATCTTTAGTCCAAAACATATTCATTTCAAAGGTTAAAAAAAAATAAAAAATTAACCCACTGAATTCCCTTCTATTTGTGTATGTCATCCAGAGTCTAAATATACATTTTCCAAATGTATGTCAGAATGTTCCGCTTCTATATAGAATCGGATTATTCTCAAGGCAGGAATAGTCAGTGTCTATTCTCCTTGACTTTTGGGGAAGGGGCAACCATTAGAAGAATGCCTGTTGGCTATATGCAAACTTATCAGATATGCACACTACTCCCCACTGGCATAGTTATAGGAGTTGCAGTGGTCGCAGTTGCACCTGGGCTCAGTAGCCGGGGAACCAACAGGTCACATCCAACACACTGAAGCTGGATGTTTTCCTTTGAAGTCTGTGCTTCTAAATGTATTACCCCTGCCCTCTGGTGCACTGAAGTGAAAAGTTATTATACACAGCCTTCCATGGTCAGAAAGGAGAAAATTAAACCTTTTGTTGGCATAAACTAGCAGCTGGTCAGAAGCCTATAGTTAAAGAGGGATTCTCTGAAGGAGGCTGTGGAACAAAGGAGGCATCATTACTATGTGGGGAGCACTGACAGAAGATGGGAATGACGAGACGCTTGTGTGAAAGTGCAATGTGACTGCTGCTAAAATAGGATGCAATTGACAGTTTTACAGAGAAGTTGCACAGGGAACCAAGCTGCACTTTTGCACCAGGGTCTATGAACCTCTGACACCTCCTGTTGGATGAAGTTTGGCTCAAGCATGATTAACTGCCTATAATTTGACACCCATGGAAGTCAATGGGTCTCAGTTGTTCTTCATTATGCCTCCAAATACACAAAATTCTGTATTAAATCTAAGATTTCTTTTATGTCTATCCTATAAAGTGTTAAAGGATTTGGAAGCAGAAGCATGGTGAACATTTCATTCACCAGAATATCATACCTAGCCAAAACAGGGTCATACAGTGCCTAAACAGAACTCCCATACACTTGTTGTGCCCACTTCTTCCAGGAGAACGAGTGTCTCTGGCTCCGCTACTTGCATTAATCTTTAAAGAGGTTGTCCAGTCAAAAAAAAAAAAAAAAAAAAAAAAAAAGATTTTTAAAATAGGCCGGGGAAAGTAAAAAAAGAAGAAAAAAAATCATACTAACCTGTCCCCAGTGCTCCAGTATCCTCCCAGAACAGTCCATTCGCTGGGCTGTCTTCTCAAAGTGAAACTCCTCGCCGCCAGTTACATCCCGGATCCCTTCTGCTAAAGCCAATCACTGGCCTCAGTGGCATCAGGAAGTGACCCCGGGATGTCACAGGTAGTGATATCAGAGTGTCCTTCACTGAGGCTGCTGATTGGCCTCAGTGGTCACATGTGGTGGGAAGGCAACAGTGGACAGGTAGGAACGGACCACACTGGGAGGCACCGGGAAAGGTGAGTATGATTTTTTTTTTTTTTTTCACCTCCCCCGGCTTATTATTATTTTTGCCTGGACAACCCCTTTAATGTAAGTTATAAAAAAAATATAAGTCCTCAATGCGTTTCCCATCAGTGAAAATGTATTTCATTCAAATCAATAAAAAAATAAAATATAAAAATAAGTTTCTTAAATGCGATTACAATTGTGAAGCATGTACCCCTGGACTGTAGATGAGTGCCATGACTATTGGGTAGATGTCAGACAGACTATTTTATATCTTCTTCATATACATCTGGAATACACACGTCTGGGACAAACCTCATAGAAAGATACTAGTTAATAATGATAAAATAGAAAATTGCTCCCAGATGTACTAATACTCCCAGATGTACTCTGCTCACACTGGGGCTCTTATTTTCTTCAGTTTATAGCTTTATATTTAACCATGTATTAGTTAAAGTATTATCACAGTTTTTTTGATGGCTGAATATATAACAATATAAAAGAATATCTAGAATATATAAAAATATATAGAATATAGAAAAATATAAAACTCAACTTTTATTAATTATCATTTAAAATCCCAGATATAATAAAATGTAAGAGAATTCCCTGATATTGGGATCTCCTTTTTAACAAAATAACACTAATGCTAATACGTATTTAGATATTAGATGAATGGATGATGGAGTCTAAGCCTCCATCCGGCAGCACTGTTATACTATAAATCCACAGTTCTTGCTAGCTCTATATTGTGCCCACTGGCAAAAGCTAAATGCGCTGTTGGCCATAAATATATTTAGTGAGTAGGATCAAATGGGGTCGCTACAAAGATAAGTCTCTCAGGTATTGTTAGATTCACCACTCAGTTGCATGTGATAGTAGCTTCCCGAATTAATTTAATAGACTCAGACTACTCCCTGTCTTACAGCAGAATTTTGCTAGCTTAAGCTGCTTCATGTGCAGTCCACTCTACTCTAAATGCGCTGTGCCAACGCGTTTCCTCAAGGAGATAAACACAGTCCCAAGTTCATCGGGGGAATAGGGTAGGAAATCCTAACCACAGATGATGCAGTCAAAACTGCAGTTCCCGCTGCCCTGATGGTGGATAGCGGTACTTCAATGTTAAGCCTTGAGATCCGCGCTACTCATATATTCAGGATCACAGACGAAATGACAGCCTCCTCCGCAATACACCCGGGGTGTGTTGGTCTTGAGAATGCCCCTACTTTCTCATTGGTGGGTCAGAGAGAGGCCATTACTATGGATATCCGATGCTAACAGTAGCGTAGGTAAGTATAAAGCTACTCTTACAGTCTTAATGTCTTGTGATACAATGCAAGGTCTTAATATCTTGTGTTATGATACAAAGTAGATAGTAAGCATATACAGTATATAAGAGAGGGATTGTCATGCATTCAACCTACTATCTCGATTGCCGCATCCAGCAACGGTCATTAGGTTAAATTAATTGTCATACATTCAACCCACTGCAGCGATCACCGCAACCAGGAACGGTAATTGTATAGGTCAGGATATATATACCGCATATTGTGCTGGATTACCGTGAATTAAAATATAACTGCAAGAAACGTTGTTTGTAGCATGCCTCTTAATATGTCACATGCTGATATAACAAAACAGCAACAATGTTGCAGAGACGTAATGGTATTATAATGTAACACAATGATAATTACCACACCACTGCTATATCACTGATAATGTTCCCATGTACAGTGGCTTGCAAAACTATTCATACCCCTTGAACTTTTTCACATTTTGACACCTTACAACCACAAACAAATGTATTTTCTTGGGATTATAAGTGATAGACCAACACAAAGTAGCAGATAATTGTGATGTAGAATGAAAATGATACATGGTTTTCAAAATTTTAATCAAATAAAAATCTGAACAGTGTGATGTGCAAAAGTATTCAGCCACTTGTACTCTGATACCTCTAAATAAAATCCAGTGTGCATTAATAGAGTTAATAGAGTCCAGCTGTGTGTAATTTAGTCTCAGTATAAATACACCTGTTCTGTGAAGGCCTTAGTGGTTTGTTAGAGAACACTAGTGAACAAAAAGCATCATGAAGACCAAGGAACTCACCAGACAGGTCAGAGATAACGTTGTGGAGAAGTTTAAAGCAGGGTTAGGTTATAAAAAACATATCCCAAGCTTTGAGCATCCCAAGGAGCACTGTTCAATCCATCCTCCAAAAATGGAAAAAGTATTCTGTAAACCTACCAAGACATGGCCGTCCACCTAAACTGTCAGATCAGTGAGCAAGGAGAACACTGGTCAGAGAAGCAGCCAAGAGGCCCATGGTCACTCTGGAGAAGCTGCAGAAATCCACAGCTCAGGTACAGGGAGAATCTGTCCACAGGACAACTATAAGTCATGCACTCCACAAATCTGGCCTTTATGGAAGAGTGGCAAGAAGAAAACCATTGTTGAAAGAAAGACATAAGAAGTGCAGTTTGCAGTTTGCCACAAGCCATATACTTGTAAGGGACACAGCAAGCATGTGGAAGAAGGTGCTCTGATCAGATGAGACCAAAGTTGAACTTTTTGGTCTAAATGCAAAGCACTATGTGTGGCAAAAACTAACACTGCTCATCCCCCTGAACACACCATCCCCACTGTGACACATGGCGGGGGCAGCATCATGTGGGGATAGGCTTTTCTCCAGCAGGGACAGGGAAGCTGGTCAGAGTTGATGGGAAGATGGATGGAGCTAAATACAGGGCAATCCTGGAAGAAAACCTGTTGGAGGCTACAAAACACTTGAGACTGGGAAGGAGATTCACCTTCCAGCAAGACAATGACCCTAAACATACAGCCAGAGCTACAGTGGAATGGTTTAGATCAAAGAATATTCATATGTTAGAATGGCCCAGTCAAAGTCCAGACCTAAATCCCATTGAGTATCTGTGGCAAGATGTAAAAACTGCTGTTCACAGACTCTCTCCATTAAATCTGGCTGAGCTTGAGCTATTTTGCAAAGAAGAACAGGCACAAATCTCAGTCTCTAGATGTGCAAAGCTGGTAGAGACAAACCTCAAAAGACTCGCAGCTGGAATTGCAGTGAAAAGTGGCTCTACAAAGTATTGATATAGGGGGCTAAAGACTTTTGCACGTCACACTTTTCAGGATTTTTATTATTAAAAATTTGACAACCAGGTATAATTTTCCTTCCAATTCACAACTATCTGCTACTTTGTGTTGGTTATCACTGAAAATCTCAATAAAATACATTTTAGTTTGTGATAAGGTGGCAAAATGTGAAAAAGTTCAAGGGGTATGAATACTTTTACAAGGCACTATATATTTAAAACGCTGCATGTATATTGATATATATCCCGACCAACCACTACATGTGTAATATATATTAATGCATATGTACCCTCCATCCTCCATAAAGGAAAAAGATGAGGGGTATAGAAAAAAAATACAGTTCACATATACTATGTTCTCGGTGACCTTTACTCGCATATTCATACTCGCAGATATAATAACTATAGTCAATTACTGACCAAAATAGACATTGAAGTGATTTATTAATGGACAAAGACATAGTAAACGCCAAGAGATAATGTAGTTATGTAATTTGTCCATGTGTCCAATCATTTATCCATAGGATAAATCACTATATACGTATAGACCACCAACATCTATTACAGTAAAGAAACGTGAAAACCAAACTGAACAAAAATAATCTAGAAATAGTAACAGTAGGTACCAAGAGCAAGTGGAGATGCACAGTCAAACTATTTATATGTCCATACATGATATACAAAATCGCTAAGGGAGCTCAGAGAGAAACTCAATCCATCCATTATTGTATGTGTCTCAGGGTACCTGTGTTAGTTAAAGGAGTTATGTGGTGAAATTAAAGGGTTTTTCTGGGTTAAAAATATCAATATAAACCAAAAAAGATTTCCTCAAAGATACATTAGATCTGGGAACCCCTTAGATATATAATATTCTCAACACCCACCACAATAAGGAACAAAAACCCACAATTAATTATATAAAAATTAATCTTTATGAATACTTTCCATAATCAATAAATAACAATAGGAGGAACAATATAAGTGTATGATGTAAAAATACACACCAAATACCAGAGTTCACTCATCCTGTGGGCCTCAGAAGGAGTCATTTATAATAGTATAACGAAGCAATATTATAGCTCTCTAGAACACTGCACCTAAGCTGTATATAAAATCCAATTTACATGACAATAGATCATACCCATATTTATCTAAAACCGTTATCATACAAAAGGCAAAGGCATATACAGTATATATATATATATATATATATATATAAACTGTATATATTTGCAGCATCCCAGAGTGCTACTGCTTTGTTTGTCTTTTGTGCCTCTGGGTTGTGTTGGTATGTGCCATCTTCTGTCTTAAGTGCTAAGTGCTAAATGCAAATTGTGTGAGATCAATACTCAGCCAAGTAGTGCCAGCCATATTTAAATACTCAATTTACCATAATAGTATGGCGGATGTTGGGAAGGGGTTAAAAAGCCTGCCTATATTTATTGAGCCATTACTGGTGTTTTTTTCAAATGGAAATCAAACTAGCTCGCAAGTTTCTCTTTTTCTTTTGTGTTCTTTTCTGCTTCAATCATGAACTGCTTAAAGGGAGTATGTCACCAGAACCCAGCACATCAACCCAGTCCTGCAGATAGATAGGTTATGGTCAACAGATCCCAACATAGCAACCCAGCCCTGCAGATAGGATAGGGGAACCTAAATCGAATAGTATTTTCCCTTGTGAATCAGTGCAGAGTTGCGGAGATATTGCCTTTTCTAGTCAAGATTCAGATGAGGGCAACACCCTCCTTCCTCCAAGGAAATCATTTGCATATTGACAAAAAAATGAGACTCTAACATATCTGTCTGCAGGGCTGGGATGATATTAAAAAGCCCCTTTATTAGAAAGCCCTTTCAACGTGACATTTCAAGAGGATTGTTAGTGAAAGTGCTCTCAGATAACTAAAAAGAGTCCGACTTCTTCAAGCAGCTTGCAGGCAAAGAGGTGAGGTCCACGGCTCCCTGCATGAGTCTCTCCTGTGTCCAACAGGAGTGTAGAGCACCATAATCCTACTTACCCACTGGAGGTGCGTTCTTCCAGATAGCATATAGCTACTCTTTTTCTCTTCTCCCTGTAACAAAGAGTCTCTTTCTTGCCCACAGTGCAGGCAAGAAACTGGAACGTAACGCTGAAGCGAAATGGAACGGAGACATTCACCGACACGACATATGACAAGAGGGACAACATTCTGAACCGTCAGGCAGAGTAAAATTAATTTAACAACGTGTATGCAGACATCAGGGCCTGCATGCATGGTGTTAAAATATGCAGCCACCTCCAACCCCGTTCTGCTGTCCTTACCATCACCAGAATTGGTGCATTTGCACACCAATAAATCCTATCGTCCACTAACATGTAAACCATAGCAAAGTGCCTGATGGCCAGAAATCCTGACCCTCCAAAATGCGAAAAAAAACATGCCATTATCCCCTGGCATTAAGTCATCCTTTGGAACCCAGAAAAGAAAAAACATTCTGTGTCTTCTTTTTCTGGCCTGCAGTGAAAATGCCAGAGAAAAGGCATAAGGCACTAAATGCAGATATAAATGGTTATGTGCTGCATCAGAGGACAACAAGTCCGCCCCTGCGATGGACAGCAGGGGTGTGAAAAGCGCAAAATCGTCGTTACTCGCAAAGAAAAGTCCAGCTTGAGGGCGGAAAATCCTCTTCATATCCTTGTGTTTGGGCTTCTTTCCAAATGGGCTCTGAGAGAGAGACGCTGGGATCTTTCTGGCCTCTGCAGATAAGATCCATCGCAATAGAACATAATGGAGTGGTCATGGAGTCCTCTTCTGTCCTTCTGACGACCGGCCTCCAGGATGCTTACTGACGAGTGGGCCACGCTTCAAACAACATGTTTCATTCCAGCATCCAATAGGTGTATAGCGCACCACAATCCTTCTTACCCACTGGAGGTGCGTTCTTCTGGTAGCATATAGCTACACCATTTCTCTTCTCCCTGTAATACACACAAAAACCATAGAAACATACAATGCTGAAACCACACTACAGCCAATGAGAAGAGAAAAGCACCTTTAGAGGACTTGAATTAGCTGGGGAATGGGCCACTCTTAAAGAAGCTGTCGTGTAAAGAGACCACGTCCACAGCTCCTTGCATGTGTCGCTCCTGTCTCCAAAAGGTGAGTAACACGCAACAATTCTACTTTTCTATTGTAGGTGCGTTCTTCTGGTAGTATATAGCTACACCATTTCTCTTCACCCTGTAACACACAAAAAACACACTAAAGCATACTATTCTCAAGCCGCACTACAGTCAAAAAGAAAAGGAACGCACCTTAAGAGGACTTAATCTGCCTGGGAAAGGGGCCACTCTTCAAGTAGCTTGCAGGCAAAGAGGTGAGGTCCACGGCTCCCTGCATGAGTCGCTCCTGTGTCCAACAGGAGTGTAGCGCACCACAATCCTACTTACCCACTGGAGGTGCGTTCTTCTGATAGCATATAGCTACTCTTTTTCTCTTCTCCCTGTAACAAAGAGTCCCTTCCTTGCCCACAGTGCAGGCAAGAAAGTCGAACGTATCGCTGAAGCGAATTGGAACGGAGACATTCGCCGACTCGACGCATGACAAGAGGGACGACATTCTGAACCGTCAGGCAGAGTAAAATGAATTTAACAACGTGTATGCAGACATCAGGGCCTGCATGCATGGTGTTAAAATATGCATCCACCTCCAACCCCATTCTGCTGCCCTTACCATCACCAGAATTGGTGCATTTGCACACCAATAAATCCTATCGTCCACTACCATGTAAACGATAGCAAAGTGCCTGACGGTCCAGAAATCCTGACCCTCCAAAATGCAAAAAAAACATGCCGTGTTCCTCTGGCATTAAGTCATCCTTTGGAACCCAGAAAAGAAAAAACATCCTGTGTCTTCTTTTTCTGGGCTGCGGAGAAAATGCCAGAGAAAAGGCATAAGGCACTAAATGCAGATATAAAAGGTTATGTGCTGCATTAGTGGACAACAAGTCCGCCCCTGCGATGGGCAGCAGGGGTGTGAGAAGCGCAAAATCGTCATTACTTGCAAAGAAAAGTCCAGCTTGAAGAGTGAAAATCCTCTTCGGATCCTTGTGTCTCGGCAACTTTCCAAAAGGGCGCTGAGAGAGAGACGCTGGGATGTTTCTGGCCTCCGCAGATAAGATCCATCGCAATGGAACACATTGGAGTGGTCGTGCAGTCCTCTTCTGTCCTTCTGACCACCGACCTCCAGGAAGGTTACTGACGATTGGGCCACGCTTCAAACAACTTGCTTGCAAAGAGGTGAGGTCCGCAGCTCCCTACATGTTTCATTCCAGCGTCCAACAGGTGTGTAGCGCACCACAATCCTTCTTACCCACTGGAGGTGCGTTCTTCTGGTAGCATATAGCTACACCATTTCTCTTCTCCCTGTAATACACACAAAAACCATAGAAACATACAATGCTGAAACCACACTACAGTCAATGAGAAGAGAAAAGCACCTTTAGAGGACTTGAATTAGCTGGGGAATGGGCCACTCTTATAGAAGCTGTCGTGCAAAGAGACCACGTCCACAGCTCCTTGCATGTGTCGCTCCTGTCTCCAAAAGGTGAATAGCACGCAACAATTCTACTTTCCTATTGTAGGCACGTTCTTCTGGAAGTATATAGCTACACCCTTTCTCTTCTCCCTGTAACACACAAAAAACACACTAAAGCATACTATTCTCAAGCCGCACTACAGTCAAAAAGAAAAGCAACGCACCTTAAGAGGACTTAATCTGGCTGGGAAATGGGCCACTCTTCAAGCAGCTTGCAGGCAAAGAGGTGAGGTCCACGGCTCCCTGCATGAGTCGCTCCTGTGTCCAACAGGAGTGTAGCGCACCACAATCCTACTTACCCACTGGAGGTGCGTTCTTCCGGTAGCATATAGCTACTCTTTTTCTCTTCTCCCTGTAACAAATAGTCCCTTTCTTGCCCACAGTGCAGGCAAGAAACTGGAATGTAACGCTGAAGCGAATTGGAACGGAGACATTCGCCGACTCGACGCATGACAAGAGGGGCGACATTCTGAACCATCAGGCAGAGTAAAATGAATTTAACAACGTGTATGCAGACATCAGGGCCTGCATGCATGGTGTTAAAATATGCAGCCACCTCCAACCCCGTTCTGCTGCCCTTACCATCACCAGAATTGGTGCATTTGCACACCAATAAATCCTATCGTCCACTAACATGTAAACGATAGCAAAGTGCCTGACGGTCCAGAAATCCTGACCCTCCAAAATGCAAAAAAAACATGCCGTGTTCCTCTGGCATTAAGTCATCCTTTGGAACCCAGAAAAGAAAAAACATCCTGTGTCTTCTTTTTCTGGGCTGCGGAGAAAATGCCAGAGAAAAGGCATAAGGCACTAAATGCAGATATAAATGGTTATGTGCTGCATTAGTGGACAACAAGTCCGCCCCTGCGATGGACAGCAGGGGTGTAAGAAGAGCAAAATCGTCGTTACTCGCAAAGAAAAGTCCAGCTTGAAGGGTGAATATCCTCTTCGGATCCTTGTGTCCGGGCTTCTTTCCAAATGGGCGCTGAGAGAGAGACGCTGGGATGTTTCTGGCCTCCGCAGATGAGATCCATCGCAATGGAACACATTGGAGTGGTCGTGCAGTCCTCTTCTGTCCTTCTGACCACCGGCCTCCAGGATGCTTACTGACGAGTGGGCCACGCTTCAAACAACTTGCTTGCAAGGAGGTGAGGTCCGCAGCTCCCTACATGTTTCATTCCAGCGTCCAACAGGTGTGTAGCGCACCACAATCCTTCTTACCCACTGGAGGTGCGTTCTTCTGGTAGCATATAGCTACACCATTTCTCTTCTCCCTGTATTACACACAAAAACCATAGAAACATACAATGCTGAAACCACACTACAGTCAATGAGAAGAGAAACGCACCTTTAGAGGACTTGAATTAGCTGGGGAATGGGCCACTCTTATAGAAGCTGTCGTGCAAAGAGACAACGTCCACAGCTCCTTGCATGTGTCGCTCCTGTCTCCAAAAGGTGAATAGCACGCAACAATTCTACTTTTCTATTGTAGGCGCGTTCTTCTGGTAGCATATAGCTACACCATTTCTCTTCTCCCTGTAACACACAAAAAACACACTAAAGCATACTATTCTCAAGCCGCACTACAGTCAAAAAGAAAAGGAACGCACCTTAAGAGGACTTAATCTGGCTGGGAAATGGGCCACTCTTCAAGCAGCTTGCAGGCAAAGAGGTGAGGTCCACGGCTCCCTGCATGAGTCGCTCCTGTGTCCAACAGGAGTGTAGAGCACCACAATCCTACTTACCCACTGAAGGTGCGTTCTTCCGGTAGCATATAGCTACTCTTTTTCTCTTCTCCCTGTAACAAATAGTCCCTTTCTTGCCCACAGTGCAGGCAAGAAACTGGAACGTATCGCTGAAGCGAAATGGAACCGAGACATTCGCCGACTCGACGCATGACAAGAGGGTCGACATTCTGAACCATCAGGCAGAGTAAAATGAATTTAACAACGTGTATGCAGACATCAGGGCCTGCATGCATGGTGTTAAAATATGCAGCCACCTCCAACCCCGTTCTGCTGCCCTTACCATCACCAGAATTGGTGCATTTGCACACCAATAAATCCTATCGTCCACTAACATGTAAACGATAGAAAAGTGCCTGACGGTCCGGAAATTCTGACCCTCCAAAATGCAAAAAAAACATGCCGTGTTCCTCTGGCATTAAGTCATCCTTTGGAACCCAGAAAAGAAAAAACATCCTGTGTCTTCTTTTTTTGGGCTGCGGAGAAAATGCCAGAGAAAAGGCATAAGGCACTAAATGCAGACATAAAAGGTTATGTGCTGCATTAGTGGACAACAAGTCCGCCCCTGCGATGGACAGCAGGGGTGTGAGAAGCGCAAAATCGTCGTTACTTGCAAAGAAAAGTCCAGCTTGAAGGGTGAATATCTTCTTCGGATCCTTGTGTCTGGGCTTCTTTCCAAATGGGCGCTGAGAGAGAGACGCTGGGATGTTTCTGGCCTCCGCAGATAAGATCCATTGCAATGGAACACATTGGAGTGGTCGTGGAGTCCTCTTCTGTCCTTCTGACCACCGGCCTCCAGGAAGCTTACTGACGATTGGGCCACGCTTCAAACAACTTGCTTGCAAAGAGGTGAGGTCCGCAGCTCCCTACATGTTTCATTCCAGCGTCCAATAGGTGTGTAGCGCACTACAATCCTTCTTACCCACTGGAGGTGCGTTCTTCTGGTAGCATATAGCTACACCATTTCTCTTCTCCCTGTATTACACACAAAAACCATAGAAACATACAATGCTGAAACCACACTACAGTCAATGAGAAGAGAAACGCACCTTTAAAGGACTTGAATTAGCTGGGGAATGGGCCACTCTTAAAGAAGCTGTCGTGCAAAGAGACAACGTCCACAGCTCCTTGCATGTGTCGCTCCTGTCTCCAAAAAGTGAATAGCACGCAACAATTCTACTTTCCTATTGTAGGCACGTTCTTCTGGTAGCATATAGCTACACCCTTTCTCTTCTCCCTGTAACACACAAAAAACACACTAAAGCATACTATTCTCAAGCCGCACTACAGTCAAAAAGAAAAGGAACGCACCTTAAGAGGACTTAATCTGGCTGGGAAATGGGCCACTCTTCAAGCAGCTTGCAGGCAAAGAGGTGAGGTCCACGGCTCCCTGCATGAGTCGCTCCTGTGTCCAACAGGAGTGTAGCGCACCACAATCCTACTTACCCACTGAAGGTGCGTTCTTCCGGTAGCATATAGCTACTCTTTTTCTCTTCTCCCTGTAACAAAGAGTCCCTTTCTTGCCCACAGTGCAGGCAAGAAACTGGAACGTAACGCTGAAGCGAATTGGAACCGAGACATTCGCCGACTCGACGCATGACAAGAGGGACGACATTCTGAACCATCAGGCAGAGTAAAATGAATTTAACAACGTGTATGCAGACATCAGGGCCTGCATGCATGGTGTTAAAATATGCAGCCACCTCCAACCCCGTTCTGCTGCCCTTACCATCACCAGAATTGGTGCATTTGCACACCAATAAATCCTATCGTCCACTAACATGTAAACGATAGCAAAGTGCCTGACGGTCCAGAAATTCTGACCCTCCAAAATGCAAAAAAAACATGCCGTGTTCCTCTGGCATTAAGTCATCCTTTGGAACCCAGAAAAGAAAAAACATCCTGTGTCTTCTTTTTCTGGGCTGCGGAGAAAATGCCAGAGAAAAGGCATAAGGCACTAAATGCAGATATAAATGGTTATGTGCTGCATTAGTGGACAACAAGTCCGCCCCTGCGATGGACAGCAGGGGTGTAAGAAGCGCAAAATCGTCGTTACTCGCAAAGAAAAGTCCAGCTTGAAGTGTGAATATCTTCTTCGGATCCTTGTGTCTGGGCTTCTTTCCAAATGGGCGCTGAGAGAGAGACGCTGGGATGTTTCTGGCCTCCGCAGATAAGATCCATTCCAATGGAACATATTGGAGTGGTCGTGGAGTCCTCTTCTGTCCTTCTGACCACCGGCCTCCAGGATGCTTACTGACGATTCGGCCACACTTCAAACAACTTGCTTGCAAAGAGGTGAGGTCCGCAGCTCCCTACATGTTTCATTCCAGCGTCCAATAGGTGTGTAGCGCACTACAATCCTTCTTACCCACTGGAGGTGCGTTCTTCTGGTAGCATATAGCTACACCATTTCTCTTCTCCCTGTATTACACACAAAAACCATAGAAACATACAATGCTGAAACCACACTACAGTCAATGAGAAGAGAAACGCACCTTTAGAGGACTTGAATTAGCTGGGGAATGGGCCACTCTTAAAGAAGCTGTCGTGCAAAGAGACAACGTCCACAGCTCCTTGCATGTGTCGCTCCTGTCTCCAAAAGGTGAATAGCACGCAACAATTCTACTTTCCTATTGTAGGCGCGTTCTTCTGGTAGCATATAGCTACACCATTTCTCTTCTCCCTGTAACACACAAAAAACACACTAAAGCATACTATTCTCAAGCCGCACTACAGTCAAAAAGAAAAGGAACGCACCTTAAGAGGACTTAATCTGGCTGGGAAATGGGCCACTCTTCAAGCAGCTTGCAGGCAAAGAGGTGAGGTCCACGGCTCCCTGCATGAGTCGCTCCTGTGTCCAACAGGAGTGTAGCGCACCACAATCCTACTTACCCACTGGAGGTGCGTTCTTCCGGTAGCATATAGCTACTCTTTTTCTCTTCTCCCTGTAACAAAGAGTCCCTTTCTTGCCCACAGTGCAGGCAAGAAACTCGAACGTATAGCTGAAGCGAAATGGAACCGAGACATTCGCCGACTCGACGCATGACAAGAGGGTAGACATTCTGAACCATCAGGCAGAGTAAAATGAATTTAACAACGTGTATGCAGACATCAGGGCCTGCATGCATGGTGTTAAAATATGCAGCCACCTCCAACCCCGTTCTGCTGCCCTTACCATCACCAGAATTGGTGCATTTGCACACCAATAAATCCTATCGTCCACTAACATGTAAACGATAGCAAAGTGCCTGACGGTCCAGAAATTCTGACCCTCCAAAATGCAAAAAAAACATGCCGTGTTCCTCTGGCATTAAGTCATCCTTTGGAACCCAGAAAAGAAAAAACATCCTGTGTCTTCTTTTTCTGGGCTGCGGAGAAAATGCCAGAGAAAAGGCATAAGGCACTAAATGCAGATATAAATGGTTATGTGCTGCATTAGTGGACAACAAGTCCGCCCCTGCGATGGACAGCAGGGGTGTAAGAAGCGCAAAATCGTCGTTACTCGCAAAGAAAAGTCCAGCTTGAAGTGTGAATATCCTCTTCGGATCCTTGTGTCCGGGCTTCTTTCCAAATGGGCGCTGAGAGAGAGACGCTGGGATGTTTCTGGCCTCCGCAGATAAGATCCATACGCAATGGAACACATTGGAGTGGTCGTGCAGTCCTCTTCTGTCCTTCTGACCACCGGCCTCCAGGAAGCTTACTGACGAGTGGGCCACGCTTCAAACAACTTGCTTGCAAAGAGGTGAGGTCCGCAGCTCCCTACATGTTTCATTCCAGCGTCCAACAGGTGTGTAGCGCACCACAATCCTTCTTACCCACTGGAGGTGCGTTCTTCTGGTAGCATATAGCTACACCATTTCTCTTCTCCCTGTATTACACACAAAAACCATAGAAACATACAATGCTGAAACCACACTACAGTCAATGAGAAGAGAAACGCACCTTTAGAGGACTTGAATTAGCTGGGGAATGGGCCACTCTTAAAGAAGCTGTCGTGCAAAGAGACAACGTCCACAGCTCCTTGCATGTGTCGCTCCTGTCTCCAAAAGGTGAATAGCACGCAACAATTCTACTTTCCTATTGTAGGCGCGTTCTTCTGGTAGCATATAGCTACACCCTTTCTCTTCTCCCTGTAACACACAAAAAACACACTAAAGCATACTATTCTCAAGCCGCACTACAGTCAAAAAGAAAAGGAACGCACCTTAAGAGGACTTAATCTGGCTGGGAAATGGGCCACTCTTCAAGCAGCTTGCAGGCAAAGAGGTGAGGTCCACGGCTCCCTGCATGAGTCGCTCCTGTGTCCAACAGGAGTGTAGCGCACCACAATCCTACTTACCCACTGGAGGTGCGTTCTTCCGGTAGCATATAGCTACTCTTTTTCTCTTCTCCCTTTAACAAATAGTCCCTTTCTTGCCCACAGTGCAGGCAAGAAAGTCGAATGTATAGCTGAAGCGAATTGGAACGGAGACATTCGCCGACTCGACGCATGACAAGAGGGACGACATTCTGAACCGTCAGGCAGAGTAAAATGAATTTAACAACGTGTATGCAGACATCAGGGCCTGCATGCATGGTGTTAAAATATGCAGCCACCTCCAACCCCGTTCTGCTGCCCTTACCATCACCAGAATTGGTGCATTTGCACACCAATAAATCCTATCGTCCACTAACATGTAAACGATAGCAAAGTGCCTGACGGTCCAGAAATTCTGACCCTCCAAAATGCAAAAAAAACATGCCGTGTTCTTCTGGCATTAAGTCATCCTTTGGAACCCAGAAAAGAAAAAACATCCTGTGTCTTCTTTTTTTGGGCTGCGGAGAAAATGCCAGAGAAAAGGCATAAGGCACTAAATGCAGACATAAAAGGTTATGTGCTGCATTAGTGGACAACAAGTCTGCCCCTGCGATGAACAGCAGGGGTATAAGAAGCGCAAAATCGTCGTTACTTGCAAAGAAAAGTCCAGCTTGAAGGGTGAAAATCTTCTTCGGATCCTTGTGTCTGGGCTTCTTTCCAAATGGGCGCTGAGAGAGAGACGCTGGGATCTTTCTGGCCTCCGCAGATAAGATCCTTTGCAATGGAACATATTGGAGTGGTCATGCAGTCCTCTTCTGTCCTTATGACCACCGGCCTCCAGGATGCTTACTGACGATTGGGCCACACTTCAAGCAACTTGCTTGCAAAGAGGTGAGGTCCGCAGCTCCCTACATGTTTCATTCCAGCGTCCAATAGGTGTGTAGCACACTACAATCCTTCTTACCCACTGGAGGTGCGTTCTTCTGGTAGCATATAGCTACACCATTTCTCTTCTCCCTGTATTACACACAAAAACCATAGAAACATACAATGCTGAAACCACACTACAGTCAATGAGAAGAGAAACGCACCTTTAGAGGACTTGAATTAGCTGGGGAATGGGCCACTCTTAAAGAAGCTGTCGTGCAAAGAGACAACGTCCACAGCTCCTTGCATGTGTCGCTCCTGTCTCCAAAAAGTGAATAGCACACAACAATTCTACTTTCCTATTGTAGGCACGTTCTTCTGGTAGCATATAGCTACACCCTTTCTCTTCTCCCTGTAACACACAAAAAACACACTAAAGCATACTATTCTCAAGCCGCACTACAGTCAAAAAGAAAAGGAACGCACCTTAAGAGGACTTAATCTGGCTGGGAAATGGGCCACTCTTCAAGTAGCTTGCAGGCAAAGAGGTGAGGTCCACGGCTCCCTGCATGAGTCGCTCCTGTGTCCAACAGGAGTGTAGAGCACCATAATCCTACTTACCCACTGGAGGTGCGTTCTTCCGGTAGCATATAGCTACTCTTTTTCTCTTCTCCCTTTAACAAATAGTCCCTTTCTTGCCCACAGTGCAGGCAAGAAAGTCGAATGTATAGCTGAAGCGAATTGGAACGGAGACATTCGCCGACTCGACGCAAGACAAGAGGGACGATATTCTGAACCGTCAGGCAGAGTAAAATGAATTTAACAACGTGTATGCAGACATCAGGGCCTGCATGCATGGTGTTAAAATATGCAGCCACCTCCAACCCCGTTCTGCTGCCCTTACCATCACCAGAATTGGTGCATTTGCACACCAATAAATCCTATCGTCCACTAACATGTAAACGATAGCAAAGTGCCTGACGGTCCAGAAATTCTGACCCTCCAAAATGCAAAAAAAACATGCCGTGTTCTTCTGGCATTAAGTCATCCTTTGGAACCCAGAAAAGAAAAAACATCCTGTGTCTTCTTTTTTTGGGCTGCGGAGAAAATGCCAGAGAAAAGGCATAAGGCACTAAATGCAGACATAAAAGGTTATGTGCTGCATTAGTGGACAACAAGTCCGCCCCTGCGATGGACAGCAGGGGTGTAAGAAGCGCAAAATCGTCGTTACTTGCAAAGAAAAGTCCAGCTTGAAGGGTGAAAATCTTCTTCGGATCCTTGTGTCTGGGCTTCTTTCCAAATGGGCGCTGAGAGAGAGACGCTGGGATCTTTCTGGCCTCCGCAGATAAGATCCTTTGCAATGGAACATATTGGAGTGGTCATGGAGTCCTCTTCTGTCCCTATGACCACCGGCCTCCAGGACGCTTACTGACGATTGGGCCACACTTCAAACAACTTGCTTGCAAAGAGGTGAGGTCCGCAGCTCCCTACATGTTTCATTCCAGCGTCCAATAGGTGTGTAGCACACTACAATCCTTCTTACCCACTGGAGGTGCGTTCTTCTGGTAGCATATAGCTACACCATTTCTCTTCTCCCTGTATTACACACAAAAACCATAGAAACATACAATGCTGAAACCACACTACAGTCAATGAGAAGAGAAACGCACCTTTAAAGGACTTGAATTAGCTGGGGAATGGGCCACTCTTAAAGAAGCTGTCGTGCAAAGAGACAACGTCCACAGCTCCTTGCATGTGTCGCTCCTGTCTCCAAAAAGTGAATAGCACGCAACAATTCTACTTTCCTATTGTAGGCACGTTCTTCTGGTAGCATATAGCTACACCCTTTCTCTTCTCCCTGTAACACACAAAAAACACACTAAAGCATACTATTCTCAAGCCGCACTACAGTCAAAAAGAAAAGGAACGCACCTTAAGAGGACTTAATCTGGCTGGGAAATGGGCCACTCTTCAAGCAGCTTGCAGGCAAAGAGGTGAGGTCCACGGCTCCCTGCATGAGTCGCTCCTGTGTCCAACAGGAGTGTAGAGCACCATAATCCTACTTACCCACTGGAGGTGCGTTCTTCCGGTAGCATATAGCTACTCTTTTTCTCTTCTCCCTGTAACAAATAGTCCCTTTCTTGCCCACAGTGCAGGCAAGAAACTGGAACGTATAGCTGAAGCGAATTGGAACGGAGACATTCGCCGACTCGACGCATGACAAGAGGGACGACATTCTGAACCGTCAGGCAGAGTAAAATGAATTTAACAACGTGTATGCAGACATCAGGGCCTGCATGCATGGTGTTAAAATATGCAGCCACCTCCAACCCCGTTCTGCTGCCCTTACCATCACCAGAATTGGTGCATTTGCACACCAATAAATCCTATCGTCCACTAACATGTAAACGATAGCAAAGTGCCTGACGGTCCAGAAATCCTGACCCTCCAAAATGCAAAAAAAACATGCCAGTGTTCTTCTGGCATTAAGTCATCCTTTGGAACCCAGAAAAGAAAAAACATCCTGTGTCTTCTTTTTCTGGGCTGCGGAGAAAATGCCAGAGAAAAGGCATAAGGCACTAAATGCAGATATAAATGGTTATGTGCTGCATTAGTGGACAACAAGTCCGCCCCTGCGATGGACAGCAGGGGTGTAAGAAGCGCAAAATCGTCGTTACTCGCAAAGAAAAGTCCAGCTTGAAGTGTGAAAATCTTCTTCGGATCCTTGTGTCCGGGCTTCTTTCCAAATGGGCGCTGAGAGAGAGATGCTGGGATCTTTCTGGCCTCCGCAGATAAGATCCTTTACAATGGAACATATTGGAGTGGTCATGGAGTCCTCTTCTGTCCTTATGACCACCGGCCTCCAGGACGCTTACTGACGATTCGGCCACACTTCAAACAACTTGCTTGCAAAGAGGTGAGGTCTGCAGCTCCTTACATGTTTCATTCCAGCGTCCAATAGGTGTGTAGCGCACTACAATCCTTCTTACCCACTGGAGGTGCGTTCTTCTGGTAGCATATAGCTACACCATTTCTCTTCTCCCTGTATTACACACAAAAACCATAGAAACATACAATGCTGAAACCACACTACAGTCAATGAGAAGAGAAACGCACCTTTAGAGGACTTGAATTAGCTGGGGAATGGGCCACTCTTAAAGAAGCTGTCGTGCAAAGAGACAACGTCCACAGCTCCTTGCATGTGTCGCTCCTGTCTCCAAAAGGTGAATAGCACGCAACAATTCTACTTTCCTATTGTAGGCGCGTTCTTCTGGTAGCATATAGCTACACCCTTTCTCTTCTTCCTGTAACACACAAAAAACACACTAAAGCATACTATTCTCAAGCCGCACTACAGTCAAAAAGAAAAGGAACGCACCTTAAGATGACTTAATCTGGCTGGGAAATGGGCCACTCTTCAAGCAGCTTGCAGGCAAAGAGGTGAGGTCCACGGCTCCCGGCATGAGTCACTTCTGTGTCCAACAGGAGTGTAGCGCACCACAATCCTACTTACCCACTGGAGGTGCGTTCTTCCGGTAGCATATAGCTACTCTTTTTCTCTTCTCCCTGTAACAAAGAGTCCCTTTCTTGCCCACAGTGCAGGCAAGAAAGTCAAACGTATAGCTGAAGCGAATTGGAACGGAGACATTCGCCGACTCGACGCATGACAAGAGGGAAGACATTCTGAACCATCAGGCAGAGTAAAATGAATTTAACAACGTGTATGCAGACATCAGGGCCTGCATGCATGGTGTTAAAATATGCAGCCACCTCCAACCCCGTTCTGCTGCCCTTACCATCACCAGAATTGGTGCATTTGCACACCAATAAATCCTATCGTCCACTAACATGTAAACGATAGCAAAGTGCCTGACGGTCCAGAAATTCTGACCCTCCAAAATGCAAAAAAAACATGCCGTGTTCCTCTGGCATTAAGTCATCCTTTGGAACCCAGAAAAGAAAAAACATCCTGTGTCTTCTTTTTTTGGGCTGCGGAGAAAATGCCAGAGAAAAGGCATAAGGCACTAAATGCAGACATAAATGGTTATGTGCTGCATTAGTGGACAACAAGTCCGCCCCTGCGATGGACAGCAGGGGTGTGAAGAAGCACAAAATCGTCGTTACTCGCAAAGAAAAGTCCAGCTTGAAGGGTGAAAATCTTCTTCGGATCCTTGTGTCTGGGCTTCTTTCCAAATGGGCGCTGAGAGAGAGACGCTGGGATCTTTCTGGCCTCCGCAGATAAGATCCTTTGCAATGGAACATATTGGAGTGGTCATGGAGTCCTCTTCTGTCCTTATGACCACCGGCCTCCAGGACGCTTACTGACGATTGGGCCACACTTCAAACAACTTGCTTGCAAAGAGGTGAGGTCCGCAGCTCCCTACATGTTTCATTCCAGCGTCCAATAGGTGTGTAGCGCACTACAATCCTTCTTACCCACTGGAGGTGCGTTCTTCTGGTAGCATATAGCTACACCATTTCTCTTCTCCCTGTATTACACACAAAAACCATAGAAACATACAATGCTGAAACCACACTACAGTCAATGAGAAGAGAAACGCACCTTTAGAGGACTTGAATTAGCTGGGGAATGGGCCACTCTTAAAGAAGCTGTCGTGCAAAGAGACAACGTCCACAGCTCCTTGCATGTGTCGCTCCTGTCTCCAAAAAGTGAATAGCACGCAACAATTCTACTTTCCTATTGTAGGCGCGTTCTTCTGGTAATACATAGCTACACCCTTTCTCTTCTCCCTGTAACACACAAAAAACACACTAAAGCATACTATTCTCAAGCCGCACTACATTTCAAAAGAAAAGGAACGCACCTTAAGAGGACTTAATCTGGCTGGGAAATGGGCCACTCTTCAAGCAGCTTGCAGGCAAAGAGGTGAGGTCCACGGCTCCCGGCATGAGTCGCTCCTGTGTCCAACAGGAGTGTAGTGCACCACAATCCTACTTACCCACTGGAGGTGCGTTCTTCCGGTAGCATATAGCTACTCTTTTTCTCTTCTCCCTGTAACAAATAGTCCCTTTCTTGCCCACAGTGCAGGCAAGAAAGTCGAACGTATAGCTGAAGCGAATTGGAACGGAGACATTCGCCGACTCGACGCATGACAAGAGGGTAGACATTCTGAACCATCAGGCAGAGTAAAATGAATTTAACAACGTGTATGCAGACATCAGGGCCTGCATGCATGGTGTTAAAATATGCAGCCACCTCCAACCCCGTTCTGCTGCCCTTACCATCACCAGAATAAATCCTATCGTCCACTAACATGTAAACGATATCAAAGTGCCTGACGGTCCAGAAATTCTGACCCTCCAAAATGCAAAAAAAACATGCCGTGTTCTTCTGGCATTAAGTCATCCTTTGGAACCCAGAAAAGAAAAAACATCCTGTGTCTTCTTTTTTTGGGCTGCGGAGAAAATGCCAGAGAAAAGGCATAAGGCACTAAATGCAGACATAAATGGTTATGTGCTGCATTAGTGGACAACAAGTCTGCGCCTGCGATGAACAGCAGGGGTGTGAGAAGCGCAAAATCGTCGTTACTTGCAAAGAAAAGTCCAGCTTGAAGGGTGAAAATCCTCTTCGGATCCTTGTGTCCGGGCTTCTTTCGAAATGGGCGCTGAGAGAGAGATGCTGGGATCTTTCTGGCCTCCGCAGATAAGATCCTTTGCAATGGAACATATTGGAGTGGTCATGGAGTCCTCTTCTGTCCCTATGACCACCGGCCTCCAGAACGCTTACTGACGATTGGGCCACACTTCAAACAACTTGCTTGCAAAGAGGTGAGGTCCGCAGCTCCCTACATGTTTCATTCCAGAGTCCAATAGGTGTGTAGCACACTACAATCCTTCTTACCCACTGGAGGTGTGTTCTTCTGGTAGCATATAGCTACACCCTTTCTCTTCTCCCTGTAACACACAAAAAACACACTAAAGCATACTATTCTCAAGCCGCACTACACTCAAAAAGAAAAGCAACACACCTTAAGATGACTTAATCTGGCTGGGAAATGGGCCACTCTTCAAGCAGCTTGCAGGCAAAGAGGTGAGGTCCACGGAACCCGGCATGAGTCGCTCCTGTGTCCAACAGGAGTGTAGCGCACCACAATCCTACTTACCCACTGGAGGTGCGTTCTTCTGATAGCATATAGCTACTCTTTTTCTCTTCTCCCTGTAACAAAGAGTCCCTTTCTTGCCCACAGTGCAGGCAAGAAAGTCAAACGTATAGCTGAAGCGAATTGGAACAGAGACAGTCGCCGACTCGACGCATGACAAGAGGGACGACATTCTGTACCGTCAGGCAGAGTAAAATAAATTTAACAACGTGTATGCAGATATCCGGGCCTGCATGCATGGTGTTAAAATATGCAGCCACCTCCAACCCCGTTCTGCTGCCCTTACCATCACCAGAATTGGTGCATTTGCACACCAATAAATCCTATCGTCCACTAACATGTAAACAATAGCAAAGTGCCTGACAGTCCAGAAATCCTGACCCACCAAAATGCAAAAAAAATATGCCGTTTTCCTCTGGCATTAAGTCATCCTTTGGAACTCAGAAAAGAAAAAACATCCTGTGTCTTCTTTTTCTGGGCTGCGGAGAAAATGCCAGAGAAAAGGCATAAGGCACTAAATGCAGATATAAATGGTTATGTGCTGCATTAGTGGACAACAAGTCTGCCCCTGCGATGGACAGCAGGGGTGTAAGAAGCACAAAATCGTTGTTACTTGCAAAGAAAAGTCCAGCTTGAAGGGTGAAAATCCTCTTCGGATCCTTGTGTCCGGGCTTCTTTCCAAATGGGTGCTGAGAGAGAGACGCTGGGATCTTTCTGGCCTCTGCAGATGAGATCCATCGCAATGGAAAACATTGGAGTGGTCGTGCAGTCCTCTTCTGTCCTTCTGACCACCGGCCTCCAGGAAGGTTACTGACGAGTGGGCCACACTTCAAACAACTTGCTTGCAAAGAGGTGAGGTCCGCAGCTCCCTACATGTTTCATTCCAGAGTCCAACAGGTGTGTAGCGCACCACAATCCTTCTTACCCACTGGAGGTGCGTTCTTCTGGTAGCATATAGCTACACCATTTCTCTTCTCCCTGTATTACACACAAAAACCATAGAAACATACAACGCTGAAACCACACTACAGTCAATGAGAAGAGAAATGCACCTATAGAGGACTTGAATTAGCTGGGGAATGGGCCACTCTTATAGAAGCTGTCGTGCAAAGAGACCACGTCCACAGCTCCTTGCATGTGTCGCTCCTGTCTCCAAAAGGTGAATAGCACGCAACAATTCTACTTTTCTATTGTAGGCGCGTTCTTCTGGTAGCATATAGCTACACCATTTCTCTTCTCCCTGTAACACACAAAATATACACTAAAGCATACTATTCTCAAGCCGCACTACAGTCAAAAAGAAAAGGAACGCACCTTAAGAGGACTTGACGCATGACAAGAGGGACAACATTCTGAACCGTCAGGCAGAGTAAAATGAATTTAACAGCGTGTATGCAGACATCAGGGCCTGTATGCATGGTGTTAAAATATGCAGCCACCTCCAACCCCGTGCATTTGCACACCAATAAATCCTATCGTCCACTAACATGTAAACGATATCAAAGTGCCTGACAGTCCAGAAATTCTGACCCTCCAAAATGCAAAAAAAAACATGCCGTGTTCTTCTGGCATTAAGTGATCCTTTGGAAACCAGAAAAGAAAAAACATCCTGTGTCTTCTTTTTCTGGGCTGCGGAGAAAATGCCAGAGAAAAGGCATAAGGCACTAAATGCAGATATAAAAGGTTATGTGCTCCATTAGTGGACAACAAGTCTGCGCCTGCGATGGACAGCAGGGGTGTGAGAAGCGCAAAAGTGTCGTTACTTGCAAAGAAAAGTCCAGCTTGAAGTTTAAATATCCTCTTCGGATCCTTGTGTCTGGGCTTCTTTCCAAATGGGCGCTGACAGAGAGACGCTGGGATCTTTCTTGACTCCGCAGATAAGATCCATACCAATGGAACACATTGGAATGGTCGTGCAGTCCTCTTCTGTCCTTCTGACCACCGGCCTCCAGGATGCTTACTGACGAGTGGGCCTGGCTTCAGTGGTGACGTTCGGCACACGTGACATCACCTAAAGTGCAGAAGATGACGCCGGATGCCTGGGACAGGTGAGTAAAAATGTTTGTTATTTTTACTCACCTCGGAAAGGGGCCCAGCGGCACATGATGCTGGGTTCCTTTCTGTCATTGATATGGCCGGTTCTGGCTCCGGGATCCGGAGTCATCAGGCTCCGGTTCCCAGTGGCCCTTTTGGGGAAGAGGGCCCTGGGCAATTTCCCACTTTGCACCCCCTAACGCCGGCCCTGCACACGGTATAATTTCCCATAGCGGCCTCTCCACACAGTATAATATCACATATCGGCCCGTTCACACAATTTAATTTCCTGCAGTGGCCCCTGCATACAATATTATGTTACATAGCGGCCCCTGCACACTGTATAATGTCATATAGCGGCCCCTGCTTACATTATAATGTCTCATAGTTCCCCCTGCTCACAGTATAATGTCATATAATGGCCCTTCCACATAGTATTATGTCCCATAGTGGCCCCTGCACACAGTATTATGTCCCAGTGTGGCTCCTGCATACATTATAATGTCTCATAGTGGCCCCTCCACATAGTATAAAGTCATATAGTGGCCCCTGTACACAGTATGATTTCCTATAGTGGCTTCTCTGCATAGTATAATGTCCCATAGCGGCCCCTGCACACAGTGTAATGTCCCATAGTAACCCCTTCATACATTATAATGTCCTATAGTGTCCCCTGCTCACAGTATAATGTCATATAGTGGCCCTTACACATAGTATTATGTCCCATAGTGGCCCCTGCATACATTATAATGTTTCATAGTGGCCCCTGCACATAGTAAAATGTCATATAGTGACCCCTGCACACATTATGATTTCCTATAGAAGCCCCTCCTCACAATATAATGTTCCATAGTGGTCCCTGCACACAGTATAATGTCCTACAGTGACCCCCTACTCGCAGTATAATGTCATATAGTGGCCCCTCCACACAGTATTATGTACCATAGTTGCCCCTCCACACAGTATAATGTTCCATAGCGGCCCCTGCACACAGTATAATGTCCCATAGTGGCCCCTCCACACAGTGTAATGTCCCATAGCAGCCACTGCATACATTATAATGTTCTATAGTGGACCCTGCTCATAGAATAATGTCATATAGTGGCGCCTCCACACAGTATAATGTTCCTTAGCGACCCCTACACACAGTATAATGTCCCATTGTGGCCCCTGCACACAGTATAATGTCTCATAGCGGCCTCTGCATACATTATAATTTTCTATAGTGACCCCTGCTCAGAGTATAATGTCCCATAACGGCCCCTCTACACAGTATTATGTCCCATTGTTGCCCCTCCACACAGTATTATGTCCCATAGTGGCCCCAATAGTGTTCGTTGCAAAAATAGCAAAAATTTCGGCTTCAGCAGAACCTAAAATTTTGGGGGTACACCACCCACAAACTATTATTATACTCTGGATTTTTTTTCAGACCCAGGAGTATAATGAACGGAGGCCCAGGGGAGGTGATAAACAGAAAAAACAATGCTACTTACCTCTCCTGGGCGCTGCTGCGACTCCCTGCTGTTTTCAGTACTCTTCAATTACGTCACAGACAATGGTCGGCCTGACCCACATGACCTTTGTGACATCACTACAGAGGCTAAAGACAGCATGGAGTCGTGCTAGTGAGGTGAGTAACACTGGTTTTTATGTTCGCTCACATCCCCTGGGCCTCCGATCATTATTCTCCAGAGGTCTGAAGAGACCCTAGAGTATAATAATAGCAGTATTTGTTGGGGTTCGCCTGAGGCCTTACTTTCCAATCCCTGCTCCTGCCCACAGCCATCTCTTTTTCCCCTTCTTCCCTCTAGGGGGCCCCAGCAACGTGATATGAGACACACAGGGCAGAAGGAGAAGCGGAGGCGGCCGTGAGCAGGAACAGGGATCAGTAAGTAAATAGGGCCCATTACCTGCTGGGACTACTCAGGAATAATACAGAAAGTAATGCTGTAGAGAAGTCATAATGTACACAGGAAAACATACAATATGGCCACATCTAATAGTACACCCCTCTTATATCTGTATGAGGGGAAATGGGCCCCATAGAAAAATATTGACTATATGTAAAATGTGTCATATAATATGTGCTGGTATGTAACATATAAAATATATAATAAAATATTCTATACATGTATAATGGGGTCTATAGGGATGCGCCATATGATAGATCCATCCCCCGCTTACTTTCCATTTTCCTGTTCCTATAACAGAGGTGTGAACTCAGCCTAAATGATAAATGACATATAACCATTTATCTAGTGGGTGTTACTGGTTTCCTGGTTTATGTGGTTCTATTTGTACCAAAAGAAGACAGTCAGCATGCAGGATTCACAAAGCATATCAGGTGATGATAAAGAAATTCATGAATAAACAGCAAATAATAGTTTTATAATAGTTTTCCCAGGAATGGCGGCCACTGGTGGGGGAGGGGGGTACCTGGTGTATGGAATGTTCAGTAAAAGCAGACAACTGTCACATTGTAGCAAAAATGTTGGTAACAACATGGTTACATCGCCCCCTATAGGACATTTGTACTGACACTTTATAACACTCGGTTCCTCCAACCTTAACATACCATGTGTCATACTACACAGCGGCCACTAGATGGAGCCTCTGCCTAAATTTACTCTCTCCATACCTGTAATACCGGCTGTGGATTCTCCTATCAGCGGCCGGGCGCTCTCCTCCTGGGTGTAGCTCCTCCTCCTGCTGGGCGCTCTCCTCCTGGGTGTAGCTCCTCCTCCTGCTGGGCGCTCTCCTCCTGGGTGTAGCTCCTCCTCCTGCTGGGCGCTCTCCTCCTGGGTGTAACTCCTCCTCCTGTTGGGCGATCTCCTCCAGGATGTGGCTCCTCCTCCTGCTTGGCTGTTCCCCCTCCTTCAGTGCTCCAGACTGCCGTCTCCTGCACTTACCCTTGGTGAACATTCGTTCCTCCTCGATTGGTGACGTCACATTCTCAGTGGCATCGCGTGGGCGGGCCAGCTACCTTTTGGCATGTGACTCCGTAAAAAGGGGCGGGGCTGTAGGCGGGGCTCCGCCTCCTGCTGGGCGCTCTCCTCTGGGTGGTATATCCTGCATATACTGGGCTGATACTGCCCTGTGTGTATGTCCTGTATGCTCATTACTCACTCCTGGGAACTGTATCTTATCCTGTAGGGCGCTGTCCCCTGGGTGTAGCTCCTCCTATGGCAGTATTAGTATAGCACTCTACTGGCAGTATTAGTATAGCACTGTATGGCAGTATTAGTATAGCACCCTCTGTATGGCAGTATTCGTCCTGGGACTGTATGGCAGTCCTCGTAAGCCTGTATGGCTATATTACTCCTGGCAGTATTAGTCTAGCCCTATATGGCAGTATCCCCCTATAGCACTGTATGGCAGTATCAGTCTCGCACTGTATGGCAGTATTAGTCATAGCACTGTATGGCAGTATTAGTATCGCACTGTGTGGCAGTATTAGTATAGCACTGTATGGCAGTATTACTATGGCAGTATTAGTATAGCACTGTATGGCAGTATTAGTATAGCACTGGATGGCAGTATTACTATGGCAGTATTAGTATAGCACTGTATGGCAGTATTAGTATAGCACTGTATGGCAGTATTAGTAAGCACTGTATGGCAGTATCAGTATAGCACTGTATGGCAGTATCAGTATAGCACTGTATGGCAGTATTAGTATAGCACTGTATGGCAGTATTACTATGGCAGTATTACTATAGCACTGTATGGCAGTATTAGTATAGCACTGTATGACAGTATTACTATGACACAGAGGTGTAGCTAGCGGGGGGGGGGCAGAGGGGGCAGCCGCCCCGGGCCCACTGACTCTTTGGGGCCCACCCCGGGGCCGCCATTAATACATCCTTTATTTCTATGCTTCCTGGTGCTTAACTGTCTTGTAAACCGCAAGCCAATACAGGCCTGCGGTTTGCAAGACCCCGAGACCACAGACCGATGTCTTCTTCTAAGCACAGGCGGTGCGATGACGTCACAACATCGCGCCACCCGCGCTCAGACACAGACGTCATGCGCGTGGACTGGGAGGAAGCGGCGGCTCCGTTCATCAGCATCACAGGTAGGTGAGTATGACTCTTTTTTTGTGGGTATATTAATAGTATAAGGGGTGGTTAGGGGGGGGAAATATAACTATAAGGGAGGATTCATTAGGGGGCATTATGACGATGGGGGGGTCATTTATATAAGGGTTATTAGGGGGTATTATAAATACAAGGGGGGAGGTTATTTATATAAGGGGCCATTAGGGGGCATCATTTATATTAGGAGGCATTATGAACATAAGTGGGTGGTCATTGATATAAGGGGTCATTAGAGGTGCAGTATTTATGTCAGGGGGAATTGGGCATAATATGAGGGTCAATTAATTAAATTAAAGTTGCACTTGCGCCTTATTAAGACTAAGACCCCATGTACTGGGCTGCAGCAAAAAAAGCGCGGCGGGAAAAACTGTGGCGGTAACGTGTTTTTTCCCGCAGTGCTTTTCACAGAAGGTCCGCAGAGGTTTTCCCTGTGGACTTTCTGTTTTCAATACACCTATATGGAAACCGCCAGTGTTTCTGTAGGTATAATTGACATGCTGCAATTTCCAAAACCGCAACGGTTTTGGAAATCGCAATGTGTCTGCTGCACATAATGTGTGGATGGGATTTGCTAGAATGTTGCGGTTTTTTTCTGTGGGTTCTCGCCACATGGGGCCCCCATCCCTACTTTGCAGTATAATATGCACAGCGGATAATCTGCGATTTCCAAAACAGTCGCAGTTTTGGAAATCGCAGAATGTCAATTATACCTACGGAAACGCCAGCGGTTTCCCTATAGATATAATTGAAGCAGAAAGTCGGCAGAGGAAACCTCTGTGAACTTTCTGTGCAAAGTGCTGCTGGAAGAACTGCGATGCGTCGCCGCCGTGGTTTTTCCCGCAGCTCTTTTTTGCTGCGGGATGCCACATGGGGCCTTAGCCTTAAGGCATTTCCAGCTCATTTTTATTGATGATCTATCCTCAGAATAAAACATCAATAAGAGATAAGTGATTCCCCACTGATCAGCTGTATGAAGGTTCCCGGCGCCTGTTTATATCACACGCTGTCTGTTTATAGTGACCGTGTGATGTCATTCCAGCCTTGTCACATAGATGTGTATAGGACGAGGCTGTAGTTACATTACATGGCCGCTATGAGATGAATGACACTATGTAAACAGAGAAGGGGTCACGGCGCTTACACAGGTACCACGGTTCATTCAAACAGTTGTTCCTTGGGGGTCTCGGGTATTGGAACCCCAAAAATGTTTTTTCCCTTTTTTTCCTTTTTAATTAGGAAACACCTGGGGCATTATTAATAATATTAATAAATTTCACGGTTCACTGTCAGAAGGGCGTTCCTGACTGTCTAGCTGCGCTGTGAGGAACGCCCTCCCTGACTGTGCTCGTCCATAGCACTTGTACTGAGGGGGGCGTTCCTCACAGCTCAGCGTCATCACTGGGCTGAGTACACCCCAGTACATTTCTATGGACGGGTACTGTAAGGGAGGGCGTTCCTCACAGCGCAACTAGACTGTCAGGAACGCCCTTCTGACAGTGAACCGTGAAATTTAGACCCTCCGATATCTCCAGCCCCGGGACATATAACGGGAAAGTCGGCAGTGTGTTGAATTCAGCGCACTGTCGGCTTTCTAGCGGTATGTAAAACAGCATATACATGAGGACGTGAAAGGTCCTCTTAAAGGGGTGCAAAGGAAAGTTATTAGTTTAAAGATGCACTTGGGGGTATTATTCATTATGGGGGGTATATTATATATTTTATAATTGGGGTAGCAGCAGGATGGGGGTTTTGTGTAGGTGAGGACAATGTGGGTCAGGTGCCTGGAAAAGTGAGGAGCCAAAGATGTCTGTGTTTCAAACTTTACAGAGACTGGAAGAAGTGGTCATGGCCGTCCAGATGAAAGAGATGCGGAATGTGAAGGATTGGTCAGAGACATCACCTGTAAGTCACTAAATGTTACTGCCCTGTATTCACCTAAATCGTCTGTGTAGAGCCACTGTATACCACTATACGCTCACCGTATACTGATAGTATCGGTATACAAAACCCGGGGGGGGCCCCCCCCCCCCCCCCCCCCCCCCCCCCCGCAAAACCCCCCGCCGCCCCTGCTATGGAAGTATGGCATGTCCTAGTATGGCGCTGTATGGCAGTATTAGTATAGCACTGTATGGCCGTATTACTTGCCCTGTATGGCAGTATTAGTATAGCACTGTATGGCAGTATTAGTATAGCACTGTATGGCAGTATTAGTATAGCACTGTATGGCAGTATTAGTATAGCACTGTATGGCAGTATTAGTATAGCACTGTATGGCAGTATTAGTATAGCACTGTATGGCAGTATTAGTATAGCACTGTATGGCAGTATTAGTATAGCACTGTATGGCAGTATTAGTATAGCACTGTATGGCAGTATTAGTATAGCACTGTATGGCAGTATTAGTATAGCACTGTATGGCAGTATTAGTATAGCACTGTATGGCAGTATTAGTATAGCACTGTATGGCAGTATTAGTATAGCACTGTATGGCAGTATTAGTATAGCACTGTATGGAAGTATTAGTATAGCACTGTATGGCAGTATTAATATAGCACTGTATGGCAGTATTAGTATATCACTGTATGGCAGTATTAGTATAGCACTGTATGGCAGTATTAGTATAGCACTGTATGGCAGTATCAGTATAGCACTGTATGGCAGTATCAGTATAGCACTGTATGGCAGTATTAGTATAGCACTGTATGGCAGTATTAGTATAGCACTGTATGGCAGTATTAGTATAGCACTGTATGGCAGTATTAGTATAGCACTGTATGGCAGTATTAGTATAGCCGTATGGCAGTATTAGTATAGCACTGTATGGCAGTATTAGTATAGCACTGTATGGCAGTATTAGTATAGCACTGTATGGCAGTATTAGTATAGCACTGTATGGCAGTATTAGTATAGCACTGTATGGCAGTATTAGTATAGCACTGTATGGAAGTATTAGTATAGCACTGTATGGCAGTATTAGTATAGCACTGTATGGCAGTATTAGTATAGCACTGTATGGCAGTATCAGTATAGCACTGTATGGCAGTATTAGTATAGCACTGTATGGCAGTATTAGTATAGCACTGTATGGCAGTATTAGTATAGCACTGTATGGCAGTATTAGTATAGCACTGTATGGCAGTATCAGTATAGCACTGTATGGCAGTATTAGTATAGCACTGTATGGCAGTATTAGTATAGCACTGTATGGAAGTATTAGTATAGCACTGTATGGCAGTATTAGTATAGCACTGTATGGCAGTATTACTATGGCACTGTATAGCAGTATCAGTATAGCACTGTATGGCAGTATCAGTATAGCACCATATGGCAGTATTACTATGGCACTATATGGCAGTATTAGGCTATGGACTGTATGGCAGTATCAGTATGGCCTGTATGGGCGGGTTTTGGCCTGTTGGAGTATTAGTATAGCACTGTATGGCAGTATCAGTATAGCACTGTATGGCAGTATCAGTATAGCACCATATGGCAGTATTACTATGGCACTATATGGCAGTATTACTATGGCACTGTATGGCCGTATTCACATGGGTTCTGTATAACACTGTGTATATGGGCAGTGTAAGATGTGGCATCCGGACTCTGTATGATGTGTCTGACACCAGATATATGGACATGTCTGACACCATAAGTACAAGTAGTATTTGTATAGGCATTGTATGATACAAGTCATAAGACATTATATGGGCCAATTTATATGTCACTAGTATATGACACTATTCATACGGTGCTGTATAATATTATTTGTATGAGCACTGTATGACGCCATTTCTGGTGCTGTGCTGTGTGACACATAATCCTGACTATATGAAGTTATTTATATGGACATTGTGTGACTTTTTATATAGCGTACATGTATATAGTGGATTCTATCACCTATATGGACATTGTGTGACTTTTTATATGGCGTACATGTATATAGTGGATTCTATCACCTATATGGACACTATGTAACGTCTCGTTGTTACGATGGTTGGTGTCCTCAGCTGGAATTCTTCCTCAGTCTTCTCCACAGCCGGCGGCCATGATGCCGTGTCTCATGAGATCTCATGGTGGCTTCTATTCTGTGTCTACTCCGTGTGTCTTCTTCTAGTTGTCTCTAACATAGTGGATAGAACTGGATAGAATTCTAGACCTTATTATGATGTCATCATGTGACATCACAGCTCTGTATCCTCAGAAAGGATCAATGTGCCTTGTGACATCCGCATACAATTACTTTAACCCCTTCATGGCCTGGGAAGTCTTTAGGAACAGAAGTTTTTGGTTTGATGTCATTTCTTTATTCTCACCCTAAACATTTTACCATATGTATAGGATATTCAGTAAATGTCTGATAGATGCAAATCACACCTCATGGACTCTCACGTAACAGAATCATGTCTGACCTCCATTCTCAGACTCCTGGCTGCCACAGTCTCCATATTGTAGGTTATGTAATATACAGAAATATAGCGGCCTGCAGCGTCACCGCCAGTCATCTGTGCCAATAGGTCAGGTCATCACATGGACACACATATCGCCTACTGGCATATGTGAGACAGTGCACACCCGGCTGCTCACCTCTGCCCCCCCTGCAACTGCAAGCTGCCCTTTAGTCTTCATTACTGAGAGATGTAGCACCCCCAATACTGTGTCCAGGGATAGTCTGTGACTCCATATGTGGCCCCAGAGTTATTATTTTTAATTATTTATTATATTATTATATGAGACTTATCTTCCCTGGGAACATAAAAGAATTGGTCATCCTGGAATCCTACAGCCCAGGAGGTCCTGATACACATTAGATGGTCGGCCGACTTGGATGACGTTAGTCTCATGTACATGGCCAGATTATAGACTATTCATACCCTTTAGATAGCTGTAGGCCAAGCAGTTATGTCTCCTGACTGGCCCATATACATGTATCTGCTGGGTGTACTTGGTTATTGCCATAGGGCGAGGGTATACGCAGTTACCAGACTCTCTTTGCATCCCTTTTTCTCGGGATGTTGGGGATCAGTCTGGCTGCCCCATACACATTAGATTGCTGATATCTACTACTATGTAACTTCCCATCTTTCTCTTGCTTTTGGGGTCCCCAAGGGCTCTGTCTTAGGTCCGCTAGATTTCTGTTGCCCATTAACAAATATTTTACCCTCAGTTATCAGTCCAGACATTCATTATTAGACTAGATTAATTTTTGGCACATAAATATTAGTGACAAGACTCATGTAAGTTTGCAATGACAGAATATATCAATAAAAGTAGCAAAAAAAGTAACAACTTTACACTGATGAGCAGAAGGGTAACAATGGTTAGAACTTGTGACTTTCAGGCTCCATATCTCACCATTAACTACAGGTTAGAATGTGACACTACCATCATTTTATAGACAACCATCTTGGCTATCTCATACATAAATGTGACTTGCATCTATTTAGTATATGATTAGTTATGCAGATTCTTGTCATGTAACTACATTGTTACTGTTTTGCTCCTAATAATTTAAATTTTAATTTTTATAAATCCACCTTTGGCTTTCACCACTGCCTGAATCCTCCTGGGCATGCTCTCCATCAGATTCAAGCATGTTTTGACCGAAATCTGATCCCAGATCTCCTCTACACGCTCCCTAATGTTGGTACATACTGGTCAACTCACTTGGGTATGACTACAGCTTTTTCTTCAACTCTACCCACAAGTGTTGGATTGGGTTGAGGTCTGGGGACTATGGGGGACAAGCCAGCACCTCTACTTCATTGTCATTGAACCATTTCTTTGCTAAGCTCTACATATGCCTCAGATCATTGTCCTGCTGAAACACTATGTTGTCCTTTTCATACCCATAGTACTCGAGTATACAAAGTGACTTGTCTTGTAGGATTCTCACATATAGCTCAGCATTGAGACCACCATCAATGCTGAGGTTGTGAAACAACCCAATAGCCTCAGGCTTCCTCCACCAAACTTGACAATTTCTTAATCTGTTAGCCTCCTTTTCTTTTGTTTCTTTCAGACCCATTTGTCCCCACCAGAGCCCAGTCTATTGACTTTTGTCTCATCGCTCCAAATCACCCATTTCCAGTCTTCTACTGTCCACTTTTTGGTACTTTTTTTGCAAACTTGAGTCATCGCTTCTTATGACGGTATTGAAGTCGAGACTTCACCTATTTTCAGACTTTTGTAATCTGCGTCACTTGCATGCACGTTTGTGATCTCACTATTACGAAGCATTTGCGTTACCTCCACTGCTGTGTGTGTCGCACCAGATTTGATAGACCTTGTGTTCAGCCGACTTGTTGACTCAGATATTTTGCCTGGACGTCCACCTCTTGGCTTTTGAATGGACAGACTTCATTTTGTATTCTTTTACCTGTCATGGCACTCACATGATGCAGTTTGGCAATTTTCTTATCTGAGAGGCCGCTATCGATGAGCTGGATGATTCTGTTTCTCTTTACTTGTGAAATCTTCTTCATGGCGGATCCTCTATTTGAACCAGTGACCTTTCGCTCGGGGATTAATCTAATAACACCCTGACACTAGGTTCACACCTGCGTTCGGGTTTCCGTTCTTCAGGTCTGCTTGTGGACCTGAAAAACAGAAACCCAATCCACTTAAAAAGCAGTTATCTGCGGAAACCTGACTGCAATGGGGCCCGCCAGGTTTCCGCCCAAAAATGTGGAGAGAAAATCCTGCCTGCAGGACTTTTCTCTCTGCATTTTTCAAGCAGAATAAGCGATGGAATCCCCGAATGGGCAACAAGCGCAGATGTGAATCCAGCCTGAGCTGTTAGGGAATGTGAGAACAGGTTGTAATTTGTTGTATACAAGAAGAATAAGATTTTTCCACCACCAGTAGCAAAACAGTAACAATGTAGTTACATGACAAGAATCTGCATAACTAATCATATACTAAATAGATGCAAGTCACATTTATGTATGAGATAGCCAAGATGGTTGTCTATAAAATGATGGTAGTCTCATGTTCTAAGCTGTAGTGAATGGTGAGATATGTTCAAAACATTGTTACTCTTTTACCCGTGTAAAATGTTTTTGTACAATAAATACACTTTTTACTGTCTTGGGGATAGAGCTGTGTGAGGCCTTTTTTATGTTGGTTGAGGTTTTTTTCCATTGATACCGTGTTCCCATTTTGTTGCTCTTTATTGCATTTTTGATAGAAACTCACTGTGCCATATCACAAGTTCCATGCCCATTTTGTGATGAGGATAGACCATCAATGTGTAACCAGTCGAGGGCTACCTCTGACCTCAGGGCTACCTTTCACAATAAAGGGGCCACAGCGTTATCATGAGCACTATGGCACTTTGTTCTGTCATTAGCTTACTTCATGGGGTTCTGGGTCTCAGTGAGTCCATATTGAAGACTATGGCATGACCTACAATATGTATTTACAACTTGTATTAGTAAAAAATACAGCTAATAATTTTCTTCATGGCCACTTTTACCTCTTCATTCCTTAACGTATATATTATTGGATTTAGCATGGGGGTCACTGCCGTATACAGTGTGGAGAACACCAAGTCCTGTTCTTCTAGATGTTCTGAAGGAGGCTTCAGGTACATACACATACCAGCCCCATAAAATGTGCTCAAGACGGTAAGGTGTGAGGTGCAGGTGGAGAAGGCTTTCTTCCTTCCAGTTGTAGTAGGAATGCCGAGAACAACAAATATTATTTTGATGTATGATGTGAAACTAAGAAGAAATGGGAAAAGTCCAAGGGCTATGATCTCAAAATACAAGATGAGATGAAGTACAATATTAGCACAAGCAATTCTGTCAAGTGCCTTGATCTCACAGAAGAAATGTTGTATTTTATTAGAATGGCATATATTTATCTGGAGAATGGACAGAGTGAAGAACAAGGCGTTAACAGAGGCGGACATCCATATACATAATAGCAATAACATCAATTTCCCATTATACATAATCAAGTGGTAATGTAATGGTTTACAGATGGCCACATATCGGTCATAGGCCATAAAAGACAATAGGATGTCTTCTGTCCCGGCTGCAAACAAGTAAAAACCCAGTTGGGTGAAGCAATCTCCGAAAGAGATTGTATTGTTCCCGGTGAGTAAAATGTCCATCAGTTTTGGTAGAGTCGATGAAGTGAAAATCATGTCCACAGCTGACAAGTTGCTTAGAGAGATGTACATGGGTGTATGTAGGTGCACATCAGTGATCACACATATGATTATAATGATATTACCCAATAATCCAGCCACGTAGATGAGGAAAAATACAGTAAAAAGTAGAGGATGGTTTTTTGTTGAATTGGAAAAAGCCACAATCTCAAAATGATCAATAATTGTTTCATTCTCCATCAATTTTTTGATGAGTTCAGCGGCTCTCGTGCACTTTTATGGTGTATATTACACGGACAAAGAAACTAGACCTACAATAAAAGGTCTTTGACCTGTAGAAAAATATATCAAATTATTTTGAGAATTTTATCTTTATGTAGTTCACGTTCACGTAAATATTTTTTTTTAAGAAAATAAGTCCAGTTTGTACAGTAAGATCTTTTTCCTTTTGTGTGATCATTCCTGACATTGTTATTTCCCGGGTACATTAGGCCCCCCACCCCCCAACCCCACAGGGGTGACATCGGTTGTGGACACATTGCCTCTTCGTGCCCATATGAGAATGATCTGATCTATTTCCATCATTAAACAGGTTGTGGAAGTGACCTCATGTGTGTTGGCTCATACTAATGCAATAGTTCAGTCCCATTAAAATGAATTAGAGACTGAACTGCAGCCTGGCCATGTGACCAATGGACGTGATGTACAGTGGGGAAAAAAAAGTATTTAGTCAGCCACCAATTGTGCAGGTTCTCCCACTTAAAAAGATGAGGCCGGCCTGTAATTGTCATTATAGGTAGACCTCAACTATGAGAGACAAAATGAGAAAACATATCTAGAAAATCACATTGTCTGATTTTTAAAGAATTTATTTGCAAATTATGGTGGAAAATAGGTATTTGGTCAATAACAAAAGTTCATCTCAATACTTTGTTATATATCCTTTGTTGGCAATGAGAGAGGTCAAACGTTTTCTGTAAGTCTTCACAAGGTTGGCACACACTGTTGCTGGTATGTTGGCCCATTCCTCCATGCAGATCTCCTCTAGAGCAGTGATGTTTTGGGGCTGTCGCTGGGCAACACGGACTTTCAACTCCCTCCAAAGGTTTTCTATGGGGTTGAGATCTGGAGACTGGCTAGGCCACTCCAGGACCTTGAAATGCTTCTTACGAAGCCGCTCCTTCGTTGCCCTGGTGGTGTGCTTGGGATCATTGTCATGCTGAAAGACCCAGCCACGTTTCATCTTCAATGCCCTTGCTGATGGAAGGAGGTTTGCACTCAAAATCTCACGATACATGGCCCCATTCATTCTTTCATGTACACGGATCAGTAGTCCTGGTCCCTTTGCAGAGAAACAGCCCCAAAGCATGATGTTGCCACCCCCCATGCTTCACAGTAGGTATGGTGTTCTTTGGATGCAACTCAGCATTCACTCTCCTCCAAACACGACGGGTTGTGTTTCTACCAAACAGTTCTACTTTGGTTTCATCTGACCATATGACATTCTCCCAATACTCTTCTGGAACATCCAAACTTCAGATGGGCCCGGATATGTACTGACTTAAGCAGGGGGACACGTCTGGCACTGCAGGATCTGAGTCCTTGGCGGCGTAGTGTGTTACTGACGGTAGCCTTTGTTACGTTAGTCCCAGCTTTCTGCAGGTCATTCACTAGGTCCTCCCATGTGGTTCTGGGATTTTTGCTCACCGTTCTTGTGATCATTTTGACCCCACGGGGTGAGATCTTGCGTGGAGTCCCTGATCGAGGGAGATTATCAGTGGTCTTGTATGTCTTCCATTTTCTAATTATTGCTCCCACAGTAGATTTCTTCCCACCAAGCTGCTTGCCTATTGCAGATTCAGTCTTCCCAGCCTGGTGCAGGGCTACAATTTTGTTTCTGGTGTCCTTCCACAGCTCTTTGGCCATAGTGGAGTTTGGAGTGTGACTGTGAGGTTGTGGACAGGTGTCTTTTATACTGATAACAATGTCAAACAGGAGCCATTACTACAGGTAATGAGTGGAGGACAGAGGAGCCTCTTAAAGAAGAAGTTACAGGTCTGTGAGAGCCAGAAATCTTGCTTGTTTGTAGGTGACCAAATACTTATTTTCCACCATAGTTTGCAAATAAATTCTTTAAAAAATCAGACAGTGTGATTTTCTGGATTTGTTTTCTCATTTTGTCTCTCATAGCTGAGGTCTACCTATGATGACAATTACAGGCCAGCCTCATCTTTTTAAGTGGGAGAACTTGCACAATTGGTGGCTGACTAAATACTTTTTTTCCCCACTGTAACTTCCTGAGAAGAAGAGCAATGTTTTCTAATTCTGCTCACCCCTTTAAGCAATACAGATTAGTGAGGATGAGCAGGAATAAATCACAGAGATTTGGGAGTGCTTCATATAGTCAATTCTGTACCAAGCAATGCCATGTAGCCTTAGAATGTTATGGACCTAAAACCTCTAAAGAAAAAGTGATTTATGGAAGAAAATGTACACCCTATCCAAATATTCATCTACCTATTACCATTAGAGTTATTTTAATAATGGAAGGAACGAGCATTGCCTACAGAACGCCAAACAGTTCACACATTGTGGCATATTGTGGGCATTACTTGTATCAATTGTTTCCGGGCTCCGTTGTCGTCTGTTTTTCCATTCTTCTGATCCTCCAATGGACATAGTGCCATATTATGCCCATACAATGTCCTAAACTGTACAGAGAGTGTCATATGTTACTCGCATAGACCCACATCTACTAATGCAGATACCCCTGAAAAATGGGCTGATATGCTGGTTCTGGTGACCCTAACCTATCTATCTGCAGGGCTGGATTGATGTGCTGGGTTCTGGTGACCCTAACCTATCTATCTGCAGGGCTGGATTGATATGCTGGGTTCTGGTGACCCTAACCTATCTATCTGCAGGGCTGGATTGATATGCTGGGTTCTGGTGACCCTAACCTATCTATCTGCAGGGCTGGATTGATATGCTGATTCTGGTGACCCTAACCTATCTATCTGCAGGGCTGGATTGATATGCTGATTCTGGTGACCCTAACCTATCTATCTGCAGGGCTGGATTGATATGCCGGGTTCTGGTGACCGTCACCTATCTATCTGCAGGGCTGGATTGATATGCCGGGTTCTGGTGACCGTCACCTATCTATCTGCAGGGCTGGATTGATATCCTGGGTTCTGGTGATAGACTTCCTCTAATTTAGCTTCAACATTATAATGTATTAGTAACATGGCAGGAATATTTCAGAGGCTGTCTGCCAGTGCTGAAGGATGGGGCAGATTCTTGAAGAACCCCTGTGAGTTACATGTAGACAACCCTTGTATAGTGACCATACCATATGCTAATAATATTGAAAGTTTCCATGCTAAAATACAATGTGATGATAAAATATAAGCATTGGTTACACCCGCACTATAGTATTTTGGTTAATCCAATTTATTAAATGATGTTCAGAGTATTATATATGTCCAGAAAAAATTCTATTTTAGTTAAAATTTTCAATTTTTTCATTGTTTTTGAACCAGTTAGTGCAATATAAGGGATACATGGAAATGATTCAATTTTTTTTTTTCCCTGAAGAAAACAGACACGGTAAACCTCAGGATGGGTTTAGGCCTGCTTGTGCTCAGCCGCTAGAAGAAAGGCTATACTGATATACTTGTTTTACCTTGATGTCTTGATATCAGGGAGTGACTCTTATTTTCTATCTCCATTTCACGTCTCCGCCAGCTATTGAAGCACATCTGTATCTGCCGTCACTTTGTGCTGTATGAGGGTTGACTCAGAATTGCTCAGGATATTTACCTCTTGTTACTGAAAGTTGTCTGAAGCCTATTAACCCATTCTGCGCTAGACTGCTTTATACAGATGATATTGATTCAATGTATGTTTAGAATACAAGTTAGTATGGCATCAGGTCTACAAGATTAGGAACAAGGATCCCACCTTGGATCTTGGTCTGACCAAATAGTAACAGATTTACCATCAGCAAAAATATTCTTCAAAGTTCTACTTTTGAAAATCAAAGAATGTCTGTACGGATCTAGGTGGGAAGCTTCATCAGGAGTCTCTGACATTGTATTTTATATCTTCTTCGTGTACATCTGGGATACTCACACCTGGGACAAGCACCAGAACAGCATTAGGATAAAATAGAAATTGTCTCCC
This sequence comes from Leptodactylus fallax, assembly GCA_947044405.1. Classification (NCBI taxonomy): domain Eukaryota; kingdom Metazoa; phylum Chordata; class Amphibia; order Anura; family Leptodactylidae; genus Leptodactylus; species Leptodactylus fallax. Next base: position 71,180 of record CAMRHE010000149.1, on the reverse strand, counting down.
CAGATACTCTAAATTGTTCTGTTCATAAGTGACGCCGTTGTTTTCTTCTGTTGATATCTCTATGTTTAACCATGTAATAGTCACCTTACCCCATCCTCTATTAAGATGTTAGATAGTGGAGGGAGTGCTCATAAGGAAGGAAAGTCCTTGATCTTGTGGTCCATAACAAAATGTAAAATAGAGTTTCCTTTGTCTTGGCAGCAGAGTTTCGGTTCTGGAGCCAACCAATGTACATAGCGCCAGGCAGTGCCCTTTATGGTACATTTTATATCATATTTTTTGCATTTGAGTCTGGTTGAATTAGCCCCATCCTGACATGTGCCATACATGTACGGTGCAGGAGGTAAGGATTTCCCTGTTGACCCATATTCCTATGTGGCCTAAGTGTAAATAAAACTATATAAATAGGGCATCACTGTAATTCTACTGAAATGAAAAACCCAAAAATAGTGCAAACATTGTTCATTTTTAGTCATCTTGCGTCCCAAGAATTCAACAAAAATGATACCAAAAAAATCTTCAACTCATCTTGCAAAAAATAAGACTTAGGGCATGTTCACACAGCGGAATCTGATGCAATTTTTACACCCAAATCGGTGGCAGATTTCTCCATGATTCTGCCCTCCATTAGGAGAACCTCTGCTCAGCTTTTCACTGGAGGAAGCCAAGGCGCAGAAATGGAAGAGGAATGTGAGGTGTATGTCCTCCTCAAGATCCTCTTTATTTTCTGCCCTGTGAACCCGTGTGATCACCGGTTGCATTCCAAATATAATTACTACATTTACTATACACCTAGATGGATAAGGGGTGTAGTTTACAAAACTGGGTTTGTTGTCAGGAGTTTTCATTGTATTGGTAATCCCTGACATGGCACCCAAAAACCATTCCAACAAAATCTGTGCTTCAAACGCCAAATGACACTCCTTTCCTTATGAGCCCTACATTGTGCCCAAACAGTAGTTTACAACTACACGTGGAGTATTGCTTTACTCATGACAATCCACCACATAATAGTGGGGGCCTTTTCTTCTATTTTCCTTGTGGAAATGAAAAATTTGGGGCTAAAGCAAGTTATATTTTAAAAAATGTTTATTTTTCATGTCCATGGCCAAGTGTTAATAAATTCTATGGACCTGTGGGCTCAAAACGATCATTAGACCCCTAGATAAATTCCATCAGGGATGTGGTTTCTTAGACCCCTAGATAAATTCCATCAGGGATGTGGTTACCAAAATGTTTTCATTGTATTTGTACCTGAAAATCATTCTCTCTAGATCCACCCTCCAAAGGCCAAATGGTGCTCATCCATTCTGAGCTCTATTGTGTGCCCAAACAGCATTTACAACCACATATGGGATATTGTTTTACGCAGGAGAAGTCGTGTAACAAATTGCCGAGTGCTTTTTTTTTCCTTGTGAAAATGAAAAATATGGGACTAAAGTGACATTTTATTGGAAGAAATGTAATTTTTCTTTTTCATTGCCAAGTTTTAATCAATTCTATGAAACCTGCGTGGTCAAAACCATCACTAGCCCAAGCAAGGGCACACCTCTATTGAGGCGAGGTGAGGCGGCCGCCTCAGGCGGCACTGTCCTCACTACTTGGAGGGGCGGCATTTTTAATATTTTTTTTTTTTTAACCTAAACCAGCCCAAGACAGGCCACTCTGAAAACAAACTGCAGTACCTGTCCTGGGCTGGCTTAGGAGACGTCTGTATCTCAGCACAGGCAGCGATACAATGACGTTATCGTGCTTCCTGCGCTGAGACGCAGACGTCCTATGCGTGGGTGAAGAAGAGAAGGCGGCGGCTCCATCAAGGGATTGCAGGTAGGTTATAACTTTTTTTTTTTTTTTAAATAGGCCGTTACCTGCTGGAGTAACTATAGGACGCAGAAGGGGGAAGCAGAAGCGGCTGTGAGCAAAAGCCGGGATCATTAAGTGAGGCCAAATACTACTATTATTATACTCCGGGGTCTTTTTAGACCCCAGAGTATAATAATCAGAGACCCAGGGAAGGTGAGGGAACATAAAAAACAATGTTACTCACCTCTCCTGCGATCCGATGTTAATCCCAGCAGGCTTCGGCCTCCACGTAAGCCAGGCTGATGTGATTATGTCGCTATGCCGGCCTTGGTCCACGTGATGTCTGTGCGACATTGAAGAGAGCCTAAAGCAGGGAGTGCACCGGAGACCGGAGGATAGGTAATTAAAAGAGGTTTTAATGTTTGTCACCTCCCCTAATCTCCGATCATTATACTCTGGGGTCTGAAAAGACACCAGAGTATAATAATAGTTCATAGTTGGGCCAATGTGGGGCATAAAAGAGTGTGCATGGGTTGCTGTGGAGCATAATAGAGTGTGCAGGGGCCGCTGTGGGGCATAATAGAGTGTGCAGGGGCCGCTGTGGGGCATAACAGAGTGTGCAGGTGCCGCTGTGGGGCATAATAGAGTGTGCAGGGGCTGCTGTGGGGCATAATAGAGTGTGCAGGGGCCACTATGGGCATAATAGAGTGTGCAGGGGCCGCTGTGGAGCATAATAGAGTGTGCAGGGGCCGCTATGGAGCACAATAGAGTGTGCAGGGGCTACTGTGCGCCATAATACTGCGTGCAGGGGCCGCTGTGGGCTATAATACCATGTGCAGGGGCCGCTGTGGAACATTATAGTGTGTGTAACTGGGCCGTTATACTGTGTGGGGGCCAGGAAAGGGGGTGCTATGCTGTGGGGGGCCCAGTCTTGGCTAGTTACGCCCCTGATAAGGGGTTGCTAGGAAGGAGCATATTATATAAGGGGGCTTTATGAACTTAAGAGGTGTTATTTATATAAAGGCATTATTAATACAAAGGGTGTTATTTATATTAAGGGCCATTAGGGAAAAAAAGTATTTAGTCAGCCACCAATTGTACAAGTTCTCCCACTTCAAAAGATGAGGCCGGCCTGTAATTGTCATCATAGGTAGACCTCAACTATGAGAGACAAAATGAGAAAACAAATCCAGAAAATCACATTGTCTGATTTTTAAAAAATGTATTTGCAAATTATGGTTGAAAATAAGTATTTGGTCAATAACAAAAGTTCATCTCAATACTTTGTTATATATCCTTTGTTGGCAATGACAGAGGTCAAACGTTTTCTGTAAGTCTTCACAAGGTTGGCGCACACTGTTGCTGGTATGTTGGACCATTCCTCCATGAACCTTGAAATGCTTCTTATGAAGCCGCTCCTTCGTTGCCCTGGCGGTGTGCTTGGGATCATTGTCATGATGAAAGACCCAGCCACGTTTCATCTTCAATGCCCTTGCTGATGGAAGGAGGTTTGCACTCAAAATCTCACGATACATGGCCCCATTCATTCTTTCATGTGCACGGATCAGTCGTCCTGGTCCCTTTGCAGAGAAACAGCCACAAAGCATGACGTTGCCCCCCCATGCTTCACAGTAGGTATGGTGTTCTTTGGATGCAGCTCAGCATTCACTCTCCTCCAAACACGACGAGTTGTGTTTCTACCAAACACTTCTACTTTGGTTTCATCTGACCATATGACATTCTCCCAATACTCTTCTGGAACATCCAAATACTCTCTAGCAAACTTCAGACGGGCCCGGATATGTACTGGCTTAAGCAGGGGGACACGTCTGGCACTGCAGGATCTGAGTCCCTGGCGGCGTAGTGTGTTACTGACGGTAGCCTTTGTTACGTTAGTCCCAGCTTTCTGCAGGTCAGTCACTAGGTCCCCCCGTGTGGTTCTGGGATTTTTGCTCACTGTTCTTGTGATCATTTTGACCCCACAGGGTGAGATCTTGCGTGGAGCCCCTGATGGAGGGAGATTATCAGTGGTCTTGTATGTCTTCCATTTTCTAATTATTGCTCCCACAGTTGATTTCTTCACACCAAGCTGCTTGTCTATTGCAGATTCAGTCTTCCCAGCCTGGTGCAGGTCTACAATTTTGTTTCTGGTGTCCTTCCACAGCTCTTTGGTCTTCACCATAGTGGAGTTTGGAGTGTGACTGTTTGAGGTTGTGGACAGGTGTCTTTTATACTGATAACAATGTCAAACAGGAGCCATTACTACAGGTAATGAGTGGAGGACAGAGGAGCCTCTTAAAGAAGAAGTTACAGGTCTGTGAGAGCCAGAAATCTTGCTTGTTTGTAGGTGACCAAATACTTATTTTCCACCACAATTTGCAAATAAATTCTTAAATAAATCAGAGAATGTGATTTTCTAGGTATGTTTTTTGTCATTTTGTCTCTCATAGTTGAGGTCTACCTATGATGACAATTACAGGCCGGCCTCATCTTTTTAAGTGGGAAAACTTACACAATTGGTGACTGACTAAATACTTTTTTTTCCCCACTGTATAAGGGGGTGGTCATTTATAAAAGCATTCATTAGGGGACATCAATTATATAAGGGGGCATTAGGGGACATTATGAATAGAAGGGGGCATCATTTATATACAGAATATATATATATATATATATATATACAACATATACACACACATATATATATATATATATATATATATATATATAAAAGGGGTCATTAGGGGAGCAGGATTTATGTCAGGGGGAATCAGAGGCATAATAAAAGGGGGCAATTAATTAATGGGCTTGTCCAGGATAAACACTTTATTAATATGAGACCGGTGAAAGTGATTTAAAAAAAAAAACCTACTCACCTGTCCCTTGTGCTCTGATGTCTCCCACCGCGGTCTGGTTCTGCTGCTTCGGGGTTTTCTTCTGGCGCAAGTCCCTACCGCACATGACCGCTGAGGTCGCTGACATGGGACGTCACAGTGCTGTGGGGAAGAAAACACTGGAACAGCAGGACTGGAACGTGCTGGAAGACACTGGAGAACCTTCTCTGGCCTCATATTAATAAAGTGGTTATCCTGTACATCCCCTTTAAGGTGGCACTTGGGTTTTAATAAAGGGACTTTTCAGCTCCCCCAGATCAGCAGTTTGAAGGAGCTATGGCGCCTGTTTATATAACACGCTGTCTGCTTATAGTGACCATGTGATGTAATTACAGCCTTGTCACATAGACATGTATAGGACGAGGATGTAGTTACATTACATGGCCGCTATGAGATAAATGACACTGTGTAAACAGAGAAGGGGTCACGGCGCTTATATAGATACCACAGTTCATTCAAACAGCTGATCAGTGGGGATCCTGAGCCCCACTGATTATTTTATTAATGACCTGGAAAACCTTTTAATTAGGAAACCTATGGGGCATTGATAAGGGGCACTATTTATACAGGGTACACATGGACATTATTAACATAAAGATGCACTTGGGAGTATTATTCATTATGGGGGGTTATATCATACAGTACAGACCAAAAGTTTGGACACACCTTCTCATTCCAAGAGTTTTCTGTATTTTCATAACTATAAAAATTGTAGATTCACACTGAAGGCATCAAAACTATGAATTAACACATGTGGAATTATATACTTAACAAAAAAGTGTGAAACAACTGAAAATATGTCTTATATTCTAGGTTCTTCAAAGTAGCCGCCTTTTGCTTGGATTACTGTTTTGCACACTCTTGGCATTCTCTTGATGAGCTTCAAGAGGTAGTCACCTGAAATGGTTTTCACTTCACAGGTGTGCCCTGTCAGGTTTAATAAGTGGGATTTCTTGCCTTATAAATGGGGTTGGGACCATCAGTTGTGTTGTTCAGAAGTCAGGTGGATACACAGCTGATAGTCCTACTGATGGAGTGTTAGAATTTGTATTATGGCAAGAAAAAAGCAGCTAAGTAAAGAAAAACGAGTGGCCATCATTACTTTAAGAAATGAAGGTCAATCAGTCCCAAAAATTGGGAAAACTTTGAAAGTGTCCCCAAGTGCAGTGGCCAAAACCATCAAGCGCTACAAAGAAACTGGCTCACATGAGGACCGCCCCAGGAAAGGAAGACCAAGAGTCACCTCTGCTGCGGAGGATAAGTTCATCCGAGTCACCAGACTCAGAAATCGCAGGTTAACAGCAGCTCAGATTAGAGACCAGGTCAATGCCACACAGAGTTCTAGCAGCAGACACAGCTCTACAACAACTGTTAAGAGGAGACTGTGTGCAGCAGGCCTTCATGGTAAAATAGCTGCTAGGAAACCACTGCTAAGGACAGGCAACAAGCAGAAGAGACTTGTTTGGGCTAAAGAACACAAGGAATGGACATTAGACCTGTGGAAATCTGTGCTTTGGTCTGATGAGTCCAAATTTGAGATCTTTGGTTCCAACCACTGTGTCTTTGTGCGACGCAGAAAAGGTGAACGAATGGACTCTACATGCTTGGTTCCCACCATGAAGCATGGAGGAGGAGGTGTGATGGTGCGGGGGTGCTTTGCTGGTGACACTGTTGGGGATTTATTCAAAATTGAAGGAATACTGAACCAGCATGGTTACCACAGCATCTTGCAGCGGCATGCTATTCCATCCGGTTTGCGTTTAGTTGGACCATCATTTATTTTTCAACAGGGCAATGACCCCAAACACACCTCCAGACTGTGTAAGGGCTATTTGACAAAGAAGGAGAGTGATGGGGTGCTACGCCAGATGACCTGACCTCCACAGTCACCAGACCTGAACCCAATCGAGATGGTTTGGGGTGAGCTGGACCGCAGAGTGAAGGAAAAAGGGCCAACAAGTGCTAAGCATCTCTGGGAACTCCTTCAAGACTGTTGGAAGACCATTTCAGGTGACTACCTCTTGAAGCTCATCAAGAGAATGCCAAAAGTGTGCAAAGCAGTAATCAAAGCAAAAGGTGGCTACTTTGAGGATCCTAGAATATAAGACATATTTTCAGTTGTTTCACACTTTTTTGTTAAGTATATAATTCCACATGTGTTAATTCATAGTTTTGATGCCTTCAGTGTGAATCTACAATTTTTATAGTCATGAAAATACAGAAAACTCTTGGAATGAGAAGGTGTGTCCAAACTTTTGGTCTGTACTGTATATTTTATAATTGGGGTAGCAGCAGGCTGAGTGTGCAGGTGAGGACAATGTGTGACAGGTGCCTGGAAAAGTGAGGAGCCAAAGATGTCTGTGTTGTAAACTTTACATAGACAAGTCACAGCTGGAAGAAGTGGTCATGGCGGTCCAAAGGGAAGAGAAGGGAAATGTGAAGGATTAGTCAGAGACGTCACCTGTAAGTCACAAAATGTTACTGCCCTGTATTCACCTAAATGATAGAGGATAAATGCCTGAGTGATGGGGGTCTGTCTGCTGAAACCCCCACTGTGCCTGAAAATTGAACCCCCCAGCCTGACCGCAGCCAGGCTGAATATAGGCGTGTTGCTTGGTGGATGGACGAACCCGCGTGGCTTTCATTCACTTTGATGGGAGTGCCAAAGAACAGTACTCAGCTATCTGCGGCGCTCCTATTATAGAGAATGGGGGCCATGCTGGCTTGTCCATCCACCAAGCAGAAGACGTGTTTAGTTACTTTCATTGTTAATGCCGTGTTGTTGATCTGATACTGAAGTAATACAGGAAGAAGAATTTTTAAAAACTGTTTTATAACTTTGTGTATTGTGTATGTTTATTGTGCGGTGATAGCAACGTATGAAGCTAATAGCATGGAAACACAATATTTTTTTGGGGGGGGCGTCTTTCTATAGTCCGCCTCAGGCTGCAAAGAGGTTAGGTTCACCACTGAGCCCAAGATAAATTCCTTGAGGGGTGTTGTTTTCAAAATGGGACCTTATTAAGGGGTGTTTTCTGAAAAATCAGAGCCCTAAAATCCATCCACAGCCTGTCTCCTCCATACATCTCTGACCTTATCTCCCGCTACCTGCCCACACATAATCTCTCATCCTCCCAAGACCTCCTGCTCTGCTCTTATCCACTCATTACACAATTTACAAGACTTATCCCATGCAAGACATACAGTGCTGGCCAAAAGTATTGGCACCCCTGCAATTCTGTCAGATAATACTCACTTTCTTCCAGAAAATGATTGCAATCACAAATGCTTTGGTAATAATATCTTCATTTATTTTGCTTGCAATGAAAAAACACAAAAGAGAATGAAAAAAAAAGTCAAATCATTGATCATTTTACACAAAACTCCAAAAATGGGCCGGACAAAAGTATTGGCACCCTCAGCCTAATACTTGGTAGCACAACCTTTAGACAAAATAACTGCGAACAACCGCTTCCGGTAACCATCAATGAGTTTCTTACAATGCTCTGCTGGAATTTTAGACCATTCTTCTTTGGCAAATTTCTCCAGGTCCCTGAGATGTGAAGGGTGCCTTCTCCAAACTGCCATTTTGAGATCTCTCCACAGGTGTTCTATGGGATTCAGGTCTGGACTCATTGCTGGCCACTTTAGAAGTCTCCAGTGCTTTCTCCCCAACCATTTTCTAGTGCTTTTTGAAGTGTGTTTTGGGTCATTGTCCTGCTGGAAGACCCATGACCTCTGAGGGAGACCCAGCTTTCTCACACTGGGCCCTACATTATGCTGCAAAATTTGTTGGTAGTCTTCAGACTTCATAATGCCATGCACACGGTCAAGCAGTCCAGTGCCAGAGGCAGCAAAGCAACCCCAAAACATCAGGGAACCTCCGCCATGTTTGACTGTAGGGACCGTGTTCTTTTCTTTGAAGGCCTCTTTTTTTTTTCCTGTAAACTCTATGTTGATGCCTTTTCCCAAAAAGCTCTACTTTTGTCTCATCTGACCAGAGAACATTCTTCCAAAAAGTTTTTGGCTTTCTCAGGTAAGTTTTGGCAAACTCCAGCCTGGCTTTTTTATGTCTCTGGGTCAGAAGTGGGGTCTTCCGGGGGGCCCCCCCCCCCCCCCCCCCCCCTCCCCCCCCCCCCCCGGGGAACCGCGGGGCCCCCCCTTGCCCCCCCCGCCCGCCGGGCCGCCAAAACCTTTTTGGATTTTAGCCGCGGTTCTTTAGCCCCCATCCGCACAATCTTTCGTTGAAATCTCTCATCAATTTTTCTTTTCCGTCCACATCTAGTAAGGTTAGCCACAGTGCCATGGGCTTTAAACTTCTTGATGACACTGCGCGCGGTAGACACAGGAACATTCAGGTCTTTGGAGATGGACTTGTAGCCTTGAGATTGTTCATTCTTCCTCACAATTTTGCTTCTCAAGTCCTCAGACAGTTCTTTGGTCTTCTTTCTTTTCTCCATGCTCAATGCGGTGCACACAAGGACACAGGACAGAGGGTGGTGTGAATTTTTTTTTTTTTTAATTGGCGGGGGGTGTGTTTTTTTTTTTGCCCCCACCTGTTATGTGCCCCAGGTAAGTAACAGGTGCTGTTAATTACACAAATTAGAGAAGCATCACATGATTTTTCAAAGGGTGCCAATACTTTTGTCCACCCCCTTTTTTATGTTTGGTGTGGAATTATATCCAATTTGGCTTTTTGACAATTCTTTTTGTGGTTTTCCATTGAAGACAAATTAAATGAAGATATTATTACCAAAGCATTTGTGATTGCAATCATTTTCTGGAAGAAATTGAGTATTATCTGACAGAGTTGCAGAGGTGCCAATACTTTTGGCCAGCACTGTAAGACTGTCACAAGAAATAAGACTGTCACCCACAATCACTACCTTCAAGAGGACCCTGAAGACTCATCTCTTCAGGAAGGCCTACGACCTTTAATAACACTACTACCATTACACCATCTGAACAGCTTCTACCATCACCTATTGTCTCTATTCCCCTGGGACTGTAAGCTCTTATCCCTCTGTACCATTTGGTCACTGTTAGGATTGTACTTGTATGGTGTATTTTGTATATTGTATACCCTGAAATATACAACACCATGGAATTAATGGTGCTCTAGAAATAAATAATAATCCATAAACCGCTCCTTCATTTTTGAGGATTTTTCTTTTTACATCAGATGACATACTAAGCCCAAACTGTAGAATCGGTAATAAATACTGAGATCGGTTTTACTTTTAACCCTTGCTGCATTGCAGCCAAAAATGGATTAAAATAGTAAATCTAAAAAAAATTAAATATCACCTATTTTCCTTTAATTCCTGTGGAATCCCTAATGGGTTAACAATGTTCCTAAATATTGTTTTGAATAAAGTGAAATCTAAAGTTTCTAAAATGGAGTCAAATTGGTTCCGAAAAACAGAATTTAGAAATTTTTCTTGAAAACTTAGAAGTTTTGAAAAAGTAAACAAGAAAACTGGCTGCAGCAGTAAATTAGAGGTGGTTAGAGAGGCACATCCCTACTCCATTCATTTCAATAGGACCACAGAAGATATTCAGAATCTTCTGGGTCCAGTTCATATTCAGAGCAGACCCTTACTGATAGCAAAGATGTCAGGATCAGGCTTGGGCACAAATATGGATGCCCAAAGCAGTTTTATTCCTTTTACTCAGCATACCATTATCAATGGCGAATATTCAGATGTTTGATGTTGAATGTGTAATCTGGTTTTGTCAAATCCCAGGGCGTCCTATAAAGAAGATGTAACCTTGAACTCCCTGGAAGGGAAGACTTGCCAAACAGTTCTTGTCAACCCTAGAAGCAATAATACAAGCAGATGGAATTGGCTTACAGTGTCTCTGCAATGGATTAGCACAGAAATATTTGTTGTGCTGTAGTACCTCAGGCTGGCAGCGACTTGGGATCATATTGGGCTCCATTACCATTCCATCGAACAGGCACTTACACATAGTTGTGGAAGCTTTGGAGCTGCAAAGGTAAGATAAAATAGCACCAGGCGTGAACAGTCAGATACCCCTAGATCTGCCCTCAGGACTTTATCCAAATCCTTGATATGAAGATTGCTTACAGAGAACCTTTCACCACCTCCAATAAGTCCAACTCTTTACATTATTTAATAGGCATTGTTCCACTGATTCTGGCATAGTTGGATTTTTTTTTTTGCCCCCACCATTCCCGAGCAATCAATGCTGTTAGTTTTGGTACCTGATATACTACTTAGACTCTGTACTGTCAGTAGGGTGGTTTCAGGCAGGAGCAGACAAGGGGTGTGATTGTGAGCTCTGACACTGGCTGCCTCTGATTGGAACTCTGAGTCACGTCTCCCTGCCTGACACTGCCCTTCTGACATTACAGAGCTTAAATATCACTTCAGGCACCAAAACTACCTGCACTTGTTACTCAGGAATGGTGGGGGCTAGAGAGAAATTTCCAACTGGGCTGGAATCAGTGGAGCTGCACCTATTAACTGTTATGGTTCAAATGCAGTGCACACTCAGCTTACAGGAAGAGGTCACAAAACCAGGACTACCAACCACTTATGGCAAAAGCTGCTACTAGAGATACTGCACACCCCAAATGACCCTAAACGAGCCTCCGGACGTCTTCTCCAGAGCTCGTTGTGGTGGAGTTGGAATTTGCAGGTTCCTATGGACAAAGTAGTAATAAGTGAACAGTGTACCATAAGTTGTGCACCACAGGTAGCAGCAGACCCAGAATCTCAAACTACTCACTAGAGATGAGCGAATTTTTCAAAAATTTGATTCGATCAATTCTCCGAAGTTTCCAAAATGATTCGATCTGAATTAATTTGCGGCAAATCGTGTTAAAAAAACAACAACTATATAGTGGTGTAGGACACTGTGTCTTGCAGTAACATGCATATGGAGTCTGCTGTGGTAGTGAAACAATACTGTGGGTCAGTATGACACGCACATGACAGGCGTCGCTCTTAGAACCACTGCACACTTCACTTATTTGGCCAGCTACGGGGCCAAAACTGACCAACCAACTCAAGTGTGAACTAAGCCTTACAGGTCGATGTTAGTGCTAGGTAGAAAAAAATGTGCAGAGGCCCAAGATCCTACTGTAGAGTGAAAGAGTGCACTCCTTTTACACCGTCGTCTGCTGATACCACATAGATGTCTACAGAACTTCTATGAAACTCTTATACAAGTAGAGTCCCCCTGACAGAGTGGAGAGGGTGTCAGCAGTAAGTTTGTGTTGACATCACTGATTATTTTGCCCTTCCTCTGATTCGTCAGAACAATAAACCCCCCCCAAAAAAAACGGATCCTGTCTGTTGAGCATGCACCTTCACTTGGTCAGGATTTGGTCAGTAATCCATCAGTATTGCTGATGCCAAAAAAAAACAGGAGTGGATCCAAAACAGAGATGACACATGAATGGAATATTTGCATGTCTTCTGTGTTTTGTACCCACTCCTGCTTTTGGCTACCAAATCATAAGCCAATTCTGATGGGACCATACAAGCCTTACATCTGCTACACAGACAGGATCCGTTGTGCATCTCATTTTTCCTTCCTTCTGACAGATCAGAAGAAGGGTCAAATAAATTATGATGTCAACCAGACAAAAAAGGCAAAATAGTGGCCCAGTCATGGAGTGGGGAGGGTGGGAACAGCATGAGAAGTGACATAGTGTTGAGGTAGCAGCATCATGAGGAGGCCAGAGTGGCAAGGTGACATAATGTGGAGGTAGCAGCAGCATGAGGAGGCCATAGAGTGGCAAGGTGATATAGTGTTGAGGTGGCGGCAGCATGAGGAGGCCATAAAATGAACAACAAAATCCAAATCACACAGCCCAACTCACATTTTCATGATAGGGATAAACACCGTCTTCCTGATGCACAGACAAGACCTTACCGGTAGAAGGTGGAGGGGTATCCACCTTAGGGGTAGGCTATGACTAAGGGCATTGCTCCCCAAAACGCGTAAGGTAAACACCCCTCTTTTTGCTTAAACATGGGAGAATTTCTGTGTTTTTTACCAATTTTTGTGATGTTTATTCATTAAAAGTTACGTTTTACACAAGACCTGAGTTAACTGTTTGCTGGACACCATACAATTTTCAGGCCATAGAGTGACCCGGTGACAGAGTGGGGAAGTGGGAGGCACAAACAGTACCCGCTGACGATGGTGGCTGTAAGAAGGAGCACTTGACATCAGATGGGTGGCAGCATCAGAATAGTAGCTGAGGCAGGTAGCCAGAAGAAACTGGTCTCTTTTGTCAAGGTTTGGGTGAGACAGCATGGATGATTTAATCTGATACATGTGGGTGGAAATCCTGGCTGATCCATGCCTTATTCAACTCGACAAAGGTCAGTCTCTCCACATTTTGGTTGGAAAGGCGAGTTCTCCTTGGGGTAACTATGGCCCCGCCGCACTAAACACCCGCTCTGATGCCACACTACTGGCCAGGCAGGACAGGTTTTTCAGGGCAAACTCGGTCAGTCGTGGCCACAAATCCAGTTTGGCTGCCCAGTAGTCCAACGGATCTTCGATGACGGGTGGCTGGGTGCACTCCAAGTATGCCACCACCTGCTGGTTCAGGTTCTGCTCTATGTCTAGCCACTGGTGAGTAGTTTCTTCACTATGCGGGTGAAGAAAGCTGCTCATCAGCGACTCTAGGCTCAGGCTGCTGCTGATGGAGCTGGTACTGCTCCTGCCCTCCCAACCCCCACAGCAGCCATGGCAGTGCAAGGTGAGCGCCCAGGATCCCCCTGGTCAGACCTGCAAGAGGATGGACAATCGCACGGATAGGCAGCGGACAACTGACTACATAGGATGTCTCTATAGTAGTTCAGTTTGTCCTCCCTCTCAGCGGGTGTAAAAAAAAAAAAAAGCCCCCATTTTTGACTGGTAGCAAGGTTCTAACGTGTTGAAGGGAGAAAATTGCAGGCCTTTTTGCCGCGCATTAGTGCCAAAAAAAGGATTGTTCTCCATTAATCTCTGCAGTTATCTGTTATAACTTATAACAGATAACTGACTGTACTCATCCATAGACTTGTACTGGGGGGTGTTCCTCACAGCCCAGCTAGACTGTCAGGAACGCCCTTTTGACGATGGGCAGAGATCAGTGCCTAAACTAACGGCACCAATATCTCCATCCCCGGGGCACATAACGGGAAAGCCGACAATGCGCTTTCTAGCAGTATATAAAACCGCATGTGCCTGAGAACATGAAAGGTCCTCTTTAACCCTCGTCCGGCTGAGTAGGTACAATTGTACCTATTCCTCTGCAGCCTGTTAATGTTGTAAAATTATGCAGCCTGACGAGGGTTAAGAGCTGCTAATTCCAATGTGACAATGTAAAGAAATGTCAGTCATATAAGCAGCCACAGTCTCTCAGATTTGCTCTGTTACCATGTACCATGGATTTGTGTTACATTTCTGTATGGATGGCTTCTGCAATACAAACACATTTACTTACATTTATGTAAAATTGTCTGTTTCATGGATCAAATTGAACACTATATAGGAAAAGTTTGTCTCATTCTGAGTTAAAGAAATACATATGTACAGTATACATATATTCAATGTGCAATCAGGGAAAGAAAGACTATCACATAGGAATACAGATGTGAGAAGCTGCAGAAAAATGTCAATATCTTAGCATGAAATGGCTGATGGCAACAATAACAGATGGTAACGTATCATTGGTAACATAAAAATAACATGCACCCCCAGCAAACACCATGTAAATATATATCATGTACAAGAATGAGAATATTTATAATGACTGAGAAGGTTTACTTCTCCAGAGGGGAAATCTCAGTAGATAACATTGTTTCCTAAAGATCAATTAGAAAAATAGATGATGAAAAAGATCAGACGGCCATGATGCAATCACATATATCATGTATATTACGGCTGCAAGTCCCGGCTGGCCCATGTGTCTAATGACCTAAACTAGGGATCAGCATTGGGTCATTAATCCCATGGCTAGGCAGGGACTTTTGGCAGTAATATGGAAGCTAAACGCCATCTGGGTGAGGCCTTTGGTAAAGGCACTTCTCCTATTAGTACGCCATTGTTTTGCAGTGACTCCAGTCCAGTCGATATGTATGGATTGTAATCTTTGGTTTCTACAATTTATTAGTTTTTTTTAATATCATTTAGTTACATTAATAGTCTACTGTCTTACTCAACCAGTTTTGGGATTAATTTTGACTGTTATCAGACTGGAGGTGAGGTCAGGGCTGTATGCAGAATGCTCTAAATGGGGTCCTTTCATCTCTGTTGGTGTCCACCATGCAATAGATCGGGCACTGTCGCAGTTTCCATTGAAACCATGATGAAAATGTGAACAGAGCTTTTAAAAAAGTAACTTTAATCAATATATGTTGTCTTAATTTATTCCCAAAATACCACTTCATTGGCATAAATTATGTCAATAATGGGGTATCATAGTTTTGTGGCAAAGAGGGATGATATTGAGGTGCGTGTTTGGTGCTAGGCCATGTGTGCGCCGCAAGTCCCGATCTGCACTTAGCCCGCCACATTGTGCAAATGAGAGCAGAGATTGGGGCAGGCCGAGAAGGAGACACCTTAGCCTGACCGATTTCTCATAATGCATGCCAGTTTTCTGGCGAGAGTTAGAATGGAAATATATGCCAGTTCCCACCTGGCGTAGATTTCCATTTATTAACACGCCAATGCTCCTCCCAAATGCCCTTTTCATCTAGATTCCAAACTCTGGGATCTTAGCAATTGTCCAACACTAATTTAACCCTGTATCTTAGAGTCTAAATGTTATGACAAAGACTCTTTCCTACTTGCTTGCTGTGGATTATAACAAATTGTTGCACTTCATTGAATTTTTAAAAACTTGTACAATTTTGTGGCATACACGTCTCAGGGCAGATTTTACATCCTTATTTTTTAGGCTGTAGATCAATGGGTTAAACATGGGGACTGCGGCTGTGTTAAACAGAGATATAAGCTTGTTGGATTCCGAAGAGTCCATTGATACTGGTCTTATGTACTGACAGATAAGAGTCGCATAGAGCAGTATGACCACCGTAAGGTGCGAAGAACACGTGTAGAAAGCTTTATGTTTTCCAGAACTTGAATGAATTTTTAATATGGCAATGATGATAAAAATATATGGGATGAATGTGAACAGGCAGGAGAAGATGGAGTGGAAGAGTCCAGAGATAAAAATCAAGATATTGGTCAATGAAGTGTCTTCGCACGTAAGTTTGATTATGGCCACTATATCACAGAAGAAATGGTTAATTATGTTTGATTTATAACATGAAAATCTATAAATTACGGTGAAAGCGGGAGTCGCCTCTATAAATCCAAATACCCAACAGATAGAGGCCAAAGCTGCACACAGGCCTGGGCCCATGACTGAGGAATAGTGCAATGGGTTACAGACAGCAACATAGCGATCGTAACTCATGGCTGTCAACAACATCAACTCATTACCAAGTAAAGATATAAAGATGAACATCTGAGATATACACACATGGGAGGAAACTGTTTTATCCCCCGATAAAAAGCTACTAAGGATCTTATGAAGAGTGACTGTGCTGGTGCATATGTCCAAGATGGAAAGATTACACAAGAAGAAGTACATAGGCGTATGGAGCTGAGCGTCCAGGCAGACTACTATAAAGATGGTCACATTACCACCAAGAATGATTAGATAAATCACAAGAACCAGAAGAAAGGTCAGAACCCGGAGCATTGGGATGTCAGAAATCCCTTTAATAATGAAGTAGGTCACTGCCGTCTCATTTATGGCATTCATTAATGCAAGACACCTGGGAAATTGTAAAGGATAAAGTTTATTAATATAAATATGCTGTGAAGAATATAATTTTATGTCTGGAAATTCTGCCCATGACCAGTATTACAGCACCCATTATTTCCAAGATCAGTACTACAGCATCCATAGATGTATCATAGACGTATATGGGGCAATGTTGTACCTCTGTTTTTGGATCTATGAGTAAAAAAGTATTTACAAGTTATTCTCACGTCAAGACATTGCTTCTTGGAGAAAAGATGGTGTGTCATTCAGAGCCACCATATGGCAACTCACTCAGAATCCGTGTGCCACCGTACAGGCCCAAACAAGCTTTGTTTAGTGCAAACCAAATCTAAAACCAGGGTTTCCAACCGGTCATAAATTTCTGAATAGTCCGTAAAAAGAGATTTTTTTTCCAGGCCTGTGTCTATTTTTGTGACGCTAGAGATGCTAGTGCAGGTTATGGTAACTTTCCTCATTATGCAGTACACAGTAAATGCTATTAATGTGTTCATATTAACATTATGAACTATAGATTTATATTAGACATATACTGTATTATATATAAGAAAGAAACTCCACTGGATGTATAAATACAGGCGGTATAAAAGTTGCCATCGCACATGGGCTCTAGTGTCAGGGGGGCCAACAATTACTCTGCAACGTAAGAAAAGATCAATCATTATTAGCTTTTTCTGTGACATTCATGTGTACATTACAGAGGTGTTTCACTCCTTTTTTACCCCACAGGGAGGCTTAAAGGGGTTGTCTAGGAATTACAGTTCTGGGCTACTAGGTTGTAGAAGGTGAAACATATGAAACCAAACATACTGCACTGTCCCTGGCAGTCCACCAATGCCCAGGGGCTTGTATTGGTGGAAGTCCTCACTGCATGTGACTGTTCACAGGAAAGGACGTCCAAGGTCATGTGTGGCGAGGACTTCCGCTCGGAAGACATTAATGTTGGACTTTTTTTTCCCAATCTCTTTTCATTGAGATTTGCAATAACTAACAGAAATAACAGAAGATTTGCCAGGTTAGAGTACAGTACAGTGAATCTTCTTTGAGAAGACCACCCAAGATTGCATTAAAAAGTGGTCTTCTAGGGGGACGGTCTTCTGGCTAGTATAGAAAACTGAAAATCCAACACATAAAATGTAGTCTGGGTAAGGTGGTGGTCTTCTCAAAGTGGTGGTCTTTGCAGAGGCTTCACAGTATGAAGAGAGTAAGGCACATGTAAAGCACCATGGAATTAATGGTGCTATATAAACAAACAATAATAATAATAATAAATTAACACTTATTTCTATCACCTCTAACAATATGGCAATGTCTACAGAGATACAGAGTTGTAAGTTAAAGCTCCTGGGCCCCAATGCAGAATCTATAATGGGGCCCCTACCTACCTTGTGTCATTTAGAATAGTGGTATATTTTATGTGGCAGAGGGACTCTATATAGGACATAACCTATATTAACGGTCATGTAAATAGCCTCCATTCACTGATATTGAATTAAGTGCTGCCGTCCGACATCTGAAAAAAAAGTCACACGACCATCAATCGCTGTTGTGTGAATATAGCTTAATACACACAACCCCTTGCCCAACCTAACAACTAACAATCCCTATATTTAAGGGGACATAGGGGTAAGGGTTAGACATTAAATGTTGAGAGGGGGAGCAGTAGCAATGGAGGAAGATAGGGTTTTCGGGGGAAGAAGAAAAGAACTTTGGGTGAAAGAGAGGGAGTAACAGGGGAATCTAGGTAGCTGTACTAAGGGGTTATACTAAGCCTGCTTGTGCTCTGATGGTCAGTAGTCTGGATGCAGGACTTCCTTGAGGTAGTTTCTAAAGGCTCTCCAAGGAGACCAGATTTGTTCAAAGCTGGTGTGATTCCTATCTGTCCATGCAGATATGTCCTCCATCCTGCATATAGCGTCCATCTTTCTTATACAGCCTGTGTTAACTTGGCGGGGTGGAGATTCTCCAGTCCAGGGGGATTAGCAGTTTAGCTGCAGTTAGGCGGTGGGAGGACTGAATGTTTTTAGGCCTGAAAATGGTTGTTTGGGCCCAGACTTAGAGAGGAAGAGGAGGCAGGAATATTACTCCTTGTTATATGATGAATGATTTTAAGAGCTTCCTGCCAAAATGGCTTGGTGAGCAGGCAGTGCCAACAGGAACTGGCTCAATGAGTCAGTTTTCCGCTTTACAGGGCCAGCAGTGATCAAAAAGAAAAACTCTTGATGGAACAAAAATTTTCTATAAGATTGCAACAGTGATAGAGGTCTGTTCAGACACAAGGTTGTAATTGGTGCCAAAGTTTTTCTAGTAAGCAAATATTTGAAGTTGTAATTAAAGGGGTTGTCCAGTTTCAACAAATATTGTTTGTATAATAAAAATTCCTCACAGTTTTCTAGATCTCTGCTTGCTGTCATTCATTCTGCTTACCACCAGTGGATACATAGTCCATGGTCATGTCATGGACAGTCCATGGTTATGTGATGTACAAACAGATGTCTGATTACTGAGCTGTCACTGCAATGAGCTGTGCACCTGTGTGTTATCACATGACCACAACTGTCCATCACATGACCATGGACCGATTTTTACTCACTGGAAGAAAAGAATGAATGACAGCAAGCAGAGATCTAGAAAAATATGAGGAATCGATACAGAAAGTATATTGTAAAATTGTACAGCTTTTCATTATACAAGTAGTAACATTTGCTGAAACTGGACAAACCCTTTAAATTCATTGTGATTCAATGTTGTAACACAGTCAAAAATGAAATCCTACACTTAGATGTATACAAATTAGGAACAAGAGATATATGCTGGAGCAAAAAAGAACTTGCCATGTCTCCCAAATGTTGCATTGGTGACATTTTACTATTAGGAAGTCCTTTGTAAATATATGCCTGGCCTACCTGTTGTGTTTTCTAATGAATGTGAGCCACTGTGTGGGTGTCTGATACTGGCGACAACACAAACCTTACCTGGTGTGTTTAGGAGTTTGATACACAAAGTGATCACACAAAATATTTCTAAGTGTACAAGGGAATTATATATACACTGAAGAAAATATATTATATCCCAGGAGGTACAACCTCAGTGGAGGAGATCTGGCAATATTCTTACGGATTAATTAGTCTTCAATGGATAATATAGAACATCGTCTCATCAACGTTTTAATTTTATCGCATAGGAATAAAAAAATTACATAAGAAAAACATGTCATAAGCTTTTGTTGCAAAACAAACATTGAAATAAAAAAATGAATAGTCAAAAAAGGAAAGAAAAGACGACTGACTGCATATAGTAGAGTAACAGGTAAAGTTCACATGGTCTCTCCTTCATTTCAATGGAAGGCAGACGCTTACTTTTCCACTAGCTTAAAAAAATCAGCTAGGGAAAAAAATGTGCTCGATCTTCAGGCGGATTCTGCACAAAATTCCCATTGAAGTGAATGGGAGCAGGAAGATTTCCACAATGAATTTTGCATGGCGGGTCCACTGCCAAATCTACTGTGTGAACCTTGCCTAAGTATTCAGTGTAACATTGGTGGCTTGTGACTGCTGGTTACCCACTCCTCCTAATGGTCATAACTAGTGTTGAGCGAATCCGTCAAAGTTCAGGTTTGATGACTTCGGCTGAACTTTGCCCAAAAGTTCAGTTCGGTTACCCGAAAATGGGGATAGTAAGGGGTCGAGGACTGTAAAATGGGAGTAATAGGGCAAGTGCCCCACAAAAAAATGGTGCAGGGAAAATACTTAAAATAAGAACAAAAAATAAAATAAAAATAAATGTAAAAATTTTTTTAAAAACAAATAAAATAATTTTGAAACAGGTGACAGAGGTCCAGGGGGAGGAGGTGGAGGTGGATGTGGCAGTGTAAGTGGATGAGTCGGTGGCCAACACTTTAACCACTCACTCAGGCACTGGCACAGCCAAGTCCTGTGGGATCTATGCCTGGTTCATCTTAATGAATGTAAGAATGTCCATGTTGGTTGAGGATAGGAGGATCCTCTTGTCGGTGATGACACCACCTGCGGTGCTGAACACACATTCTGATAGGACACTTGCCGCGGGACAGGTCAGCATAGAGGGCAAGCTCTGGCCACGTGTCCAATTTACCAACCCAGAAATTGAACGGGGAGGACTCATCGCTCAGTAGCAGGAGATGTGTCGACAGATACTCATCCACCATGTGAGTCAAAGTCTGCGCTAGGAGGCTGTATGGGTACACATGCAGCTATTGTTACCCTTATTAACTCTCGCCTTGACTACTGTAACTCCTTACTGATCTGTCTTCCCCTTACTAAACTCTCCTGTAACCAGGGCCGCTTTAATCATAGAGCCAACGGTGCACTTGCACCGGGCCCTATGGTACTGGGGCCCCTGTTGGGCATACCTCCCAACTGTCCGGGATTCCGGGTCCTGTTCCGGTTGACGGGAGGTATGTCCCGGTATCAACTCATTTGCATCATCTCCGGACGCAGATGAGTTAAATACAGTGATGAAGCAGGAGCCGTCCGCAGATAGCCCCTGCTTCAGCATTGTGTGTGAAGCACATCCTTGTGTGCTCCGGTACCTGGAGCTGCAGGCGCGATGTGATGACCTCATTCACATTGTGCTTGCAGCTCCCTGAACAGTCCAGGAGAAGAGACCTCACAGAGTGGCAATGGAGCGAGGAGAGGTGAGTATTAGTGTTTTATTATGTTAAACTGGTGGCAGATGAAGGGGGGGACATTAAACTGGGTGGAGATGAAGAGTAATATTAAATGGGGGGGGTAGATGGAGGATGACATTAAACTTGAAACAACTGGAGGGGGATATTAAACTATGGGCAACTAGAGTCAGACATATCCCCCTCCAGCTACCCCCACGGTTTAATATCCTCCTCCAGTTGCCCCTAGTTTAATGTCCCCCTCCAGCTACCCAAGTTTAATGTCTTCCTCTCGTTTCTCCCAGTTTAAACTGGGGCACCAGGAGAGGATACTTCATACTGTGGGGCAATTGGAGGGCAACATTATAATGTGGGGGCATATAATGCTAGGGTTACTGTAGGAGGATTATACTGTGTGGGGGACATAGAAAAACAGATGAGAATGGGAGGGGTCAATGTAGAAGTGGGTGGGGCTAAATTTGCTGCGCTGCGCATAGCCTAATTACAGGGGTATTTTATGTAATACCCCTCTGAACATAACATAACCAGGAAGTTATTGGCGCTGTGACCCAGACGTTTACCATCGTCTAGGTTGCAGCGCCAAAAGAGTTGCACCAAACACTTACACAAAGTCATCAATAAAGTTTACATTTGACCCTGTCTCAGGGGCTGAGTTCCAAATTCATCCAAGCAGTCAAAACTGCTGTTAAATATGATGGTAACAAAACGGTAATGATAATATGACCGCTCTAATGTCGGCAGTGATGCTGGCAGTCAGCCCCTGATGAATCATTCATGAGAAAACGCGTGGGAATACTTTTGAGGTTGCAGTATAATCAGTTTTATGTTTAAAACATCGCTGAATTGGCTTCTATTTTAGTTTTAGTGGACAAGATGTTTTCCCTTCCAAGCCCTGTTGGTGTGGCATTAGGCCAGTAGCCTCAGGGTTAAGAGGGGATACACCTGCCTGAATTTGTGACTAGCTCAATTGCATTTTATGAAGCCATTTCAGGTTTTGTTCTGACATGCATGTTTGGATGAGGGAGTTTAGATAGTGGTGAGATTTAGGGTGAGATTATAGTTAAATCCACCGATACGCTGTCTATCCACATACAATTGCAAGTCTTTGATATTATAACATAATTTGGTTTATGATATACTGCCACTTGTAGGCGGGCCGCAGCATACTGCTGTGTTTAGCGGTTTTGTATGATTTTATATATTGTGCCCTGGAATAAACCAAAAAATTTTTTTATTGGATCATAATAAAAGTGAAGTTTTATATACCTAGTCGGTAATCAGTGTCTCCAATTGGGTCTTTTTTTCTGTGAATATAATTTGAGATTGGGGACTTGTATTGTTAAGGTTCTGTGAATATTTGTTTACTGGTTCCCATGAGTTATCTTCAGGACCATATCCTTGCCACTTTATCAAGTACTGTAACTGATTTTGAGAAATTCTAGAATCCAAAATATTTTCTACTATATATTCTTCTTCTCCTTCAACAATAACTGGGTCAGGTGGAGGCAAGTTACGTCCCGGGAATAGATTTTCCACAAAAGGCTTGAGAAGGGAGGAATGAAAAACAGAGTGAATCCTCATTGAGTCTGAAATTTTTAAGCGAAACGCTACAGGATTAATTTGAGCCACAACTTCAAATGGTCCAATAAATTTCTGACCTAGCTTGGCTGAAGGTATCTTGAGCTTCAAGTTTTTTGTAGAGAGCTGTACATTTTCTCCTATACCAAAGGAAGGAAAAGGATTGTGATGTCTATCAGCAGTTTCCTTATAGTGATCCTGAGCTTCATGCACAGTGTTTGTCAGTGTGAACTTGCTTCAAGGTGGACAGTCTGTCAGTGACAGCAGGAACTGAAGAAGAAATTGGGAAATTAGGAATGAATGCAGGATGGAAACCCATATTGGCAAAAAATGGACTCTGAGACATAGTTGAATGCTGCCATAGGAAGAAAATTAACCCAATCATCTTGGAGATAACTTGTTTAAGACCGCAAATACTGTTCAAGGGTTTGGTTAGTACGCTCCATTTGGCCATGAGACTGTGGAGGATAAGCAGAAGATAAGTTTACTTCAATTCCTAGAGTGGCACAAAAACTCTTCCAAAACTTTGAGGTAAACTGTACCCCACGGTCAGAAACTACATTTTCAGGGATACCATGTAGGTGGAAAACTTCTCTAATAACCAGTTCTGCAGTGTCTTCCGCAGAGGGTACCCACTTTGTGGGTATAAAATGAGCCATTCTGGTAAGACGGTCTACCACTACTAGAATTGTATTCATATTTTTTCAATATAGTAGAAAAACAATAAAGTCTATAGAAACAGAACCCCAAGGACGAGATGGAATAGGGAGAGGCTTGTGAGGGGAATTGCCAGTTGAGCATTTCCCCAGCGCTGCTGCAGAACCCTGGGGGGAGGGGCACAACAAGACAGTGAGCCCTAAGCTGAACCCCCCCCCCCCCCTGTCCCTGGCTAATTGGCCTATCTGTCCTAGGTGATAGCAGCAACTGGTCGACAGGCCCTGCCTAATATAGTTGACAACACAGAACGCAGACAGGACAAACAACGGGAGGTCAGCTAGCAAAGGGGTCAATAACAGTCGAGCAATGCAGTACAAAATCACAATCCAAGAGAATAGTCAAAAGACAAAGTCAGAGATCAGGAATAGGTATACAGGAAATAGCGAAAAGGAGCTAGCAGGGACAAGTCACAAGACAGAATCAATAGCCAGCGAGCATGTGAGGGCTGACAACCTGTTTATAGAAAGTCAGGACCTGCCCCAGACTGGATTGAAAGACAGGCTGTCAATCACACAGGCAAGGCTGAGATTAACTATTAGTGGAGCAGAGGAAAACCAAGGTGAAGGAGACGGGTGTGGCAGAAAATCAATTACATAGTCTAGGACAGTGTTCAGACTGAGCAACAAGAATCTTAAGGAATCAAACTTAATACGCCTCCTGCGCCACCGCGTGTGGGCGGAGGGTGGTGCAGAGAGCTGAACAGACAGAGACGTTACAGTACCCCCCCTTTTATGAGGGGCCACCGGACCCTCACCAGACAAACCAGTTTTAGAAGGACCCAGTATTTTCTCTGCCTTAAATTCAAGGTCTCCCTGAACAACAAGAGGTGCTGGTGGACCAGGCAAACGTTTTTTATTCTCCTGGTGTTTCCAACCCTTAGTAGCCAAGACCGTCTCCTCACTGACACAATCTAAGGTGTGCAAGACAATACGGTGGGTTGAGCACTGATCTCCCCATTTTATTAACTCCCTTTTACCCCAATCAAAAATAGGGTTATGGAGGTTCAACCAGGGAAGTCCCAAAACAATATTGGAAGACAGATGCTCCATAACAAAGAAGCTTATGACCTCAGAATGTGCAGAACCCACTTGCAATGTGATTAAGGGGGTCTTACATTGGGCCTTACCCCTGGCCAGTGGGGCAAAATCTGCTCCAGTAACCGCCAGAGGAGTGTCAAGTGGCAAAAACTCAATGCCTAAGGCTGAGACAAATGAAAGTTTGACAAAGTTTGCCGCAGACCCAGAGTCAACTAGGGCCTGGCCAGAAACAGATCTGTCCCCAGAGGACAGAAACACAGATAACAACATCTTATTATTATTTCCGGCAAATACCTGGTTGCCTGAGTGGTAGTCGGAAGAACCACTCAGGCACTGAAGCTTTTCCCCTGGTGTGCGGGGTCTGATGGAGCAGTCTCGTATGATATGCCCTGAAGTACCACAGTACAGGCAGAGGTTATTCCGGAGACGAAGCTCTCGTCGAGTCTTGGCGTCCATAGCTCCTAGTTGCATGGGTTCCTCACCTGGAGTGATGGGAGAAAAAGTGGGTTTATCAGGAGAGAGAGAGGAAGAGACAGAAAATATGGAGGAAACAGACCCTACTCTCTCTTTAACATTTTCCCAGACTCTACGGTCAATACGAATGGCCAAAGTCATGGCCTGCTCAAGAGTAGGGGGATCTGGGTGACCAACCCAGACCTCCTTAACACGGTCACACAGGCCTTGTTTAAAGTGAGCCTTTAGAGCTGACTCACACCAACCTGCATTTACACTGCACTTATGGAATTCTGAGCAGTACTCCTCAACAGAGCGTTTGCCCTGCCGCATGGTGAGGAGTTGCGATTCCACAAGCCCAATGTGGTCTGGCTCGGCATAGATAGACCCCAGAGACAAAAAAAAATTTAAAAATCAGACCACTCCTCAGCCCCAGGAGGGAGTTTAAGGACCCAAGCTTGTGGATCCCCCTTTAGGAGGGATATAACTACTCCCACCATTGGGCCTGGGATGCATGAGGGTTAATCCGAAAGTACAAGCGACAAGAGTCCCGGAAAGTCTCAAATTTTTCTCAGTCCCCCAAGAAACGATCTGGGAGTAACATCTTCACCTTGGGAAGGGTAGAAATAGAAGGGGATGCTGCAACAGCATCAGTAAGGGTCTGAACCTGTTTAGGTAGCTCAGCTACCAGGCCTGCCAAACCCTCCATCTTGGCTGCAAGGCCCTGAATAGGATCCATGCTGATCCGGAGGGAAGAAATGGCAGAAGGTAATTTAGGGCTGGCTATTCTGTAAGGGAATTGCCAGTTGAACAATTCCCCAGTGCTGCTGCAGAACCCTGGGGGGAGGGGCACAACAAGACAGTGAGCCCTAAGCTGAACCCCCCCCCCCCACTGTCCCTGGCTAACTGGCCTATCTGTCCTAGGTGACAGCAACAACTGGTCGACAGGCCCTACCTAATATAGGTGACAACACAGGACGCAGACAGGACAAACAAGAGGAGGTCAGCTAGCCAAGGGTAACAGACGAGCAATGCAGTACAAAATCACAATCCAAGAGAATATTCAAAGGACAAAGCCAGAGGCCAGGAATAGGAATACAGGAAATAGCGAAAAGGAGCTAGCAGGGACAAGTCACAAGACAGAATCAATAGCCAGCGAGCATGTGAGGGCTGACAACCTGTTTATAGAAAGTCAGGACCTGCCCCAGACTGGATTGAAAGACAGGCTGTCAATCACACAGGCAAGGCTGAGATTAACTATTAGTGGAGCAGAGGAAAACCAGGGTGAAGGACACGGGTGTGACAGAAAATCAATTACATAGTCTAGGACAGTGTTCAGACTGAGCAACAAGAATCTTAAACAAGGAATCAAACTGAATACGCCTACTGCGCCGCTGCGTGTGGGCGGAGGGTGGTGCAGAGACCTGAACAGGCAGAGACGTTACAAGGCTGAAGTAATCCTACTGGTGAGGAATGAAGGGTCTTATTCCTAGCACAGGTTTGACAGGAAGAAACATACAGTACTTCTTGACATCCATCTGGTATATAGGCCACCAAAATGAGCGGGACAAAAGTTCTTTGGTCTTCTTGACTCCCATGTGACCTGCGGGTCTAGAGTTATGAACAAGGTGCAAAATTTTCAATCGAGTAGTCTCAGGAATATAAATACACTGATCAAGAGTCCAAACCCCGTCTTTGAACGCTAAATCTATATCTGTGGGGGGGATGATTAAGGAAAAGATCTCCATTATAACCTTCTTTGATCCTCTGAAGTATACCCTTGGAAATGGTTGCCCCCACAAAATTCTTAGCAGGTAAGATGGTGGTTTCGGATGTGTCATCTTGCGTCATTTCAGAAAACATCTGGGATAAGGCGTCTGCTTTTCCATTGCGGGATCCCGGTCTGTAGGAAATAATGAAATTATATCTTGCAAAAAATAGAGACCATCTAGCCTGTCTACCAGAAAGTCTCTTGGCTGATCTAATAAATTCAAGATTTCAGTGATCCGTAAGAACCTGCACCACATGAGATGCTCCTTCAAGAAGATGCCTCTATTCCATGAATGCTTTTTTTAATTGCCAGTAATTCTTTATTCCCAATGTCATAGTTTCTTTCAGGAGGTGACATCAGGCAGGAGAAAAAAGCACAAGGATGAAGCAACTGTTTATCCCCAACTCTTTGGGACAATACTGCTCCTACTGCCGAATCTGAAGCATCCACTTCAACTATAAATGGCAGGTCTAGATTAGAATGAACTAAAATAGGAGCAGAAGTAAAAAGTGTCTTTAAGTGGGTAAATGCTTCGTCTGCACTTGAAGACCATTTGAAAGAAATTCCTTTCTGAGTTAATTGCGTTATTGGACTAATAACGTTTCAGAAATTCCTAATGAATTTGCGGTAGAAACTTGCAAAGCCAACAAATCTTTGGACCTCCTTGACATTCTTGGGGGAAAGCCAGTCTAAAATAGCTTGGATCTTACTGGGGTCCATGCGCAATCCTTCTGTAGAAATTATGTACCCCAAAAACTGAATCTCTGTCTTTTCAAATTCACATTTTTCCAGTTTAATATATAGTTGGTTCTCTTAAACGGCTCAAAACCATGGTAACCTGCTTACGATGTTCTTCAAGATTTTCAGAGTATATTAATATGTCATCCAAATACGCCACTACAATTTGATCCAGCAGATCTCGGAAGACATCATTGATAAAATGTTGAAATGTCGCTGGGGCATTGCAAAGTCCAAATGGCATGACAAGGGATTCAAAATGCCCATAGTGTGTTCGAAATGCTGTATTTCACTCGTCCCCGGGTCGTATACGTACAAGATTGTATGTCCCTCGTAGATCCAACTTGGTAAGGATCTTTGCTGACCGTAATCTCTCAAGTAACTCTGGAATAAGAGGAAGAGGGTAATGATTTTTGACGGTTATTTGGTTTAGTTCCCTATAGTCAATACAAGGACTTAATGTGCAGTCTTTCTTTGGTACAAAGAATATAGGTGCTCCTGCTGGAGAAGTGGAATGCTGTATAAATACTTTGGCCAGATTTTCCTTGATGTACTTATCCAAGACCTTCAGTTCCATCTCTGCAAGTGGATAGATGCGTCCATAAGGTATGGATGCACCTGGCAAAAGTTCAATAGGACAATCATACGTGTAATGAGGAGGTAACCGGTCAACATTCCTTTTGTCACACACATCTTTAAACTCCTCATATGGTTCAGGTAATTCTACAGAGTTAGCGATAGAGCTTTCAGTAGCTCCCACCTGGGAAGGAATTGACTGCTTCAGTTGACAATTTTGTTGACAATATTCAGAAGTGAAAGTTACATTTCCTGACTTCCAGTCTACTGAAGGATTATGAATGCTGAGCCATAGTATGCCCAAATTACTGGAAATTTTGGTGAAGAGATTAACTGGAAACAAATCCTCTCCTTATGACCAGGATCAATAAATACTTCCAGTTTGGTAGTTTCATGAGTAACAGGACCAGAATTTAAAGCTGACCCATCAACAGTCACTAATTCAACTGGTGAAGATCTTGGACTGTGCTCAATATGATTATCAAATGCAAACTTAATGTCCATAAAATTTCCAGCTGCACCGGAATCCAACATTGCTGTAGTGGACAACTTGTAAGAACCATAAGAAAGCTGAACTGGTAAAGTGAAATGAGGTTGGTTAGAAGTCATATTATCAGGACATGGTGCGGTAGAAAACAGAGGCTGTGTCACCAGAATAAGCGAAACACAGTGGGGACAAGACTCCGAATTTGGTCTAATTTAAGTTGCAGCAACTGCAAGTTGAGCTTTATTAGGGCAGTCAACAACATAATGTCCAGGTTGTCCACAATAAAAGCAGTCTTTCAGCAAGGCGACAATGTTTTTCAGCAGTCAAAATTGGTCCCTGGATGACATCTGCAGTGCCTTGCAATAGTATTCATACCCCTTGAACTTATTCACATTTTGTCACCTTACAACCACAAACTTAAATGTATTTTCTTGAGATTTTAAGTGGTAGACCAACACAAAGTAGCAGATAATTGTGAAGTGGAAGGAAAATGATACATGGTTTTCAAAATTTTAATCAAATAAAAACCTAAGCTCTAACAAAATCCAGGACTACTGTAGAGCTTTGAGCCCAGGTCTGTAATCACACCCAAAACCCGGGACATAGATTCCAGTCCATTACCTAGTGGAGAGGAGCCACCTTAGTGGAAGGTATCTTCCCTCCACAATCTTTCCCTCTGCCTGCCTACAGTATACACGCAGTTATTGTTACTGCGCTAGGAGACGGTTTGAGTATACACAGTTATTGTTACTGTACTAGGAGATGGTATGGGTATACATGCAGTTATTGTTACTGCGCTAGGAGATGGTATGGGTATACATGCAGTTACTGCGCTAGGAGACGGTATGGGTACACATGCAGTTATAGTTACTGCGCTAGGAGACAGTATGGGTATACATGCAGTTACTGCGCTAGGAGACGGTATAGGTACACACAGTTATTGTTACTGCGCTAGGAGACAGTATGGGTGTTCATGCACAGTATGGGTACACACGCAGTTTACTGTCACTGCCCTTATTATTTATAGGGTAACTGTCCCTCACAGTATCAGGCTCCTCTCTCTACCTCGCTGCACTGCCCTGAATAGGACAATTATTAAAGTTAGCCCACGAAGTTCGGCACGTACCCGAACTTTGCAGTTCAGGTTTGCTCAACACTAGTCATGACTGCCAGGTTACCTGCAAGCACTGTTGTGTGACTCCTTTCCCTCCTTTCTACTGCCTACTCCTTCCTCATCCCTGGACTCAGTGCCTATAGGGCCAGCAGGAACCAGTTTGTGTGTTCTCATCCAACCTCCTCTTATCCTCATAGGAAAGTGCCTGAGCGTTCCTAGTTCACTAGTTCCTGCGAAGGTGTGACCGTCTAGCATTCTGTTTACCCATATAAGGGGATTCTTTACTATAAGAGCGGTAAGACTATGGAACTCACTGCCACAGGATCCTGTGATGGTGGATCTATTGTAAGACTGGATTCACACTACCACTGTTGATGTCTGTTGCTGTCACCCGTCATAGGATGACAGCAACGGACATTAACTGTGGCAGAATAATGGACACAGACTGATTGTGTCCATTCCCATTGACACTAGTGTGAACAACATGATGTATGCTAGCTTCTGTTGTGTTCGTTAACTTTTCTGATGGTAGAAAAAGTTGTGCATGCAGGACTTCTTCTACCATCAGAAAAGTTAACAAACACAACAGAAGCTAGCTTCCATCATGTTGTTTACATTAGTGTCAATGGGAACTGACACATAATCAGTCTGTATCCGATACTCTACTACAGTTAATGTCTGTTGCTGTCATCCTATGGCGGATGACAGCAACGGACATAAACAACAGTAGTGTGAACCCACCCTAAGACCTAGGTGCTTTTCTTCAAAGAAAAAACTCCAAGGTTATGAGTATTAGAATTTGAAGATAAGCTTATCCAGGGTTTTATACTGCTTGGCAGATTTGGAAAAGATTTTTTTCCCTCTAACATGGGGTCATTGGCATCAGCCTCATGAGATTTTTGCCTTCCTCTGAATCAACACTGTAGGGTTATAGGTGGGACTAGATCTGTGTCTTCCTCCAACCTCATCTACTATATTACTATGTCATAAAACTATTTAAATATTTTTCCAAAGTCATGAAACTTCTTAAAGTCTAACAAGAGAGAAAACAAGAGTAACAAGGTCAAAAATAAAGAAGCACAAGATTTCACAGAAAGGAGCCAAAATCTCAGAATGGAGTTTATTAAAAAGAAAAAAAAGGTATTTGGGACACAAATACTGCCAGAAAAGTTGTTCAGAAGTTTAGTTATGCTTTAACTGTTTTAATAGTCATTCATGACTAGTCCTTGTGCCTGTTGCTCACCAGGCAACATATTAGTCCATACAGTCTCTGAAGCAGTTAGGGAAAGGATAACTGAGAGAGCAAAGGGAGAGAGATCGGCATAAACATAGGTTTAGTGTGATGTTGGATTTAAATAGAAGCTTTCTATCACAACCAAAGCCCTTTATTCTCATCAGCACATGTGAGTACTTCTATATACTGTATATGTCCTGAATGGTGCTGTGGCTGTTTCCCGGGCTCCCTGCCTTTTTTCCACTCCGACATTCACTGTGTGCCAGCATCATAGTAAGAAAGAGATGGGGAGTCCAGGGAGTTATAATGATGACTGAACTGCAACAAAATTTCAAAATGCAAATTGATCTGTGCTGCTCATTCTAAACCTGTAATGTTTATGCTGTGGGTATTTCTTGCTCCTTTTCTCCTTTTCAATGCAATGGTCATTTTAGGTGTTTCTTCATACCTCCCAACCGTCTCGGATTCAGCGGGACAATCCTGGATTTCAGGTCCTGTCTCGCTGTCCTGGTCGAAGGGAGGCATGTCCCAGGATTACTCATCTGCATCTGGAGGACGCAGATGAGTTAAATACAATAGTGAAGCAGGAGCCATCCGCAGACAGCTCCTGCTTCACCATTCTGTGTGAAGCACATCCTTGTGTGCTCCAGCCCAGGAGCTGTAGGTGCGATGTGATGACGTCACTCACATCATGCCTGCAGCTCCCTGAAGACTTCGGGAGAACAGACTTCTGCAGAGCTGTAGGGGAGTAAGGAAAGGTGAGTATCAGTGTTTTTATTATGTTAGACTGGTGGCAGATGAAGGGGGGGGCATTAAACTGGGGGCAGATGAAGGGGGGACATTAAACTGGGGGGAGATGAGGAGTAACAAACTAGGGGGGCAGATGGAGGGTGACATTAAACTGGGGCAACTGTAGGGGGGACATTAAACTGGAGGCAGATGAAGGAGGGCATTAAACTGGTGGCAGATGAAGGGGGGACATTAAACTGGGGAGAGATGAGGAGTAACAAACTAGGGGGGGCAGATGGAGGGTGACATTAAATTGGGGGCAACTGTAGGGGGACATTAAGCTGGAGGCAGATGAAGGAGGGCATTAAACTGGGGGGAGATGAAGAGGAACAATAAACGGGGGGCAGCTGGAGGGGGACAATCTGGGGGAAGCTGGAGGGGGACATTAAACAGTGGGGTCACTGGACAGGGACATTAAACTGGGGGCAAGTTGGTAGGGGACATTAAACTGGGGGCAACTGGAGGAGGACATTAAACTGTGGGGGTAGCTGGAGGGGGACATGTCTGCCTCTAGATGCCCCAGGTTTAATGTCACACTCCAGCTACCTCCACAGTTTAATGTACCCCTTTAGCTGCCCAAGTTTAATGTCCGCTCTAGTTTCCCCCAGTTTAAACTGGGGCACCAGGAGAGGGACTTAATACTGTGGGGCATTTGGAGTGGAACATTATAATGTGGGGGCATATAATGTTAGAGTAACTGAAGGAGCATTATACTGCATAGTACACCACACATTCTATCCCTCTTTCTATCCTTTGAAAGTTGGGAGGTATGCACACACACACGACAGAACATGTACACACACACACAAAACAGAACATATGTACACACAGAGACACACACATGCACACAGAACATGTGCACACACACAAGACACAGCAAATACCTGGAGCCGAGTCAGGGATTGATTACACTGGGCTGCAGCAGCCTAATGTAATGGATTATCCCCTGCAGTGCAAGACTCCAGGATTAGGAGGACAAGCTTTCAGCCTGCGCGGACACTTGGTAAGTAAGTGGGGGAAGACTAAGTGAGGCAGTCAGCACCTGGCAGCCCAGTGGGCCCCCTCAGGAGCTAGGGGCCCCCGCACTTGCCGGGTGCTTATGCCGGCCCTGCTCCTGCCTATTACCTCTTATGTGACCATCCAGGGCAGATGGTCTGGACCATGAATCACAGATAATGGTGCTAAAGTCAGGGGGCCCTTAAGTTGTGGGAGCCCTGGGCAATGGCCAAGTTTGGCCTCCCCCCTAACATCAGCCCTGCTTGGGTCTAATGTCCCCACAAAACCTTCTATCCCATACTGATTCCCCAGAGCCATGTCAACACCTGTGGACAATACAGAAGTATACGCAGATATCAGTGGTGTGTGTGCATCCTAAAACTGATACTTGGGCACAGACCGAACAGAAATGGTGCTGTATAAAATGGCAGCTTGACACAAAAAAGGCTTATTTTTAGTGGCGTTATCTGCAAAAAATAAATGTGGATCTCAAATTGTCACTTGGAGACGGACCAGAAGCGTCAACCTAGGAGAGCCCTTCCCAGAGAAATTTGCCAATGGCAAGTTGCAGAAAAAGGGGGAGTGTCCTTTATAAAAGGGCACAGTTACATATGTCCAGACCCTATATAGTAATATTACACCCCGGATTGTTACTAGTTTATTAAAATAAACAATTGCGTCATTTTTATTTACACCATTTAGTGATCACTTTCAATACAAGTGCATCTCAGTAAATTAGAATATCATCAAAAAGTTATTTTTTTTTAGTAATTCAACTGAAAAAGTGAAACACATATATTATATTGAGTCATTACAAACAGAGTGAACTTTTTCAAGTGTTTATTTATGTTAATGTTGATGATTATGGCTTACAGCCAAGGAAAACCCAAAAGTCATTATGTCAGAAAATTAGAATATTATATAAGACCAACTGTAAAAAAATATTTAACATAGAAATGTTGGCCAAATGAAAAGTATGTGCAGTAAATGCACTCAATACTTGGTCGGGGCTCCTTTTGCATGAATGACCACATCAATGCGGCGTGGCATGGAGGCGATCAGCCTGTGGCACTGCAGAGGTGTTATGGAAACCCAGGTTGCTTTGATAGCGGCCTTCAGCTCGTCTGCATTGTTGGGTCTGGTGTCTCTCATCTTCTTCTTGACAATACCCCATAGATTCTCTATGGGGTTAAGGTCAGGTGAGTTTGCTGGCCAGTCAAGCACAGTGATACTGTGGTTATTAAACCAGGTATTGGTACTTTTGGCAGTGTGGACAGGTGCCAAGTCCTGTTGGAAAATGAAAATTCCATCTCCAAAAAGCTTGTCAGCAGAGGGAAGCATGAAGTGCTCGAGAATTTCCTGGTAGACGGCTGTGTTGACTTTGGTCTTGATAAAACACAGTGGACCTACACCAGCAGATGACATGGCTCTCCAAACCATCACTGATTGTGGAAACTTCACAATAGACCTCAAGCAGCGTGGATTGTGTGCCCCTCCACTCTTCCTCCAGACTCTGGGACCTTTCCAAATGAAATGCAAAATTTAGTTTCATCTGAAAACAACACCTTTTTTACCACACTTTTTCCTTCCACTCAACTTTCCATTGATATGCTTTGATAAGTACTCTGTGAACAGCCAGCTTATTTAGCAATGACCTTTTGTGGCTTACCCTTCTTGTGGAGGGTGTCAATGACTGCCTTCTGGACATCTGTCAAGTCAGCAGTCTTCCCCATGATTGTGTCGCCTACTGAACCAGACTAAGGGACCTTTTTAAACACTTAGGAAGCCTTTGCAGCTATTTTGGGTTAAATATTCTAATTTTCTGAGATAATGACTTTTGGGTTTTCCTTGGCTGTAAGCCATAATCATCAACATTAACATAAATAAACACTTGAAAAATTTCACTCTGTAATGACTCAATATAATATATGTGTTTCACTTTTTCAAATGAATTACTAAAAAAGTGAAACTTTTTGATGATATTCTAATTTATTGAGATGCATTTGTATAATAAAAATCATTAATAATATTTTAATAATTTTTTATTAGGTTTTTTTCTCATACCAAGCTTTTTCTTTCCCTGCATATGCTGGATTTTCTGAATTATTGAACATTTACAATAGCCATCTGCTTTCTTGTACTGACTTATAAGGACGGGGTGGAATTTACTAACAAGTTAGTAGTTAGCAGTGCAACATTTCTACCATTTTGTTCTGTTGACTGTCTAGTTACATGGAGGTGAGGTTTAAAGTCTATAATAGTGAAGAATACAAGTAATAACTTTCTTCATAGCTGCTTTTACCTCTTTATTTCTTAAAATAAATATTATTGGATTCAACATGGAGGTCACTGCTGTATATAGGGTTGAGATCACCAAATTATGTTCCTCTAGATATTCTGAAGGAGGCTTTAGGTACATTCCCATACTGGTCCCATCAGAGGCGTAGCTAGGGGTTCGGCACAGGGGGGGGGGCAAACATATCCAAGTGGGCCCCTACCTGGGTATACCAATGTTATCACTATATGGTGACCACAGATAATGGCTGTACACAGGGCTCTGCATACAGTTGAAGTAAATACAGTACAGGAAATGTTGTTACTTACAGGTGACGTCTCTGACTGTAATCTTTCACATTTCTCGTCTTTTCCATCTGGACCGCCATGACCACTTCTTCCATTCGCAACTTGTCTCTGTAAAGTTTGCAGCACAGACATTTTTGGCTCCTCACTTTTCCAGACATGTGACCCACATTTCCCTTGCCTATACAAAGTTCCCAACCTGCTGCTACCCCCAATTATAAAATTACATGATATAAAAATCCCCTGTAAACATATGATACCCCCATATGTATCTTAAATTAACAATGCCTCTTTGTGCCCCTTAATTCCTCCTGTGTGCCCCCTTAAAGGGATTGTTCGGGATCAGAAATATTAACGCAGGCAGCAGGACAGGGTTGTAAATAAAAATGCACTGACACTTACCTGCATCCTCCCCTCTGTCCCTGCCCTGGGCCGGCCATCACCTTCACTGCACTATATGTATATGGAGCGGCTGCAGCACTGATGTCAAGTTGACGGGACCGCTGCAGCCAATAACCGCTCTCCACAGTACAGCAGTATACAGTCATGGCCAAAAGTTTTGAGAATGATACAAATATTAATTTTTACAAAGTCTACTGCTTCAGTTTTTCTAATGGCAATTTGCATATACTCCAGAATGTTATAAAGAGTGATCAGCTTAACAGCAATTACTTGCAAAGTCAATATTTACCTAGAAAATGAACTTTATCCCCCAAAACACATTTCAACATCATTGCAGCCCTGCCTTAAAAGGACCACCTAACATCGTTTCAGTGATTGCTCCATTAACACAGGTTTGGGTGTTGATGAGGACAGGGCTGGAGATCAATCTGTCATGATTAAGTAAGAATGACACCACTGGACACTTTAAAAGGAGGCTGGTGCTTGCCATCATTGTTTCTCTTCTGTTAACCATGGTTATCTCTAAAGAAACACGTGCAGTCATCATTGCACTGCACAAAAATGGCCTAACTGGGAAGAGTATTGCAGCTAGAAAGATTGCACCTCAGTCAACAATCTATCGCATCATCAAGAACTTCAAGGAGAGAGGTTCCATTGGTGCCAAAAAGGCTCCAGGGCGCCCAAGAAAAACCAGCAAGCGGCAGGACCGTCTCTTAAAAGTGTTTCAGCTGCGGGATCGGGCTACCAGTAGTGCAGAGCTTGCTGAGGAATGGCAGCAGGCAGGTGTGAGTGCATCTGCACGCACTGTGAGGCGGAGACTCTTGGAGCAAGGCCTGGTCTCAAGGAGGGCAGCAAAGAAGCCACTTCTCTCCAGAAAAAACATCAGGGACAGACTGATATTCTGCAAAAGGTACAGGGAGTGGACTGCTGAGGACTGGGGTAAAGTCATTTTCTCTGATGAATCCCCTTTTCGATTGTTTGGAACATCTGGAGAAGAAGAGGTGAGCGCTACCACCAGTCTTGTCTCATGCCAACTGTAAAGCATCCTGAAACCATTCATGTGTGGGGTTGCTTCTCAGCCAAAGGAATCGGCTCTCTCACAGTCTTGCCTAAAAACACAGCCATGAATAAAGAATGGTACCAGAATGTCCTCCAAGAGCAACTTCTCCCAACCGTCCAAGAGCAGTTTGGCGCTCAACAATGCCTTTTCCAGCATGATGGAGCACCTTGCCATAAAGCAAAGGTGATAACTAAATGGCTCAGGGAACAAAACATAGAGATTTTGGGTCCATGGCCTGGAAACTCCCCAGATCTTAATCAAAAAAAAAAAAAAAAAAAAAAAAAAAAAAAAAAAAAAGGAAAAAAAAAAAAAAAAAAAAAAAAAAAAAAAAAAAAATAATAATTTAAAAAAAAAAAAAAAACAAAAAAAAAAAAAAGGTCAAAAAGAAAAAAAAAAAGAAGACAGGGAAAAAAAGAAAAGCGCAGAAAAAAAAGGGGCAAAAAAAAAAAAAAAAATTTCGCAAATTAAATTATTTAAAACAAAATAAAATTTTGTTTCTTATAATATAAATGGAATTTTATTTTTGTTCGTGATAAAAACATCTGACAAACACACAAAAAAACCAGAGGGCAGCAGATCATGTGAAAATATAATATTTGTGTCATTCTCAAAACTTTTGGCCATGACTGTATAGTGTTGGGCCGCTGCAGCCAATCACCGCTCTCTACAGTACAGCAGTATATAGTGTGGGGTCACTGCGGTTCCCCTGTTGTGACATCTCGCTGCAGCCTCTCTGTATACAAGCAAAGGTGACAGACAGCCCACTGCAAGTAAAGGGGGGAAAGTACATTATAATGCTCGCCTGCTGTCTGCTTTAAAATGTATGATAGTACAACCCTTTAAATTAATAGTGTCCCTCAATTAATAATGCCCCTGTGCCCCCCAATTAATAATACTCCTGTATGCCCCCTTAAATGAATAATGCCCCCTGTGCCCCCCCAAAAAATACTTCTGTATGCCTGCTAATGCCTCAGCTAATAATACCCCTTAATTAATAGTTCTCCTGTATATTCCCTTAAAGGGGTTGTCCAGGAAATGCAGGAGGCCGGGGAAGGTGAAATATAAAAAAAAAAAACAAAAACATACTCTCCTGTCCCCGGCACTTTGGTGTCCCCCATTACTGTCAGGTCCAGCGTCGCCCGGGGGCTTGTTCTGGCGGAAGTCCTTGCTGCACGTGGCCTCAGCGGACACAGGAAAGGACCCGGGATGTCACTCGCATACGTCACTGGTGACCTCCTGGGTCCTTTTTGTGACCACTGAGGCCACAAGTTGGCCTCAGCAGTCACATGTGGCGAGGACTTCTGCCAGAACAAGCCCCTGGGCAGCGTTCGACCAGACAATGGTGGGGAACATCGGAGCGCTGGAGACTGTTGAATATGTTATTTTTTTTATGTTTCACCTTCCCCGGCCTACCTGCCCAATTACTGTAATTCCTGGACAACCCCTTTAAATCAAAAATGCCCACCTTAAATTAGTATAGCCCAATACCCTCTTACACCGTTACATAAATACTGCCTCCCAATAGCCACCTTATATTAATAATGCCCCTGCTTGCCCTAATGACCCCTTATGGTTATTGGCCCTTAATATTTTTAAGGCTTCCCACCTCCCCCCCAAAACAACAACAATAATACTCACCTGCCTTCAATTCCCCTGCTTGGACTTGCCACCGCCGACTCTCCTTGCTGTATCCTGCAGCCTACAAGATGCCGTTACCACAGGACGTCTGTGTCCCAGCATAGGCGGCATTAAGTAGTGATGTCATTACACCAGCCTGTGCCAGGACACTGACGTCTTAATTGTCGCTAGGGAACCTGTGTAAGGGTGGGTTCACACTTGCGCCGGAGTCCGTCTGCCACGAATCCGACTGAAAATCTCGGGAAACTGTATAGGGACTGGATAGCAAAAGGTTAGCGATGCATTGCTTAAAAACCCATTCATTTGAATGGGGTTTTTAAAGCAATGCGCCGGTGGGCGCTTACACCCTCTGTCGGACATGCAGGACTTTGTTTCCAGCGAAAAAAACTGGCTTCGCGGCGCAGAGGGTATAAGCGCACACCGGCGCATTGCTTTAAAACCCCATTCAAATGAATGGGTTTTTAAGCAATGCGTCGCTAACCTTTCGCTATCCAGTCCCTATACAGTTTCTCAAGATTTTCAGTCGGATTCGTGGCGAACGGACTCCAGCGCAAGTGTGAAACCACCCTAAGCCGCAATCCACTATAAGCCTGTGGCCCCCAACCTTTTTCGCATCAAGGACCAGTTTTCTGCAGCCCGGTGGGGGTGGGGGGGTGGAGGGTGTTGCAGGGCCACCCCACATCTAATAGTGCCCCCCTCCACGGGTAATAGCCTCCTCACATAAGTAATGCTATTACCTGTGGGGGGCACTATTACTGTAATAGTGCTCTAATAGCACCCCCCCACCAAAGGTAATAGTTCCCTCCCCCACATAAGTAATGATGTTACTTATGGGGGGCACTATTACAGTGATAATGCCCCCCACAGGTAATAGCCCCCCCACATAAGTAATGCTGTTACCTGTGGGGGGCACTATTACTGTAATAGTGAGCTAAGAATAACCCCCTCCCCCTCACACACACAGGTTATAGTCCCCTCCCCCACATACCATTCCATATACTGTTGCTCTGTATAGTTATACTGTACTTACAGAGCAGTGATGGGTGGGCGGGGCCTCCTCTCGCACACAGCCTGTGCGCATCTACTATTTTCTTCCCACTGGAAACATAGAATAGCGGACAAGGTTCCGGGCGGGACCTCCTCGTGCACACAGCCTGTGCGCATCTTCTACTTTCCTCCAGGAACCTTGACCCCTTATTCTATGGTATCACTAGAAAGAAAATAGTAGATGCGCACAGGCTGTGTACAGGAGGAGGTCCTGCTCACCCCATCACTGCTACATGTACAGGTTATAGAACGGCAGAACTGAAAGCTAATAGCTTTCTGCTCTGTCATGTATTTCAACTGCATCGGTGTCCTGTGCCGATGCAGTTGAAATTTTTATGTGCACTTGCGGTGACCCCAGAGTGGGCCCCACAAAGACATTGGGCCCGGGTCCGCCGCCCCCTCTGTCCCCCCGCTAGCTACACCTCTGGGCCCCATAGAATGTACATAAGACGGTAAGGTGTGAGGTGCAGGTGGAGAAGGCTTTCTTCCTTCCAGTTGTAGTAGGAATGCCGAGAACAACAGATATTATTTTGATGTATGATGTTAAACTAAGAAGAAATGGGAGAGGCGCAAGGACTATGATCTCAAGAAAGAGGATGAGATAAAGTCTTGTACTAGTACAAACAATTCTGTTAAGTCCCTTATTATCACAGAAGAATTGTTGTATTTTATTAGAATGG
Source organism: Leptodactylus fallax (assembly GCA_947044405.1). NCBI lineage: Eukaryota > Metazoa > Chordata > Amphibia > Anura > Leptodactylidae > Leptodactylus > Leptodactylus fallax. The sequence continues at coordinate 31,096 of CAMRHE010000149.1, read as the reverse complement.
CATATATTTATCTGGTAAATGGTCAATGTGAGAGAAAAAGTATTAACACAGGCCAAGGTCCATATACCCATTATAAATAATATATAACTCCTCTTATTCATAACCGTATGATAATATAATGGTCTACAAATGGCCACATATCGGTCATAGGCCATAAAAGACAATAGGGTGTCTTCTGTTCCGGCCACAAAAATGTAAAAGCACAATTGGGTGAAGCATCCTCCAAAAGATATTGTGTTGTTCCCGGTGAGTAAAATGTCCATCAGCTTTGGTAGAGTCGATGAAGTGAAAATCATGTCCACAGCCGAAAGATTGCATAGAAAGATGTACATGGGTGTATGTAGGTGCACATCAGTGATCACACATATGGGCATAATGATGTTACCCAATAACCCAGTCACGTAGCGAGAAAGGAATAGAAAAAGAAGTAGAGGATGGGTTGTCACTGAATTGGAAAAAAACACAATCTCAAAATTGTGAAGGATTGTTTGGTTCCTCATTGTTTTTTATGGTATCGAAGTAAAATGTACCACTTGACTTCAGGAGCATCAGTGCACTTTCCTGCTTTATGTTACAATGAATATATCTTGACATCTATATTGACAATTGGTAAAAAAAAAAAATGTAAATCTACAAAAAACGTTCTAATTTAGCATTTTTATTTAAATTAATGTAATTTTTTTTATTATAAAATGGGCACAGTTTGGTCAGTTAGAATATTTTGTTCCTCTTGTCTTATCGTTCCTGACATTTTCAATTTCCAGTTATGTTACATACACAACACTCCAAGGCTATAAGGTAGCATCACTGTTACACAATTATGCCCATCTGGCCCACATCAGAATACGCTGACCTTCTCCGACATTACCTAATATGGAATAACATAGGAGAGAATAATATCAGGGTGTGTTCACATAGACACGCCGCCAGTGCCGGTTTTAGACAAATTGTGGCCCTGGGCAAAACTAAAAGCGGGGCCCAAATGCTGATATATCAACAACGCCATCATATTTCCTGTGGTAGTCCCTTTAATAACGCCCCTTTCTGCCCAAAACAGTATCAACCACCCCCCCCTTATGCCCACACAATTCAAATAACAAACTTTGTACCGCCTAATAGATTTTTGCACCCCTTTATCAGTTATTATAGCACCTCCTTATAAATAATAGTCCCTGCTTATAAACAGTTCCCCATATCAGTAATAGTTCCCCTTATTAATAATAGCCCTCTCATAAATAATACCGCTGCCTTATAAATAGTCCCCCTTATTAATAGTCCTCTCATAAATAATAGTTCAACTTATAAATATTAGTCAACATTATCAATATTAGCCCTCTTATAAATAATAGCCCTCTTATATATAATAGTTCCCTTTAATAAATAATAATAATAGCCCCTTTAACAATACCCATCTTATAAAGTTTCCCTCTTATAAATAAAAGTGACCACATTATAATAGCCACCTATATATAATGTCCCCCCTTAATATAGGCCTATTATAAATACTGTAGTTCTTCCCTTAAAAATAATAGCCTGCCTTATTTGTTTCCCCAATATAATAGCCCCCTATGTATAATTTACTCTTCTAATAGCCCCTTTATATTTAATAGTTTCCACCCTTATACAGTACAGACCAAAAGTTTGGACACACCTTCTCATTCCAAGAGTTTTCTGTATTTTCATGACTATAAAAATTGTAGATTCACACTGAAGGCATCAAAACTATGAATTAACACATGTGGAATTATATACTTAACAAAAAAGTGTGAAACAACTGAAAATATGTCTTATATATTCTAGTTTCTTCAAAGTAGCCACCTTTTGCTTTGATTACTGCTTTGCACACTCTTGGCATTCTCTTGATGAGCTTCAAGAGGTAGTCACCTGAAATGGTTTTCACTTCACAGGTGTGCCCTGTCAGGTTTAATAAGTGGGATTTCTTGCCTTATAAATGGGGTTGGGACCATCAGTTGTGTTGTTCAGAAGTCAGGTGGCTAAACAGCTGATACTACTGTCCTACTGAATGGAGTGTTAGAATTTGTATTATGGCAAGAAAAAAGCAGCTAAGTACAGAAAAACGAGTGGCCATCATTACTTTAAGAAATGAAGGTCAGTCAGTCCGAAAAATTGGGAAAACTTTGAAAGTGTCCCCAAGGGCAGTGGCCAAAACCATCAAGCGCTACAAAGAAACTGGCTCACATGAGGACCGCCCCAAGAAAGGAAGACCAAGAGTCACCTCTGCTGCGGAGGATAAGTTCATCTGAGTCACCAGCCTCAGAAATCGCAGGTTAACAGCAGCTCAGATTAGAGACCAGGTCAATGCCACACAGAGTTCTAGCAGCAGACACATCTCTACAACAACTGTTAAGAGTAGACTGTGTGCAGCAGGCCTTCATGGTAAAATAGCTGCTAGGAAACCACTGCTAAGGAAACGCAACAAGCAGAAGAGACTTCTTTGGGCTAAAGAACACAAGGAATGGACATTAGACCTGTGGAAATCTGTGCTTTGTTCTGATGAGTCCAAATTTGAGATCTTTGGTTCCAACCACCGTGTCTTTGTGCGACGCAGAAAAGGTGAACGAATGGACTCTACATGCCTGGTTCCCACCGTGAAGCATGGAGGAGGAGGTGTGATGGTGTGGGGATGCTTTGCTGGTGACACTGTTGGGGATTTATTCAAAATTGAAGGAATACTGAACCAGCATGGTTACCACAGCATCTTGCAGCGGCATGCTATTCCATCCGGTTTGCGTATGGTTGGACCATCATTTCTTTTTCAACAGGACAATGACCCCAAACACACTTCCAGACTGTGTAAGGGTTATTTGACAAAGAAGGAGAGTGATGGGGTGCTACACCAGATGACCTGGCCTCCACAGTCACCAGACCTGAACCCAATCGAGATGGTTTGGGGTGAGCTGGACCGCAGAGTGAAGGCAAAAGGGCCAACAAGTGCTAAGCATCTCTGGGAACTCCTTCAAGACTGTTGGAAGACCATCTCAGGTGACTTCCTCTTGAAGCTCATCAAGAGAATGCCAAGAGTGTGCAAAGCAGTAATCAAAGCAAAAGGTGGCTACTTTGAAGAACCTAGAATATAAGACATATTTTCAGTTGTTTCACACTTTTTTGTTAAATATATAATTCCACATGTGTTAATTCATAGTTTTGATGCCTTCAATGTGAATCTACAATTTTTATAGTCATGAAAATACAAAAAACTCTTGGAATGAGAAGGTGTGTCCAAACTTTTGGTCTGTACTGTATATAGCAGACGCCCCCTACATCTACTTACACCCATGGTGTTAAATACGCAGCCACCTCCAACCCCGATCTGCTGCCCTTACCATCTCCAGAATTGTTGCATTTGCACACAATATTTCCTATCATCTACTTACATGTAAATGATAGCAAAGCACCTGATGGTTCAGAACATCTGACAAACCAAAACGCAAAAAAATCTATGTCGTTTTCCACTGGCGTCAGGTCATCCTCTTGGACCAAGAAACGAAGCAGCATCATGCGTCCTCTTTTCTGAGCTATGGAGAAGATGCCAGTGAAAAGGCATAAGAAAATAAATGCAGACATACAAGGCTGTGTGCTGCATCAGTAGAAAAAAAGTCCGCCCCTGTGTTGGACTACAGGGGTAAAACAATTACAGGCTAGAGTTGACACGTGTACAAAAAGTTACCCACCTTTGTAAAACTTGATATTTATGGGTATGGGCCACTCATAAAGCATCTTGCTTGAAAAGGTGAGGTACACTGATCGCTACGTATGTGTCGCTCCAGAGTCCAACAGGTGTAGCGCACCACGATCCTACTTATCCATTGGAGATGCGTTCTTCTAGTAGCATATAGCTACACCATTTCTCTTCTTCCTGTAACACAAAAGTCCTTTCATTGCCTTCATTGAGGGCAAGAAAATGGACCTCAACACTCTAGCGAATCGCAAGGAAGAAGTCCGCCGCTTCGAAGCACCATAATACGGTCAATGTTCTGAACCATCAGGCACAAATGAATTTAACAACGTTTATGCAGGCCTCAGGGCATGCACCCATGGTGATAAATACGCAGCCACCTCCAACCCTGCTGCCCTTACCATCTCCAGAATTGTTGCATTTGCACACAATATTTCCTATCATCTACTTACATGTAAATGATAGCAAAGCACCTGATGGTCCAGAACATCTGACAAACCAAAACGCAAAAACATCTATGCCGTTTTCCACAGGCGTCAGGTCATCCTCTTGGACCAAGGAAAAAAGAAGTATCATCCGTCCTCTTTTTCTGGTCTATGGAGAAGACGCCAGTGAAAAGGCATAAGAAAATAAATGCAGACATACAAGGCTGTGTGCTGCATCAGTAGAAAAAAAAGTCCGCGCCTGTGTTGGAAGACAGGGGTAAAACAATTGCAGGTTTGAGTTGACACGCGTACAAAAAGTTACCCACCTTTGTAAGACTTGATCTTTCTGTGGGTATGGGCCACTCATAAAGCATCTTGCTTGAAAAGCTGAGGTACACCGATTGCTACGTGTGTCGCTCCAGAGTCCAACAGTTGTAGCGCACCACAATCCTACTTATCCGTTGGGGGTGCGTTCTTCTGGTAGCATGTAGCTACACCATTTCTCTTCTCCCTGTAACACAAAAGTCCTTTCCTTGCCTACAGTGAGGGCAAGAAAATGGACCTCAACACTCTAGCGAATCGCAAGGAAGAAGTCCGTCGCTTCGACGCACGATAAAAGGGTCAACATTCTGAATCGTGAGGAGGGAAATGAATTTAACAACATGCATGCAGGCCTCAGGACCTGCACCCATGGTGTTAAATACGCAGCCACCTCCAACCCCGATCTGCTGCCCTTACCATCTCCAGAATTATTGCATTTGCACACAATATTTCCTATCACCTACTTAGATGTAAATGATAGCAAAGCGCATGATGGTCCAGAACATCTGACAAACCAAAACGCAAAAAAATCTATGCCGTTTTCCATTGGCGCTCAGATTATCCTCTTGGACCAAGAAAAGAAGCAGCATCATGCGTCCTTTTTTTCTGGGCTATGGAGAAGATGCCAGTGAAAAGGCATAAGAAAATAAATGCAGACATACAAGGCTGTGTGCTGCATCAGTAGAAAAAAAGTCCGCGCCTGTGTTGGAAGACAGGGGTAAAACAATTGCAGGTTTGAGTTGACACGCGATAAAAAAGTTACCCACCTTTGTAGGACTTGATCTTTCTGTGGGTATGGGCCACTCATAAAGCATCTTGCTTGAAAAGCTGAGGTACACCGATTGCTACACTACGTGTGTCGCTCCAGAGTCCAACAGTTGTAGCGCACCACAATCCTACTTATCCGTTGGGGGTGTGTTCTTCTGGTAGCATGTAGCTACACCATTTCTCTTCTCCCTGCAACACAAAAGTCCTTTCCTTGCCTACAGTGAGGGCAAGAAAATGGACCTCAACACTCTAGCGAATCGCAAGGAAGAAGTCCGCCGCTTCGACGCACGATAAAAGGGTCAACATTCTGAATCGTGAGGCGGAAATGAATTTAACAACATGCATGCAGGCCTCAGGGCCTGCACCCATGGTGTTAAATACGCAGCCACCTCCAACCCCGATCTGCTGCCCTTACCATCTCCAGAATTATTGCATTTGCACACAATATTTCCTATCACCTACTTAGATGTAAATGATAGCAAAGCGCATGATGGTCCAGAACATCTGACAAAACCAAAACGCAAAAAAATCTATGCCGTTTTCCATTGGCGCTCAGATTATCCTCTGTGGACCAAGAAAAGAAGCAGCATCATGCGTCCTCTTTTTCTGGGCTATGGAGAAGATGCCAGTGAAAAGGCATAAGAAAATAAATGCAGACATACAAGGCTGTGTGCTGCATCAGTAGAAAAAAAAGTCCGTCCCTGTGTTGGACAACAGGGGTAAAACAATTACAGGCTAGAAATGACACGCGATAGAAAAGTTACCCACCTTTGTAGGACTTCATCTTGTTTGGGTATGGGCCACTCATAAAACATCTTGCTTGAAAAGGCGAGGTACCCCGATCACTACGTGTTGCTCCAGAGTCCAGCAGGTGTAGCGCACCACAATCCTACTTATCCATTGGAGGTGTGTTCTTCCGGTAGCATATAGCTACACCATTTCTCTTCTCCCTGCAACACAAAAGTCCTTTCCTTGCCTTCATTGAGGGCAAGAAAATGGACCTCGACACTCTAGCGAATCGCAAGGAAGAAGTCTGCCGCTTCGACGCACCATAATACGGTCAATATTCTGAACCACCAGGCACAAATGAATTTAACAACATGTATGCAGGCCTCAGGGCATGCACCCATGGTGTTAAATACGCAGCCACCTCCAACCCCGATCTGCTGCCCTTACCATCTCCAGAATTGTTGCATTTGCACACAATATTTCCTATCATCTACTTACATGTAAATGATAGCAAAGCACCTGATGGTCCAGAACAGTTGACAAAACCAAAACGCAAAAAAATCTATGCCGTTTTCCACTGGCGTCAGGTCATCCTCTGTGACCAAGGAAAAAAGAAGCATCATGCGTCCTCTTTTTCTGGGCTATGGAGAAAATGCCAGTGAAAAGGCAGAAGAAAATAAATGCAGACATACAAGGCTATGTGCTCCAAGGGTAGAAAAAAAGTCCGCCCCTGTGTTGGACTACAGGGGTAAAACAATTACAGGCTAGAGTTGACACGCGAACGGAAAAGTTACCCACCTTTGAAAGGACTTGATCTTTCTGGGTATGGGCCACTCATAAAGCTTCTTGCTTGAAAAGCTGAGGTACACCGATCGCTACGTGTGTCGCTCCAGAGTCCAACAGTTGTAGCACACCACAATCCTACTTATCCATTGGGGGTGCGTTCTTCTGGTAGCATATAGCTACACCATTTTTCTTCTCCTTGTAACACAAAAGTCCTTTCCTTGCCTATAGTGAGGGAAAGAACCTGGACTTCAACACTCTAGCAAATCGCAAGGAAGAAGTCCGCCGCTTCGACGCACGATAAAAGGGTCAAGATTCTGAACCACCAGGCACAAATGAATTTAACAACATGTATGCAGGCCTCAGGACCTGCACCCATGGGGTTAAATACGCAGCCACCTCAAACCCCGATCTGCTTCCCTTACCATCTCCAGAATTGTTGCATTTGCACACAATATTTTCTATCATCTATTTACATGTAAATGATAGCAAAGCGCCTGATGGTTCAGAACATCTGACAAACCAAAACGCACTAAAATCTATGCCGTTTTCCACAGGCATCAGTTCATCCTCTTGGACCAAGGAAAAAAAGAAGCATCATCCGTCCTCTTTTTCTGGTCTATGGAGAAGACGCCAGTGAAAAGGCATAAGAAAATAAATGCAGACATACATGGCTGTGTGCTGCATCAGTTGAATAAAAGTCCGCCCCTGTGTTGGACAACAGGGGTAAAACAATTACAGGCTAGAAATGACACTCAACTGAAAAGTTACCCACCATTGTAGGACTTGATTTGTTTCGGTATGGGCCACTCATAAAGCATCTTGCTTGAAAAGGTGAGGTACACTGATCGCTACGTGTGTCGCTCCAGAGTTCAACAGGTGTAGCGCACCACAATCCTACTTATCCATTGGGGGTGTGTTCTTCTGGTAGCATATAGCTACACCATTTCGCTTCTCCTTGTAACACAAAAGTCCTTTCCTTGCCTACAGTGAGGGCAAGAAAATGGACCTCAACACTCTAGCGAATCGCATGGAAGAAGTCCGCCGCTTCGACGCACGATAAAAGGGTCAATATTCTGAACCGTCAGGCACAAATGAATTTAACAACATGTATGCAGGTCTCAGGACTTGCACCCATGGTGTTAAATACGCAGCCACCTCCAACCCCGATCTGCTGCCCTTACCATCTCCAGAATTGTTGCATTTGCCCACAATATTTTCTATCATCTACTTACATGTAAATGATAGCAAAGCGCCTAATGGTTCAGAACATCTGACAAACCAAAACGCAAAAAAATCTATGCCGTTTTCCATTGGCGTCAGATTATCCTCTTGGACCAAGAAAAGAAGCAGCATCATGCGTCCTTTTTTTCTGGGCTATGGAGAAGATGCCAGTGAAAAGGCATAAGAAAATAAATGCAGAAATACATGGCTATGTGTTGCATCTGTAGAAAAAAAAGTCCGTCCCTGTGTTGGACAACAGGGGTAAAACAATTACAGGCTAGAAATGACACGCGATCGAAAAGTTACCCACCTTTGTAGGACTTCATTTGTTTGGGTATGGGCCACTCATAAAACATCTTGCTTGAAAAGGTGAGGTACCCCGATCACTACATGTTGCTCCAGAGTCCAGCAGGTGTAGCACACCACGATCCTACTTTTCCATTGGAGGTGTGTTCTTCTGGTAGCATATAGCTACACCATTTCTCTTCTCCCTGTAACACAAAAGTCCTTTCCTTGCCTTCATTGAGGGCAAGAAAATGGACCTCGACACTCTGGCGAATCGCAAGGAAGAAGTCCGCCGCTTCGACGCACCATAATACGGTCAATATTCTGAACCACCAGGCACAAATGAATTTAACAACATGTATGCAGGCCTCAGGACCTGCACACATGGTGTTAAATACGCAGCCACCTCCAACCCCGATCTGCTGCCCTTACCATCTCCAGAATTGTTGCATTTGCACACAATATTTCCCATCATCTACTTACATATAAATGATAGCAAAGCACCTGATGGTCCAGAACAGTTGACAAAAGCAAAACGCAAAAAAATCTATGCCGTTTTCCACTGGTGTCAGGTCATCCTCTGGGACCAAGGAAAAAAGAAGCATCATGCGTCCTCTTTTTCTGGGCTATGGAGAAGATGCCAGTGAAAAGGCATAAGAAAATAAATGCAGACATACAAGGCTGTGTGCTGCATCAGTCGAAAAAAAGTCCGCCCCTGTGTTGGACAAAAGGGGTAAAACAATTACAGGTTAGAGTTGACACGCGAACAAAAAGTTACCCACCTTTGTAAGACTTGATCTTTCTGGGTATGGGCCACTCATAAAGCATCTTGCTTGAAAAGCTGAGGTACACCGATCGCTACGTGTGTCGCTCCAGAGTCAAACAGTTGTAGCGCACCACAATCCTACTTATCCATTGGGGGTGCGTTCTTTTGGTAGCATATAGCTACACCATTTCTCTTCTCCCTGTAACACAAAAGTCCTTTCCTTGCCTTCAGTGAGGGCAAGAAAATGGACCTCAACACTCTAGCGAATCGCAAGGTAGAAGTCCGCCGCTTCGACGCACGATAAAATGGTCAATATTCTGAACCGTCAGGCACAAATGAATTTAACAACATGTATGCAGGCCTCAGGACCTGCACACATGGTGTTAAATACGCAGCCACCTCCAACCCCGATCTGCTTCCCTTACCATCTCCAGAATTGTTGCATTTGCACACAATATTTTCTATCATCTACTTACATGTAAATGATAGCAAAGCGCCTGATGGTTCAGAACATCTGACAAACCAAAACGCAAAAAAATCTATGCCGTTTTCCACTGGCGTCAGATTATCCTCTTGGACCAAGAAAAGAAGCAGCATCATGCGTCCTCTTTTTCTGGGCTATGGAGAAGATGCCAGTGAAAAGGCATAAGAAAATAAATGCAGACATACAAGTCTGTGTGCTGCATCAGTAGAAAAAAAAGTCCGCCCCTGTGTTGGACTACAAGGGTAAAACAATTACAGGTTAGAGTTGGCACGCGAACGAAAAGTTGCCCACCTTTGTAAGACTTGATCTTTCTGGGTATGGGCCACTCATAAAGCATCTTGCTTGAAAAGCTGAGGTATACCGATCGCTACGTGTGTCGCTCCAGAGTCCAATAGTTGTAGCACACCACAATCCTACTTATCCATTGGGGGTGCGTTCTTCTGGTAGCATATAGCTACACCATTTCGCTTCTCCTTGTAACACAAAAGTCCTTTCCTTGCCTACAGTGAGGGCAAGAAAATGGACCTCAACACTCTAGCGAATCACAAGGAAGAAGTCTGCCGCTTCGACGCACGATAAAAGGGTCAACATTCTGAACCATCAGGCACAAATGAATTTAACAACATGTACGCAGGCCTCAGGACCTGCACCCATGGTGTTAAATACGCAGCCACCTCCAACCCCGATCTGCTGCCCTTACCATCTCCAGAATTGTTGCATTTGCACACAATATTTTCTATCATCTACTTACATGTGAATGATAGCAAAGTGCCTGATGGTTCAGAACATCTGACAAACCAAAACGCAAAAAAATCTATGCCGTTTTCCACTGGCGTCAGGTCATCCTCTTGAATCAAGAAAAGAAGCAGCATCATGCGTCCTTTTTTTTCTGGGCTATGGAGAAGATGCCAGTGAAAAGGCTTAAGAAAATAAATGCAGACATATAAGGCTATGTGTTGCATCTGTAGAAAAAAAGTCCGTCCCTGTGTTGGACAACAGGTGTAAAACAATTACAGGCTAGAAATGACACATGAAAAGGCGAGGTACCCACCATCGACACGTGTTGCTGGGGGCGGGCCCGTGCTCCAGAGTCCAACAGGTGTAGCACACCACGATCCTATTTTTCCATTGGAGGTGCGTTCTTCTGGTAGCATATAGCTACACCATTTCTCTTCTCCTTGTAACACAAAAATCTACAGTGAGGGCAAGAAAATGGACCTCAACACTCTAGCGAATCGCAAGGAAGAAGTCCGCCGCTTCGACGCACCATAATACGGTCAATATTCGGAACCACCAGGCACAAATGAATTTAACAACATGTATGCAGGCCTCAGGGCCTGCACCCATGGTGTTAAATACGCAGCCACCTCCAACCCCGATCTGCTGCCTTTACCATCTCAAAGAATTGTTGCATTTGCACACAATATTTCCTATCATCTACTTACATATAAATGATAGCAAAGCACCTGATGGTCCAGAACAGTTGACAAAACCAAAACGCAAAAAAATCTATGCCGTTTTCCACTGGCGTCAGGTCATCCTCTGTGACCAAGAAAAAAAGAAGCATCATGCGTCCTCTTTTTCTGGGCTATGGAGAAAATGCCAGTGAAAAGGCAGAAGAAAATAAATGCAGACATACAAGGCTGTGTGCTGCATCTGTAGAAAAAAAAGTCCGCCCTGTGTTGGACAAAAGGGGTAAAACAATTACAGGTTAGAGTTGACACGCGTACCAAAAAGTTACCCACCTTTGTAAGACTTGATCTTTCTGGGTATGGGCCACTCATAAAGCATCTTGCTTGAAAAGCTGAGGTACACCGATCGCTACGTATGTCGCTCCAGAGTCCAACAGTTGTAGCGCACCACAATCCTACTTATCCATTGGGGGTGCGTTCTTCTGGTAGCATATAGCTACACCATTTCTCTTCTCCTTGTAACACAAAAGTCCTTTCCTTGCCTACAGTGAGGGCAAGAAAATGGACCTCAACACTCTAGCGAATCGCATGGAAGAAGTCCGCCGCTTCGACGCACGATAAAAGTGTCAATATTCTGAACCGTCAGGCACAAATGAATTTAACAACATGTATGCAGGCCTCAGGACCTGCACACATGGTGTTAAATACGCAGCCACCTCCAACCCCGATCTGCTGCCCTTACCATCTCCAGAATTGTTGCATTTGCACACAATATTTTCTATTATCTACTTACATGTAAATGATAGCAAAGCGCCTGATGGTTCAGAACATCTGACAAACCAAAACGCAAAAAAATCTATGCCGTTTTCCACAGGCGTCAGTTCATCCTCTTGGACCAAGAAAAGAAGCAGCATCATGCGTCCTTTTTTTCCGGGCTATGGAGAAGATGCCAGTGAAAAGGCATAAGAAAATAAATGCAGACATACAAGGCTGTGTGCTGCATCAGTAGAAAAAAAGTCCGCCCCTGTGTTGGACTATGTTAAGGAGATGAATATTACTAATTAATATTCATCAATTTCCCTCCTTTCTCCTTAGGTATATCTACTTATCTGTTTCCTTGACTGGTTTGCATGTACGATAATTTACCCCACAATATTAATCATAAAATACGTTTATTATTAATATGATGGAACTAGGTTATAGAATAATACAAAACAGTATTAACACAGTGCAATACAATTAGTACAGAACCCAATTAAAAACCTACAGATATCGCTACATACACACACACATACAACCAAACACAAAAAACCCCTGGACAATTTACTAACTGAACCCTTTCTGTAAGGAACACAGCAGTAGTAATACAGATTAATAGAGGGTGACTGATAGATAAATGGATAGATAGATAGATAGATAGATAGATAGATAAATAGATAGATAGATAATAGATGGATGATGGGTGGATAGATGGATAGAGAGAGAAAGTTATACTTAAGCCTTATTATGCATGCTCTGGTGGTATATGGAGCTTGTCTAGGTGAAGCTGGTCAATCCATGGGGGCTGGTGAAGAGAGAAGATGAAGAGAGAGGGGGCTTTTGGCCCATTATATATATGGCCCACAACTCCGCCCACCTAGATGTTGTCACTCCAATCAGGCTCTTGGAATTGTAATATAAGTTTACATGCAATACCTCTTATGAGTCTTGGGATGGCGCTCTAACACCTGGGGGGGGGGGGCCCCCCCCCCCCCCCGCCCCGGGGAAAAGGGGGGAACCCCGCGGGGCGAAAAAACCCCGGCCCCAGGGGGGGAGGTAAACCCCCCGGGGCCGGGGGGGGGGCGCCCCCCCCCCCCCCCCCCCCGCGGGCCCCCCTTGGAACAAGGGGGGGGGGTTAAACACCCCCGCGGGCCCCCTTGCGCAACAAAAGCCCCCCCCGCCCCGGGGGGGGTGTCTGTTAGAAAACAGGTGTAGGGAACTGCCATTTCTACTAGTATATAATGTATCTGGCTTCTTTGCCCCTGCAGTTTGGCTTCAGAGACCCCAGGCATTTAGTGCAAGTTTTGTTTTGTAAATACAGTGAGTCAGACACATGTGAGGCAGAGCTGCTGGGGGGAGAGATGTGAGCAGAGCTGCTGGGACAGACATGTTATGTCTGGGGGAGTCTAAGAGCCACTTGTTCCTCTTTACTTCACAGTATATAGTTAGGTATGTGTTACCCCCTATATACTCACAGGACCTAGCTAGTAACCGTAGTTAGGGATCCATATATATATATAGTTCAGGGCAGTGATAGGTTAGGCTTCCGAAGGCCAACTAGCTAGTTAGAGGCCCGGTGGCACTAGTAGTTTAGCTGGCAGGTTAAGGACTCAGTGTTAGGGCAGTCAGGCCTGCATCTACTGCCGTCACCGTCGCCCTGTTTGCTGCCTGTGAAGAATCTCACCATCATCATCATCTCCTGATCGGCTGTCTGTCATCTCCTGGAAGAATCCGAGGATCCACAGTCATCCACAGGGGCCCCTGCATCTCTTCTGTTGCCTGGAGGTATTGTGCACTGGACTCTTGCTATATATTTATATATATACCCGGGTATATAACCTAAGACGGTTGAGGACTTGCTGGTTGTTGTAGTATTGCTGTGTTCTGAGTATATTTTATGTATGTATTATTACCCTGTTGATTCTTATAAAGCTACTGTTATAACCTTATGTGGTATCTGTATGTATTCTTCAGACTGTGAGATTAGTACAGTGATCCTTGTTAAGGCTACTAACTGTACTTCATGGGTAAGTCCCAGGAAGAGATCCTCCCTGTAATACAGAGGCTCTATCCTGGGTGGAGGCACTGATATATTATATTTATATATATATCATATATGTTCCCACTCTTCCCTTCAGCGAAGGCTTCAGGTCCCATTATACACACAGGTCAGCGCCAGAGTCTGTTGCGGGAGGGATAATACTCATACCCCCCCCCCAAATAGGGCTACATTTGGAGGCACTGCTGAGATTTAGAAGTGGGAATAGTCATTGATATGGAGAAGCGATATAGCTCAGAGGGGAACCTCCCACTAGCTACTACATGGGATTACCGACCGCCTGTTCCTCCCCTGGTTCAGGTAAAGGAAGAACCCCGCTCAGCCAGTTACCCCCCCAGTATGGCCGTCGCTAGCAGTTCCTCTAGTGACAGTGCTATTAGCACTTTAGCCAGGCTGACTGAAATGTTAGCTCAGGGCCTGCAGGCCACTCACTACAAGAAACTAAAAGTATTCTCTGGTAATGTCCCAGTACCACAAGGGGAGGAAAACTTTGAGATATGGAAAGAACATACTCTCCAATGCCTGAAGGAATGGTCTTGCTCTGAAGAAGGCAAGCGGCAGCGTATCAGTGAAAGTTTGCGGTCTCCTGCTGCAGAATTGATCCGCTTGTACAGAGACTCTCATGAAGGAGTGAGTGCATTGGACTATATACAAGTACTGTCTGATCACTTTGAGCCATACTATGACCTTGCCCAGATGGTTGCTGATTACCGAATGGTTCGTCAAAAAGAAGGGGAAAATGTCTCTACTTTTATTAACCGTTTACAGCTACTTCTTTCACGTCTGGTGTACCACGCAGCTATATCTACTTCAGAGGTAGACGCTATGAGAACCAGTCAGTTGGTGAGAGGGTTACAACCTCATCATCCTCTTGCTCAAGTACTCAAGGTCTTACTATCTGATAGAGTCCTTCCATTTCCTGACTTAATGAAGTTAGTGAAGAAACAAGAAGCTGACATTAGTTTTAGTACCCCTAAGAAAGCGAAAAGCATCTCTAAAGAAGATGTTGTTCCTAATTCAAACAAGGACAAACCAGCGGAGCGGTCAGAACTTAGACAGTCCGCCACTCCACCCACTGCCACTCAATGGAGGAAGGATGCTAGAACCTGTTATAAATGTGGTCAGACGGGCCATAGTGCCAGACAGTGTACGGAGGACAGTGAGGGATTGAGACACAGTGCTGTCTTCTCTATTCAGAATCAAAGACACCGAAGGAAGGCGGGCCGAGTAAATACCAGAGGCGCTATCGCGGGCTCCAGGTCCGTTGTCAAAGTCACTGTCAATGGTCATGCCGCTCCTGCCCTGTTTGATACAGGATCTCAAGTGACCCTGATTTATCGCTCGTTCTACCAAAAGTATCTGAGGGATATACCTCTTCAGTCTACAGGACAAATGAAATTGTGGGGGCTTAATTCAGGATCATATCCTGTAGATGGCAGCCTACAAGTAGTTATAGCTGTCCCTGAATTAGAAGATCAGAGTGTCGCTCCCATGAAGATTACGGCTCTTGTCTGTCCTGATACAGGGGATTCTTGTGCAGCTCCTGTGATACTTGGCACTAATTGTCCCGCAGTGCATTATGCTTTTCAGAAGTTTCTTGGAAGAGATTGGAACCCTGCAGCTCAGCCGGTGAATATATCTTCTGATCTTAGAGAACTCTGTGATGCCCTGTCTACTGGCTATCGACATGGAATGGTATATCATATCGGTGAGAGAACCGTGGAAGTTCCTGCCGGCGGGGAGAGAATTCTGAGAGTAGCCTCCAGCATTGCTCCCGATTTGCTTGAAGGGGGGAGTTATGTCCTTATGGAAACCCCTGAAGAAATGATTAACCAGAATGGCTGGATGGTGATCCCAGAGAGAAAGGACTGGAGAAATAAAGTGGAGTTATCTACCTGTGTGACAGTGAGGAACTGTTCACCGCATCCGATTGTAATTGGACCATACCAGAATGTGGCCCACTGCTACCCTGTGCTTGGAGTAAATCCATACGCTGAAGTGTGCAGGATTCAAATCCGAGATGCAATCCCTAATCTCAATCTTGACTTGAGTGATCCACATTTACCAGAGGCCTGGAATCAGCGACTGACACAGAAGTTGTCTGAATTATCGGAAGTGTTCTCCATGGATGATATGGATGTAGGTTGTGCTAAAAGTGCTCAACACACTTTCCGATTGACCGATTCTACTCCCTTCCGGGAGCGTCCACGGAGAGTTGCTCCAAAGGATGTTGATGAATTAAGACAGACTCTACAGCAAATGAAAGGTCAGGGGATCATTGTGGACAGTAAGAGCCCCTATGCCTCACCTATTGTGGTGGTAAGAAAAAAATCTGGAGCAATTCGCCTATGTGTGGATTACAGAACTCTGAACCGGAGAACCTTACCTGATCAGTATACACTGCCGAGAATTGAAGAAGCTCTGGAAGCTCTGAATGGAAACTGTTGGTTCACAGTGCTGGACCTAAGATCGGGATACTATCAAGTCCCAATGGCACCTGAGGATCAGGAAAAGACAGCCTTCATATGCCCCTTGGGTTTCTTTCAGTTCACTCGTATGCCGCAAGGTACAAAAGGTGCGCCAGCAACGTTCCAAAGGTTGATGGAAAGAGTGTTAGGTGATTTAGTGCCCCGGGAATGCCTTGTATATCTTGATGACATTATTGTGTTTGGAAAGACGCTGGAAGAACATGAAGAACGACTCATGAGAGTACTCCATCGCTTAAAAGAAGAGGGGCTGAAGTTGTCGGCTGACAAATGCAAATTTTGTAGATCTTCGGTCACTTATGTAGGTCATATTGTTTCTGCTGAAGGAGTTGCTACCGATCCTGGTAAGATTGAAGCTGTGGTGAATTGGCCCCGACCGCAAAATATTACGGAGTTGCAATCTTTCTTGGGGTTTTGTGGATTCTATCGACGATTTGTGGAAGGATATTCAAAAATTGCTCGAGCCCTCCTCGACCTGTTGAAGAGTGATGCAGGAGATCCGGGAAAGAAGAAAGGGTCTTCCAAAAGCCTTTTTGGCGATAGGTGGACTGCGGATTGTGAAGAAGCATTTAAGTTGTTGAAGAAGAAATTGACAGAAGCTCCCGTTCTGGCTTATGCTGATGCACAGAAGCCATATGTGCTACATGTAGATGCCAGCTTTGAAGGATTAGGTGGCGTGCTGCACCAAGAATACCCGGCCGGGTTACGGCCCATAGCTTTCATAAGTCGAAGTCTTTCTCCCAGCGAGAAAAATTATCCAGTACATAAATTGGAGTTTTTGGCGCTCAAGTGGGCCATTGTTGATAAATTACATGACTATTTATACGGAGCCACGTTTGAAGTAAGAACAGACAACAATCCACTGACATACGTTTTGTCAACCGCTAAACTCGATGCTACAGGACATCGCTGGTTGGCAGCTTTATCCAACTACCAATTCACACTCAAGTATAAATCGGGGCCTAAGAACATTGGGGCAGATGCTCTATCAAGACGGCCTGGATTACCTAGTCCGGAAGTAGTGGATGAATGGGAAGAAGTGCCAAGTCCTGGAGTAGGAGCTTTGTGTGCCATGGCTGCTGTAGTTGAAGACCGAGTAGCCTTTTCTGAAACTCGGCTTATTGACTCTATTGGGGGAGGTCCCGAAGCTGTACCAGACATGTTTGCCTACCCTGCCGCTTTAGGATCCTTTGAGAGTTGTTCTATATCTTCAAAGCGAATGATCTGGAGTCAAAAGACTGATCCTTTAATTGGACCTCTTTATCAAGCAGTGAGTTCTCAAGACAGAGAAATGTTAAAGACATCCCTACCCTCTGAATGCAGTCAACTTCTACGAGATTGGGAGAAGTTTGAAATAGACAATGGCCTACTTTATCGTGTGGTGCTGTATCATGATCACCCTGGAAGGCGCCAACTAGTTATTCCAAGCTGCTTTCAGAAGATGATTTTCCGAAGTCTGCATGATTATCATGGTCATTTGGGACCTGAGAAGACTTATGGCCTAATACAAGACCGATTCTACTGGCCCAAAATGAGAGATACCGTGACTCGTCTGTGTAGGTGCTGTCGCAGATGTTTGCAGAGGAAGACTGTCCCGGTTCGAGCGGCCTTCATGGGACACTTGAAGAGTTCGGGCCCCATGGATCTTGTCTGCATAGACTTCCTTTGTATTGACAACGACTCCAGAGGATTTGGAAATGTATTGGTGGTGACTGATCACTTCACACGATATGCTCAAGCCTTTCCGACTAAGGATCAAAAAGCAGTCACTGTTGCAAGAGTGCTTTGGGAAAAGTATTTTATCCATTATGGCTTACCACACCGGTTGCATTCTGATCAAGGCCGGGATTTTGAGAGTAACCTGATCAAAGAGTTACTTCAGTTGTTGAACATCCGCAAAAGTCGGACGACGCCTTACCATCCAGAGGGAGATGCCCTTCCTGAAAGATTTAACAGGACTTTACTTGATATGCTTGGTACCTTACGAATTGAGGATAAGCGATCCTGGAGTAGAAAAGTGGAGGCTATGGTGCATGCCTATAATAGTACAAGGCACGAGAGCACAGGATATTCACCATACTTTCTGATGTTTGGAAGAGAGCCTAGGCTACCTATTGACATCTTGTTGGGAGTCTCTACCGATGGTATCAGTCATCGAGATCATTACCGATACGTGGCACGTTTGAAAGAAACGCTTAAGAGTGCTTATCAGCTGGCTGAGGAAAATGCGGCCAAAGTGAATGAAGGAAATAAAAGGAGATTTGATCTTCGAGTAAGATACCGAGAATTGAACCCTGGGGACCATGTTCTGCTACGGAATTTGGGAGCATCTGCAAAACATAAGCTGGCTGATCGATGGCGGAGTGAACTCTTTACAGTGGTAGATCGGTTGCCTGGAATACCAGTCTACAAGATAAAAGGACGGGACGGGAGGATCAGGACTTGGCATAGAAATCATTTGTTGCCTGTACCTCAGATTGATGGTATGGATATCTCCAATGATGGCTCGGCCTGCGATTCTCCACAGTCCTTAGCCGATATTCCACCTGACCTTCCTGAAACTCCTGAGAGTGATTGGACTGTGGCTCCTGAAGTTCCTAGATCACCAGTATCTTCTCCTTCAGGGAGACCTATGAACCCTCAAACTCCAGAATTCGTACCTAGATCTGTGTCTACAGATGAGCAGGGATCTAGCTCTCCTACGCCACCAGCACCATCCCCTCCCATGGCAGACAACCCTAGTTTAGGGCCTGGACATGCTAGTTTACCTCAGAGAGAGGTACGGAGAGGAGAGAGAATTAGACACCCTCCACCTATGCTGACATATGATAGTTTGGGGGACCCCAGATTTACTACTCAGCCTCATTTATACCATGCTTGGGTGGGTGCAGTGTCCACTTTGGTCAATATGTTACCAATTTTCGCTCCTGCTGGCATGTATACCTATTAACCTGTTGTGACTCTGTAAATGCAAAAGCAACCATATTGATATTGTCATTGGTAATGTTGACTGTATACTATGACTTTGTATGTCTTTGACGTGACGTAAAGATTTCACCAGAGGGAGAGTGTAGGGAACTGCCATTTCTACTAGTATATAATGTATCTGGCTTCTTTGCCCCTGCAGTTTGGCTTCAGAGACCCCAGGCATTTAGTGCAAGTTTTGTTTTGTAAATACAGTGAGTCAGACACATGTGAGGCAGAGCTGCTGGGGGGAGAGATGTGAGCAGAGCTGCTGGGACAGACATGTTATGTCTGGGGGAGTCTAAGAGCCACTTGTTCCTCTTTACTTCACAGTATATAGTTAGGTATGTGTTACCCCCTATATACTCACAGGACCTAGCTAGTAACCGTAGTTAGGGATCCATATATATATATATATATATAAGTTCAGGGCAGTGATAGGTTAGGCTTCCGAAGGCCAACTAGCTAGTTAGAGGCCCGGTGGCACTAGTAGTTTAGCTGGCAGGTTAAGGACTCAGTGTTAGGGTAGTCAGGCCTGCATCTACTGCCGTCACCGTCGCCCTGTTTGCTGCCTGTGAAGAATCTCACCATCATCATCATCTCCTGATCGGCTGTCTGTCATCTCCTGGAAGAATCCGAGGATCCACAGTCATCCACAGGGGCCCCTGCATCTCTTCTGTTGCCTGGAGGTATTGTGCACTGGACTCTTGCTATATATTTATATATATACCCGGGTATATAACCTAAGACGGTTGAGGACTTGCTGGTTGTTGTAGTATTGCTGTGTTCTGAGTATATTTTATGTATGTATTATTACCCTGTTGATTCTTATAAAGCTACTGTTATAACCTTATGTGGTATCTGTATGTATTCTTCAGACTGTGAGATTAGTACAGTGATCCTTGTTAAGGCTACTAACTGTACTTCATGGGTAAGTCCCAGGAAGAGATCCTCCCTGTAATACAGAGGCTCTATCCTGGGTGGAGGCACTGATATATTATATATTATATATATATCATATATGTTTCCCCCTCTTCCCTTCAGCGAAGGCTTCAGGTCCCATTATACACACAGGTCAGCGCCAGAGTCTGTTGCGGGAGGGATAATACCCCCCCCCCCCCAAATAGGGCTACCCCCGTTCCTGGCCTAGCCTCCCCAGACAGGGCCTGGGCCCAATAGCTCTCTCCAGGAGTTCTGAATGGAATGATTCAATATATATATATATATATATATATATATATATATATATATTAATGTTTGTGGTAAGCACTTCCTTGTTGGGATGTGGGGGGGGGGGTGGGTGGGGGGTTTGCCCCCCAGCCTTTTCTAACACTCTTTTTTTGGGGAAAACACAAATGTTTTTTTTGGGAGTTTTTTTTTTTTCGTTTTTGCCCCCCCAGCCCTATTCATTCCTGGTAATGGTTCAGGATGGAGTGAAGTATAATTTGGATTTAGGTACCAAGACATCGATCATTTCCAGGGACACTTTCCCACCTATGACTGTCGCCCAATATCCTCTGCTCACAGAAAACGTCTTTTGCGCGTCCTGATTTACGGTGTCAGTGATACTTTCTACGGTCCACCCCAATATGTCACACTGACCTGGACGGGAACATTTTTATTCATCCCACAGTTAGTCAGGTAAGACCTTTAAACCACAGTCCATTGTCACGGTACATGCAGCACCACCTTTTGGTCCGGACTGAAGCTCACGCAGGGTTAGACCACCTTGCCACATGACACCAACTGTCCTACAGGACCGCTACCTGTACTTAAGCACAGGTCACCAGTGACGTTGTCACCGGCCTCCATGAACAGAAAAACCTGGACTTTTATCAAGGCAGGTCTGTGAACCTGCATCTGAAATGATGTCTCAGACCCTAAAATCGAATTGTGGAGAGAGGCACTGCTTCCCATGTCCCCTGTACCTGACATTCAATCCATCCATTATGAACCATTCCATTTTATATGGCCGAGGTGGCAATTACCTTACAGTGTAGGGTACCTTACCTGTCCCTAAGGATCCTTACACCCCTTTACCTAACAGAAATTAATGTAACATATATATATATCCCACTCATCCACCAAACACACAAATTCCCACCCCCCTATAGATCAAGAACATATATATATATCCCACTCATCCACCAAACACACAAATTCCCACCCCCCTATAGATCAAGAACATAAAAATAAAAGGATGTGCTGGTATTGGTGCACATAGAGACTCCTGCCACAAGAGCACGTGTTTCCTACTCATCCATAAACACATGAATTCAGACCCAGGTGTAGATGGGAATTACACTAAAAGATGCAAATGCAAGTATGTCTATACACAAACACACTCAGTGTTCAGTGTGGGAGGCGTATGTTGTTGTGTAAGAGACAGCCAATGTTGTCCTAAGCTTCATTTGTCTGTATAAACTGTTAATGTTGAATGTATTTCTGTGATTCTGTTCCTTTAAGACAGCAGCCATTGTAATTGTGACATGATGCTGGAGTGAGACCCCCCCCTTTATGTCAGCTTGCCTGTTCTGCAGACAGAGTGTGAGCAGAGAAGCAGGAAGTGACGAGACAGAGAGCAGCAGCCATCTTGGCAAGTGTTGTATTGAACTGGTGTGGAGATTTTTCTGTACAGCTAAGCTGTATCTTGGTCCAGAGACAAACAGAGTGTAAAGAGACAACAGGACTAGTGAGTCCACGTGAAAGGAACTGTGCTCAGTGGCTGATCAGTGAGACTGACATTGTGACTGTGTATATGGATACCACAGATAGAGACTCGCAGTGCTGTTGATGTACTGGACGGCACCTGCTAAATCCCGCTTTACATCCCAGCTCAGTGTATGGATTCGGCAGGACTGTCAGTGTGCTGAGTGGAATCTGCTGTTGGATTACATTGCATTCAGTTGGTTTCCCTGTCTGTTAAAGAGGACTTCATTTCTCCCAAGATCCTGATAACCGTGAGGAGAGGACACTTCACTATAAAAGAAAGGACCGACTTTGGGCCCCACCGCGCGCTTCTACGGACTGTAAGCGGTCCACCTGGACCACTGGGGAAAAGGGGGTGCACCCAAATGTGATGTCAGGGTCAGTTAGGGATAGTTTTGAGTATATTGTTCATTCAGTGTCCATACTGCAGAAGTGGACAGAGTAAAAGTAGAAACCATTGCAGAATTTGCCTTGAAATTGTTCATGCTATATTGTATATTTTGCTTGTCTTTAGCCCTGTCATTTTACCTTTAACTAGCCTTTATTAACTTATAGTAAATATATATTTTTTTCTTGAACTACCGCATGTGCGTTCATTTCTGGTTGCGGAGTCCAAACCACCTGCCTTGCTCTCGGTTCACAGTTGTATAGACCATAACAGGCACTTACACCTGAAGTGTCTATGTGCACACACAAAAATGCAAAAATGTACAAGAATATAGAAAATTACATTGAAAACATTATTTACAAGTTAAGGCTGGGACTGTATTAGTATCAAGTCCTTAGTCCCTGCCTTCGGGTAAGTTCGTGATGTACGGCCTGGCCCTGTTGAAGCTGACGGGCCAGGCCTTTTATCTTCCTATAGATGAAGATCATTCCTATATACATAATGGCCACTAGGACGAGGAGGACTATGACTGGGTGTACAAGCAGATTGAAGAATGATGTTGCTTTGGGGCTATATCCGAACAGACTCTCCCACCAAGATACGGCTGAGTCCTTCTCCAGGGCATGAACCATCTCTGTTATCTTTGACTGGTCATGTTTCAATAAGATGGTGGCCTGCTTTTCAGAGTCTTTGAGCTTCTCTATGACACTTTCCTCCTTAGTGAAGTCTAGTAGCAGGTGTTTCAGTTTTCTGCCAAAACCAAGAGGGATCCTCTGGAGCCTTACAGGAGTATCTGGACGGATATCCAACCTCTTCTCTGTGGTAATCGGTGTTCTCCCCTTCTGCTCTGCTACATCGACACCTAGAACGGGATAAAGGGTACAATATGCTCCTGGGAGGAGTTCACCTCTTTCGGTGCAGTTAGTTGTATAAATGGTATATGATACATTAACGGACTGGTACCAACACCAATACCCTTGACCCAAGTACTTCAAACTAGATGGAGGTATTGAGCTGCTTTTCATCTCACAGAACCCCTCATTATCCCAACACTGGTGTCTGAGCACCCGATCATGATCCCCTTGGCAGAGGATAGCATCCTCTTTCCTCCAACATCCATCTGTATCAAACAGATAAGGATGGCCGGTCTCATAGGTCAGGATATCTGAGGAGAGCTGTGGATGTAACACTGTTCTGTTATTCATCATTATACCTAGGTTGATAGCACCATACCCACGTCTCACGTTGCCAGAGACAGGTGCCAGGGATGAAGCAGTGCAAGTGAGATTATGGCACCCATGCCACTGAATGACCCACCAGTTAGTATGGTTGGCAGCAAAAGGAGTGATAAAAGGACTCACACTTTGCTGGAGGTTAAAAGGGTAGTGTCCATTATACAGTGAGGACACAATATGTTTAAGGTTCCTGGAAAGTTCACCCTGCACCTGAGTACATGCCAGAGCAAGCTGAGCTCTATCCTGTTCTTCCAGGAGACCCACGACTAATAGTCTAAACTTTTCTCGTAACGCAGAAGATAGGGAGCTAGTGGCATTTATATGTGAGTGTTGTAAATCCTCCAAAACATGATTTACATCAACCTGGTCTTGAGGCTTTCCCCAGTATGTTTCGCCAGATTCCCGAGTTTGTTTCTCAGGACTTCCAGGTCCATAGTGTTCAGTGCCCCTATTCCCATTGCACCTCCTCCTAAACCCATGGCAATCAAATCCCTTCTCCCCCTGTACTTCCTGTATCTGGTAGCATCCTTCCTTACTTCTTGTCCCATTTCTACCCATCCTTTTATCATATCGATCTGATTCCTCACAAACTCCTCACATCTATGGTCCCAGTGGTCTACTCTAAAATCATCAACCGAAATCCTCCAGGTATATAGGACGAATTTGGTTTTGATGATGATTTTCCAGGGAGATGCTAACTGTGGAGCTATGGGATCAGCCATTTGATAGGTTGGGGCATTACAGGAATCCCTGTGGGGATTTACTGGCTGAAGAACTTCAGTTTCATAAGGGACCCTTACCACAGTCACACATACTTTACCTCTTCCTTTAAATGGATACCATTGGTCACCTTCTCCAGTCTCTAATACGAGATTCCGGATGGGTTTAGTTGTGGAAAGATAAACCCACTGTGTAAATGTCCAACACCCCTCATCGACTGCCTCACAAAATGGCCATTTAAATGAACCATCAATATTGATAGCAAAGTTAATATCTCTGCCTCTGGGATCCTTCCAATCAGAAGATACATATCTATTCCGGTATTCCTCAGTCATAGGGGTCCCATCCATCCATACATCAATTATTGGAGAATCCACTCCGTTACAGCCTATATCCCATCTCCATGGGTTAGAGTCTGACATTACCATCTGAGTGTCTGGTTCCCAGTGTGCATAGGTGATGAAATAATGTCCTGTCACATCTGGTACACAAGCATCCCTCATAATGGTAATCATAAAAGATCGAATGGATGGAGATCCCTCCAGCTGAGTATACCTCTGATCCTTCGCATTAGCTCGTACCTTCAAAACTGTGGCTCTGTATAGGCCTTCAAGTTTTACTGGGCCGCTCTGATTGTTCCATAATATTTGTCCAGATTTACTGCAGTTTAACTTTAAAATCAATATGCTGGTCCCTAAATAGTCCGTGGACACATGTCCTTGAGCATATTTGGATTCCCTAGTTATTACCATATGAGAATCCCTTAGCATACAGTACGCCTTCAGGGTGCCCTTTACTGGTATGGGTCTATCAAAGTATGTCCTAACTCTTAAGCTATCCTGACTGGTATGTTTCAGAAAAGTGGCTTTTAGAATATACCATCCACTGTATTCTGCCCCAGTGACATCTTCAGGACTCAGGACTCCTGCTTTGGTGCACAGCACCTTTGTTGTGTTTACTATCACTGGCCTATAAGGATGTAAGTGGGGATTTCTAGACACCCATCTTACTGATTTGATAGCTGTTGGTTCTGTGATCTGGTAAAGAATAACATGATAATATGAAATGTTTTGATACACCTTTGACTTACTACCCGCCCCCCTTCACCCAACTCTATACTCATGACCTTATTGAGTTGGGGAGGCACGGGTAGCCTTTGCTTGGTCAATGTGGATCCAAAACCCTGCCTTTCATCTATGTGAGCGTTTTTTTGTTGAGATTGGCCTTTGTACTTTCAGCATAGTGCTACCCATTACTTCCAGGACCTGGTAGGGTCCTTCCCAGTTTGCATCCCAGGGCCCGGCCTTGCGGAATACGTTGACCATGACCATTTCCCCTACAGAGGGCATGGGAGTTTCCCCCTGTAGGTACGGTTTATTCATCGTTATTGCTGCATGCAGTAGCAATTCCTTCAGGTTCTGGTGAACCTGTTGGAGAAACACATCTCTAGCAATAGCATCTTTCATGGGTGTAGAAATTTGGGGTTCACTTGGCCAACAGATAGACATCTTGCGCCCGGTCATAAGTTCAAATGGTGTTATGCCGGTTGTTGTTGCCTCTGTGGCCTGGATACCCATCAGTACTGCTGGAAGGGAAGTCACCCAAGTGGAACCCCTTTCCAACAGTGCTTTGGAGAGCCGAGTTTTGATAGTTCGGTTCATCCGCTCCACAATGCCTGCTGACTGTGGATGATAAGGTACATGAAATCTTTGCTTTATGTCCAGAAGTCCACAAAGTGCTTTCATAACCTTGCCTGTAAAATGGGTTCCCCGATCTGATTCAATCACTCGGGGGATTCCCCACCGTGATAGAATGTGCTCCCACAGAACCCGAGCAGTAGTAGTAGCGGAGTCATTTACTGTAGGGATGGCTTCTACCCATTTTGAGAAGACATCCACCACCACCAATGCGGGGGGTGGTTGTTAATTTGTAGTGCCTGCCCTCCGCTGGAGGAACCCGCTGCAACACTGGCTTCAGGGCGGATGCCCTTGGGTTTACCTGAGCACACACCAGGCATTGTTGTGTAACTTCCTCTACAGTCTTGGACATACCTGGCCAGTATAATTTGTCCTTGAGTAGGGTCAAAAGTTTGTCCCGACTCAGATGACCCAACAACTGATGATTGAGTCTTGTTAGTTCTGCTTGCAGATGCTGTGGGACCACCGGTAGAGGGAGTGGTTTGGTTCCAGTGTCATAACACAAGATGCCCTGTTGGACTGTCCAGGGATCTTGTGGGCTGGTAAGGTGTGCTGCCAGCAAAGGATCCTTTGACTGTTCCTCTTCAAATGACACTGGACCATCTTTGAGTTGTTTGTTTCTGATTTTAATCTGGTGTACGGGTATGGCTTCAGTGTCTGATTCCTGGAGGACTCCAGACACTGCAGCCAATTTGGCAGACTCATCTGCTTTGTTGTTACCCCCGGATCAGAGGGTTATCACCCTTCTGGTGTGCTGGAATTTTTATGATTGAAGCATTCCCAGGATGTGCCATGCCCCATTCCCACAACTCTTTCAGGACTGAGGCATGAGCTAAAGGTTTATTTTGGCTGTCCACAAACCCTCGTCGTTTCCAAGTGTCCAGATGCAAAGTGAGAGATCGGACTACATATGAGCTGTCGCTATATATAGTACGATTCCCTGGAGGCTGAATGAGAAGGGCTTCTCTGACGGCCTCCAGTTCAGCCCGTTGTGCTGACATGTGACCAGGCAACCTTACCAGCTTTTGAGTACCCATGGTCTCATCCAGCACTGCAAATCCTGTCATGTAGGTGCCGTTCAAGCAGAATCTAGAGCCATCAACAAAGATGACTCTGTCATCGGGATTAGTGGTCATCCTGAATAGCTGGGGATCAGTGACCTGCGTTAGTTGACCACAATCATGTTCTATCCCTGTCATATTTAACAACTGGGAGAGAACATATTTTGCTTTGTGGTCCACTGTCAGATTTCGCCCACTCAGCTCCATGATCCACTTCCCAAATCTCTGTTGTGAGACTCCAGGGAGTGTATCTCGAAGCAAGAGTGCCAGCGGGGAATGTGGAGTCTGTACAGTGAGGGGCCTGAAACCCACAATATGCTCGGTAGCTTTAACCGCATAGTGTATGGCTGTCAGTTGTTTAGCACATTCATCAAAACCCCTTTCAACTGGTGAAAGGAGCCTGGAGAAGTACCCTAGAGGTCTATACTCAGATCCTATCTTTTGAAGAAGGACCGTAGAAATAGACTCTGCGCCAGCATGGGCTTGTATGGCCAGTTTTCCTTCTGGGTGAGGGGTGGCTAGGACTGGGGCGGATGAGAGATCTCTTTTCAGAGTTGAAAAGGCCTCTTTCTGTGTCTCTGACCAGTCCTTCAGAGAAGGCTGTTCCCCTCTAAGAAGTTCATAGAGTGGTTTTGCTTTGACGGCAAAATCCTCTATGAACTCCCTCATGAAGTTGGCTACTCCTAGGAACTTGCGTAAGTTCTGTAGAGAGTCTGGCCTGGGTATCTTCACCATGGCTTCCACACGGGCAGCCAGGATGCCCTTGGCTCCATATGAAATCTGGACACCAAGGAAGGTGACTTCTGTCCTAGCCAAGTTTGCCTTATGAGGGCTCAGCTTGAGTCCAGCCTGGGCCAGGAGTCCTAACAGTTCCTTCAACAGAACCAGATGGTCTTCCATGGTTTCTGTGTGAAGGAGAAGGTCGTCTACATATTGCAGCAGACATTCTGGCCGTGAGAACACACTTAATACAGCCGCTAATGCCTGGTGAAAATATGTAGGACTACTGTGAAACCCCTGGGGCAGTACACAGAACATATACTGCTTGTTACCCACTGTGAAGGCGAACTTGTACCTGCAGCTCTCTGTCAGTTCGATGGAAAAGAATCCATTGGCGACATCGATGGTTGAGAATATACGACTTTTGCCGCTTACCCTTGCCATTATGTCGGGAGTCTGTGCGACCACAGGTGCAGACATGGGGGTGTACTTATTAAGGATGCGAAGGTCTATTGTAAGCCTCCATGTAGTTTCAACACCTGCACCCTTCTTTTTCACAGGCCATAAAGGATTATTGCACTTTGAATTACCCTGTATGACCACACCTCTTACTTCCAGGTCTTGGACTGTCTCTAGAATTGATTGTGTTGCCTCAGGCAGAAAGCGGTATTGACGCTGAGGTGGAGGGTCTGGCCCTTGTATGTCCACCTGAACGCCAACCATTCTTCCACAATCATTTTTGCTTTGAGCCCACAAGTCTGGATATTCGAACACAATAGGTTCAAGGTCTATGTTGTGTGAGACCTCTGGCCATTTGTGTTCCAGCACATTGGAAGAATTCTCAATTGCTGGTAGGGGTGGTCCCAGACATTGGTGCTGTATGACATACACCTTTGATCGTCTTGGACCCCTCCAAACAATACAGTTTGCCAAATCGATTATCCATCCATTTTGTGTCATTACATCGGTACCGATGATGTTATCAGTACCAGGGTAATACCACATTGGGATCTTCAAGGTCCTATTTCTGTCAAGCTCAACTAGAACTTCATCTATCCTGTGGGCTCTCACCCCCCTTGTTGGTGATCAAATCCGATCACCATACACTGAGGGCTGTTGGGGTGTAGATCATGTTTGACATTGGTAATAGAAATTTCTGCTCCAGTGTCGAGCATGATCTTGGTATCGTGGTCTTTTATTCTGGCTTTAATGTGGGGTCTCCCTGAAGAATCCAGTATGACGTGACATATTGGAGCCAGATCTTTAGGGATCCCTGACCGTCAGTCAATCTGCAGCAGATTCTCAGTAGGTACCTCTGAGGTACGTACTGTCACTTGTGGTTGCTGAGTTTCAACATTCTGTGCAGACTTATGATGTTCTACACCTAATGTTCTATCCTCTGGTCTATCAGGGGCATTTACAAGTGCCACACGTTTCAGT
The DNA here is from genome assembly GCA_947044405.1 of Leptodactylus fallax. Classification (NCBI taxonomy): domain Eukaryota; kingdom Metazoa; phylum Chordata; class Amphibia; order Anura; family Leptodactylidae; genus Leptodactylus; species Leptodactylus fallax. The sequence continues at coordinate 1,964 of CAMRHE010000149.1, read as the reverse complement.
GCCTGTTCTGGCAAATGTCCCTGATTGCTATCTGTCTGTTTCCCAACTTGTTTGGCGTAATTAGGCTTCATCTTGAAACCATTATTATTGCCATTTTTCTCTGGGTTTGTACGATTGCGAACTACTTGAGGGCAGTTTCTTTTAATGTGTCCAACCTGTAAACACAGAAAGCATCGTATGCCTCCCATCTTTTCTGTTGGAGGAGCTGTGGGGTAGACAGACATGTGTGGCTTAGTGTGGTGTCCACGTTCACGTTCATCTAAAAGGTATCGCCTGATTTCTTCACTCTTCCACATCTTGTGATTTGACATGGACCTTTCCACGCTCCCTGATTTTCACAGACTTTTTATTGCGCAGTAGATCTTGTCTATACTGTTCAATAATCATGGCTGCATCAGTGAGCGTTGGCTCCCTTGCTGCACTTAGCCGAATTGCGGTGTCAAGGTATGGGAATTTGTACACAAACATGCGAACCATGCCTTGTGGGACTCCTATACCTTGATCCTTTGTGATCCTCCTGTACATTGCTTCAAACCGACCACAGAGGGACGAAGGTTCGTCCTGTAAGGTGGGTTTGAATTTTGTCAGGATTTCTGGAGTAACATCCCAATGTCCTGTTGCCAGTTTCATGAGTATTGAAAGGCGTTCTTCCTCATCATAAAATAGGCCATTCTTGGGACTTGTTCTCTCTGTTGCCTCATACCTTTGGTTGAGGTGTGTAGGCAACCACAATTTAAACAGCTCCATACGATATTCTGGAGGCACAGAATATTTCCTGCAATGTCCTTCAAACATATCACAGGCTGTAAATGGATCTGTATTAGGGTCATACTTAGGGATCTCTTTGCAGATCCGTAACAGGAAATTTATCATTTCCATGTTGTTATGGCTAGGATAAAATTCCACTGACCTTTCAGGACGTGTAGGTAGGTTGGAAGCCGTATGTACAGTTTCCCATCCACTACTTAGTCCCCAATTTGAGTCCTGTCCATGGAGGCGTCCGCTGTCTCTCCTCTCCAAAGGTGTTGGAGAGAATTGTAGTGCACGCTCCACTGGACTCCTCTAGTATCACAAAATGGACTATTGGATCTCTGATCCACAGGAGCCGTGGGTCTGATCGCCCCAGTCCCCTCCTGTGCCATTCCTGAGACACAAATCTGTTTAGTTGGCAAGGGTACCGTGCTGTTAGTACTAGGCCGTGACAAGTCAGAGATGATCTGCTGCAAATTCGCAATGATTTGCGACTTTGCCGCTTGATCCTCTCTTAGTGTCACTAACATTGCTTCTGTGGAAGTAATTTTACTTCTAAACTGATTGTTCTCAGTGTATAATCGAAGGAGTTCTTTGTCCATGTCAGAATAATAATTCTCTTTGTCAGAGAGTTTGGATTCCAACACACAAATCTCCTTTCCTCTCTCAATTATACAAAGTGCCTCATCTTTCAATTGAGTTTCTAACATGTGAATCTGCTTGACATTGTCTACACAACAATGACAGCATTGTTAGCTCGCTCCACTGTCCCTTTCATGTTTGCTAGCATCTCAGCATGCTCTGGCTTCCAGATTGTATCCTTAAAAGTAAACACTAGTTTTGCTAACATTTGTAATCTTTTGGAAGTTTTGTTAAAAACTGTCCGTTTACTAATGCAGTTTTTATCATGAGCATAGGCCTGATCCAGCAAGGCAGACCACATTTCTCCTGATTTATAGGTTGTGGGTGGTACTGGGTTGAATGTACTGTGTTTAGCTAGCTGTTTTAATGTTGAGAAATCCATACTTACTTTTCCTGCTGTCATCTTGGTCACCGTTGTCCTCCTACTTGTCTTTTGCTGCTTGAAAAAGTATCCTTTTCGTACCGGAAAGCCTTTTCCCGACCAGCTGGACTTCTCCTGAAGAACCTTGACTTTGATATTACAGAGGCACAAATGGATTTCTCAGTCTCCCAGCGAGTTGTTTGTGGAGGAA